>CM027118.1:37680955-38372835 GCA_015476505.1 Urochloa ruziziensis | reverse complement strand
ATGGTAGATTGAGAGGGTTCTTGCTTAGCAAGGGGTTTGTGATGGGGAAGGTTGATAAGACGCTCTTCTTGCTGAGAAATGGCAAAGATCTTTTAATCGTTCAGATTTACGTGGATGATATCATTTTTGGTGGCTCTTCTCATGATCTTGTTGCCAAGTTTGCAGATGATATGAGCAGGGAATTTGAGATGTCGATGATGGGAGAGTTGCAGTTCTTTCTCGGGCTGCAGATCAAGCAAACCAAGGATGGGACATTTGTGCACCAAAGCAAGTACACCAAGGACATTCTCAAGAAATTCGACATGAGCGACTCCAAGCCGATGACTACGCCGATGAGTACGACTACAGCTTTGGATGCGGATGAGGACGGAGAACCAGTGGACCAGAAGGAGTACCGGAGCATGATCGGCTCCCTCCTCTACTTGACGGCGACGAGGCCAGACATACAGTTCAGCGTGTGTCTGTGCGCTCGTTTTCAGGCTTCACCGAGGACGTCACATCGTCAGGCCGTCAAGAGGATTTTCAGGTATCTCAAGTTTACTCCTGAGCTGGGTCTTTGGTATTCTGCCGATTCCACTCTTGCACTTCATGGTTTTTCTGATGCGGATTTTGCTGGATGTCGTGTTGATCGCAAGTCTACTTCTGGTCAGTGTCAGTTTCTTGGATCGTCTCTTGTGTCTTGGTCTTCTCGCAAGCAGTCTAGCGTAGCCCAATCCACCACTGAAGCCGAGTATGTTGCTGCTGCTAGCTGTTGTTCTCAGTTGCTTTGGATCACATACACCTTGAGAGACTTTGGCTTAGACATGTCCCATGTTCCACTTCTTTGTGATAGCACCAGTGCCATAAGCGTAGCCAAAAATCCCGTGCTTCATTCCAAAACCAAACACATAGAAGTGAGGTACCACTTTCTGAGAGATCATGTGGAGAAAGGAGATATTGAGCTTGCCCACGTTTCTACCCAAAACCAGCTTGCAGACATTTTCACTAAGCCACTTGACCAAGTCACCTTCACCCGCTTGCGAGGGGAACTTGGTGTGTGTGCGGTTTTCTGAGCTGAGTTTTGGAGGCTTCTCTTGTAGCATATGTATATTTGTGTACCATCTTTGTATCTTGATGTATATTTTTTCTTGCTTTTGTATCTTGATTTCATCTTTTGTATCATATCTTAGGATGAGCTTCTCCTATATGCAGTGATTGGTACAACTTGCTACATTTTAGAGTTTAGGCAGGCTGGCTAGGGATTGATTGGATGGATGGCTATGCTCTTGATGGTCTTGATATATATTCTGTTGAGATAGCTTCTTTTCGAATTAAAATGACAAACTGAACTTAATTCCTACACCCATGAGTAAATGCCTTTGCATGTCTTGTTTGAGCCGAAATGGCTATATCTTGCTTAAGATCATGTTAGGGTGTGATATTCTTTTCAATTGGGTCAAAGACCTTTGTCATTGTAAATGTTTAGCCCATGCTTTATCTTGTGGAGGAGCATAAGCTTCTTTCTGTCGCAAAGACATTTCATGTACCATGCTTAACTTGAAAAACTTGAAAAATGAGATGTCTATGCATGAAAGAAGAAAGTTGAGAAAAAGATATATTTGCAGAAAATTATGCTCATGTCTCTATGCTTTCACCATTGCACACACTTGCACACATGGGTGCTAAGCGGTTGCATGTTGTTTGCCGGAGAAGTCTCCCATGAGAAGTGAACACATGGCTCCGTGCTTTGACATGACATGAGGTAGAACTTGGGCGTTTATGATGATCTTTTGTCAAGAATGCTTGTCCTTTCATGATTTTGGTGAGATGAAGTTTATTTTTGCTTAAACAATCCATGGTTAGGACTTTGCTCATGCGGTGACATTTTTGATAAAAATCCACAATTTGCTCATGGCTTTGTCAATTGGATATATGTCTTCACCTTCTTGATGGCAATGCCCGTGTGACATGATGAACTAGCTTGTATGCCTCTTCTCTAACTTGTAGCATTTTGTATTGCTCATTGTATATTTGAGAAGCTTGTAGTTGCATTTTGTACATTTTGCCTTGATGTGTGCATTGTCAACAAGGGGGAGAATTTCTGGAGCATTTGGCAAGGGGGAGTTCGCTGCTGAATTTAGAAGAAAGCTTTTGCTCTAGATTTTGTCGAATTGTGTGAGAGGTTGAAGTTTTGCCCAAATGAGGTTTTCTGAAAATTTGCGAAGTTTCTGAGAGTTTGATCATTGGAATATCTTGCTGGGCATATTTGGAAGGTTTTCAAGTTGGAACGACATCGTTGCGAGTTGGTTTGTGCAAATTTGGGATTTTGCACTTTGGTCATCTGCCAGGGGCGGTTTAACCGCCCCCCTGGGCGGTTTAACCGCCCCTGTGCTGAGAGCACAAGGTTTGTGATGGTTTGAGCCATTTTCGAGTGATTTTCGCACGCACAAGTTCACTTGTTCAGGGGGAGTTGCATCTTTGCAGGGGGAGTGCTTTGAGAGTCCTGAAAAGTGAGTTGGAGGATTTGAAGTTTGTGATTTGTGCTTTGTGCTTTTGCTCTTTTGCCGATGGTGTTGAGCCCTTTCGCTTCTTCTTGAAGGGTCGGCGTTTCTGGAGCTTTCTCTTGCTAAGTGACTTTTGATTTGGCTTGTTCTTGCTTTTAGTCACTTGCTTGAGTCTTGTTTTCGATTTCTTTTACATTTTCTTTATATCATTGGTTACTATGTGTGTGTTGTCAATGCACTCATCAAGGGGGAGATTGAGGACCCAGTGTGTCCGAGGACCGGTGGATGGTCGCTTCCTGGTGTGATGAGTGATTGACAACGTGGTGTGGATTGACGTTTCCCTTGGCTCAAGTATTGCAGGTGTAGAATGCGGCTTGGTTGCATTGGTGCAGGTGAAGAACAGGCGCGAAAGGTCTTAGCCATGGCGGCCTCCGAGGAGCGGAGAGACAAGTAGGCTTGGTTCGAGGGACCCGATGGCCGGTGGATCAAGTGCGGTTCACATGCTGGCAAGAACGAGCAAGGGGACGTGGTTCCGGTGCGAGGTAGCGGCTCACAACCGAAGCTCGTACGCGGACGAGAAGCCGGCGCAAGGTGGCGGCTAACAACCGAAGTTTGCGCGCGGGGTTTGGTGATTTGGCCACAAAATCATCGGTGGACGGTTTCCCTTGGTTTGGGCCTCAAAACCAAGGACCGAGGACTCGACGAGGCGGACTTGGGCAGCTGGGCCTGGCTGGGCTGTCAGGGGCGGTTTAACCGCCCCCCAGGGCCGGTTTAACCGCCCCCCCCTGGGCTGGCCCAAGAACGGCGTCGAGGAGCTTCGATCCGGAGGACACGCGGCGTGACTGCAAGGCTTGCGTCGGAGGGAAGCTAGCTTGCAGTGGAAGGTGCCCGAGCCGGAAAATATCTGAAGACCAAATGTCAAATTTGCCCCTGAGGGGTATGTATCACTTAGGGGTAGTTTAGTCTTTAGGACACCACCACTTGGACTACTAATATGCCCCTTCAGGGCTGGTGGCTGTCATCTCTCTAGTTATCTCTTTAGGTTTTACTTTGAACTTGTTTTCCCCTTCATCCCCTCCACCTAGAACTACTTCGAATCATTCCTAGTTTGTATAGGTGAATTCATGGTTATGTGATTGAGTTTGTGCTGCTCATCTTTGTGCCATGATTTGATTTCCCGAGCTCCCTTTCCTTTTTCTATTTTCGTGGGTATTTTCGGAGCTATTTTTGGGGGATTTTCGTTCTTCTTATTCCCGAGCGTTTTCTCTCGGATTTCTTTGGGGGATTCACGTATGAGTGCCTTGTGCCTCTTTTGCTGGTGATCCTTTGCCCCCAAACGCCGAGAATCGCTCTGGATTTGAGATTTTCGGGATGAACTCGAGGTCATGGTGTTCTTCGCGAGATCTGCGATTCCGGGAGTTGTACTGAGTTAGAGGCCGAGATCTTTTGGGAAAACACTCCACTGGAGGTCTAGATCATCTGACCAAAATCTCGCCTCAAGAGCTCAAGCGGTTTGGGAGATCCACTTTTGTTTTGACTTTTTCCCGAGGCTCCCAGGCCCGGGCGGTTTAACCGCCCCCCTGGCCGGTTTAACCGCCCCCCCTGGGTGTGTTAGATCGAGCCGAGTTTCGGGTCGTTTTGGTGTTGGTTTCGATTGGTTCGAGTTCCGCTGCTCGTTTCTTGTTCCTAGGGTCAGTAGCTTGACAGTGGCTACGTGATCTTGGCAAGATTGCTCTCGGAGGTTTCGGAGTTGGTTTGGGAGAATAGCCGGATTGTTTGGAAAGATTTTTTATCGGCTCCCATTCACTCCCCCCCTCTCTGGTCGCCGTTTCGGTCCTTCAACTCTGCAACAGCAGCAGCTCAGAGATGAAGTTGCACACAACACTGATCTCACGCAGCAGAACTGGGGGATGACCACATCCCTCCAGACCGACATTCACGGCTTCTTCGACTATATGCACTACGACCCCAACCAGTACTACCAGTGAGCTTCATCGAAGCTTGGGGGAGTCTCAGGTATGATCGAAAGCCGTTGCCGTTGCCTTGCCTTGCCTTTGCCTTTGCGTTGCCTTGCCTTTGCCTTGCTTTGCTATGATAAAATAAAATAATTAAATGCTAAAAAAAGAAAAAAATATAATAAATAAATAAAATAAAATAATCATAAAAGCTCCAAAAGATGTCTTTATGTATGGAATTATGGTTGAGAACCTCTGGAATGATGAAAAGTTGCTCTGTTTATGCCCTCTAAGTGCCTCGTGCTTAATCCTTTACTCTTGAGTATTTGAGTTCGTTGGCATTTAAGGATCCGCCATGATAAAACTGTGGGAGTAAGAGCACTTGTTCATTGTTTAAGTTATTGTGAGTTTTGATATGGTTTGTTTCGAAGTATAACAGCATGCTTAGTAAGGAACCTCTCGGAAGTTTTTATACAATATTACATGGTGAATCATCCTCGATGGTTTAAAATGTCCTATCTAGAGCCTAAACAGTTATACATTTGTTGAACTACCATATGCTATCTTGAGTTGCTTTGAGTCTTGTCGAATGGTGAAGTCCGCTTGCAGAAGGCACTGACATTTACCGGTCTTCCCATCCACCTCAGCCTCAAAATGTCCGACTAGTCAAAGTCCCGCTCCGGGGTTGACGTCCACCGTCGATGACATACACTCACCTCATCATAAAGCTCACCCCAAAGGTCCTCAATTACTCCATACAAAGCTGAATTCCTCTCTGTTACCAAAGTAAGAGAAGAGATGTATTCGAAAAAAAAAATTGGAGACAAATGCTCCATCTGAAAAAAAAGAGAGAAAGAAAAGAAACATCTCAAAAATATGAGAGAGAAAAAATAAGGAGTCCCAAGACCTTTGAGCATCACACCTTCTCCCTCTCCATTTGAAACCCCATGTATTCCAAAGACCGGAATTTGACGAGTGCCATCGCTCGCGGACCACTCTTCGACTCGACAACAGAAGTAACCAAGGTATGCCACTCTTACCCTACCTACAACTCCACTTCAGCCTTAGTGTAGGGAAAAATTGGTCAATCCCGACCAAGAGTGAGGATTAAACACCTTGAGTGACTCGAGAGTACCATCGGGGAATGAATAAACCATCTTTTGAAAAATTCATATCTCCGAGATGGAACCTGAAAAGTTGCAGGAAATACTTTAGAGATGACCGTTCAAGCTCTCAATAGCCCAAAACGTGAACCGCTGCAACCCCACGTGGAACCATGGTATGAGTTCTCTTTTATGCCAACTTATTCAAGTGATTCATTGAGTTTTGGCTTAAGCACAAGGTACTTTAAGAGTATACACATTGAAGCAACTCCTGACCTACTGAACCTAGAGTTCTAGCCTTGCTCGAGGACGAGCAAGAGTCTAAGCTTGGGGGCGTGTTGACGGCCATTATAACCTCGTAGTGACCGTCAACATTTCAGTAAAATGAGGATGATCATACCATATTCCATGCATAAAACTATTTTTATTGACAAATTCCACAAGTTTTGGATGACTTATGGTTGCAAGACAAAACTGGTGAAACAAGGGCCAAACCTGGCACAAGGCCAGGCCGGCCGGCCTAGCCCAGGCCAACCGGCCTCCCCTGGCCAGGTCTGGCCACGTCACTGATCCACAAGCCATGCCAAGTGCCCAGGATGATCAAGAACTGTGCAAACAACGTCAGTTTGATCCAAGGACCCGGAAGGCCTAGAGGTGAAAGCACATGGATTGAAGGGCCCACATCCTAGGATTCTCGGACAAGCTTCAACTAAACGCAACTGTTACCGACCTTGGGAGAGCATCAGGACCATCCATGCAAAGGACGGTGCCAAGTTGCACCAGGGCCAGGCCGGCCGGCCTAGATGAGGCCGACCGGCCTCCCTCTGTGGCCGCCACGTCTCCTCCTTCGCGTGAAGCTTAAGCAGGTCCTTGGTGTGCTAATGACGCTGACATCCACCCCCTGGAGGCTATAAAAGGCAGCTCATTCACCTTGGGAAGACACACACCACATCACTCAAGTCTCTACTTGAAGGGAGCTCTAGTATCTTTTTCATTTCATAGATTAGGATTAGAGTTGGGAGTAGAGTCGAGTCGAGCTTAGATCGGATCTTCGGAGTCTTCGGAGTTCTGGTAAAGCTCTTGTATCCTTTCCTTCTTTTGAAGAATTTATTTATATAATTACTTTCTTACTTCAGAGCTTAAGTTATCTTTTATATTTCTATCTTGCTCTTCTTTTAGAGTAAAGATCTTGCTCTCTTTAGAGCAAAGTCCTATCCCCTTTAGTTTTAGTATAGAGTTTAGTTTAGCTCTACCGGGCTTTATCTCGCGGGTTTGCTCGCCTTGACCGGGCCGTAAGACGCCTTAGGGAAGACAGGGATTTCTCTTGACAGGCCTGGAGTGCAGACGTGGTGTCTGGCTTGTTGATTAACTAGGAAGTGTGTTGCACCCCACGGAACTGCAGTGGTAGGCGGCAGGTGGTGACAGCCCTGTCCGTCCTTCGTAGTCCACCACGTTCGGGTGTACTCATAACAGTAGTGCTGAGCCCGGAGAACCCCCTCTCTCATCCCGTTTTGAGGTTCTCCCGTTCTAGCCGTCAAAGCGAGCTCTGTTCCCGGTATCTAAGCTCGGGTCTAGGCTAAGGCTAGAGTGCCTTTTGCTCTGAGTTAGAAAGAGTCTAGGTCCGGCCTCTCCTAGCATCTTTCCTTTTCTTTAGAAATAGGTACTCCGTGTGTCGCTGGTCTTTCAGACCTTCTATCCGGTCATTAACTTGACCATTATCCATCCAAACCGAGAGTTTGTGCCCCTGGGTTTGTGGCTTGATATTTCTGGCAAGATATATCATTTCATTCTTCAATACACTTTAACCATCTGCTTCCCTGCGGAAATATAAATACGATACCCTGGAGTTACTCCCAAGGTGAAGTGCTACAACGAGATATATTCTGTGCGCTTGTAGAATTAATTTTGCATACAACGACATATATCTACGCGCTCTTGAGCGTTGCTAAAACGTGACGCTAAGGAGTGCCAACAATGGCGCGCCCCTGAAAATGATTTTCAGGGGCAGATCATGGCATGGGCCGCCCCTGGAAATAGTTCCACGCAAATAAATTCATAACTTTTTCATACGATCTTGGATGAATATAAGTTTTATACGAAAATTGTAGAGCTCGACGAGACCTAAAACTTTGTAGTTGATAAGTTTTTCGTTTGAGAATATTTAGTGCCTCAAAATATTATTATTAGCTCTCTAATTTTATAATATAGACTTTGTTGGGCCAAAAACTTGTTGGGCCGGCCCATATACCATTGGAGGAGTTAGGCTTTGTAGATGACCCATAACAAAGGATAAAAATTATTTTATTAGAAAAAAAGTGCAAAATATATTTAAAATATTTTAAACACATTTAGAAAAATCATTATAAGTTATACAATTTGATTAATGCACATGATGATCATATCAATCTTCTTGTAAGTGAGAGAATGAAACGGTGCTCTATTTTTTGTATGCACCGTTTTATCCTCTCCTTTTTGTAAGTGAGAGGATAAAACATTGTTATATTTTTTGTATGCACCATTTTATCCTCCTCTTCTTTTGTAAGTGAGAGGATAAAATGGTGCTCTCTTTATCTCAATTTTGCTATTTTGATTATCTTCAAATTTATCCTCTCATTCTTCTTTTAGGTGAGAGGATGAAAGGGTGCTCTATTATTTGTATGCACCGTTTTATCCTCTCTTTCTTATTGTAAGTGAGAGGATAAAACGGTGCTCTATTTTTGTATGCACAAGATGATTGCTCATTCATCCGGTCGCCATATATTTTGTATACACCGGATGATTGACCATTTATCCTGTCTCCAAAATATCATTATAATCTCTCTACTTTTGAAAACTAGTGTTATTTTGATGATCTTCTAATGAATGAGCATATATGTGTATGTGATAGTGTGAATGTATTACAATATGTGTATATGTGAATATATTAGGATACATATTTCACCAAAAATACTAGTTACATGTGTGAGTATGTGTGAATGTAGGAGTACGTGTGTGATTGTATGTGGGAGAGTTACTTGATATATTTTTTGGGTACAAACTTCTTTATTTGATCTCATATGAAAAAAATTATACCAAAGTCGTATAGATCACTGAAATATAAAACTTTGTAGTTGAGCACTTTTATATATAATTGGAGGAGTGGGATACAGAGCATAGTTGAGCTTTGTACATGGTCCACAAGAAAGAAAAAATATATAAAAATTATAAATCTTGAAATGAAAATATAGTTGAGGATATTTTAAACTTGTCCACTTAATTTGTATTGAATTATATCACAAATAGAAAATGAGGTTAGAATATTTGTATACACCCTTTTATCCTCTCCTTTTTCTTGTAAGTGAGAGGATGAAAGGGTGCTCTTTATTTGTATGCACCGTTTTATCCTCTCCTTACTCTTGTAAGTGGGAGGATGAAAGAGTGCAATTTATTTGTATGCACCATTTTATCCTCTCCTTGTTCTTGTAAGTGAGAGGATAAAATGGTGGTCTACCTTTTAACACTTTATATTTTGATCATATCTTTCTACTCCGGAGTCCGATTTTGATGATCTTTGTGTTGGAGGTACGACCATGGGCCCACGGAAACATATGGATTATCTCCAGACAGAGTCGTACCAGGCGTGAAGAACACGAGTAGAGTACTGCAAGGACTCTTCTCGTTATGGAAACTAGTCGTATGACTTGTAAACTACTCGGATTGGGTTGTAAAGCACTCTCCGAGTAGTAATTGGTTAGGATTCTACTTGAAACCGACCTTGTAACCCTGCCCGCTGTGTATATAATGCTGGGCAGGGACCCCTTCCAAGAACAACCAAGTCTCCCAACAGAGAGACAGACGATCTCATCAATACCAATCACCACACAGGACGTTGGGTATTACGCCTTCTAAGCGGCCCGAACCTGTCTAAAATCCCGAGTCTCTTAGCCTTTGCGTTCCTGATCTCGGCGAAACCCACCTGAAACTCTACTACCTCGGGATACCCCTCAGTAGGATCGACGGTAGAACACCGACATCTGGCGCGCCAGGTAGGGGTTTTCCTCGAAGATCCTGTGGAGAACGCAATGGTGACCTACATTCAAGCTGAAGCGCCTCAGGAGGGCACAAAGTTCCACTTTGGCTCGTGGGTCTACGTCGCCGACGGCTCGGGTGGTTTCTACAGCTACATCAAGACACCTGCGGAGCTGAAGCGGGAGCAAGTGCCCATCGTGGAAGATTTGGCCAAACAACTCGGCGAGATCACGCTCGCGGACCTGATCCGCGGGCAAGAGTCCGAGTCAATTAGACTTCAGAGAAGCAAACATCCCTCCCACCCCAATTCCCGTTTGGACTCCGTAATTCGACCGACGCATAATGTGAGGCGTTACGGAGCCAGTTTGAGTCCGTCATGGACTCGAAGCGGGACGTCCCAGTCCGAGTCATGGCAGGACACGCCAACTCTCTGAGCCAAGCGGTCCCCGAATGCCACTCGGACTCGGACGAGGATACACTACAAGACGATGGCGAACACGACCTCGTGATCTACGCCACGCCTGAAGGAAGATCAGTCTACCAAAGAAACAGGATCCCATGGGACGTCTACGAGTCCTGCCAGATCTTTGTACTCTTTGGGTCTGAAGTTACTGACGACCTGCCGTTCCAGTACGGCACACCGCTGCTGCCAGAAGAGGAAAGCTCTACGGAGCTCGTCACCCCAAGCTCCAGCGACTCTGTCGAACCGAATCGACAAGTATTCATGGCTGGCGCAGCAGCAGCTGGTGACGTCGACAACGACCCGTGCTATTGTTTCAAGCTAGAAGGAGATATCTCTGCAAATGAAGACGCACCCGCTGGCGAATCCGCCCAAGCAGCCATGGACAGAGAAATCCGGAACAACAGGAGGGCTCAGCGCCGCCTAAAGGCTCGCAATCGCATCATGGCTGGGCGCAACCTCGCTCAAGAGTTCGCGCGAGTGGCACGCTACGACTCTCCTATGGCTAACACCATGGAGATTGCCTATCAAGTCTGCAGTCTGCCAAGAACCCCAAAAACGGCAGCTGCACTCGAAAGGATCAACGACATGGTCCGCACTCTCGACAAGGCCATCGCCGCCGCACCATCGCGCAGCGAAGAAGTCGAAAGCAGCGGACATCAACCTCCCCGCGACAAGCATCGTCCACCAAACCCCAGCCGACTGGGAGAAGCCAACCGCGCAGAAGGCGCACCCCCACACCGACCAGAGGATGATCGTCAACGAGGCGGACGCACTCATCGCAACGACGCTGCCACGTCATCCCACAGGCCGGCACACAGTGCCGACCTCCGGCAAACCATCAACGCCAACCGCGACGCGCGCTCCATCCTTGAATCCAAGAGGCGTGATGAAGCCTGGGGGTACATGGAAGAAGATGACGAGTACCCAATGTTCTCCAGGGACATCCGGATGGTGGTTTACCCGCAACCCTTCAAACCAGTCGGCTTCGAGAAGTACGACGGCAAGACCTCCCCTGAGTCATGGCTGCGCATCTACTCTACGGCTATCGAGTGCGCGGGTGGCAACACCGCCATCAAGTGCAGATACTTCCCAATGGCACTCGAGCCCGCTCCACTCACATGGTTCGAAAACCTGCCACGACGCTCCATCGACTCCTGGGAACGCCTAAAGAAGATCTTCGTGTCAAACTTCCAAGGCACATACAGTCGCCCCAAGACTCAACACGACCTCGCCATGTGCAAGCAGCACAAAGGAGAAAGCGCGCGTGACTACATGCGCCGCTTCATGGAAATCAAGACTCTGGTGGTGGACGTCTCTGACCGCGACTGCATCGACTTGTTCCAGAACGGCATCACCAACAGGTTCTTTGACAGGCAATTTGGCCTGCATCGTCCAAGGACTCTGGACGCCTTGCGTGACCAAGTCGAGACGTGGTCTAAGCAAGAAGACCGTGACCTCGAGAAATATGGCCCTCCCCAGGGTAGGGAGAGGCAAAACAACAAAGGCCAGCAGGGCACCCAACACAACAAGCGCAAGCCAGACGACACAGTCGCGACTCTGGATACTGGCATGCGAAGCCAAAAGAAGAACTACCCCGACAAGAGCGACGTTGATAAGATCATGGACAGGCCGTGCCCAATGCACCCAAAGCATAAGCACACCATGGGCCAATGTTATGATCTCCAACGCATATACGCCAAGAAGGATCGAGAGAACAAGGCCAAGAAGAAGCCGACAAGGGAACCACTCAATCCTGAAGCCAAGAACAAGGAAAGGACCGATGACGAAGATGAAGAAGACGACGAGGACCAGACGCCCAAGTTCCAGAAGCCCAAGAATGTACTCATGGTCATCATGGGCGGCGACTATGGTTTCCCCACTCGGAGGAAGCATAAGCTCGCTCTGCGGCACATCATGGCAATTGAGCCAGCCGTCCCAAGGTACCTAAAGTACTCGGAGGTTCCAATTACCTTCTCCAGGGCAGATCAGTGGAACAGCTACGACGAACCAGGGCAATTGCCACTCGTCCTGGACCCCACGGTGGCAGGATCACAACTCACCAAGGTGCTCATCGACGGCGGAGCGGGGCTGAACGTCCTATTCTCTGGCACCCTGAAGAGCATGGGACTCGACATTGAAAAAATGTTGACTCCCACCGAATCCCCGTTCTACAGCATTGTCCCAGGGAATGACAGTCTTCCTCTCGGCCAAGTCACACTACCAGTCACATTCGGCACGCAGGAGAACTACATGACAGAGTACATCAAGTTTGAGGTGGCGGACTTCGAGACCTCCTATCAAGCGATCCTTGGATGACCTGCTTTGGCCAAGTTCATGGCCATACCACACTATGTCTACCTCGTCCTCAAGATGCCAGGACCCAGAGGCGTCATCTCTATCCGCGGCGACTTGCGGCGATCATACAACTGCGACAGAGAGGCTGTGGAGTTTGTGGCTACCACTCAGGTACCCAACGCTATGGCCCAGATCTTCGCAGCGGCTCAGAAGCTGAAGCAGTCAGAGTACGAGGTCTCCAGCAAGGAGCCCGGACCACACAAGGCGGCTATCCCTGAAGATGTGGCAACCAAGGACGCACCACTACTGGAAGGAGACCAGTCGAAGACCACCAAGATCGGGGCCAGCCTGACCCCGAAATAGGAAGGCGAGCTCGTCAGGTTCCTGCAAGCCAACCGCAACATCTTCGCGTGGAAACCTGCAGATATGCCAGGAGTGCCAAGGAACGTGATCGAGCACAGCCTTAACGTCGACCCCAAATCTACACCCAAGAGGCAACGGTTGCGACGGTTCGCAACCGACAAGCGAGAGGCGATCAAGAAGGAGCTGGCGAAACTACTCGCCGCAGGATTCATCAAGGAAGTCTTCCACCCCGACTGGTTGGCAAATCTAGTCTTGGTGAGAAAGAAGAACAACAACGAGTGGCGCATGTGCGTCGACTACACTGATCTCAATAAGCATTGCCCCAAGGATCCCTTCGGATTATAGCGCATCGACCAGGTTATTGATTCCACGGCTGGCTGTGCCTTACTTTGCTTTCTTGATTGCTACTCGGGTTTTCACCAGATATCTCTGAAAGAGGAGGATCAAATCAAGACGGCGTTCATCACCCCTTATGGTGCTTATGCTTACACCATGATGTCTTTTGGGCTGAAGAACGCTAGTGCGACTTACCAGCGCGCGATCCAACTCTGCCTTGAGAAGCAACTTCATCGCAACGTGGAAGCCTATGTCGATGACGTGGTCGTAAAGACCAGAAAACCAGAAGAACTTGTCGCTGATCTGGAGGAGACCTTCGCATCCCTGTGAAAGTGGCAATGGAAGTTAAATCCAACCAAGTGTGTCTTTGGAGTACCCTCTGGGAAACTTCTCGGGTTCATCATCAGCCACCGCGGCATCGAGGCCAACCCCGAGAAGATCAATACCATCACAGCAATGGAAGCTCCAAAGACCATCAAAGACATCCAGAAGCTCACTGGGTGCATGGCGGCGCTGCACCGATTTATCTCGCGACTTGGAGAGAGGGGCCTCCCCTTCTTCAAGCTACTCAAGAAAGGCGACAAGTTCCAATGGAACGAAGAAGCGGCAGCAGCATTGGCGGATCTCCAGCAGCATCTTCAAAAACCGCCAATCCTGACTGCTCCGCAGGACGATGACAAAGAATTGCTGCTCTACATCGCAACAACGACTCATGTGGTGAGCACTGTGTTGGTGGTCGAGCGCGCCGAGGACAATCTTGCATATCCTGTGCAGAGGCCGGTTTACTTCGTCAGTGAAGTACTCACGGAGTCCAAAGTTCGATACCCGGCGGTGCAAAAACTACTCTACGCAATACTCATCACATCCAGGAAGCTGCGCCACTACTTTGACACGTACACCATCATGGTGGTAACAGAGTTCGGCATGGGCGATATCTTACATAACCCGTACACGACCGGGCGAATTCCAAAGTGGGCCGTCGAGCTTGGCGCCCTCAGCATCGAGTTCAAATCCAAGAAAGCCATCAAGTCACAGGTGCTGGCAGACTTCATGGCAGTGTGGCGCGAGAATCAAGTAGATATCCCCATCGGCAGACTAGAGCACTGGACCATGTACTTCGATGGCTCCCTGAAACTCGAAGGCACCGGCGCAGCAGTACTTTTTATCTCGCCCAAGGGCAATCAACTTAAATATGTTCTGCAAATCTTCTGGAAGGCATCCAACAATGAAGCTGAGTACGAGGCCTTGCTACATGGCCTACGACTCGCAATGTCTCTGGGAATCATGAGGCTGATGGTGTACGGCGACTCCTCTGTCGTCATCAGCCATTGCAACAAGGATTGAGATCGCCAGAAGGAGAACATGGATGCTTACTGCGAAGCTGTGCGCAAGCTAGAGAACAAATTTCGCAGGGCTCGAGTACCATTGGGTGGTCCGTGATGACAACGTCGCTGCTGACGTACTCTCCAAGCTCGGATCCACTCGTGCGGAAGTTCCAGCAGGAGTCTTCGTCCAGGAGCTCCACAAAAGAACCATCGACTTTGAGAAATCTACACCATCACACAATGACGAACACGGACCAGATAGAGAGGTCTTGACAATTGAAGAAGACTGGCGTGTCTCGTTTATCGAGTACATCAAGAACAAGACCCTGCCTTTGAACAAGACTGAAGCTGAACAAGTCGTCCGGAGATCGAAGAATTATCTACTCATTGGCGATCAGCTCTACAGGAGAGGACTCTATACTGATATTGCCATGAAGTGTGTCCCGAGAGCAACAGGCAAGGGTATCTTGGAAGAAATTCACGAAGGCGCGTGCGGGAATCACGCAGGATCACGAACGATGGTGGGCAAGGCATTCAGAGCAGCTTATTATTGGCCCACGGCTCTGCAAGACGCGGAAGAGATTGTCCGCAAGTGCCTCGGGTGCCAATTCTTCGCCAGACAGCAACACGTGCCTGCTCACAAACTTATTGCTATTCCTCCCTCTTGGCCGTTCGCATGCTGGGGGCTCGACATGATTGGCAAGCTTATGACTGCTCCTGGAAACTTCACACATGTGTTAGTTGCGATCGACAAGTTTACCAAGTGGATAGAAGTCAAACCTGTCGTGGACATATCTGCGGTTAAGGCCAAGGGGTTCATTAGTGATCTGATGATCAGGTATGGCTGTCCTCATCGTATCATCACAGATTTGGGTTCCAATTTCAACAGCCACGAGTTCAAGGACCACTGTGAGAGGAACAGCATTGAGGTAATTCACGCATCAGTAGCTCACCCCAAGGCCAATGGACAAGTCGAGAGAGCTAATGGTTTGATCCTGAATGGCCTGAAGAAGCGACTGTACGAGCACGACAAGAAATATGGAGGCAAGTGGATCTACGAGTTGCAACAAGTAGTCTGGGGGCTTCGAACTCAGCCTTGCAAGCCAACCGGCCACTCGCCCTATTTTCTGGTGTATGGATCTGAGGCTATCCTGCCAGTAGACCTGATCTACAAGTCCTCAAGAATAGAGCAATACGATGAAGGAGTTGCTGATGACACAAGACGACTGGAGCTTGATTTGATCGAGGAGAAACGTTGTGCAGCTTTGTTAAATTCCACTCGATATCTCCAGGGGGTTCGGCGCTATCATGACAGAAACGTCCAAGAGCGCTCGTTCAACATCGGCGACTTAGTGTTGCGAAGGATACAGAAGACCACGGGTATGCACAAGATTATGTCCCGCTGGGAAGGACCTTTCATCATACACAAGGTGACTGGACCCGGGTCGTATCGATTGAAGAACAGTGAAGGAGTCGAAGAGAAAGATTCATGGAACATCGAGCATCTACACAAGTTCTATGCTTAGAATCTTTGTCTGAGTACGTCAAAAGTCTGTACAATACTTTGAAGATTTCATCAATAAAGTGCAGCTTGTGTTCTCAGTATTTGATCCGCGATCTCTTGGCTTCATTCATGCTTTGGTTGTCTTATAAGACTACCCTAGCTTCTATAACTTCCGGAGTTCCCTTTGATACTTGTTGATTCAACAAAGTATACATCGGCCAAAATCCGAAGAGTAGCTCACATGACTACTTTCTAGGATCCCTGAGTACTTAGATTTAACTAAGACCAGGCTGAACACCTGTAGAGGCCAGCTAGCCTTATAAAGCAACTACCCACAAGTGGTAATTTCAAATCTCTGAGTACTTATTTAAAAGTACTACAGAGTCTACTCCACAAGACGAGTAGTAAATTCAAATCTCTGAGTACTTATTTGAAAGTACTCCAGAGTCTACTCCACAAGACGAGTAGTAATTTCAAATCTCTGAATACTTATTTGAAGGCACTCTAGAGTCTACTCCACAATATGAGTAGTGATTTTAAAATCTCTGAGTACTTATTTGAAAGTACTCTAGAGTCTACTCCACAGTATGAGTAGTGATCTTCAAGTACCAGTTATCAAGTGTTTTGAACTATAACTCGCAAAATGAGTACAACTTGCTGGGGGCTTCCTGGATACACTGCAAGAGTGGTTTGCATGACTCTTCGGGCGTATCATGATCAATGGAATTCACCAATGTGGTGGCCGCTTCAACCCGTTGTAAGTTATCAAGCCAAAGGAAACTCAAACAGAGATCAAGTATGCATATCTATGTGCACCTCTGTTACAAGCAAGCAAGAACCGGCGGCCGTTATATCAACGCATTGCCAGCTCGACTTCAGCTTGTGCCGCGGTACTGCCGTGTCGCCAATGTGCTCGTGATGAACTCAAACTAGTCGGAATCAACTCTGACTAGTCCGCTTCATCGACAAATGACAACAAACAAGCTAAGTTACTTGTTTCAATTATTTTTATTTTTTTTCTAACAAGATTGGCCAAGCGCCGACTACTTTATTTGGATGACAACTCTCTAGGCTGCACAGCGTCCTATCACATCTTCGCCAGCTTCCATGCTCGGGGGCTGACGCTAAAATTACAACTCAGTTCGTCATCAGGCTTACCTAGTTGTCTTTCTCCAGCATATTTGAGTCGTAAGTACCAATGATGGGGCCACGACTACATTGGCACCTGACTCCTGTTTCTGGGGAGATCGCGGCGTGACAAGTCAACCATGACCTCCTCTGTTTTGCTACTCTATTGATGGTGGCTATTTCGACTACATACTACTCGATGCATCTCCGCTGGCTCCTATGCTCGGGGGCTGGGTGCAAGACAACCACTCGATTGACAAGATTCGATATGACCATTATTTCTGGGTGTAAATTACCACTCGGATGATGATCTCCAAGATGATTTGATGAACACTAAGCTCGCTGGACCCTTGAATTGGTCATTCTGAATCGTTTCAAGGCTCGGGGGCTGATAGGCTATATACAACGACTGCTGATTTTATTTTTTCCGAAGAATGAAGACTTAAACAAAGACCCTCGGCTTGATTCTTTGATTCAACCCAAGGCGCGAGGGCTACTTGATATCAAGTGCAATTTTTCCAAAATTGCACATTTCAAGAATAAGATGAAGATTCAAGATTCTGTGGACCCTCAACCTGATTCTTCGATTCAACTTAAGGCTCGGGGGCTACTCCATATGGAGTGTGATTTTTAACGCACACCATATAATATTTTAAAGACTACTGATTTGATCAAAATAAACGGGGCTTAAGCACCTCATGGCCTCATGACAACCAAGACCTGTCCAAGACTGATCAAGCACTCGAAGAATTCGAAAAAGCACTCGATTGGCTTGGCAAGCACTCGGTTGACGGTACTCGACGATGAAGCGCTTGGGGGCTTGTTGGAGGTACGACCATGGGCCCACAGGAACACATGGATTACCTCCAGACAGAGTCGTACCAGGCATGAAGAACACGAGTAGAGTACTGCAAGGACTCTTCTCGCTATGGAAACTAGCCGTATGACTTGTAAACTCCTCGGATTAGCTCGTAAAGCACTCTCCAAGTAGTAATTGGTTAGGATTCTACTTGAAACTGACCTTGTAACCCTGCCCGCCGTGTATATAAGGCTGGGCAGGGACCCCCTCCAAGAACAACCAAGTCTCCCAACAGAGAGACAGACGATCTCATCAATACCAATCACCACACAGGACGTAGGGTATTACGCCTTCTAAGCGGCCCGAACCTGTCTAAAATCCTGAGTCTCTTAGCCTTTGCGTTCCTGATCTCGGCGAAACCCACCTGAAACTCTACTACCTCGTGATACCCCTCGGTAGGATCGACGGTAGAACACCGACACTTTGACTCTATGTAAAGCTTATGAGATTTTTGTGCAAGATTATTCTGAAAGTCAAACCATTTTATCAAACCAAAATATAAACGTTCGTGGAACATGTCCAATTCGTTCATCTCTTTATCCCGGCTTTGGTATTTTGATGATCTCATGAATGAGTGTATGTATATGTGAGTATATATGATTATGAGAATCAATAAGAATACATATTTACACCAATAAAATACTGCACACTAAATTTCACAAAATAGTACTAATATGTGAGAGTATATGTGTAATTGTGTGTGAGAGGGGTAGTGAATGTATTTTTTGAACATAAACGTTTTTATATGATCTCATATTAAAAAAAATTCTATACCAAAGTTCTACATATCGATGAAATATAAAAATTTGTAGTTGATAACTTTTTAATTTGAGAGTTTTTTAATATTTTAAAATAATATTATAAGTTATCTAATTTGAAATCTTGAACTTTAAAGTTTTCAAATGATCTCCGACGTAAAAAAGTTCTATACCAAAGTTGTACATCTCAAAGAGATGTAAAGGTTTGTAGTTCACAAATTTTTTGTTTGAGATCGTTTTATACTTTGAAATATCATTATAGCTAATCATATTTCAAATTTCAAAATTTTAAAATATTCAAATGACCTTGGATGTAAAAACGTTCTATACCAAAGTTGTAGATATCGACGAGATATGAAACTTTTTAGTTTACAACTTTTTCATTTGAACTCATTTGAACACCCAAAAACTCATTATAAGGCAGTCAAACAAACACATCCTGCCACGTCACCAATCCAACCACTCAAAATGCTGCCCTCCTATTGGTTCTCACCCCCACCCACGGATCCACCCCTTTATATCCTTCCTTATCCTCTTCCTCCCCCTCACCTCTACCTGACCACCTCTCTCTCTCCCATCCATTCTCCCTCACCGGCGGCACAAGCAGAGGCAGCGGCGGCGCAGGGCAGGCAGCGCGGGATGACGGCGGCGCAGGGGACGGCGGCGCGGGTCCCCGGCCGGCGCGAGTGAGCCGCGGCAGCGCCCGGCCGGCGAGGCGCGAGGCCCTCGGGGGCACCCGACCGGCGCGACGCGGGTCGTCGGGAGTGGCGCCCGGCCGGCGCGGCGTGAGGCCGGCGCGAGCGAGCCACAGCGGCGGCGCCCGGCGAGGCCCGAGGCCGTCGGGGGCGCCCGGCCTGCGCGATGCGAGGCCGTCGGGGGCGCCCGGCTGGTGCTGCGCGGGGCCATCGGCGGCGCCCGGCCGGTGCGGCGCGGGGGCGCTATCGGTGGCGCGTCGAGGGGCCGCCAGCGGTGGTGCCAGGCTTGCGCGGCGCAGGGCCGCCTCCGGCCGCGGCGGCATTTTTTTTATTTTTTAAATTTTAATGATAATCACGTTTGGCTAATTAATCTAAAGCTAATAACGTTTTGATTAATTAATTTTAAGCTAATCACGTTTCGATTAAATAATTTTCAGCTAATCAACCCGTTTCTTTTATCCTTTTCTTTTTTCTATTTCTTTTTTTTAATTTTTAAATGCAACTGTAGGGGCGGGTGATGGCATGACCCGCCCCTGGAAATGCAATTTTCAGGGGCGCGTGATGCCATGACCCGCCCCTGGAAATGACCTTTGTAGGGGTGGGTAATGCCCTCACCCGCCCCTGAAAATACTTTGCAGGGCCGGGCTACTAACCCGCCCCTGCAAATGGTCATTTTTAGCAGCCAAAAGCAGGGGCGGATTTTGGAGCCGCCCCTACAAACGCCCGTTAATCCGTCCCTGAAAACGTTTTCTGTAGTAGTGTTAGGACATGTCAGACAAGTTTGAAATTTTGATTAGTTTGATGAATTCCTCCGTTGTCAATTGAGGTTGACCCCAACATCCTGTCAGTCAAAGATGATACCCTATACTTACGCTGTGTTCATAAAGGGACGTTCGTCCATGAGAAGATTACTTATGTTCCATTAGATAATGATGTCGAATGTTTTAGAACCGTACCATCGTGTATTATTTTGTTCTCATGTGATGAACTGTTGTAATATATTTTTGCATGAAGAAGTTATTACTATTTGGGATAACGACACCATTCATACAATTTAGTAGACCCAATAAAATAAGTAAAATTTTATTACATGGTAAAAATATTGAATTACCTGCATATAATGTTATGTTTTACTTCCTCCGTATCGAAATATGAAATATTCGTCGTTGTTGGCTTTGATCACGATATTTGACCATTCATCTTATTAGAGAAATGTGGAAGTATCGTTTATTTTTTTTGACTTACTTATTAATCAAAGTATTTTTTTAAAGATAATCAAAGTATTTTGAGTATGGTTATCATTTCGTATATTTACAAAAAAAATTTAAATAAGACGAATAATTATAAGTTGTAATAAAAAGTGAACTTCGACAAATATTTCTTTCAATATAGAGGAAGTATTTTAGACGCCGGTGTAGCTGACGTAGGCACGGAGTGCTGCCGTGGACGTCAGGCGCTTGTCGGTCGTCGGACGACTAGTCGCGTGCATGGTAGCCAGCGCCGCCGAGTTGCTCCAAACCGTTGTCTTTTGGTGGTCGAGACACGAGGAGCGGCGGCATGAAGCCTTGCGATGGCAGAATTGTAGAAGCGTGGAGGCTTCTTCGATTTACCTGTTTCATTCGTGCCCATGTATGACTATGTATGTCCTGGTCGTTCGTGGCGGCCCGTGTCTTGGTTGAAGTTCTCTGGATGAAAGTTTCGCTGTCAAAACATGGAGGTCATGCATGTGGCATGATTTTTACGGCGTGGACGTGTGGATTTAGCTCCTAGCACCACGTGCGAGCTGAGACGGATTTCTGGCGTCGGCCAAGGTTGACATGTATCCATATGTATCATGAAAGAGTTCATGTAGTTAATGCTCAATCAGCAACGTTAGGGCGGCGATGCCCACACAATGCTACAGTCACGTCAAAGTCGATCCGCGGGCGTAAAACCGTCTCTTAAGGCAGATTGAAGATGTGAGATGAATTTTTTCACGTCATGTTGTGCACATGTGATTCTCCAGAATTGAAGGTGATTTTAACTATCATTATGCGTGTTTTGGACATGGGGCTTCAGCATGTAGTAACATATGCATTCAATCAGTTTACAACGAGAGAGAGATTTCAGGCCGCTACTACGGCAACGAGCCTCCTCGTCAGCCCATACGAAGCGGGTCAAAATGGTTCGCTTAGTATAAGTCATTCTAAACGGTGTGAACGGTTCCGTTTAGAATAAAGCCCTCATACAAAGCGGGGTAATTCATGAGTCGGCTCGGATAAGTAAACGAAGCGGTGTAGAAAAAGACCGGTTAGAATGATTGTTCATCTCAACCATAGTGGTATGGCAATAGTATGGAGATAATATAAGTGTTAGCACTCACCCGTAGTGGTATGGCAATAGTATGGAGTCCATAAAATTTTGCTTATCCACATACTTGAATAAGTTCTGATATGTCGCCTCTGGATCTTTATAAATCATGTCTTGGTTTACCTTTGACGGGTCCATGAAACCAACGTCAAAAATACGCTCCCTCCGACATCTTTGAATCTCCATTCTACATAATAAGCAATAAAGTAACGCCGTCACTCATAGAGTTTTTTAAATGACAATAAAGAAATTGTTACAAGAAATCACTTACAAAACCCAGGTTTGAATCAAAGACATGTCCAGGGCGTCTCGTTGGTAGATTTCGTAGATATCTTTGAAGTCCAACCAAATCGTTTCTTCTCCATTGAAAAAATTCTCATCCTTCACACAACACCCGAACATGTCTCGTCCTTTCGACGCTTGAATCATGTACCATCCATGGAATAAATACATCTTTGTTTGTAGCTTTTTCACATCATCTGGCAGGACGAAAGACTTGCCAACCTCAAAATGCCACTTAGTCACTTTAGCTTTGGGCGGGGATTCTTGGCCAGTGAGGACCGCTCTACTGAGACCTGTCTCTTCCATTTGACGTTGGATCATCAGTTCGTGCGCATCTGGCAACTGAGTCAATCCTTACTGAGGTTGTTCACCGAGCTGAGGAATAGTAGAACGTTTCGACTTATGCGTTACCGGCTTCACTTTAGACTTAGGCGATGCCGGCTTCACTTTTGACTTACGCGATTCCGGCTTCACTTTTGACTTAGGCGATGCCGGCTTCACTTTAGACTTAGGCGATGCTAACCGCTCAGCCTGCTCAGCTCTCTTCCTTTTCTAAAAAGATTTTATTAATGAGCGGTCGTAGTCAGATATTTCAGCTTTTTTCTGTTCTGCCCTGGTCAAATTTTGTAAGAACCTTGCCGCCTTGACCGGGTCAACCACAAACTCTTTCTCAGGCTCTTTCTTCTTGTGAAAATGCGCGTGTACTTCTGCGGCGACTACCTCGTCAAGTTCCTCTTGTGTCAGCTCGTAAGCTAATTTCTTCTTTGCCGGCACTTTCTTTTGCTTAGTTGGCCGCTTTGTTGGTGGTGGAGGACTTGTTGGCGCAGTTTTCTTTCCGGGCGGATTCCTTTTTGGCCTCGCTGGTGGAGACCAATCTTCTTCTGCCGGAGGATCATCAGCCAGAGGATCATCTGCCGGAGGATCATTTGCCGGAGGATCTTCGTCATGCGGAGACGGTGGACCTGGCGGACCTGTCGAGGTTTGTTGCTTCCACACCAGGTATGATGATGTCATGCTTGCTCCATAGAATGATGCCGTGACAACACTCTCCAAGAAGTGTTTCTCCATCACCTCCGGGGATGTCAAGCTGCAAGCCGTTGTAATCTAAGACAACTTGTTCAATCTTGACTGGTGCGTAGCCATATGGAATCTCCTTGGAGTGTATTGTTTGTCCTTCTTCCAATGGTCTAGCCATACCGTATGCAACCTAATATATTCGGAAAAGTTAATAACACAATAATATGTTCAACATATGTAAACTAACTTTAACTCATTGTTATTATACGTACCACCACTGATATGTTCTTCAATGTTGAATGAAGCACGCAAGCGGTGCGCTGAGATATTTCATCCACAGGGTAACGGGCCGGTTCTGATTGAACTGGCGGAAGCTCTGTGGAAGCGTGACTGCTACGTTGTTTTGGAGGGGTAACCAAAGCAGTAGGATCTTCTGTTCCTCTAGATTGTGTCATCTGAATAAGTGCTAGCTTCATTTGCTGTTCCATCTCTCCCTCCATATCCTGTATCCGTGCACCCTGGGCGGCTACAATTTCCTCTAGCTCCCTCATCCTGTTCTCTGTTTCGGTCTTCTTCTGCTTACGGCTCCTGTAGGAGGAGCTGTCCTCCTTGAAAGCATACTTCCAAGAAACAGAAGTTCCTACTCCGCGCGTTCTTCCAGGATGCTCTTTGTTTCCTAAGGCATAGATTAGCTCATCTCTTTCTCTGTCAGGGATGAATTCTCCAGCCTCAGCTTTCCTTATGATTTCAAGGAGGCGTGAGCTAGGTCTCCCAAGTCCTCGCCAAAAATCAAAGATCCGTCTATTGGACTGAGAGTGCCTCCATGACCATAATACCAATGCTTGGATCATAAGGGCCAGTCTTGTGTCGCTGGACGAATGCCTTTAGCATAGAGATCTTCTTCCATCTTGTCCCATTTGTCGACGCTACCTTTATAACCGCCTGAACCCATTCGATGGGTGTACTTCTTTTTTTCTGCATTGCCAATCTTCCTTGCGGATATCTCAGATCCTACTGTGGACTGTTTGTACTCCACGAACGCGTCCCAATGATGAGGTATTATGGTAGGGTGATTGTCAAAATCCGGAATTTCTTCTGTTTTGAGATATTTCTTCCACAATTTTGTCTTATAATTCTGAAATTGAGTTGCCATCTTTTTCAGCGTCCAATCCTTCAATTTCTCTTCACGATGAAATCCGAATATTTCTTTCACATCAGTCCATATCATTCTTTCTCCGTATTAGCCAAAACATACGGTTCATTGGGGTCCGTAGATCTCCATTTCCTGATGCTAATGGGAACGCGTTCACGAACAATAACACCACATTAAGAGACATATTTTCTGGCAATTTCTTTGGGCTCAGTTGGCTCCCCATCATCCTCCACTTTGGTGATGTGCAATTTGACCTCCTTCAGCCTCTTAGTGGTACTTCTTTTTACAGGGCGTTTCGTAGCGCCAGTTGTCGCCGTAGATGGCTAGAATAATTAGAAGGTATAAATTATAAATTAGTCACAACATTAGGTTAAGATAATGTATATAATGTTTATGAGAAATATTAGCACCTGACTAGACGTGGGCTCATCGCTATTACGTTGACCCACATTAGGTTGCATCTGGTCCAAATTATCGCCACCAGAAATACCTTGCATTATTTCATCATTATCCTCCTCGTCGATCATCATCTTCAAAAATAAATATTCTACGTTAAATAAATAATTATTGTACGTTAAAGAAATATTCTAGTCAAATAAATACTTATAAGTATTGTACGCTATAGAAATATATTTACGTCAAATAATAATTATTGTATGTTAAATAAATATTCTACGTCAAATAAATAATTATTGTATGTTAAATAAATATTCTACGTCAAATAAATCAGTATTGTACGCAAAAGAAATATTCTACGTCAAATAAATAACTATTGTATGTTAAATAAATATTCTATGTCAAATAAATAATTATTGTATGTTAAATAAATATTCTACGTCAAATAAATAATTATTGTATGTTAAATAAATATTCTACGTCAAATAAATAATTATTGTATGTTAAATAAATATTCTACGTCAAGTAAATCAGTATTGTACGCAAAAGAAATATTCTACGTCAAATAAATAACTATTGTATGTTAAATAAATATTCTATGTCAAATAAATAATTATTTTATGTTAAATAAATATTCTATGTCAAATAAATAATTATTCTATGTTAAATAAATATTCTACGCCAAATAAATAATTATTGTATGTTAAATAAATATTCTACGTCAAATAAATAAGTATTGTACGCAAAAGATACGTCAAATAAATAATTATTGTATGTTAAATAAATATTCTACGGTAATTAAATAATTATTGTATGTTAAATAAATATTCTACGTCAAATAAATAATTATTGTATGTTAAATAAGTATTCTACGTCAAATATTTAGTGTACGTTAAATAAATATTCTACGCCAAATAAATAATCACTGTACGTTAAAAAATAATTCTAAGTGAAATAAATAAATTCTTGTAAAATTTATCGTTAACCCTAATCATTAACACTAACTATAAAATTAATACACATGCAGCTGTCGGGTTCTCCATGCACGTCGGAAAGGGCTTACGTGTGGCCGGCTTAAAACGAGCTCGTGTTCGCGCAGCGGTCGGCGGCGGTTCTCGGCAGTCGCAGGGTCGCACTCGGCCGGCTTCAGACGAACAGCCGCTCGCGGACGCGGATAGCTGGAGACGATCGAGCTCGCGGATCGCTTGAGACGAGCTCGCGTTCGTCGGGCCGGTACGCGCGTGGAGGGCGACGGGCGTCGAGCTAGGTGGCAATGGCGCGCTGGCGGCGCGACGGCGGGGCGGGGCGGCCAGCGACGGCGCGGGGCGGAGTGGCCAGCGACGGCGGGGCGGCGGGAGGCCGCGGGATGGCGGCGGCCGCTGCTGATGGAGGGCGGCTGCGCGTCCGGGGCGGCCGAACGGCGCGCGGGTGGCGGCCGGGCGCATAGAGGGCGGCGGCGCGTCCGGCGGCAGCGACGAGCGAGGGCGTCGTCGGGGCCGAGGCCGGGCGTCGGTGGAGGGGCGGCGCCGTTGGTGGCGACGGTGCCGGCAACGGTGGAGGGGCGGCGCCGGGGGTGGAGACGGCGGCGGGGCTTGGGGAGATGCGGCGGCGATGGGGGCGACGACAGCGGCGCTTGGGGAGACGCGGCGGCGATGGGGGACGACGGCGGCACGGCGGCGCGGTGGCGCTTGGGGACGACGGCGGCGCTTAGGGATGACGGCGGCGCTTGGAGACGACGGCGGCGGCGCGGTGGCGCTTGGGGACGACGGCGGCGGGGTCCGCGAGGGCCGACGGGGAGATGAAGTGGGGAGTGGAGAAGACGAAGACGGCGAGATGCGAAAAATTTCTAAGTGTTGACTATATATAGGGCGGACCTTTAGCACCGGGCGCAGCCAAGGCCGGTGCTAAAGGTCCTTTAGCACCAGGCGCAGCCAAGACCCGGTGCTAAAGGTTTAGGATTAGCACCGGGCACAGCCAAGGCCCGGTGCTAAAGGTCAGCCGCCGGGGCGCCAAACGAAATTGGGGACCTTTAGCACCGGGTCTTAGATCCGCCCGGTGCTAAAGGTGCCCCAGTTCCGTTTGGCGCCACTTTTTTGGCGCATTTTTATATTTAGCACCGGGTTTTGCAACTACCCGGTGCTAAATAATATTACATCTAAATGTTTAGTCTTATTTATTTAATTTATACTTGGTCTTATTTATTTAGGTTATAGTTAGTGTTATTTATTTAGATTATAACTAAAACATTATTAGCCACGTCATAGTGCAATTAATATATAAAAATTAATATATTTGTTATATATGAAATGAAAGAGAAAAAATAGTTAAAATAATATTACATCTAAATGTTTAGTCTTATTTATTTAATTTATACTTAGTGTTATTTATTTAGGTTATAGTTGGTCTTATTTATTTAGATTATAACTAAAACATTATTAGCCACGTCATAGTGCAATTAATATATAAAAAATTAATATATTTGTTATATATGAAATGAAAGAGAAAAAAATAGTTAAAGTAATATTACATCTAAATGTTTAGTCTTATTTATTTAATTTATACTTAGTCTTATATATTTAGGTTATACTTGGTCTTATTTATTTAGGTTATAGTTAGTCTTATTTATTTAGATTATAACTAAAACATTATTAGCCACGTCATAGTGCAATTAATATATAAAAAATTAATATATTTGTTATATATGAAATGAAAGAGAAAAAAATAGTTAAAATATTACAGTTTTCATCATAGTGCAATTAACTTATACAGCATCATTGTTTACTTGAACACTAACAAACTTTCTCCTCACAAATGTCCGTTGATTGTGATCGCGACGTAGATAGGGTGTCTCCTCTGCTGCTAACAGGACGGTTGGGTCACCAGCCACCGAGAATGGAGGTCGACCGTCGAGCATATCATAATCCTCATCTGTCTTATCCTCAACTCCTACGATTTTTCTTTTTCCAGGAAGAACTATATGACGCTTTGGCTCGTCTTTTGATGGGTCCGATTGCTTGCTCGTCCCTTTCTTTGGCTTGCTAGCCATGTCTTTTATATAAAAAAAACTTGTGTCACATCTTTGGCTAGGACGAACGGTTCGTCTAGAAACCCAATCTTGTTTAGGTCCACTATAGTCATCGGCATCCCATACTCATCAGTTGTAACTCCTCCTGCAGTCAGTTTCACCCATTGACACTTAAACAGTGGGATCTTTAAAGGTCCATATTCCAGTTCCCATATCTCCTCTATGACACCATAGTATGAGTTCTTATTGCCATTGCTGTCGGTCGCATCGATCCGGGCACCACTATTTTGGTTGGTGCTCTTCTTGCCTTGGGCTCTTGTATAAAATGTATACCCATTTATGTCGTAGCCTTGAAATTTTAAGATCGTGGTCGATGGACCCCTAGCTAGAAAGGCTAGTTGCGTATCAATACCCACAACAGCCATCAGATGTTCTCGCAACCAATCTGTGAAACTACTATTGTGTTGACGTTGAATAAATGTCGCAGTCTTTCCTGGATTTTCTTCATACAGAATCTTCATGTGCTTCTCGATGTATGGAGCAACTAAGGCTGACTGCTGTAGAATTGTGAGATGTGCTTTACGAAATGTCAGCATGTCTCTGATTACCATCGTCTTTCTTCCTAGTGTGCCCTTTCCACCAAGTCTTCCCTCATGATGTCATTTAGGCAACCCAATCGGCTTGAGGTCTTCGATAAAGTCAACACAGAATTCAATCACCTCCTCTGTTTCGTATCCCTTAGCAATGCATCCTTCTGGACGAGCACGACTACGTACATACTTCTTCAGAATAGCAAAGTATCTCTCAAAAGGGATCATGTTATGAAGAAATACCGGGCCCAGTATACGAATCTCTTTGACGACGTGAACCAATAGATGTGTCATAATATTGAAGAATGATGGTGGAAATATCATCTCAAAGCTGACAAGACATTGGACCACGTCGTTCTGTAGCCTATCCAAATCTTCAGGATTGATCACCTTCTGAGAAATTGCATTAAGGAATGCACATCGCTTCACAATCGCTTTCCGCACATTAATTGGTAGCACACCCCTCAGTATGACGGGAAGCAATTGGGTCATCAACACATGACAGTCGTCAGAGTTGAGGTTTAAGAACTTTTAATCTTTCATGTTAATTATTCCTTTAATATTGGAGGAATAGCCTGACGGGACCTTGATACTGTTCAAGCATTCAAACATACTTTCCTTCTCCTCTTTGCTGAGAGTGAAGCTAGCGAGACGCAGGTACTTGCGTCCTTTGTCTCTGTTTTTCTGGATGTAGATCATTCCGTAGATTCAAACGTTTAAGTTCCTGCCGTGCTTCCAGTGTATCTCTTGGCTTCCCATAAGTACCAAGGAAGCTGATCAAGTTCACACAAAGATTCTTCGTCAGATGCATCACATCAATTGTGTTGCGGACCTCTAACAATTTCCAATAAGGAAGCTCCCAAAAGAGAGACTTTTTCTTCCACATCGCGGCACGCCCATCCTCACCTGCCTTGACAGGTTGGCTTCCATCTCCCTTTCCAAATATTACTTCTACATTTTTCACCATATCAAATACATCTTGTCCATTGCGGTGTATCGGCTTTGTACGGTGCTCCGCATCCCCGCCAAAGTGTGGACATTTCTTTCGTAGTTCGTGCTTCGAAGGAAGAAATCGACGATGACCCATGTAAACAACCTTTCTACAATGCTTCAAATAGATGCTTTCAGTATCATCTAAGCAATGGGTGCATGCTTTATATCCTTTGTTAGTTTGTCCGGACAGGTTACTTAGTGCAGGCCAATCATTGATGTTGATGAAAAGTAGTGCCCTAAGGTTAAAACTTTCCTGTTTGTACTCATCCCACATAGTAACACCTTCTTCCTTCCACAGTTGTTTAAGTTCGTCAAGCAATGGTCTTAGATAAACATCGATGTCGTTGCCAGGGTTCTTTGGACCTTGGATAAGCACCGGCATCATAATGAACTTCCGCTTCATGCATAGCCAAGGAGGTAAGTTATAGATACATACAGTCACAGGCCAAGTGCTATGACTACTGCTCATTTCACCAAATGGATTCATGCCATCAGTACTTAAACCAAGCCTTAAATTTCTTGCATCAGCATTGAACGTTGGGCATGCTCGGTCAATGTTTCTCCACTGGGATCCATCGGCGGGGTGCCTCAACATACCATCGTTCTTACGTTCTTCCTTGTGCCATCGCATCAACTTGGCATGCTCTTTGTTCCTGAACAAACGCTTCAGACGTGGTATTAAAGGAAAATACCACACCAGCTTCGCAGGAATCTTGTTCTTAATAGTCTGCCCATCAACCTCACCAGGGTCATCCCGCCTGATCTTGTAGCGTGTGCATTTGCAAACCGGACAACAATCCAAATTTTCGTATTCAGCACCACGATATAGGATACAGTCATTAGGACACGCATGTATCTTCTGCACCTCTAAACCAAGAGGGCAAACAACACGTTTTGCTTCCCACGTTGTTGATGGCAATTCGTCACCCTCGGGAAGAATCTTCTTCACGAGTTTCAATAATTCCTCAAAACCCTTGCCAGTAACACCATTACATGCCTTCCACTGCAAAAAATCAAGCGTGATACCCAACCTTTTCAGCCCCTCTTTGCAATTTGGGTACAAATCAGTTCTGTGGTCCTGTAACATACGATCTATCTTTTTCCTTTCCTTGTCATTGTCGCAGCCTTGCTCGGCATCATGTAACATTTGACCAAGTGCATCATTAGGGTCATTTTGTGGAGCAACATCTTCCTGGTCAGCACCATCCTGATCTGCATAATCCATTGCAACATCCACAAAGGCACCATATTGAATGTCGTTATCATCCTCCTCTTCTTCATTGTCATCCATTATGACTCCTCTTTCTCCGTGTTTCGACCAAACCGTGGAAGTGAAGAACCCCTCTTGATTTGTATGAAACCATGGGTCATCAGATGGAAGTGAAGAACCCCTCTTGATTTGTACGATTTCTGATTTTTACATTGCCCACACGGACAAAACATGTCACCTGACGGCGACTTGTTGTCCTCCGCCACATCGAGAAAAGCATGCATGCCATCAACCCACTCCTGACTGCGTCGGTCCGCCAAGTGCATCCATTGCCTATTCATCTACATTTAGCAAAGTGATCTAATTAATTCATACACATTTCAAAATTATCGAAATATCCAACACGACCAAGGTTCATAATTTATTCATACATTACAAAGTGATCTAATTGAAAATAAAATTGTATTTCTCAAAGTCATAATGAAACACGACCAATGTTCGTAATTTATTCAAGATGTCGTACATAAATTTCTCCACATCCAACATGCAACATGACCTATATCTTTAACCATCCTTCAGTGGGAAAGTAGGATGCTCTGATATATTTTTCCCTGGTGCAGAAGATGGTGGAGCTGGACCGTAGCGCCGCAACAGATCTTGAAGATCAAAACTAGGTTCCTCACCCCTTGCAACACATTCTTTGTGTGTTTTAATCAAAAAATTAAGTTGTGCTTTCACCCAAGGTCCTGGTTTTTTTGACTTATCATGAGGTGGACTTGTGGTTTTGCCCTTCCCGCGAGACGAACCACGATCACTATCACCGGTCCCACTTCCTCCAGCAGTAGCCACATCGATATATCCACAAGGCTTTTATTTCTCAAAAAACAGTAAATGTTATTGAAAAAATACTCATTACAACATACGAACTTCTGTCAAAATAAACTAACCAATTTCACATATCTCCAATTAATATAAAAAATTACATAACACATTTTTAAAAATCATTATATTCCATTTATAAATAAAATACTAAAAAGCATACTCAAAAAACATTTCTAACAAAATTTCTCCAATACATACCTAACATTAAATTTAAAACACTATGAACACACATATATAACCCTTTCTCTCTCATCCCTTTTTTTCTTCACAAATTTCATATTTATAAAGTATAATAACAATAGAAACTAAACAACAACATAAGAGGATGAAATTGTGTACCTCGTAGAGTGCTTCAAAAGAAGGAAAGATTCACAATTTTTGAAAAAGATGGCAAAATCTCCCCTCAACCCGAGCACACCATGAACACAGCTCGGAGTGTTCATGCTGGCTCGGGCGTGGGGAGGAAGGAGGAAATATATAGGTAGATAATCAGCACCGGTTACTGGCTGCAACCGGTGCTAACATCGGGGATTTAGCACCGGTCCCTAACTAGAACCGGTGCTAAATGTTGCTCTGGAATTAGCACCGGTTGCAGGCAGCAACCGGTGCTAAAGGGGTGGATTTAGCACCGGTTGCTGGATGCAACCGGTGCTAAAGGTCCTCCCCCCACCGACGCGCGCCACGTGCGCCTGCGCGCGACTGCTAGCCGTTGGACCCGGTGCTAATACTCCATTAGCACCGGGGCCAAAAATGGCCGTTGTTTATGTCGTCCACGGATGCCTCATTCTCTTCTAGTGGAGTTTAAACCGCCGCCTCTTGGAAGTTGAAGCGCCCTCATGGTACTGTGTGAAAACGGCGAGAGTGAGTTAGAGTGTGTGTAAGCGCGTCTTGGAAGTTGAAGCCCCTCTGCATCTTGCGATACAAGTTGAGCGTGATTGTGTACATAAGTACTCAATCCTCTCCTCTCGATCGATCCGGCCTACATTCCCTCTCTTTTGATGTCCATCCATCTCTTTTTCGTCTCCCACTTTCACCCTCAGCAGTAGTTGTGAGTGCGATATTGAGATGGAAATCACTGATCATATGCCACGCACTCGTCTGCTCAAGACTGGGTGACCATCAGATACGGTGGAGAACGCTGACGTCTCCAACCACGTCCTCCAGTAGTTGTGGGAATACAGCGGGTCGCATAAGAACGTGGTCATCGCCTACATCTCGAAGGAAGTCTTCCCGCCGCTCGTCACCGCCAGCACCGTGGTTAACAATGTGTTATTTGTGTTGGGTGAGTGGCGGGTGAAAAGGATCTCTAGCAACGACGACTCTGACGCGTGGTTCTTCATCCATCTTTCAAAAGAGGAAGACGTCGAGAAGTTCCACGACCACGGCTGGTGATGGTTCCAGGAGTTCATCATCTTCTGCCGAGTCCTCAACCTCACGGAGTAGGCGAGGTTTACCGACAGGCGCGATCCAGGGTGATGCTCCCTGCAGTGGTTCTAATTATTATATGTTTTTAATTATGTAATGTTTCTACTTATGGGTTCTTTGAAGAACAAGTCGACCTAAGTTTCTGTATGCATGTAAATATTATATTTTTAATTGTATTGTTATATATATGAGTTCATTTTTTTGTTTTTGCTACATATTTTTTTAAAATTGTATGATTATTGTAAGCTGCGCCTTCTATGCCACGTATAATGGACCTCATTCTAAGAAGGCGAGAAAACGTTGGTTAGAATAAGAGTGTCTATATACAAAGCCCGCTCCATCTAACCTAAATCCTCACTCCTCCTCTCTGCCACCACCGTCACCGTCCTTCGCCACCTCCACCACCGGATCCATGACGCCACCGTCCTTGTCCACCTCCACCACCAGATCTACGTTGCCGCCGTCCTCATCCTCCTCCACCACCTGACCCGTCCCGCCTCCGTCCTCCTCCACCTCCACAACTGTCACCATCCTGCTCCTCCTCCTCCACTGGCCCCTCCTCCTCCTCCTCCTCCACCGAAACGGTGTCAGAGCTCGAAGGAGTCAAGACCACCGAGGCGTTGGCGGCCACGGTGACCAATGTCGCTGAGACCGCAGCACGCACGACGGTGGACTAAGTGGTGTGTGAGGAGTTCCTCCGCTTCCTCGCCGTAGCTGCTTCCCAATCTACTGTCGGGTTGATCGGACCCATGACAGAGTCGTGCAACACGATTACCTCTGCCGCCTAGGCAGCCACAGATGTGGCCGCCTCCGTCACGGGGAGGTATGCCGCGCTGGAGGCATGGAGCACGACTTCACCATGCGGTGTCGCTAGCTCCCCTTGGACCATGACCTCCACCGCGGGAGAGGCGTTGATGGCGGTGGCGGTGGCAGTGGTTGTGCTCCTTCCCCCACAGTTGCGGTGTAATATGGTGATGTAAGCGTCGTAGGATTACGTCTTTTGTCATTCTGAATAAATTGTCATTTTGGTCCGTGTAACGACCTGAGTTTCCGATTTCCGAAATCCCGACTCCCTGTACCATTGCGATACTCCCTGGATCAAGTAGATATCACGTACAGAACTCATCACTGCGTATATCACATCCATACCACGAATAAAGTACAAATATCTTATTTATTACATCATTCTCATGATAATACATCTGATACAAGCCCTCAGGGCTGAGCGACAAACAAAAGAACATCCAACGCAGCGGATCTAGGCGTAGAACCCTTCATCTTCTTGATCTCCTCCACAGGCAACTTGCGCGTCAAGACGATGCCTCAGTCGTACCATCCATCGTAGTTGAACTCGTGCTCATCATCAGATCCTGCGTACTCAAAGGCTATCCCCAAGGAATGGGATAGGTTCACGTCACCAACCGTATATGCAAGCTTTAAGTGGACTATCATCTAAAGGGATAAAAGTGTATCAAGGATAGGCTAAGGGTTTCCTATGCAGCAGCAAATATAAAATAAGATCTCAATATCCATCCATCTCATATCTCGCCACATCAGGGCTATTCCGGCACGTCGGACTCCCATCTCCATCTCCACACTCGTCTAAGTCGATGCCGGAGCTCCCTCCCCTCGCACCTCACCAACTACGACCGGATCCTGAAAGGAAAGGGAGCAAACTTCCCTTCTCCCCGTCCGTAGCTGCAAACCTTAGTCACTCTCAAATCTGGCTAGAAAGGGGGAAGGTAGAATATCCCAAAATATGAGAGGTAACAAGGAAAGTGGGTAATGTCCATACCGAGGATGCGGCTATACGTATAGATTTTAGACTCTCAAGAGCTTGTACAACTGGACCCACTCTGGTTGTGGGATGGTGGCCGCCATCTCAAGACGCAACCCACAGCACAGACCCCAACCGCGACGATGCTCGCTTGCTCTTCCGGTCTCGGTCCATCGGCTCGCAATCCAATGCTTCGAAAGCAGTGTCGAACTCTCCCTCGTAGGGCCATAGTCCTTCGGAGAAACGGTCTCTCCCGTTCCCGTACAGCATCCACCTGATCTTCTCGCAATCCGGTCATCACGCTAGTTAGGCTGGCTGGAACCCGTTCATATGGGTAAGCGGTAAGTACGTGGGGCCCAAATAAAGTTACCCACTCGGTGTCAGACCAGGGCGAGCGTCATCGTCCCAAAGCCGTATCCTCCGAAGAAGAACGCAAGTCGAACTACCCACTATAGGTACCGCCGCCAACTTCTATGCTCCTATCCATCCATGTACCCGCCACAAGTACGGTGTGGGACCCCCTCGAGAGCAGGGGTCTCCCGGCACTAGGTCAAAGACCGAGTTGTTATAAAATGCTCACCCCGCCAAGTTTCCCAAAAACTCCTCCTCCTGCCGGTTTTATCCCCACACACGCCAAGAGTCCTATTCCACATGATCCCACACACATGCGAGCAGCAGCATAGCAATATCATATATAGAGTGGTAGGTAACAAGGGAATCACGGAATAGATCATGGCTATGCAAGGCTCAAGCATCATCCATTTGCAATAAGTAAAGCGCTAGCTCATCTAGTTGCAATGTCTAATAGGCATTCAAAAGATAGGCTAGGTGTGAACCTGAGGGCAAGTTCTCTTCCTCCACGAAGTCTTCCGGGTAGTTCTCCTCTCCGGTCAGCTCCTGACCGTCGGTAGGTCCTAAATATGTTATTAAAGTAACTACCGGGGACCTAATAGCAAATAACTCCAATAAACCCAATTCAAGAAAGATTCAAATGGTCTCATACTTCACGTCAAGGGCTTGGTCATGATTTTAGAAAAATATAGAAATTGGTTTCATATTTTTCGGAAGTAAAAATGAATTAGTTATGGATTTTCTAAGTTTAAATATTTTTCTGAATTTTAAATAATTATGAAAAAGAAAAAGAAAAGGGCTAGGGACCTACTTGTAAATAACCAGGGACCTATTGGTAATTTTGGAAAAGTTCAGGGGGTTTTCTACAAAAAGTCCAGGGTCGGCCGAAATGCTGACGTCAGCAGTGGGCCCTACTGACGTCAGCGTTGACCGGTCAACGGTCAAAGCTGATAGGTGGGTCCCTTGTTGACGTCAGGAGAAGGGCCTAAATGTTAAATCTAAAAAGTCCAGGGGGCTCGGTGTAGAAGTAACAGGCCAGGAGCTTAGTTGATAGGATTTCGAAACTATAGGGGCTAAATTGTAAGATTCCAAGGGTTTAAACAAAAAAGCAGCTGGGCCGAATCTGGTGGGCGCGGTCTACCATGGGCCGTGTGTGTAGTCCATGTGGACCGCGTCCACGAGATCGAGCTGCGGCCCGGCCGGATCTGCTGCGGCAGATCCCGCATAGCCCCGCGTGCGGCTCCTCCTGGGCGCGACGCGTGGCAGCGGCTGGTTGGTGCACGCGAGGCGCTCGGCGAAAAGCTGGAGCGGCGGAGCGCGCTCGCACGGCGGCGGTCCTACCTTGGCCAACCATGGTGACAAGGCCATGGCCGTGCGCCAAATGGCGCGGCACACGAGTTCAGGGAGAAAAAGTCTAGGGTTTGGCTCCTAGGGTTAGCTACGGCGAGATCAAGGTCGAGGCTTGGGTGCATGGCGAGTGCTCGACGAATTTCCCCAAAGGGGCGTACATCGGGCGGCCGCGGTCTAAGGCCGGGTTTTGGTTGGGGCTCGACGGGGACCTGCACAAGAAGATGCTCGGTGCGAAGCCGAGCCACAGGCATAGGAAAAAGGCTAGGCTTGGGTCGGTTTGGCCCAGCTACGAAGGTCCATCGGCATGAACGCCGGACAGCAGGGGAAAGGGCGGCGGTGGCTGGCTCACCTAGGGGCTTCAAGGTCGCGGCTGGGAATAGTAGAGGACGCCGGCGTGACGTAGAGGAAGAAGAACAGCGACAGGGATCAAGTCTTGGGGCGTTCTCCTCTTCTTGCTCCGGGTGGACGATGGCGGCGCTCCACGGACGGCTCCGGCGCTTCTCCTCCTCGCGCTCGCCTTCTTCTTCTCCTCCTTCTCTTCGTCTCCTTCTCTTGTGCGACGGCGGCTGGGTGAAGGGAAAGTGCCCGAGCGGGTGGATGGGGAGGAGGAGCGGGCGCTCCTCTACTTTATAGCAGCGGCGCGGCTGGGTGGAGAAAGGAGGGCGTGAGAGGATGGTTCGCGAGAGGGGACACGCGACGCGGTGCAAGAGGCGGGAGGCTAGGGTTGGAGCGGGGGCGGCTCGGCCTTGGCGTGCGGGCAGTGGGCAGGGCGAGAGGAGAAAAGGGGCGCGACTCGCGAGATGGCGCGGGGGACTCACCGATCTAAGGTTTAGGGTAGAGCTGTGAGGGGCGGATCGGGGATTAGGGCGTCGGGGTTCGCGAGATGATCTCGCGTGGCTTGAAGCGGCGCGAGATAGGGCTGCGGCACTGGGAGAGCGCGGCGGCGATGGGAGAGCGCGGCGGCGGAGTGAGGTAAGAGGCAAAGCTGACATGCGGGCCCCGCATGTCAGCGAGAGAGGTGAAAGGGACGGGGGCACGGTAGGCTGAGTTGGGCCGACGGGGTAATGGGCCGGTGGCTGGGCTGCGGGGAGGGAAAAAGGAAAGTGGGCCAGGGTTTGCAGAGGTGCCAAAACTAGACTTAGGTTAGCGGGATGGTTAGTTGAGTTAGGGCCCAAGTTAGTTTAGGTTTTAAACTTTTATTTGATTTGGATCTGAATCATTTCAAATCCAAATCACACTCAAATAAATCCAAATAAAATCCAATAAATTCCAAATATTCACACTAAGACATAGACACCTTAACAACCATATTTAATTTATTATTTAATTCTAAGAATTTTGGGAAAGGTCCAATGAAGACAACCTTATATTTCTCCTAGCTAATAATAAATCCATGAATTTTTTTAAATCTATATTATTAATATTATAAACATTCCAGAAAAATCTGGGATGTTACAGTCTCCCCACTCACTAGAATCTCGTCCCCGAGATTAAGATTGTACTCGGTCTCGAATAGGTGTGGGTATTTCTCTCTGAGGTCTGCTTCTTTCTCCCAAGTAGCTTCTCGCTCTGTGTGGTTACTCCATAGCACCTTGGAATATGGAATCGAGCTTCTTCGGGTCTGCTTCTCGCTTCGTTCTAAGATCTTCACGGGGTACTCTAAATACTCAAGGGTATCTTGCAAGTCGAGGGCTTCGGCTGGCACTGTCTCTTCTGGTACTCGGAGGCATTTCTTGAGCTGTGATACGTGGAACACAGGATACACTCCTGCAAGCTCTTCTGGTAGCTCTAAACGGTAGGCCACTTTTCTAATCTTCTCGGTGATGAGGAATGGTCCTACAAACCTTGGGGCTAATTTGCCTTTCACGTGAAACATCTTGGTTCCGCATAGCGGGGAGACCTTAAGGTAGACATACTCGCCCACCTCAAAGGTCAACTCACGTCTTCTTTTGTCTGTGTAACTTTTCTGCCTGTTCTGGGCTACCTTCAAGTTCTCTCGGACCTTGGCCACATTTTCTTCCGCTTCAACAATGGTTGCGGGTCCAAAGAACGGTCATTATCCTACTTCTGACCACATGAGCAGGGTTCTACATTTCCTGCCGTAGAGTGCCTCGAATGGTGACATCTGTAAGCTGGTCTGGTAGCTGTTGTTGTATGAGAACTCTGCATAGGGCAGACTCTTCTCCCAATCCTTGCCATAGGTCATTACACACGCTCGGAGTAGATCTTTCAAGATCTGATTCACTCTCTCTGTCTGGCCATCGGTTTGCGGGTGGAAAGCTGAGCTGTACTCCAAGGTAGTACCCATGGATTTGTGCAATTTTTCCCAAAACTTAGCGGTAAACTGAGGTCTTCTGTCCGACACTATGGTCTTGGGTTCTCCATGTAGCTTAAGAATGTGCTCGACGTAGAGGTCTGCTAAAATGCTTATCGAGTGGGTGGTCTTTACCGGAATGAAGTGCGCTATCTTGGTCAGTCGGTCCACAATCACCCAAATTGAGTCATTCCCCTTTTGAGTACGGGGTAGACCATTTATGAAATCCATGCTGATGTCTTCCCACTTCCACTCTGGTATATCTAAAGGGTGTAGTAGCCCTGCGGGCCGTTGATGCTCGGCCTTGATTCCGCGGCAAATGTCACATCGTGCCACATATTCTACAACATCTACCTTCTTGTTTTTCCACCAGAATCGGTCCTTCAAATCGTGGTACATCTTTGTACAGCCGGGGTGGATCGGGTACTTGGATTCATGAGCCTCGCTGAGGATGGTTCAGCGGAGCTCATCATTCCGTGGTACGCAAATGAGATTCCTCAACCATACGGTGCCTTGTTCATCTATCCGATAATCTGGAGGTCTGCCCTTGGCCATAAGTTGTAGCAGCTCTTCGATCTCTGGGCATCCTTTCTGTGCTACGCGTATCTGCTCTTCTAGGGTGTATTTTACACGTAGTTCGTTGACCCTTTCCAACTCTGGGTCGGCTGGCTTTTCCTTCTCAATCATGACTCCGCAGTAACTCTTCCGGCTTAGTAGGGTGATACTGAATGTTCAGGTCATAGTCTTTGATCAACTCTAGCCATCTTCTCTGTCTCATGTTCATCTTAGTTTGAGTGAAGAAGTACTTCAAACTCTTGTGATCGGTCAAAATGTCGCACTTGTTGCCAATCAAGTAATGCCTCCAAATCTTCAAGGCATGCACGACCACTGCAAGTTCTAGGTCGTGGGTAGGGTAGTTCTCCTCATGCTTCCGCAACTGGCGGGAGGCATAGGCAACAACTTTCCTGTCTTGCATAAGCACGCATCCAAGTCCTTGTCTTGATGCATCACAGAACACTACAAAGTCTCGCCTGATATCTGGCAAGGTCAACACGGGAGTGGTGGTAAGCTTGGTCTTCAACTCTTGGAAACTCTCTTCCCATTTATCTGACCAGACAAAAGGTACATTGTTCTTGAGCAACTCGGTCATTGGCTTAGCAATCTTCGAGAAGTTCTCTATGAATCGGCGATAGTATCCAGCTAATCCGAGAAAGCTTCTAATCTCTATCACGTTTCTGGGTTGCTTCCACTCTGTCACTGCCTCGATCTTCTCCGGGTCAACTGCTACACCTTCTGCTGTCAATACATGGCCTAAGAAGGCGACTTTCTCCAAACAGAATTCACACTTGCTAAACTTCGCGTAAAGCTTATGCTGTCTCAACCTCTCGAGCACAATCCTGAGGTGCTCCTCATGCTCTTCGGCAGTCTCTGAATATATCAAAATGTCATCAATGAAGACTACAACAAACTTGTCCAACTCTTCCATGAACACCTTGTTCGTCATGTTCATGAAGTATGCCGACGCGTTGGTCAACCCAAAAGACACAACCAGAAACTCAAACAGCCCTGAAAGGACCGTGATGTCGCCTAGAGGGGGGGGGGAGGGTGAATAGGCGCACCTACAAATTTCACTCAAAATGCAGCGGATAAAATTCACTGCATGCCAAAACCGGCACTGCCGAGTATATAGAGATATACTTGGATGAGCAGTCAATGTAACCGGCACTGCCAAGTTTGTCAACTCGGTGTTGGCACTCCTTAGCGTCACGTTTTTAGCAACGCTCAAGAGCGCGAAGATATATGTCATTGTATGCAAAATAAATTTTGCAAGCGCACAGAATATATCTCGTTGTAGCACTTCACCTCAGGAGTTATCCCAAGGTATCTTATTTATCTTTCTGTAGGGAAGCATATGGTTAAAGTGTATTGAAGAATGATATGATAAATCTTGCCAAAAATATCAAGCCAAAAACCCAAGGGTACAAACTCTAGGTTTCAGGGATAATGGTCAAGTGAATGACCGGATAGAAGGTCTAGAAGACTAGCGACACACAGAAGCTCCTAAGTCTATAGAAAAGGAAAGATGTTCGGAGAGACCGGACTTAGATACTTCCTAACTCAGAGCAAAAGACACTCTAGCCTTAGCCTAGACACTAGCTTAGATACCGGGGACAGAGCTCGCTTCGACGGCTAGAACGGGAGAACCTCAGAACGGGGTGAGAGAGGGGGTTTTCCGGGCTCATCACTACTGTTATGAATACACCCGAACGTGGTGGACTATGAAGGATGGACAGGGCTGTCACCACCTGCCGCCTACCACTGCAGTTGATAGAGCTGGAGTGCCCGACCTTTCGGTGAGTGGAGATAATTTCGACTTGGTGGAAGTAGACCCTCACGATCCGACTACGACGAGCAAACCCGAAGCGCCAATGCAATCGCTGAACCAACTCCCTGTCGTTACCAACCTTGTTGAAGCAAGATCAGCCTGATCACGAAGATCAATTCTTGTACGCAATCGAAGAACGAACAAGAAAAAGAGGCGAGCAATCTTAATATCACTCGAAGGTGGAGTTCTGAATCACACAAGGACAGCACGTATTTGTGCGTGTTCGGTGTAGCTAAAGCTAGATGTAAAACAAAACTCAAGACTTCTTGGTGGTGGCTAGGGGGTATATGATAGGTGGAGGACGACCAAAGGGGTGCTGGGGTCATGCTCCAACCCTAGGACGCGTCCCTAATGGACCCAACTTGACACACGGCCCGTAGGCCAAAATAAGGTGTCGCAGCACATGGACAGAAAAACCTTCGGTCAATGATTTGACGATTGCGGCTGCCTCAGGATAGATATGGACGCTAGGCCAGATCCATATGAAACTAGACTTCATAAGCTTGCCATCAAGTACTTGACCACCCCCAACGGAGTCCAGATGAAGTCGTGGCGGCCGTTGAAAGTTAGGACTTTCCTGCAGTCCGAATCCAACGTTTCTAAAACATGTTGAATTCAATCTCTTTATTTCCTTAGACCAAAAGTGACATGATAGCCTGGTGTAAAACGTGGGAACACTTGGACTTGGTCCCCAATCAACCTCTTTGGTCCTCCATGCCTTCCTTGTATGTTTAACACTCTTCATGTGTGTCATGTCCTCATCATCCTCCCCTTCTTGACGAAAAGCCGTCCTCAGTGTCAATTGTAAGTGAAACCAATCCTGCATAACACAAAAGAGAACGGGGTTTCGAAAACAAAGGAAACCAAAAGTATTGAGAGGAGGATTGTCACCACGTTTCCGATTGGCGAATGTGTCATCTCGCATAGACATTTTAGCAAGCATGTAGGTTTCATGATCAGACGACACACAATGTTTATCAACATGATCCTGCACAAGAGTAGTACCAACAAAAGACAAAGCACGCACAGTTTGTGACCAGCAATGCTCCCCTTCTTGGGAGTAAACTTGGTGCCAAATTAGAGCTAAAGGAATATGGAAGAATATTTGTAGTATTGCTGCCCTCTAGTGGATTAAAATTTTGCACAACGAAAGGATAATTCAGATTTGCACAAATGTACACTCGATGTATCATATATGCTCCCTTGTTGCTATATTTGCAAATAATATGATATGTATGTCTAGAAAAGTATGGCAAATCAGCATATTTAAAAAGTCTCTCTTCTAAACAATCTAGATTACACAAATCATGAAATTCAATGTAACCCAAAGTATGTAAAGAAGACAACAGTTTTAGCTCATCATTGGCACTAGCAATATGCATAACATGTTTATGTGCAACAGAAATATTTGGTTCCAAAAAATGTAACACTGCTGCATTATCAAACGATTCATCTTTATCACAACAAACAACAAGCACATCATGCGACAAAGATAAATGAAGAGATGGTTCCAATAACAATTGCTCCATGATAGCATGGGTTGTGGAAAAATTCAGCATATCAGAAGAAGTCTCACCAGCTGTGAGTGGAGCACCTATGGTCGACGGCGCTGTAGGTGTGGCCGTCCTCTCGCGCAGTGTAGTGCTAGGCGTGGATGGCGTAGGGAGAGCAGGATCTGCGCTGGATGCCGGGCTTCGTCCTGCAAAAGAGCTAGTATATGTCGTCGAGCGGCGTCCCTGCACTTCACGTTCTGCTCGCCAAGCATATTCAAACAATGTGGTCATATCAGCATAACTTATATAATCAAGTATGTCCTGAATTTCGCGGTTCAAACCACCACGAAAACGTGCCATAGCAGCGTCATCCGTCTCAAACAAACCACAACGAATCATACCTTTTTGTAGCTCCTGGTAATAGTCCTCAACAGATTGTTGACCTTGCTGAAATCGCTGCATTTGTTTAAGCAAATCTCGGGCATAATATGAAGGTACAAATCGATGTCGCATAGCAGCTTTTAAATGAGTCCAAGTGATTGGAATAGACGTAGGATGTTTTAGCTTATAATCACGCCACCACATTAAAGCAAAATCAGTAAATTCACTAATAGCAGCTGTAACTTGCGAATTAGCAGGAATATCATGGCATGAAAAATTTTGTTCTACCTCTAATTCCCAATCAAGATATGCAGCAGGATCATATTTGCCATTATAAGATGGAATTTTAAATTGAATCTTAGCAAATGAATCATTATGTGGATGACGTACCACACGCGGGCACGACCGCGGCGATCTCCATCTTCTAGCTCCATGTCACTGTCATAGTCCTTGTGCAACGCCGTGATCGACGTGGACCACGCATCGAATCGTGCCACGATGCCGTTGACGTCTCCTGACATGATTAGCGCAAACACAAAAACAAATCCTACGACAACAAAGGTGTGGGTGGAAAGCTCACAAAGATGCTGCGATCAAGTTCTTATCCGTTCTTACCGAGCAACAGGGGCGATCGCAAACAACAAGTAGCACCTATGAGATATTGGAGCAGCGATTGCCCGGAGAAACAAAAGTCTGCTCGTCGTAGGAATATGTGTAGTTCTGGGTAGGCTGCACTCAAGTTAAGGATTAGCACAATCAATCAATAGTGCAAAGCTGAATTATAGTGCTAAACACGACACAAAGCTGCTGGAAACAAGTGCCACGCGCTATGGATCAAGCAAGGCTAACAAGGAAGTGGGTATGCAAAAATGAAAAAATCTCCCGGGCCGCGTTACGCTGTGTAAACGGCATTTTTTGGCCTCGAAACTGAGCTCACCTGGCGCTAAGCAAGGAGCACCGTATAGGAAATTTCGTAAGGTTTCCGGAAAAAAAAAAGAACGCTGAAATCGGAGATCCGAGCGAAAAGTTATGGCCGTTTTCGTGAAGGTGTTCGAAACTGCCAAAAAGAAACTTCCAAACGAAAACCGAACTGCTGATTCCTTTTTTTATTCTTTCCTTTTTCTTTCTTTTCAAAACTTTCCTTTTTTTTATTTCCTTTATTCTCTCCTTTTTTTCTTTCCTTTTTCTTTTCTATCTCTTTCCAAACTGCGAACGCGCGGCGGCCGAACCGAGTAGGACTCGGATGAGCGGCATGGGGTTGTAGGGTTTGTGGTGAAGATGTAGAGCGGTGGCGGCAGCGGCAGTGTGGTGGTGGCAGCGGTGGTGGGTGGTGGTGGCGGCGGTGGTGGAAGCACAAAGTAACCAGCAACAATTGAACGCGAAGCACACAAATTCAACAACGCAAATTATTGAAAGAAAGTGCAAGGCGAAGAATGGTGTTGGGACAATGATCTAACCTGAATTGTTTGAATTTGTGTCTTTGGAATTCATGGGTTTTTAGGTGGAGAGGGAGAAGGTGAGATGCTCAAAGGTCTTGGGACTCCTTATTTTCTCTCTCTCATAGTTTTGAGATGTTTCTCTCTTCTTCTTTCTTCTTCTTTTTTTTCGAATGGAGCATTGTCTCCAACTCTGTTTTTTTTCTTCGAATACATCTCTTCTCTTACTTTGGTAACAGAGAGGAATTCAACTTTGTATAGAGTGATTGAGGACCTTTGGGGTCAGCTTTGTGGTGAGGTGAGTATATGTCATCGACGGTGGACATCAACCCCGGGACGGGACTTTGACTAGTCGGACATTTTGAGGCTGAGGTGGATGGGAAGACCGGTAAATGACAAGTGCCTTCTGCAAGCGGACTTCACCATTCAACAAGACTCAAAGCATCTCAAAATAGCATATGGTAGCTCATGAGATGTATAACTGTTTAGGCTCTGTATAGGACATTTAAACCATCGGGAAAGATTCACCAAGTAATTTTATAAAAACTTCCGAGAGGTTCCTTACTAGGCATGCAGTTATACCTCAAAACAAACCATATCAAAACTCACAACAACTTAAACAATGAACAGGTGCTCTCCTTCCACAGACAAACATGGTGGATCCTTAAATGCCAACGAACTCAAATACTTGGAAAGTAAGGGATTAAGCACGAGGCACTTAAAAGGCATAAACAGAGCAACTATTCATCATTCCAAGGTTTCAACCATATTCCATACATAAGGAGTTTTTATTCAACATTGTTTTTTTAACTTATTTATTATTATTATTATTATTATTATTATTATTATCATATCATAGCAAGGCAAGGCAAGGCAAGGCAAGGCAAGGCAAGGCGCTTTCGAACATACCTGAGACTCCCCCAAGCTTCGCTGAAGCTCACTGGTAGTACTGGTTGGGGTCGTAGTGCATGTAGTCGAAGAAGCCATGCATGTCGGTTGTTGGCACTCCTTAGCCTAACTAAATCACCAAGCGCACGGAGTACGATGTAGCCTTTCACCAGGGGAGTAAGCACCTGGATATCGAATCCAAGGAACGGTAGACGCGACTAGCCTAGAACTTTTCTAACCGGATCCACCATGGAGCACAAGGTAAGCGGGTAGAGAGCTTGACTTTAGTTAGCTACTTGTTACCCCAGACAAACTATCTATATCTATTCTGATATGCTTCGACGGCTAGAACGGGAAGAACTCTGAACGGGGTGAGAGAGGGGTTCTTCCGGGCTCATCACTACTGTTATTGGTACACCCAAATGTGGTGGAGTAGAAAGGACGGACAGGACTGTCACCACCTGCCGCCTACCACTACAGTTTCGTGGGGTGCAACACAACCTGAGATGGCTAGCCAGCACAGGTGTTGGCACTCCTTAGCCTAACTAAAATCCGCAAGCGCACGGAGTCCGATGTAGCCTTTCACCAGGGGAGTAAGAACCTGGATATCGAATCCAAGGAACGGTAGACGCGACTAGCCTAGAACTTTTCTAACCGGATCCACCAAGGAGAAAAAGGATAAATGGGTAGAGAGCTTGACTATAGTTAGCTACTCGTTACCCCAGACAAACTATCGACACTTAACCTGATCTGCTTCGACGGCTAGAACGGGAAGAACTCAGAACGGGGTGAGAGAGGGGTTCTTCCGGGCTCAGCACTACTGTTATGAGTACACCCGAACGTGGTGGAGTACAAAGGACGGACAGGGCTGTCACCACCTGCCGCCTACCACTGCAGTTCCGTGGGGTGCAACACAACCTGAGATGACTGGCCAGCACAGGCACCACGCCTAAGCTTTCAGTCACTGACCTCCACCCAACACGAAGGGCTATAGAGGAAACCCCAAACAAGAGTCGCTGTCACTCGCGCAGACTCGGGTACCCGCAGATCAAAGATAAATATGATAACTTGCTGAAAGTAAGTTGCAAACTAGCAAAGTACTAAAGGCAAGAGACCGAGGACTTACTGAAGATAACTCTTGAATATATTCCTCGGGGGCGGAAATGTTGAGACGAGACCGAGAGAGAAATCCCGGACTCTCTCTACAAAGCTCGGCTGTCACCCGAGCAACTCACCCACTCTCTCCCTACTCTACTCTAAAGATGAGAACACAAACTCACTAAGCTACTCTTCTCTCCTTTGGATGATTTGATGGATGCTTTCTCAAGGTGAAGGAGGGTCCCTTTTATAGCCTTCAGGGGCGGTTGCAGGCGTCAGGTGTAAGCTAACACTCTGCTTAACTGCCACGCGAAGGGGGACAGGTGGCGGCCTTTGGGGGAGGCCGGCCGGCCTAGGCCAGGCCGATCGGCCTGGCCTTGCTGCCCCGTGGCACCTCCTTCTTCAGGGATGCTCTGGATTGCACCCTGAGGTCGGTAACGGTTGCTTTGGATTGAAGCTGTCCAAGAATCCAATGTTGGTGGGCCCTTCAATCCATGCAATTGTAGCTTAGGCCTTTCGGGTTCTTTGGATCAAACCGACGTTGATCGCACATCTCATGATCATCTGCGTTGTGTTTGTGATCTCCTGGACCAAGGACGTGGCAACTGGCCACAGAAGGGGGCCGGCCGGCCTGGCATAGGCCGGCCGGCCTGGCTTTGTGTCAAATATGGCTCAGCTTTTGCTTGCTTGCTCCTGCACTCACAAATTATACAAAACTTGTGGAACTCATTAGAAATAATCAATTTTACTTTGTTATGAGCAAGATGAGCCTGAAATGTGATGGAATGTTGGTGGTGAAACCGTATCGTAACGACCACCAACAACAGGTACCACGCCTAAGCTTTCAGCCACTGACCTCCACCCAACGCGAAGGGCTATAGAGGAAACCCCAAACAAGAGTCGCTGTCACTCGTGCAGACTCAGGTACCCGCAGATCAAATATAAATAAGATAGATTGCTGAAAGTAATTCGTAAACTAGCGAGGTACTAAAGGCAAGGGACCGAGGACTTACTGAAGATAACTCCTGAAGTATATGCCTCTGGGGTGGAAATGTTGAGATGAGACCGAGAGGAAATCCCGGACTCTCTCTACAAAGCTTGGCTGTCACCCAAGCAACTCACTCACTCTCTCCCTAATCTAACTCTAAAGATGAAAACTCCTATCTAGACTTCTCTTCTCTCCTTTGGATGGATTGATGGATACTTTCTCAAGGTGAACGGGGGTCCCTTTTATAGTCTTCAAGGGCGGTTGCAGGCGTCAAGCTTAAGCTAACCCTCTGCTTAACTGCCACACGAAGGGGGACACGTGGGGGCCTCTGGGGGAGGCCGGCCGGCCTAGGCCAGGCCGATCGGCCTGGCCTGGCTGCCCTGTGGCACCGCCTTCTTCAGGGACGCTTTGGATTGCTCCCTGAGGTCGGTAACAGTTGCTTTGGATCAAAGCTGTCCGAGAATCCAAGGTTGGTGGGCCCTTCAATCCATGCAAGTGTAGCTTAGGCCTTTCGGGTCCTTGGATCAAACCGACGTTGATCTCATGTCTCAGGATCTTTGGTGTTGTATTTGGGATCTCCTAGAAGATAACATGGCAAAGGGGCACAGAAGGGGGCCGGTCGGCCTATGCTAGGCCGGCCGGCCTGGCTTTGTGTCCAAAGTTCTTCATCTTTTGCTTGCTTGCTTCTGCACTCACAAATTATACAAAACTTGTGGAACTCATTAGAAATAACCAATTTCACTTTGTTATGAGCAAGATGAGCCTGAAATGTGACGGAATGTTGGTGGTATAATCGTATCGTAACGACCACCAACACGCCCCCCTACCTGAACTTTGCTAGTCCCTTAGCAAAGAATGAATTAAATTATTGGGACTTTAGAAAGATCAGGGTCATGAACTCAAGGTATACACAAGTCATATCTCTGAGATTTCTTTCATACCTTGGATTCCGGTGGCTAACACCCTCATCTTTATCAATTGAGTCTTAGAACAACTCATTGATCGGTCGAACACTTCTTCCTCATGGTATTTGGAGTTTTTGATAATTTAATAAAGAAAGCGAGGCATACCCTTGTTATTTCTCAACATCTCTCGATCACTCATAGTGTTTGGATCCTCACCTTGGCTTAGAATCAAGCCTCTCCTATTCCTACATTTTGAGGTGGAGTTTTTGGGATCAGAGTTGCTCACTCTTCTTCATTTATTTTGCAAGATCGAAAAGCTTGTCTAATCATTCATACCACTCATAAATCTCTGGCCAAGTGCTTGTGTACTTGATGTTGGAGTCCTTGTTCAAGCATCTTTCATCTTTTCCCTTTTTCTTTCTTCTCTCTCTATTTTTTCTGAAGATAAGGTGTGTATCATTCCCTTCTTCATTTTTTCAGGGGGATGAAGAGCTTTCACAATTTGGACTTTATTGATGCACGTGTGCGTGAATGGCCATGATGAACAAGATAGCATGAACGTGAAGGCAAACAATTCGAGCAAGCTCAAAATTTAGAAGATGCCTATGTGGAAACTTCAACTTGAGTTTGATATATGGCTTTGGATAGGACATTTCAAGTTGATGATAACAAGGGTTGCCTTAAGTTTTATTTTCAAAAACAATCTCCAAAACCTTGAATCGGATGGTTCAACTTCTCAAATCATCATATCGTAAGGATCAATTAACAAGAATCAGGTTTTCCTATAAAAGTTCCAAGGTAAATGAAATCATTGCTCAAGAAATATCATAGGTGTATCCGAGATATCATTCGTAGGGGTTCACTTTCATGAATTTTGATCAACTTTTAAATTTATTTAGCCAGGAATTTTTCTTGAATCAAAATCATGCAAGGATCAAGTATAGGGGTTTCAAACCGTGTCCTGGAGTCGAGCCAGCGAAGTTGGCCACAGGCCCAGGCCAATCGGCCCAGTATAGGGCGGCCGGCCTGGCCTTGTTGCCAGACATTCCGGTTCAGGTTCCTCGTGTATGTGATTTGCAGGATTACGCAGCGGGCATGGGATCTCCTCGAGAGGCAGCAGCATGGGGCCGGCCGGCCTGGCATTGTGCCAGGTCGTGCCCCGCCTTGGCTAGTGACCAGTAAACCTTCAGTACGTCTGAGTTTCTACGTGCTTCACTGAAAGTTTAGTCCGAGGGGTTGGTTGGCAAACAAGTGTGCACCAACCATTCATTTTTTTATATTAGAGTCACTTCTTTCAAATAACTAAATTTATTTAATTCCAAACATGGGAAACAAAGATGGGGGTGCTGAATACAAAGGAAATTTGAAGGAAATAGAGCAAAGGAAAAATAATTCAAGCACCCTAGAACTAAACTAATCCTAGCCTAAACTACTCCTCCTTTGGGCGATAGAGGTGTGCATTGCCGGTGGCCTTTGCAAGGCGCTTGACCTTAGAGGTCATTGCCTTACGGAGGACCTTGATCTTGTCTTCGGCCTCCATTTGCCCGATCACTGCCTCTGCCACGTGCTCGTCCATATTGTTAACCTTGAGCTGCAGCGCGGCGAGCTTCCTCCTCAGCTCCTCCACATCCTCCTCCTCCTCATCGGACCACTCCATCTGCCCGGGAGGCCCTTGGATGGGTGGAGGCACCATGAAGTGCTTCCTCCCCTTATCGGGTTTCTTAGGGGCTAGAAAGAGCCCCTTCTCGATGCCCGGGCCGCTTCGGCGTGGAGGGCTAGGACTTCGTGGCGTGTACTGCGGTGAGAACTCCAGTGAGGTGGAGAGGAAGAGCGGCACGATCTTCTTCTTGGACGGGGAGGCGACGAGGCGCTTCCCGATGGCCTTCTTTGGGGACAAAAGTCCCGTAGTTGGCCTTCGGGGCATCTTTGGCAGTGAACTCCCCTGGCCTCTGAAATTTTTCAAGTGTGCTCCACTTGCTCTTCTTCCAGAAGTTTCTTAGGATTTGGCTAGGAAAAGTTTAAAGAAAGAAAAAGAAAATAGGAAAGGGAAATCTATCCTAGATAAGGGTCATTTTTAGGTCCCGCCCGGACCTGGACTAGGTATCTCGGTTAGCTCGTAGACGTCCATCTCTTTGAGCTCTGGCATTTCGGATTCGAGAAATATTTTCAATCTTTGGCCATTAGCCTTGAAAGTATTTCCGTCATTACCCTGGAGGGTTATCGCGCCATGATCGGCGGCGTCTAATACTTTGAAAGGACCTTCCCACTTACTTCTAAGCTTACCATGACCAAACAAACGAATACGAGAGTTGAAGAGCAATACCTGATCTCCCGCTTTGAAATGCTTGATCTTGATGCGCTTGTGGTGCCATCTCTTTGTTCTTTCCTTGTAAAGCTTGGCGTTGTGGTAGGCCTTCTCCCTCCATTCATCCAGTTCAGCCAATTGCATTCTTCTTTTATGTCCGGCTGTCTGGAGATCCATATTCCACCTCTTGATCGCCCAATGGGATTTAAATTTGAGGACCCGGTGTGTTCGAGGACCGGTGGATGGTCGCTTCCTGGTGTGATGAGTGATTGACAATGTGGTGTGGATTGACGTTTCCCTTGTGATAGAGCTGGTGTGCCCAATCTTTCGGTGAGTGGATATAATTTCGATTTGGTGGAAGTCGACCCTCACGATCCGACTACGACGAGCGAACCCGAAGCGCCAATGCAATCGCTGAACCAACTCCCTGTGGTTACTGACCTTATTGAAACAAGATCAGCTTGATCACGAAGACCAATTCCTGTACGCAATCGAAGAACGAACAAGAACGAGAGGCGAGCAATCTTATTATCACTCGAAGGTGGAGTTCTGAATCACGAGGACAGCACGTATTTGTGCGGCCGTGAAGGTAGCTAAAAGCTAGATGTAAAACAAAACTCAAGGATGCTAACGATGGCTATAGGGTTTAATAGCACGGCCACAAGGGAGTTGGGGTCATGCTACAACCCTAGGACGCGTCCCTAATGGACCCAACTCGATACACGGCCCATTGGGCCAAAATAAGGTGGCGCAGCACCTTGGACAGAAAACAGTCCGACTCAAAATGACGATTGCGGCCGCCTCGGTGAGGATATGAAGGTCATTCCAGATCCATCTGAAAGTAGACTTGATAAGCTTTCCATCAAGTACTTGATCGCCCAAAACGGAGTCCGGATGAAGTCATAGCGGCCGTCACAAGTTGACGTTCGTGCGCAGTCCGAATCCAGCCACATATCCTTCATTCTTTAGCACCATGACGTAGTTCAACTCTCTTGCACGAGCCCGAGTGATTGGCCCTGAAGGTGGTGCTTGGGGTGAAGGTGCTGCTGGTGTAGATTTACTAGTGATGTCCTCATCATCCTCCCCTTCTTGAACTGAAGTCGTCCTCGACGGCAACTCCTCATCCTCGCCCGCATATGGTTTCAAATCTGCAACAATAAAACTAGTGGAAACACCAAACTCCGCAGGCAGGTCAAGGACATAAGCATTATCATTAATCTTGGTTAGCACTTTAAAAGGACCAGCAGCACGAGGCATTAATTTAGAACGACGCAAAGTAGGAAAACGATCCTTCCTCAAATGCAACCAAACCATATCACCGGGTTCAAAAGTAACATGTTTTCTTCCTTTACTACTAGCAACTTGATACTTAGCATTAGTAGCAGCAATGGTTTGTTGTGTTTGTTCATGTAGGTTAATCATATGGTCAACATGTTCAACGGCATCAATATGTGGGGCGTCCACAGCATCAAGCGAAAATAAATCAATAGGCGCCCGAGGAATATAACCATAAACAATCTGAAAAGGGCACATCTTTGTAGAAGAATGTGTTGCATGATTATAAGCAAACTCAACATGCGGTAAACAATCTTCCCAATGGTTCAAATTTTTATCCAAAACAACCCTAAGCATGGTTGACAAAGTTCTATTGGCCTCTTCAGTTTGTCCATCAGTTTGTGGGTGACAAGTTGTGCTAAACAGCAGTTTAGTGCCTAATTTGTTCCAAAGAGATCTCCAAAAGTGACTTAGAAACTTGACATCACGATCAGACACAATTGTTTTAGGAACACCATGTAAACGAATAATCTCCCTAAAGAATAATTCAGCAACATTACTAGCATCATCAGTTTTATGACAGGGAATGAAATGAGCCATTTTAGAGAATCTATCAACAACCACAAAAATGTTGTCCCTCCCCTTCTTAGTTCTAGGCAATCCCAAAACAAAGTCCATAGAAATATCAAGCCAAGGTAAAGTAGGGATAGGCAAAGGCATATACAAACCATGGTTGTTCAAACGTGACTTAGCCTTTTGACATGTAGTGCATCGTGCAACCAAGCGCTCAACATCAGGACGCATTCGAGGCCAAAAGAAGTGGGCGGCCAGCACCTCAAGCGTTTTGTAAACGCCAAAATGTCCCATTAGTCCGCCTCCATGAGCTTCCTGTAACAACAAAAGATGAACCGAGCTAGCTGGAACACATAGCTTGTTAGCGCGAAACAGGAACCCATCCTGCATGTGAAATTTCCCCCATGGTTTACCAGTCATACAATGTTTATAAGCATATTTAAAATCATTATCATCAACATATTGATCCTTCATAGTGTGTAAACCAAAAATTTTCAAATCCAATTGTGACAGCATATTATATCGGTGAGACAAAGCATCAGCAATCACATTATCCTTCCCGTTCTTGTGTTTAATGATGTAAGGAAAAGACTCAATGAATTCTACCCAATTAGCATGGCGACGGTTCAGATTAGTTTGGGTACAAATATGTTTTAAAGCCTCATGATCAGAATGGATTATAAACTCACGATGCCAGAGATAGTGCTGCCACGTTTGCAAAGTACGCACTAAAGCATAAAGTTCTTTATCATAAGTAAGCACTGCTTAATTTTTCACTGAAATAAGCAACCGGTTTTCCTTCTTGTAACAGAACAGCACCTAACCCAATACCACTGGCATCACATTCAAGCTCAAATATTTTACCAAAATCAGGCAATTGCAAAAGAGGAGCATGTGTTAACTTATCTTTCAAAGTAGTGAAGGCGAGCTCCTGGGAATCAGTCCAAGTAAAAGGCACACCTTTCTTTGTAAGCTCATGTAGAGGTGCTGCAATAGAGCTAAAATCTCGTACGAATCGACGGTAGAAACCTGCAAGCCCAAGAAAACTCCGAATCTGCGTAACCGTCGTCGGTGTAGGCCATTCCCGAATTGCATCAATCTTGCTGCTATCCACCTCAATACCCTGTGGAGTAACAACATAACCAAGAAACGAAACACGTTGTGTGCAGAAGATGCATTTTTCCATGTTAGCAAACAAGTGAGCAGCACGCAACGCATTAAAAACAGCACGCAAATGTTCTAAATGCTCTTCCATAGACTTGCTGTAAATCAAGATATCATCAAAATATACAACAACAAACAAACCTATGAAAGGCCTGAGAACTTCATTCATCAAACACATAAAAGTGCTGGGAGCATTAGTCAAACCAAACGGCATAACCAACCATTCATATAAGCCAAATTTAGTTTTAAAAGCCATTTTCCATTCATCTCCCAATTTCATTCGAATCCGATGGTAACCACTACGCAAATCAATCTTAGTAAAAATAATGGCACCACTAAGCTCATCTAGCATATCATCAAGGCGTGGTATAGGATATCGATAACGAATGGTGATGTTATTAATAGCACGACAATCTACACACATACGCCACGATCCATCCTTCTTTGGAACAAGTAACACTGGAACGGAGCAAGGACTAAGAGACTGACAATGTACCCTTTGTCAAGCAACGCCTGGACCTGGCGCTGAATCTCTTTCGTCTCGTCGGGATTTGTGCGGTACGGGGCGCGATTTGGAAGCTGTGCGCCGGGAATGAAGTCGATCTGGTGCTCAATGCCACGAAGTGGAGGTAGTCCCGATGGTAAATCTTTGGGAAAAACATCAGCGTACTCCTGCAAAATGTTAGCAACCGCAGGGGGAATATCCAAAGATGGTACATCATCAAGTGAAACGAGCACACTAGAACATACAAGTGCATAACAAGGTAGCTCATCAACACAAAGATCAACAAAATTAGCACGTGTAGCAAATAAAACAGGCGCATTCAACTTGATTTTAGAAGGTGATGGTACAAGTTGTTTAGCATTTTTAGCGGCTTGAGCAAAGTCATCTTTAACAATTTGTTCAGGTGTCATGGGATGTATAATTATTTTCTGACATTTAAACATGAGAGAATAATGATTCAAACGACCATGATGCAAGCTATCAGTATCATATTGCCAAGGTCTACCAAGTAACAAAGAACATGCCTCCATAGGAATAACATCACAATCAACAAAATCAGAATAGGCACCTATGGAGAACGGAACACGTACCGACTGTGTTACTTTAATCTTTCCACCATCATTAAGCCACTGAATATGATAGGGATGTGGATGCTTACGGGTGGGTAAAGACAACTTCTCTACCAGCGTTGTACTCGCCAAGTTGTTGTAGCTACCACTGTCAATGATGATGCGAATCGACCGGTCCTGCACAACACCCTTTGTATGGAAAAGAGTGTGTCGCTGATTTTTCTCTGGCGGGGCGACCTGTGTACTAAGAACACGCTGCACAACAAGACTTTCATACCTATCTGCGTCACTAGAAGTAGCATGGACCGCCTCATTATCTGAATGGTTAGTGGCAATCATAGTACGGTGAGGTTCATCGGAATCACTAGCAGAAGAGTACTCACCATCGTCACGTATGATCAAAGCACGGGTGTTGGGGCAGTCCTGAATCATGTGCCCAAAGCCTTGGCAACGAAAACACCGAACATCTCATGTACGTCCTGAGGAAGAAGCTGCGCCTGGTGCAGGGGGTGCTGCAGGTTTCGTCATCTTCTCACGCGGCGTAGTGCTAGGTGTAGAAGGTACTGGAGTGGAAGACGTAGAACTGGACGACGGGCTTCTTCCTGCAAAAGGGTTAGTATATGTCTTCGAATGGCGTCCCTGCACTTCACGTTCAGCTTTGCAAGCATATTCAAATAACGTGGTCATATCATTATACTCCTTATAATCAAGTATATCCTAAATTTCCCTGTTCAACCCACCACGAAATCGTGCCATAGCAGCATCATCCTGTTCAAATAAACCACAACGAATCATACCCTTTTGTAATTCTTGGTAATACTCCTCAACGGATCGTTGGCCTTGCTGGAATCGCTGCATGGTGTTAAGCAAATCTCGGGCATAATAAGAAGGAACAAAACGATGTCGCATAGCAGCTTTTAACTGAGCCCAAGTAGATGGAACAGCAGTGGGATGTTTGAGTTTATATTCACGCCACCAAATTAAAGCAAACTTAGTAAATTCACTAATAGCAGCCTTAACTTGAGACGTAGCAGGGATATCATGACATGAAAATTTTTGTTCTACCTCTAACTCCCAATCAAGATATGCAGCAGGATTATACTTGCCATTAAAAGTAGGAATCTTAAATTTAATCTTCGCAAATGAGTCATTAACCGGATTACATACCACATGGCGGGCAGGAGGTTGGCGGTCTCCATCCTCATATTCCGTGTCACCACCATAGCCCTTCTGCAATTCCGTGAGCGTCGCGTTCATCGTCGTGAGCGTCGTGTTCATCGCATCAAGCCGGGCCGTCAAGGTGTGTCGGTGATATTATCTCCGGCAGTCTTCCACGGGGTAGCCCACGGAAGTGATTTGTATTGCAGGGAAGATCGCAAAGATCGGAAGCAAGATGGTTAGGTTGGACAGACACAAGGGTTTAGACAGGTTCGGGCCGTCGACTCGACGTAATACCCTACGTCCTGTTTTGGGGTGTTTGTATTGCGTGGATTTCGCTATGAGTTGAGATGTGGCGAGTTGAGTTGTTTTGGAGGGGGTCCCTACCCGCCTTATATATCGGGGGGCAGGGTTACAAGTCGGTTCGTAGCCGATCCTATCTCTAAGAATCCTTTCCTCTTTACAATAACTCCTATTCCAACTAGAACTTCTCCTTCTAGATCCTTCCTTCGTGCGCCGACTTGTCCCGCACGTCGTCAGGTCCAGAACGGTGGGCTGGGCCGCCCCCTTTTGGTGGGCTGCCAGGCTTGCTCGTGAGGTACCCGGGTACTATATCCCCCACAAGGTGTCAAATGTACACTTAGCGGCTGTCTGAGTAAGGTCCTGCTGTCACACCCTGAAATTGTTGATTTCAGGATGTGATTAAAAATAAAAATTAAACAACGATTTCTCATAATTTTAAAACTTTTTACAACATTTATTTGTTTTACAGGGAATTTAGTGTAGGAAAAACAATCGACTGTTCTTTTGAAATTAAATAAGTTTGTTGTGTGTGCTGCATTCATGCTGATGCATTTTAGTGTTTCATGAGTGCTTGAGTTTTAAAATGCGTTTATGCGACGTTTAGGCTCTTCTGAGAATTTTTTGGACTTTTCCAGAATTTAATTCTCCTTTTCCTAGAGCTCTTTCTAATTATTAGAAAGCTCTATAATTCTTTTCATTAGCTCCAGGTATTTTATTTGGGTTCCTCGTGTCCCAATCTAACTCTAGGAATTTTCCTGGCATTTTTGGGATTTTTGAGTATTTTTCGTGCTTTATAAACATTTCCTGGAGTTTTCTGGATTTGTTTTTGCATTGAAAATATTATCCAGAAAATAAAAAGAAAACCCTAACCCTTAACGGATCGGATCGAGCCACCCCAGCCCGACCCGACCCGCTAACCTCACCCCGGCCCGTTTTGGCCCAGCAGGCCGCCGCCGGCCGGCCGGCCTTCCTCGGCCTCCGAGCCCGGCCATCCTAGGGCTGCTATATGTGTTGTGTGGACTTCCTGGGCACACATATGGCAGCATTCGGGTTTCTGTGGAAAACCGGGTGTGACACCTGCTGGTCGAGACGCTCGTTGGATGAAGAGAGCGCGGAATCAACCTTCTCGTGCAGCGTCTTTATGTCGTCTTTAAGTCCATCAAGGTCGGCCCGCATGCCTTGCAGCTTGGAGTCCATCTTGTCGTCGTGTCCTGACATGGTTAGCGCAAACACAAGAGAAACAGATCCTACAACAACAAAGGTGTGGGTGGAAAGCTCACAAAGATGCTGCGATCAAGGTCTTATCCGTTCTTACCAAGCAACAGGGGCGATCGCAGACAACAAGTAGCACCTGTGAAAGATTGGAGCAGCGATTGCCTGGAGAAACAAAAGTCTGCTCGTCGTAGGAATATGTGTAGTTCTGGGTAGGCTACACTCAAGTCAAGGATTAGCACAATCAAACAATAAGTGCAAAGCTGAATAATAGTGCTAAACACATAACAAAGCTGCTGGAAACAAGTGCCACCCGCGATGGATCAAGTGAAGGCAACAAGGAAGTGGGGTGCAGAAACGGAAAATCTCCCGGGCCACGTTATGCTGTGTAAACGGCGTTTTTTCGGCCTCGAAACTGACTCCACCTGGCACTACGCGGGGTGCCCCGTATAGGAAATTTCGTAAGCTTTCCGGAAAAAAAAAGAACGCTGAAATCGGAGATCCGAGCGAAAAGTTATGGCCGTTACAAAACAGGTGTTTGTAATGACACAAAAGTACCAAACGAAAAACCGAACTTTCCAAAAACGAACTGCTCTTTCCTTTTTTTAATTCTTTCCTTTGTCTTTCTTCTCAGAACTTTCCTTTTTTTATTTCCTTTTTTTTGTCTTTCCTTTTTTTTCTTTCCTTTTTTTCTCTCTTTCCTCAAACAGAAACACGAAACCGAGTAGGGTTCAGTTGGATCGGCGGCGCGTGGAGTGCGGCTTGGAGAAGGAAAACGAAACCGAGTAGGGTTCGGTTGGAGGGGGGAACGGCGTGGTGGCGGCGGCGTGGTTTTTTAGGGTTTGTGGTGATGCAAACGGCGGCGACGGCGCTGGTGGTGATGATGATTGCGGCGGCGGTGGCGCTGGTGGCGAGGTAGGACGGCGGCGGCGGCGGCTGTGGAGATGGAAAGCGGCGGAAGCACAAAGTGACCAGCAACAAATTAACGCGAAGCACACAAATTCAACAACGCAAATTATTGAAAGAAAGTGCAAGGCGAAGAAAGGTTTTGGGACAATGGTCTAACCTGAAATTTTTTTTTTGGTTTTGTGGACTGTAGGTAATGGAACAACACTCGATAAAAACTCACCGATCAACCTAGAAAGCTGATACCACTTGATAGAGCTGGAGTGCCCGATCTTTCGGTGAGTGGAGATAATTTCGATTTGGTGGAAGTCGACCCTCACGATCCGACTACGACGAGCGAACCCGAAGCGCCAACTCCCTGTGGTTACTGACCTTGTTGAAACAAGATCAGCCTGATCACGAAGATCAATTCCTGTATGCAATCGAAGAACGAACAAGAACGAGAGGCGAGCAATCTTATTATCACTCGAAGGTGGAGTTCTGAATCACCAGGACAGCACGTATTTGTGCGGCCGTGCATGTAGCTAACAGCAAGATGTAAAACAAAACTCAAGGTGATTCCAGATCCATCTGAAAGTAGACTTGATAAGCTTTCCATCAAGTACTTGATCACCCAAAACGGAGTCCGGATGAAGTCGTGGCGGCCGTCACAAGTTGACGTTTGTGCGCAGTCCGAATCCAGCCACATATCCTTCATTCTTTAGCAGCATGACGTAGTTCAACTCTCTTGCATGAGCCCGAGTGATTGGCCCTGAAGGTGGTGCTTGGGGTGAAGGTGCTGCTGGTGTAGATGTACTGGTGATGTCCTCATCACCTTGGTTCAAGTATTGCAGGTGTAGAATGCGGCTTGATTGCATTGGTGTAGGTGAAGAACAGGCGCGAAAGGTCTTAGCCATGGCGGCCTTCGAGGAGCGGAGAGACTAGTAGGCTTGGTTCGAGGGACCCGGTGGCCAGATGGATCGAGTGCGGTTCACATGGTGGCAAGAACGAGCAAGGGAACATGGTTCCGGTGCGAGGCAGCGGCTCACGACCAAAGCTCGTACGCGGACATGAAGCCGGTGCGAGGCTTGGGCAGCTGGGCCTGGCTGGGCTGTCAGAGGCGGTTTAACCGCCCCCCAGGGCCGGTTTAACCGCCCCCCTGGGCTGGCCCAAGAACGGCGTCGAGGAGCTTCGATCCGGAGGACACGCGGGTGACTGCAAGGCTTGCGTCGGAGGGAAGCTAGCTTGCAGTGGAAGGTGCCCGAGCCAGAAAATATCTGAAGACCAAATGTCAAATTTGCCCCTGAGGGGTATGTATCACTTAGGGGTAGTTTAGTCTTTAGGACACCACCACTTGGACTACTAATAGGCCCCTTCAGGGCTGGTGGCCATCATCTCTCTAGCTATCTCTTTAGGTTTTACTTTGAACTTGTTTTCCCCTTCATCCCCTCCACCTAGAACTACTTCGAATCATTCCTAGTTTGTATAGGTGAATTCATGGTTATGTGATTGAGTTTGTGCTGCTCATCTTTGTGCCATGATTTGATTTCCCGAGCTCCCTTTTCTTTTTCTATTTTCGTGGGTATTTTCGGAGCTATTTTTGAGGGATTTTCGTTCTTCTTGTTCCCGAGCGTTTTCTCTCGGATTTTTTTGGGGGATTCACGTATGAGTGCCTTGTGCCTCTTTTGCTGGTGATCCTTTGCCCCCAAACGCCGAGAATCGCTCTGGATTTGAGATTTTCGGGATGAACTCGAGGTCATGGTGTTCTTCGCGAGATCTGCGATTCCGGGAGTTTTACTGAGTTAGAGGCCGAGATCTTTTGGGAAAACACTCCACTGGAGGTCTAGATCATCTGACCAAAATCTCGCCTCAAGAGCTCAAGCGGTTTGGGAGATCCACTTTTGTTTTGACTTTTACCCGAGGCTCCCAGGCCCGGGCGGTTTAACCGCCCCCCCTGGCCGGTTTAACCGCCCCCCCTGGGTGTGTTAGATCGAGCCGAGTTTCGGGTCGTTTTGGTGTTCGATTCGATTGGTTCGAGTTCCGCTGCTCGTTTCTTGTTCCTAGGGTCAGTAGCTTGACAGTGGCTACGTGATTTTGGCAAGATCGCTCTCGGAGTTTTCGGAGTTGGTTTGGGAGAATAGCCGGATTGTTTGGAAAGATTTTTTATCGGCTCCCATTCACTCCCCCCTCTCTGGTCGCCGTTTCGGTCCTTCACTCCCGGGTCTCCAATACTCAAGGGACAAGTCTGAATCCCCTAAGGAGGATTCACCATCCCTCAATCCGGAGTTTCAATTCTCGGAAGATGAATTCAAATTTTTCGATGAGGAGTTCAAAGCTCCTAAGGAGGATTCACCATCCCTCAATCCGGAGTTTCAATTCTCGGAAGATGAATTCAAATTTTTCGATGAGGAGTTCAAAGCTCCTAAGGAGGATTCACCATCCCTCAATCCGGAGTTTCAATTCTCGGAAGACAAATTCGAATTTTCTGATGAGGAGTTCAAAGCTCCTATCTCGTCAAACCCCTCAGAATTCCCAGGATCATATCAATTTTGCGATTTTGAGGAGAATGCTTTCCTTCTTGATCCAGAAAAATCAAAGGACTTCCATATCGAAGAGAAGGATACGCCTCAAGAATACTACAGGCTTGATTCTGAAAATGTTTGCTCTATAGATATTCCTGAGGTAGCAGATTCCATGTCGGGTTTGGAAGAAAATGATGAGCATGGATATTTCGTCTTTGAGAAACCCAAAGATCCATGTTTCCATGTGGATACTCCATCTACTCCCACCATTAGCACACACGATGACTCCAACCATCACATGCCCCATCAAAACAATTTCAAAAGGGTGGTTATGGATGATTTTGTTTATCATAAGTATTGCAAATCTCGTCGTGGTATGTTGTGCTAACCTTGCAGCTAGAAAAACGACATCCGAAGATTGGTGATGGAGGGAGCCACAACACCAAGCTCGCTGCTACTTCGAAAAGAGGCTCCCAAGGTCGAGCTTTTGACCATAAACAAGCACTGCCGGGAGGTAACCCATATTTTCATTCATTTTTTTCTTTATTTCTTTCAAATTCCACAAAAAAATTAACAATAAAAAACTTTATTTTCAATAAATAAAACCGAACAAGGTTTCATGACATAATTTTAGGACTCTGCTTCCTTCGGGTATTTTTGTCACTAACCTTTCAGGTTGAGACTCAAATAAACGAAGAGTTGGGCAAAAGGCTACAGCCTCAGACGCTCAATTTTTTTGGCACCAAGTGTCGCAAAATCTGAGCGTGGGGGAGGACATAATTTGAGCACGAAGCAAAGCATGGTCAATCCTTCAACGCTGGTTTGCACTTTTATTCCCCCACTTGAGGTTATTTTATAATGTTCATATCTTTGGATTGAGCCTCTTGTTCACATATAAAAAAAATGAATGATGATACAACAAGTTATCTTGATCACAACTTTGCATCTCACATGTCGGCAAGCACAAGCTTTATTCCTTAACTAGTACTCTATGCTTGTGGGATCAAAAATTTAGGAGGATCTTGCCTAAGTTGTTGACGAGTGTGAGATAATGAGATAGAAGTGTTTCTTTCTTCTTTATTAATTCTTACTTGGAGACTTTTCTTTGAAAAAATATCATGAAAACCCTTAGGCTCAGAATTCCTCAGTGGTTGAAAATTCCTACCAGAGCCAAATATTTCACATGCTCAAACCTATGCATATGCCACCTATATAGTTGTGTTGAGGTTTGTCAAACTTTGTGTCCTTATGGGAAAGTGACATTACAATACCGATCAGTTCTTCCTTTATGTCTATCATTAGTGCTAGCCTTTCCATGTCTGGAGATGCTGATTCCAAAATGGATTCTTGCATCCACTTTCATCAGACATTCCTCCATCAAACCAAACCAAAATCATTTCATCCATATACCCTTGCCAAATCCTATCCAAAAATATGGCCTTTCAAAATAAATACTCTAGTCATCCCTCCTCCAATTTGAGAAAAGACATGGAGCTATCGAGCAAAAAAAAAAAAAAAAAAAAAAAAAAAAAAAAAAAAAAACAAAAAACAAACTCGCCTCGTCATGGGCAAAAGAAAAAAAAAGAGATAGAGAGCTCGATAGTTTCAAGTCTCCAAAGTCCTAAGAGGGACCCATGGAAAATAAAGAGTATCGCTCAAGGCCATATTCTTACAAAAGCATAATTTATGGTTTGTTCATCACAATCCATTGTGCTTGTGTTGTGTCCATTTTCTCCCCCATCCTTGATTATCTATTTCTCAATGATCGGAATATGAAGTGTCACAACTTCCACTAGGACCAATTTTTGACTTAACAATATACACAACATAGGTGGGCCTACATTTCCCCTACCCGAGCTCCACATAAGCCTATAGATTGTAGGGAGAGTCTTGCTACTGGCCTCAGTGAGGAATGAAAATACCACATGAGCGACTTGAGAGTGCCATCTGAGGATCTTTTGAGCTAAGGTATTCTTCTCTTAAAAAAAACTCCAAATATGGTTGATGAAGAGGGAAGTTATATCTTCATTCGAGTTGTTCCACTTTTCAACCGCTCAAGGCAGGTATCATAGCCACTTCAAACCCCACAGGTATGAGAAATGTTTTGGAATAACGTTTATGCTAGCCATTATCTTGAGAAGTTGTGCATCAAAGTCCACCTTAGTTCTTGCTCGGCCCAGCGTTCTTCAATCCTACCCTTTGCTCGGGACGAGCAAAGATCTAAGCGTGGGGGTGTGTTGATGGCCACTATTTGCCACTTTTGACCGTCAACCTTCCCAACTTAATAAAGGAACTAAGTGATGCTCACATAATATTTTATTTAAACTAATGAGTTCCACGAGTTTTGTGCACCAATATGTTTTGCAAGGAAATACAGATAATATGGTGCATAAATATCAACATTGGTGAAGCCATACAAGTAAAGGTTCATCTCGAGACAAAGGAGACTTGGACATGGTGCAAAAGTGACCCAAATTACATATTTGACAGCACCATGTCGAAGAGCTTTCCGAGATGATCGAAATGGATATTTGGATGACCCAATTCGGAGTCCGGACGAGAAAGTTACGCGTCCGGGAAGATCGCCGGCAGAACCCTGCCAGGCCGGTCGGCCTAACTTAGGCCGATCGGCCTGGACAAGGCCGGCCGGCCTACAATTGTCTCCAAACTGCTCCAAACTTTGCACAAGGACCCTAGGGAGTCACCAATGGACCCCCAAGCAAGAATTGACAAGAATAAATGAAGTTAGGACCGAAAGGCCTAGGCCATGGATTGGAAGGTCCAGCTACTTAGGATTCTCGGACAACTTCAACTCAACGCAACCAAAACCGCCTCAAGGGACAACATGCAACCATTGATGAGCGAGTCGGTGCAACGGAGGGCCGAGAGGGGCCAGAGCCAGGCCGGCCGGCCTAGCCTAGGCCGACCGGCCTCTAACTGCCGAGCGTGGATCAAACGCCACTACAACCGTCATTAGGAGAGCATCAGGACCGTCCAGGAGAAAGGCGGTGCCAAATGGCGACCAACCCAGGCCGAACGGCCTGGATGAGGCCGGCCGGCCTGCTTTCGTGGCCGTTACGCCTCCCCTTTCGCGTGGATGCTAAGCAAGATGGTGGCGTGACAACTACGCATGATACCGCCCTTGGAAGGCTATAAAAGGCGACCTCCACCCCCATTCAACTCACCATGGTGAAAGGAAGAAGTCCAATTGTAGTGTAGTGCTACCTATCTAGCTTACAAAATAGGGAGAGTGGTCAGGTGAGAGTTCGGAGAGGAGCCGAAGTGCCGGCCCCTCTCCAACTTTGTGCCTCCGAGGAATGAAGCTTCAGTTCGAGTAAAGTTCCTCTTCTTTTGTCTTTACAGCGACTCTTGTTTGGGGTTTCCTTCCCTACTCGCGGGAGGGGAGGTCAGTAGCTGAAAGCTTAGGCGTGGTGCCTGTGCTGGCTAGCTACCTCAGGTTGTGTTGCACCCCACGGAACTGCAGTGGTAGGCGGCAGGTGGTGATAGCCCTGTCCGTCCTTCGTAGTCCACCACGTTCGGGTGTACTCATAACAGTAGTGCTGAGCCCGGAGAACCCCCTCTCTCACCCGTTCTGAGGTTCTCCCGTTCTAGCCGTCGAAGCAACTAGAGGAATCAAGTATTCCTGATAGGAGGTTAGCAAGTCGACATTAGATTACCTCTACCCACTTATCTGTTCTTCTTCACTCCCATCGTCCCTGGATATACCAGAGCCGTTTCTAGTACACTTCTCGTTCCTCGTGGATTCGATACCCTGGAATACTCCTAGGTGAAAGCTACATCGGCATCTGTACGCTTGCGGATTATCTGTTAGGCTAAGGAACACCAACAATCCCCTCCACCTAGAACTACTTCAAATCTTTCCTAGTTTTGTATAGGTGAATTCATGGTTATGTGATGGAGTTTGTGCTGCTCATCTTTGTGCCATGATTTGATTTCCCGAGCTCCTTCTTCCTTTTCTATTTTCGTGGGTATTTTCGGTGCTATTTTTGGGGGATTTTCGTTCTTCTCTTTCTAGGGCGTTTTCTCTCGGATTTCTTTGGGGGATTCACGTATGAGTGCCTTGTGCCTCTTTTGCTGGTGATCCTTTGCCCCCAAATGCCGAGAATCGCTTTGGATTTGAGATTTTCGGGATGAACTCGAGGTCATGGTGTTCATCACGAGATCTGAGATTCCGAGAGTTGTACTGAGTTAGAGGCCGAGATCTTTTGGGAAAACACTCCACTGGAGGTCTAGATCATCTGACCAAAATCTCGCCTCAAGAGCTCAAGCAGTTTGGGAGATCCACTTCTGGTTTGACTTTTTCTCGAGCTTCCCAGGTCTGGGCGGTTTAACCGCCCCCCTGACCGGTTTAACCGCCCCCCTGGGTGTGTTGGATCGAGTCTTGTTTCGGGTCGTTTTGTGTTCGTTTCGATCAATTCAAGTTCCGCTGCGTATTTCTTGTTCCTAGGGTCAGTAGCTTGACAGTGGCTACGTGATCTTGGCAAGATCGCTCTCGGAGGTTTCGGAGTTGGTTTGGGAAAATAGCCGGATCGGTTGGAAAGAATTTTTATCGGCTCCCATTCACTCCCCCCCTCTCTGGTCGCCGTTTCGGTCCTTCAATTGGTATCAGAGCCGGTTACGGGTCTTTGCGACTCTAACCAGTCTAAGATCCAAAGATGGCATACCAAGATCGGGGTTCCGGGCCTCCGCACTTCGATGGGAAGAACTACCCGAACTGGGTCGCGTGTATGGGCGCTTTCTTGCGAGGCAAAGGAAAGTTGTGTGGGATGTGACCAAAGATGAAAACTATGTCAATCCCACCAACTTAGATGCCCAGGATGCAAAGGATAAGTTTGAGGCGAATGCTAGAGCTGTTGACTACTTGTTCCGTGCTTTGTCTGCCGAGGAGTTTGAGCGTGTTTTGGGCGAGGACCTAGCTAGCCAGATCTGGCAGAAGCTCAAGGTAGCCCACGGTGGTGATAGCCATGTCAAGGCTAGGCTCTTCTCGATGTATCGCAGAGAATATGAGAATTTTGCTCATTTGCCAGGAGAGTCTGTTGATGCTTTGTTTCAGCGTTTCACTTCCATTGTCAACAACATGAAAGCCAACATTACCGTACTCCCATACTCGGATCATGACCGAGCTATCAAGCTCCTGCAAGCACTTGATAGATCCGTGTGGGGTGCCAAGGTTGAGGCGATCATGGAGTCGGCAAACTATGAAACTTTGTCTGTCGATGAGCTTTTCTCGAAGTTGAAGTCTTCTGAGGTTGACAGACAGTTGCTTGCCAAGGCTAAGAGTCCGACTGATCCCCATAGTCTGGCTCTAGTCGGTGGCTCTGGATATGGACACGCTAACACTCCTAGACACTTTGCTTTGTCTTCTCTTGTGTCTCTTCCAGATGAAGAATATGAGGTGCTGAGCGAGGAGGATCTCGCATTGCTCACGAGGAGGTTCGAGCGGATGTACCAGAACCGGAAGGGTTCGAGGCGTGCCGGGAGTACGTGCTACAGATGCGGGAAGATGGGCCACTTCATCGCCGAGTGCCCCGAGGAGATCAAGAACGACTACAATCGCAAGCACCGCCCGCGAGACGACCACAAGCACCGTCCCAAGGAAGAGTACCGCTCCAAGCACAAGAACAAGGACGAGAGAAGGTCGAAGAACAAGCACGGTGGACACAAGAAGCACAGATCTCGAGCGATGGTGGCAGATGCGAGCGACATCGACACAAGCTCCACCAACACGTCGTCAAGCTCAAGCAGTGAAGATGAAGACCGCGGCCACCGCAAGGAGAAGAAGAGCTTGAACCGCAACTTCAATGGCATCTCCTTCGCCGCCGTCGACTACTGCACCATGGCGCACGACTCCGTGAAGAGCAAGGACGACTCCGACTCCGACTCCGAGGATGAGGTATTGACCGATCCCACCTCTTTGCGTCAGGAGATTGCTAGATTAGAGCAGTTGGTCGATAACCACGATGATGTGCTTAGGAAGACCAACAAGGAGAAGAGGGAGTTTAGATCTTTGCTAGGAGAGTCCAAGGATAGAGTGGCTGAGCTTGAGACCTTGCTTTCTGAGACTGGAAAGAAGGCTATGGAGTTTGAGTCTTTGCTTTGCGAGTCTAGGGAGAGAGCAGCTAAGCTTGAGTCTGAGATTGCTGTGTTGAAAGATGCTCCTCTTGTGTCTGATGAAGTTGAATGCTCGTTCTGTGATGTGCATATTGCTGATCTGGTTGTGCTTAAGGAGAAACACATGACTTGCTTGGATGAACTAGAGGGTGCTAGGGTTGAGCTTGCTGAGTTGAAGTCTAGATCATCTTTGCTAGGTGCTTGTACTTCTTGTCCTGCTTTGCATGCTCAGTTGCTTGAATCACGCACCATGATTAGTTCACTTGAAGCACAACTGAAATCTCCCATTGCAAATTCTTGTTCTGCTTGTGATGTTGTTGCATTGAAGAATGTTGAGCTAGAGCAGTGTGTGAATCGCTTGCAAGATGAGAATGATGAGTTGCGACAGTGTTTGGGTTGGTTGTCGGGTCGCGAGCCTCAGCTTAAGATGTTGATTGCTGGTTTTAAGAGAGCTGATGGTCGTGGTCTGGGTTCTGAGAAGGTTGGTGAGAGTAGTGGTGAGAGAGAGAGAGATCCTGAGAGCTCCACCGCAAACATTCCCACAAACCCACCAAAAACCATTCTCAAGAACACCTTCACACCCAAACCCAACCACCTGCTAAACAAGCTTGACACCACTCCAGATCCTCCCAAGTTTCCACCGAAGACAGATAACTTTCAGAGGAGAGTGACCTTTGTGAGGAGTGGGGTTTACCAGCCGAGAGAGAGGGCACAGCCGAGAGAAACCCCAAAGCCAAAGCCAGTCCGCTTCCATTGTGAGCATTGTGGAAGGGATGGACACCTTGAGGAGTTCTGTTGGAGGAAGAAGAGGGAGGTGAGAAGAGAGAAGGAGGTGGGGAACAGGGACAGGTACTACTCTTCCCGTAGTGTGCCTATGTCTCGTTCACCCTGGCCGAGAGGCGATGCCTTTGTGCGCACAGTTCCTGTGGTTGGCAGTCGTGGTGTTCCAGCTAGTCGTGAGTTTGCTAGGCGGCCTCCGTTTCATGGTCAGTTTGGTTCAGGGAGGTTCGACCGTAGCTTCGAGGCGAGGAGAGAGTCTAGGCCACGTTTTCCTCCGCATGGTGCTAGAGGTCCGATGGTGAGAGACGAGAGGGTTTCACGTGGTAGAGTTGATTTTGCTAACCCCTCTTTTGAGCAGATGGCCCGACACTGGTTTGACTCGTTTTGTGCTAACCCCAGTGTCGAGTCATTCGCTCATTCTCGTTCTCGTTTCTGATTGTGCAGGTGGGAGGCTTGGAGAACTTTTGGTTGATGGATTCTGGCTGTTCGAGACACATGACAGGTAATGGGAAGTGGTTCTCCAGTCTCACCCCGGTGGTGTCCAGGCAGTACATCACTTTCGGGGACAAGGGTAGAGGTAGAGTGTTGTCTGAGGGTGCTATTCAGGTTAGTGACAATTTCATGTTGAAGCGGGTTGCTCTTGTCAAGAATCTTGGTTTCAATTTGCTTTCAGTTTCTCAGCTTCTTGATGAGGGTTATGAGGTTCGATTTAAGCGTGGTGATTCTAAAACTCTTGATTCTCGAGGTGACCTTGTGTGTACGATCATTCCCGAGGGACAAATTTTTTCGTGCTGATTTTTCTCGATCTTTTGGTCCTTCACGGTGTTTGATCGCTGGTAATTCTTCTGAGCTTTGGAAGTGGCATAGGAGATTGGGTCATGTGAGCTTTGATCTACTCACACGCTTGAGTGCTCTTGACCTTGTCCGAGGATTGCCCAAGCTCAAGTTCGAGAAAGATTTGGTTTGTGCACCTTGTAGGCATGGTAAAATGGTTGCTGCTTCCCACCCACCTTTGACAGATGTTATGACTGAGCGTCCAGGGGAGCTTTTGCATATGGACTTGGTTGGCCCCGCTCGCGTTCGTTTAGTTGGTGGGAAGTGGTATGTTCTTGTGGTTGTGGATGACTTTTCTCGGTATGCTTGGGTGTTCTTTCTGGCGTCGAAGGATGAGACATTTGATTTTGTTCGAGATCTGATTTTGAGGTTGAAAAACGAGAGTAATGGTGGTGCCATGAGAGCTATACGTAGTGACAATGGTACGGAATTTAAGAATACTCGTTTTGATGCCTTCTGACGTGATCTTGGTCTCGAACATCAATACTCTTCTCCATATGTTGCTTGTCAGAATGGTGTTGTTGAGAGGAAAAATCGAACACTTTGTGAGATGGCTAGGACGATGCTAGATGAGCATAGGACTCCTAGGAAGTATTGGGCAGAAGCGGTGAACACAGCTTGCTATGTTTCAAATCGGATTTTCCTTCGTGCTTTCAAGAAGAAAACTTGCTATGAGCTTTTCATGGTCGTTCCCCACGTGTGAGTCACTTTCGGGTCTTTGGTTGCAAGTGTTTCATTCTGAAGAAAGGAAATTTGGACAAGTTTGAGTCTCGTTCAATGGATGGAATTTTTCTTGGTTATGCTAATCACTCTCGAGCATATCGTGTGCTCAATCTTGAGACTAACCAAATCATGGAGACTTGCGAAGTCACCTTCGACGAGACCATTCCGTGTAGCTCTTCTGTTTTGAGTGTGCAGGTGATGATGATTTGGGACAGCCCATCTTTGAGGAAGAACAGCCTGATGATGAAGATGATGAGGAAATTCATGCACCGTGTGGAGATTGTGTACCTTCTACTTCCACTACTACCACGATGTTCAACGACGGCCCCTCTGCTACACCTTCGTCGAGTCGCGCTCCAGATCGAGTTCAAGTGGAAGCTGATGTTGAGGGGGAGGCAATCTCGAGGCGAGAAGCTACCCGGCTGGTACAGAGGGATCATCCACCTTCGAAGATCATCAGGAACTTGGATGAACGCACTACACGGTCGAGGTCACAGAACATCTCTCATTATGCTCATTCTGCTTTTGTCGCATCTTTTGAGCTCAAAAATGTTGGACACGCTTTATCTGATTCTGATTGGGTCAATGCCATGCATGAAGAGCTTGAAAACTTTGAGAGAAATCAGGTGTGGAAGTTAGTAGAACCACCTCCAAATTGCCATCCTATAGGAACCAAGTGGGTGTTCAAGAACAAGAGGGATGAGAGTGGTGAGATTGTGAGAAACAAAGCGAGGTTGGTTGCTCAGGGGTTTTCGCAGCAGGAGGGATAGATTATGAGGAGACATTTGCTCCTGTTGCCCGTTTGGAGGCAATTCAGATCCTTCTAGCATTTGCAGTTGCTAAAGGGTTCAAATTGTACCAAATGGATGTGAAGAGTGCCTTCTTGAATGGGGTGATCGAGGAAGAAGTGTATGTGAGGCAGCCCCCGGGTTTTGAGAGTGAGAGATACCCACACCAAGTGTACAAACTTCACCGAGCTTTATATGGTCTAAAGCAAGCACCCAGAGCGTGGTATGGCAGGTTGAGAGGGTTCTTGCTTAGTAAGGGGTTTGTGATGGGGAAGGTTGACAAAACGCTCTTGTTGTTGAGAAATGGCAATGATCTCTTAATCGTTCAGATTTACGTGGATGATATCATTTTTGGTGGCTCTTCTCATGACCTTGTTGCCAATTTTGCAGACGATATGAGCAGGGAATTTGAGATGTCGATGATGGGAGAGTTGCAGTTCTTTCTCGGGCTGCAGATCAAGCAAACCAAGGATGGGACATTCGTGCACCAAAGCAAGTACACCAAGGACATTCTCAAGAAATTCGACATGAGCGACGCCAAGCCGATGACTACGCCGATGAGTACGACTACAGCTTTGCATGCGGATGAGGACGGAGAACCAGTGGACCAGAAGGAGTACCGGAGCATGATCGGCTCCCTCCTCTACTTGACGGCGACGAGGCCGGACATACAGTTCAGCGTGTGTCTGTGCGCTCGTTTTCAGGCTTCACCGAGGACTTCACATCGTCAGGCCGTCAAGCGGATTTTCAGGTATCTCAAGTTTACTCCTGAGCTGGGTCTTTGGTATTCTGCCGATTCCACTCTTGCACTTCATGGCTTTTCTGATGCAGATTTTGCTGGATGTCGTGTTGATCGCAAGTCTACTTCTGGTCAGTGTCAGTTTCTTGGTTCGTCTCTTGTGTCTTGGTCTTCTCGCAAGCAGTCTAGTGTAGCCCAATCCACCACTGAAGCCGAGTATGTTGCTGCTGCTAGCTGTTGTTCTCAGTTGCTTTGGATCACTTACACCTTGAGAGACTTTGGATTAGACATGTCCCATGTTCCACTTCTTTGTGACAGCACCAGTGCCATAAGCGTAGCTAAAAATCCCGTGCTTCATTCCAAAACCAAACACATAGAAGTGAGGTACCACTTTCTGAGAGATCATGTGGAGAAAGGAGATATTGAGCTTGCCCATGTTTCTACCCAAAACCAGCTTGCAGACATTTTCACTAAGCCACTTGACCAAGTTACCTTCACCCGCTTGCGAGGAGAACTTGGTGTGTGTGCGGTTTTCTGAGCTGAGTTTTGGAGGCTTCTCTTGTAGCATATGTATACTATTGTACCATCTTTGTATCTTGATGTACATTTTTCTGCTTTTGTATCTTGATTTCCTCTTTTGTATCATTTCTTAGGATGAGCTTCTCCTATATGCAGTGATTGGTACAACTTGCTACATTTTAGAGTTTAGGCAGGCTGGCTAGGGATTGATTGTATGGATGGCTATGCTCTTGATGGTTTTGATATATATTCTTTTGAGATAGTCTCTTTTCAAATTAAAATGACAAACTGAACTTAATATCCTTCACCCATGAGTAAATGCCTTTGCATGTCTTGTTTGAGCCGAAATGGCTATATCTTGCTTAAGATCATGCTAGGATGTGATATTCTTTTCAATTGGGTCAAAGATCTTTGTCATTATAAATGTTTAGCCCATGTTTTATCTTGTGGAGGAGCATAAGCTTCTTTTTGTCACAAAGACATTTCATGTACCATGCTTAATTTGAAAAACTTGAAAAATGAGATGTCTATGCATGAAAGAAGAAAGTTGAGAAAAAGATATATTCGCAGAAATTTATGCTATGTTTCTATGCTTTCACCATTGCACACACTTGCACACATGGGTGCTAAGCGGTTGCATGTTGTTTGCCGGAGAAGTCTCCCATGAGAAGTGAACACATGGCTCCGTGCTTTGACATGACATGAGGTAGAATTTGGGCGTTTATGATGATCTTTTGTCAAGAATGCTTGTCCTTTCATGCTTTTGGTGAGATAAAGTTCATTTTTGCTTGACCAATCCATGGTTAGGACTTTGCTCATGTGGTGACATTTTGATAAAACTACACAACTTGCTCATGGCTTTGTCAATTGGATATATGTCTTCACCTTCTTGATGGCAATGCCCGTGTGACATGATGAACTATCTTGTTTGCCCCTTCTCTAACTTGTAGCATTTTGTATTGCTCATTGTATACTTGAGAAGCTTGTAGTTGCATTTTGTACATTTTTCCTTGATTTGTGCATTGTCAACAAGGGGGAGAATTTCTGGAGCATTTTGCAAGGGGGAGACTTTGCTGAATTTGTAAGAAAGTTTTTGCTCTAGAAGTTGTTGGATTTATGTGAGAGTTTGCAAGTTTTGCCAAAGTGAGAGTTTTCGAAAATTTGTGAAGTTTCTGAGAGTTTGATCATTGGAATATCTTGCTGGGCATATTTGGAAGGTTTTCAAGTTGGAACGGCATTGTTGTGAGTTGGTTTGTGCAATTTTGGCACTTTTGACCTTGGTCTTCTGCCAGGGGCGGTTTAACCGCCCCCCTGGGCGGTTTAACCGCCCCTGTGCTGAGTGCACACGAGTTGTGAAGTTTTGAGCCATTTTCGAGTGATTTTTGCACGCACAAGTTCACTTGTTCAGGGGGAGTTGCATCTTTGCAGGGGGAGTGCTTTGAGAGCATTGAAAAGTGAATTGGAAATTTGTGATTTGTGCTTTGTGCTTTTGCTCTTTTGGCGATGGTGTTGAGCCCTTTCGCTTCTTCTTGAAGGGTCGGCGTTTCTGGAGCTTTCTCTTGCGAAGTGACTTTGTTCTCGGCTTGTTCTTGCTTTTAGTCACTTGCTTGAGTCTTGTTTTCGATTTCTTTTATATTTTCTTTATCTCAATGGTTACTATGTGTGTGTTGTCAATGCACTCGTCAAGGGGGATATTAAGGACCCAGTGTGTCCGAGGACCGGTGGATGGTCGCTTCCTGGTGTGATGAGTGATTGACAACGTGGTGTGGATTGACGTTTCCCTTTGCTCAAGTATTGCAGGTGTAGAATGCGGCTTGGTTGCATTGGTGCAGGTGAAGAGCAGGTGCGAAAGGTCTTAGCCATGGCGGCCTCCGAGGAGCGGAGAGACAAGTAGGCTTGGTTCGAGGGACCCGGTGGCCGGTGGATCAAGTGCGGTTCACATGCTGGCAAGAACGAGCAAGGGGACGTGGTTCCGGTGTGAGGTAGCAGCTCACAACCGAAGCTCGTACGCGGACGAGAAGCCGGCGCAAGGTGGCGGCAAACAACCGAAGTTTGCGCGCGGGGTTTGGTGATTTGGCCACAAAATCATCGGTGGACGGTTTCCCTTGGTTTGGGCCTCAAAACCAAGGACCGAGGACTCGACGTGGCGGAGATGGGCTGCTGGGCCGAGTGTGGCTGGCAGGGGCGGTTTAACCGCCCCCCAGGGCCGGTTTAACCGCCTCCCTGGGCTGGCCCAAAACCGACGTCGAGGAGCTTCGATCCGGAGGACACGCGGCGTGACTACAAGGCTTGCGTCGGAGGGAAGCTAGCTTGCAGTGGAAGGTGCCCGAGCCGGAAAATATCTGAGAACCAAATGTCAAATTTGCCCCTGAGGGGTATGTATCACTTAGGGGTAGTTTAGTCTTTAGAGCACCACCACTTGGACTACTAATAGCCCCTCCCAGGGCTGGTGGCTGCAATCTCTTTGGTTATCTCTCTAGTTATCTCTTTAGTTTTTCCTTTGAACTAGTTTTCCCTTCATCCCCTCCACCTAGAACTACTTCGAATCTTTCCTAGTTTTGTATAGGTGAATTCATGGTTATGTGATGGAGTTTGTGCTGCTCATCTTTGTGCCATGATTTGATTTCCCGAGCTCCTTCTTCCTTTTCTATTTTCGTGGGTATTTTCGGAGCTATTTTTGGGGGATTTTCGTTCTTCTCTTTCTAGGGCGTTTTCTCTCGGATTTCTTTGGGGGATTCACGTATGAGTGCCTTGTGCCTCTTTTGCTGGTGATCCTTTGCCCCCAAATGCCGAGAATCGCTTTGGATTTGAGATTTTCGGGATGAACTCGAGGTCATGGTGTTCATCACGAGATCTGAGATTCCGAGAGTTGTACTGAGTTAGAGGCCGAGATCTTTTGGGAAAACACTCCACTGGAGGTCTAGATCATCTGACCAAAATCTCGCCTCAAGAGCTCAAGCGGTTTGGGAGATTGTTGACGGCCGTTATATGCCATTATTGGCCGTCAACCCTGGCATGAAACAAACACCAAACTAGACATAGGGGTTAAATTCTAACTATTTCCACTAGCTTTGGTGAATTGTTGATTTCAGGAGGCCACATCTGGATACAATGATAAGAACATGCAAAATACATATAAAAGTGGCACCATTGGAATGCACCATTGCGAAGGCCTTGTCGAGATGATCGAAATGGATATTTGGATGACCCAATTCGGAGTCCGGACGAGAAAGTTACGCCTCCGGGAAAATCGTCGGCGAAACCTGCCAGGCCGGTCGGCCTGACTTAGGCCGATCGGCCTGGACAAGGCCGGCCGGCCTACAATGGTCCCCAAAATGCTCCAAAATTTGCACAAGGACCCTAGGGAGTCACCAATGGACCCCCAAGCAAGAATTGACAAGAATAAATGAAGTTAAGACCGAAAGGCCTAGGCCATGGATTGGAAGGTCCACCTACCTAGGATTCTCGGACAACTTCAACTCAACGCAACCAAAACCGCCTCAAAGGACAACATGCAACCATTGGTGAGCGAGTCGGTGCAACGGAGGGCCGAGAGGGGCTAGTGCCAGGCCGAACGGCCTCCCCTAGGCCGGCCGGCCCCCAACTGTCAAGCTTGAGGTGAACGCCACCACAACCGTCATCAGGACATCATCAGGAGCGTCCACAAGAAAGACGGTGCCAGATGGCGACAGACCCAGGCCGAACGGCCTAGATCAGGCCGGCCGGCCTACTTTTGTGGCCGTTACGCCTCCCCTTTCGTGTGGAAGCTAAGCAAGCATGTGGCTTAACATCTACGCTGGCTTCCATGCTTGGGAGGCTATAAAAGGCACCCTTCACCCCCACTCAAGACACAACAAAATAGAGGAGAAGTGCTACCACTTCCATACTTAGAAAATAGGGAGAGAGGTGAGGTGAGAGTCCGGGAGAGAAGCCGGAGCTGTCGGCTTCTCTTCCACTTTGTACCTCGGCGGATGCGGCTCAACTTCGAGTAACATCCGGGTTTTGTCTGGTAACTCTGGCTTCCATCTAATTTATTAAGCATTTAGTCTTGCTAGCTTGTTCTCTGGTTCCTCGTTCACTACTTAGTAGTGGGTGCTTTGCTCTGAATTCAAGTGAAGTAGTAATTATTAGTATAGGCGTGGTGCCTAGACTAGTCGTTACCTTGGTTTGCACCCAGTTCAACGGAATAGTTGTGGTAGCCGGCAGGTGGTGACAGCCCTGTCCGGCCGACGTAATCCACCACGTTAGTTCTGGTCTGTAGGACTTAGGGGTAGGCGGTACCACTCCCCTTCTTCTCATCCCTTTCTGTGAGTGGTGGTGTCTCAGGCGCCGGAAGTGAACTCTCTTGAACAAGTCTGACTTGCTTGATTTATCGAAATATCCAGTATTGCTACACAAGTACCCTCTCTACCCTCAGCCTTTTTATCTCTTCTTTTCTTTTTGTTGTCATCCATATCCCCCATATTACCCTTTCGGACGAATTAATTAAAGGATTAGTACACTTCTCGTTCCCCGTGGAAATCGATCCCTGGAATACTCCCGGGTGAAATCTACATCGGTATCCGTACGCTTGCGGATTTATCTGTAGGTCATAAGAAATACCAACAGAGATCCACTTCTGGTTTGACTTTTTCCCGAGCTTCCCAGGTCTGGGCGGTTTAACCGCCCCCCTGACCCGGTTTAACCGCCCCCCTCTGGGTGTGTTGGATCGAGTCTTGTTTCGGGTCGTTTTGTGTTCGTTTCGATCGATTCAAGTTCCTACTGCATATTTCTTGTTCCTAGGGTCAGTAGCTTGATAGTGGCTACGTGATCTTGGCAAGATCGCTCTCGGAGGTTTCGGTGTTGGTTTGGGAAAATAGCCGGATCGGTTGGAAAGAATTTTTATCGGCTCCCATTCACTCCCCCCCTCTCTGGTCGCCGTTTCGGTCCTTCACATGTTAAGGCTAGGCTTTTCTCGGTTTATCGTAGAGAGTACGAGAACTTTGAGCAGTTGGATGGTGAGTCGGTCGATGCGATGTTTCAGCGCTTTACTGCCATAGTCAACAACATGAAAGCCAACATTGCCGCACTCCCATACACGGATCATGACAGAGCTTTGAAGCTCTTGCTTTCCCTTGATCGGTCCGTGTGGGGTGCCAAGGTTGAGGCGATCATGGAGTCGGCTAACTATGAAACCTTGAGAGTTGATGAGCTTTTCTCGAAGTTGAAATCTTCAGAGGTTGATAGACGGTTTCTTGCCAAGGCTAAGAGTCCGACTGATCCCCATAGTCTGGCTCTAGTCGGTGGCTCTGGTTATGGACAGGCTAACACTTCCAGACACTTCGCTTTGTCTTCTCTTGTGTCTCTTCCAGATGAGGAGTATGAGGTGCTGAGCGAGGAGGATCTCGCGTTGCTCACGAGGAGGTTCGAGAGGATGTACCAGAACCGCAAGGGTTCGAGGCGTGTCGGGAGTACGTGCTACAGATGCGGGAAGATGGGCCACTTCATCGCCGAGTGCCCCGAGGAAATCAAGAAACACAAGCACCACCCTCGAGATGAGCACAAGCACCGCTCCAAGGATAAGCACCACTCCAAGCACAAGAACAAGGAGGAGAACACCGACACCTCGTCAAGCTCAAGCAGCGAGGAAGAAGACCGCGGCCACCGCAAGGAGAAGAAGCACAAGAACCGCAACTTCAACAGGCTTTCTGGGGTCACTATGAACTTCTGCACCATGGCGCACGACTCCAACAACAAGAACGTCTCCGACTACGACTCCGACTCCGACTCCGAGGATGAGGTATTGACCGATCCCACCTCTTTACGTAAGGAGATTGCTAGATTAGAGCAGTTGGTCGATAATCGCGATGATGTGCTTAGGAAGACCAACAAAGAGAAGAGAGAGTTTAGATCCTTGCTAGGAGAGTCAAAGGAAAGAATAGCTGAGCTTGAGGCCTTACTTTCTGAGACTGGAAAGAAGGCGATGGATTTTGAGTCTATGCTTAGCGAGTCTAGCAAGAAAGTGGCTGAGCTTGAAACTGAGTTGGCAAGTGCTAGAGCTGAGATAGGTGTGTTGAAAGATGCTCCTATTGTTTCTGATGAGATTGAATGCTCTTTCTGTGATGTGCATCTTGCTGATTTGGTAGCTCTTAAGGACAAACACATGACATGCCTTGATGAACTAGAAGGTGCTAGGATTGAGCTTGGTGAGTTGAAGTCTAGATCATCTTTGTTAGGTGCTTGTACTTCTTGTCCTACTTTGCATGCTCAGTTGCTTGAATCTCGTACCATGATTAGTTCCTTAGAGGCTGAATTGAAATCTCCTATTGCAAACTCTTGTTCGGCTTGCGATGTTGTTGCTTTGAGGAATGTTGAGCTGGCGCAATCTGTTGATCGTTTGCAAGATGAAAATGATGAGTTGCGACAGTGTTTGGGTTGGTTGTCGGGCCGCGAGCCACAGCTTAAGATGTTGATTGCTGGGTTCAAGAGAGCTGATGGTCATGGTCTGGGTTCTGAGAAAGCTGGTGAGTGTAGTGGTGAGAAAGAGAGAGAGCAAACCAGTTCCACCACAAACACCTCAACACCACCAGAGAAAACTCCACCAAAGAACAGCTTCACACCTAAGAATCCTTTCCTTTTTACAATAATTCCTATTCCAACTAGAACTTCTCCTTCCAGATCCTTCCTTCGTGCGCCGACTTGTTCCGCACGTCATCAGGTCCAGAACAGTGGGCTGGACCGCCCCCTTTTGGTGGGCTGCCAGGCTTGCTCGTGAGGTACTCGGGTACTATATCCCCCACAGTAGCCCCCGAGCACTTCTTGGCCGATCGTTGGCTATAATTGATTTGTCTTTTCTTGCATAATCTGAGTGCTCTCAAGTTGTCTAAGACCTCATCCGAGTGATTTCGAAGAAGATCCGAGTGGTTTCGAGAAAGTTCTGAGTGCATGATCAGACGTTCCTGAAAACAATTCTTCAATTATGGCCATAGTGAGGGGAAGGAGTGCTCTTTTTCACGACGCGACAGCGAAGTGAATACACTTAGCCCCCGGGCTTTGGGCAATTTTAGTATAAAATTGGCCAAAGGTCTTCAACTTTTCTCCATCTATATCTTGATCTTTAATGGTGTGCACCTCCAGGGGCACCCATTGGGAGTAGCCCCCGAGCCTTGAGCAGAATAGAATATTCTGGTCGAGGGTCAAAAATAAAATATTATGAATCTCTTTTTGAACTTAATCCATCAATGGTGTGCACCTCCAGGTGCACCCATTGGGTGTAGCCCCCGAGTCTTGACTCGACTCGGCACGATCGTGTCAAGACTCTGAAAGCCGTGGATCCTGACTGAACTTTTCAGCCCCCATGCCTCTGGGCATGGATTTCGGATAATCTTCTCCTTCTGGGGCTTTTTTGTTTCCCCTTTCTAAGGATTCTGTTCTCAAGTTCTTTGAACTCGGCATGACTCCCGAGTCATGTCCCACGACCCAGCTTGACCATATGGTAAGCCACCTTCTCACAAGATTTATACTTGTCAGCACTTGACCCAGACTTCTGAGCGAATTTAGCGATAGTATCGCATGCCTTACGTAAAAATCAATTGCAAGGTTGCAATATTAATTGCAAAAGCAAGTCTGGCCGTCGACTAATTTTAGCCTCACGACCGAGTGGTTTCTGCCCCTGAACACTAGCTCAGGAACCCACAAATTTGTTAATGTAAGAGAACCGAAAGGTCGTATTATATTTCAGCCCATTTAGGCCCATTAATCCCGTAAAGTCCGTTGTTTCCTAGGGAAACTAACGGTTGCCTTTTTGAAGCCAAAATATCGCGAGATATCGCGACTCCTTACCGCATCTTTGAATTCAAAGCGACGGGACGTGCCTGCGTCGGTTGAGTTCCCGAGACACGCAACGCGCCGCGCGCGGGAGGAACGGTTCATTCCATTATAAGCCATCCCCGCCGCAATCTTCTTCCTTTACTCGCCATTTGCCTTCCCAGCGCTCAAGTTCTCCTCCGCGCGCAAGAGCAAACCCTAGATCCATTCCCGCAGCTTCCATCCTCAATCCTCAGCCCCCGCTCATTGCCATGGCGCCAAAGAGGAGGGAAGCCCCGAAGCGGAAGGAGAGGTCGCCGGGAAGGGCCCGGTCGGTCAAGGCCAAAGCCGCCGTTGAAGTCGCCGTGGATCGCGCCGCCGAGTGGAGGGAGTCCATCACCACCACCAGGCGTCTTGAACAGCATGTCATCGACGGCATCCTCCCAGACCAGCAAACCGCCGAGTGGCGCGCAGCCTCCGGTGAGTCTTTCCCCACCCCAAATTCCTCTGATTTGGTGGTGTTCGAGTCTTTCTTTATGCGCGGCTTTGGCGTGCCCGCGCATTCTTTCCTTCGCGGGCTGCTGCATCTCTATGGGATCAGTCTCTGCGCACTGAATCCCAACTCTATTCTTCACATCGCCATCTTCATCAACCTCTGTGAGGCCTATCTTGGGATAGAGCCTCACTTCAATCTTTTTCTTCACCTTTTTCTATTGAAACCTTATCCCGGAACCGAGTGCCCGCGAGTAGTCGGAGGCGCCGGATTCCAACTCCACGAGGGTCGAACCCGGGAGTATTTTGATATTCCTTTTCTTACCTCCAACAAGGGGTGGCAGTCCGAGTGGTTTTACGTAGGAAACCACTCGCCTGCCATTTCCCCTGAAATCGATTCACGTCCTGTTCGCTCCCAGTCTTGGACTGCTCTTCCCAAGGAGAGTGAGATGGACGAGGTTCGGGAATTGCTGGGTCTCATAGCCTAGTTGAAGGACAGAGGGTTGTCTACCGTAGGAGTGGCAGCCAACTTCGTGCTGCGCCGGATCCAGCCCCTCAAGCAGCGGGCTCATCCGGCGTATGAATACTACGCCGAGGGGGACAACACGCGTGAAGCCCCCGAGCGTGTTGACAAGGGCCAAGCCGCAGCTCGGCTTGGCAAATTCTTTGTGACTGGGACTTCTCTGCGAACTACTGATTGTCCTTCGGCGTACAACTTATCGAATCCACGCCCTGAGGTATTTAACCAGTTTGTTGCTGTTTTATGTTTTCAATTCCACCCATTGGGTGTAATCTCAGTAAAGAACTGAACCCAACTTTTGCAGGGTCGAGCTGCCTTTGTATCTCTCCCTCCTCTGCCTGAGATGCCAAAGGGAGTGGATCAGCCGGCTCGGCGTAGAGCCGGTGGTGTTGAAGAAGCAGTCGGAGGAAGTGAGAGTGACCTGCATGACTCTGATATCACTCTGTCGTCCTCACCTTCTCCAGACGTGCTGTCTCCAAGTGGTGGGAAGGCTGCCCCTGTCCCGAAGAAGCGGAAGATTTCAACGGGGATCGTGATTGGGGATGCGCCGAACCGTCGCCAGCTCCTCCTTTCCGAGTCATCTGACTCGGATGAAGACGAAGCTGGCGGTGCTGAATCGTCAATCCCGCCCCCAATTATCAGCTCGGAGCAGTCACCCCTTGCAATAGTACCTCTGAGTGCTGCAAGTCCGAGGGACCTTCCTTCCCCCACTCGGAAAGGAAAGCGCCCGAGAATGCGCGTATCTACTCTGTAAGTATCATTGTCATCCTTTGATTGTCCTTTATGTTTTTCTGTGATTAATCCATATGTGCTTTATCCTGTAGCACGCCGTCTGAGATCCCCTTTGCGGGTCCTGCGCCTCAGTCGGTCGTTGAGACAGAGATCCCACCAATCCAAATGCCAGAGGTGTCGACCCACTCGACTGATCTTCTCAGCGATCAGCCTGTGGGTCCGCCACCAGAGTCGCTGCGAGAACCAACCCCGCCTCCGCCGAGTCCTGTACCAGCGTCGCCGACCACACTGCCAATTCCTCAGGGCAGCCCCCAGCCTGCTCCTGTAGTTGAACAGACTGCTGCGATGGAGGAGCCCCAGGCTGCAGGGATCGAAGTCGCTTCTGCAGTGGTCGGCGCTCCGGGTGGTGGTGCTCCCATGACTCCTCTGGCGGAGTTCATGTCACTCCATCATTGTATGGGCCAAATAGCCAAGGTATTTCCTGAACCACTTTTCTTGTTTAGTACCGAGTGGTACATCTATTTGTTTTGTCATCTGACTTGTCTTTGCAGGACTTAGCTGCTGATGCCGAGGCAAAATCCTCGGTGATTCAAGAACTTTCTTCTGCAGTCGCTAAGGCCGACTCCTTGGTGGCCCGAGTGACTGAACTCGAAACTGCTGCGACCCAACACCAGGCCGAGTTGGAGGAAGCCCAACGCACCACTCGCGATCTTCGCGGAGAGGTGGAGCAGGCTAGGCTCAACGAAGCCCAGGCTGTGCACGAGCTTAGAGGTATGTTATTCCCTGTTTGTTTTCCTATCAGACGTGAATATATTATCCAGATCTAACTTTCTGTAGATTACCGGTATCAGATTATATCCCAATTTGCAGAGCTCACTGCCAAGGTGGCTCGGCTGCAAGGCGAGGCGGAGGCACTGCGCGCCGAGAAGATCGCGCTGGAAGACGCTGTCCGAGTGGTGGCGGAGGAGATCGAGCCGGAGGCGTCATCATCTTCGGCTTCTATCCTCGACCGCGTTCGGGTGCTTCCACGCTTCTTTCGGCGACAGCTTTGCTCCATCAGCCAGGCTAGCTGTGGTCATGTCCTGGCGGTGCTCAAGTCTCTGTTCCCGGCATCGGACCTGGAGCCACTCGGCCGCGGATACGCTGCTGGCACCTCCGAAGATGACGTGAGCAGACTGCTCCTTGAAGTCGAGCCTATCGCCAATGTCCTGTCCAAGGATGTTGTTGATGACTCTGATGAAGCGGCCCCGTCTGGTGTTGGTGATCCTGCAATTTAATTTACATAGAATATTTGTAGTATTTGGTAGAAGTAGTACTTTTGAACAATGTTTAAGCTTTTGCTATTGTATATAAGTTTTTATGGGACTACTACTCCCTTTCTTTCTGCGCTGGCCTTAATTTCTGAGTGGTTGACCTGTTACGGAGTAGATTAGCCTCGTTGGTCTCAGTCTCATGCCGCAGAGTCTTTGTCGTACGTTTAGAGCTTTGACTTGGCGAGTACTTTCCCTCTCGATTTAAAGTTTGTTCCACTCATACTTTATGTGCGTGACGCGAAAGAGGAAATTCGAGTAGTAGATATAGATGAAAGATGAAATCAACTTTATTGATAACTCATTATAAATCTGCCGAGTCGTGACTGGGGGTGAATACCCTCCAAAATCACTCGGAAAAACAAATCTAAACAAAAAAGATGAATACATAACTGAATCAGGCGTAGAAACGCTGTAAGTGCTCGATGTTCCATGGATTTGGGATGTCTACGCCGTCTTCGTCATGAGGCGATATGAGCCTGGGCGACTCACTGACTTGATGATGTATGGCCCCTCCCAAGGGGACGCAAGCTTGTGCGCGCCCTTGGTGTCTTGCTTCCTCCTCAGAACCAAGTCGCCTGCTTCAAAGGATCTCTGCTTAACTGTTCGATCGTGGTAACGTCGCAGGACCTGAGCGTAACGCGCGGCTTGGATCTGGGCAGCCAATCTCTTTTCCTCGATACTGTCGAGGTCTTCAATGCGCGCCACTTGCGCGTCGTATTCGTCATAGAACTCCACTCGGGGGAGCCGTATGCGAGATCCGTTGGTAGGATAGCTTCCGAGCCGTAAACCAGAAAGAACGGGGTTTGCTTCGTGGCACGACTCGGCTGGGTGCGCAGCCCCCAGACTACAGCTGGTAACTCCTTGATCCATCGTCCATCATGTTGCTTCAGCTGCTTGAATATCCGGGCCCTGAGCGCCTTGATTATTTCGCCATTGGCTCTTTCAACCTGGCCATTGGCCCTTGGGTGCGCCACGGATGCAGGGCATAGCTTGATGCTCCTCTCGCTGCACCAGTCTTTAAACTCCTGCGCCACGAAGTTCGTACCATTATCTGTGATGATACGATTTGGGACTCCGAAGCGGTGGGTGATGTCGGTGAAGAACTCAATGGTCTTGGCTGCCGTGTGCTTTCTGACTGGTTTCACCTCGATCCACTTGGTGAACTTGTCAATAGCTACTAGGACATGGTCAAAACCACCAGGAGCCTTCTTGAACGGACCAATCATGTCCAAGCACCAACAAGCGAAGGGCCAGGACGCTGGTATGGTTTGCAGCTGTTGTGCGGGTGCGTGTATTTGCCTTGCAAAATACTGACACCCTTTGCAGCGCCGCACGATGTTTTCTGAGTCTGCTACAGCAGTCGGCCAGTAGAAACCAGACCGGAAGGCTTTACCTACGATGGTTCTAGCCCCGGCGTGATTACCACAGATTCCTTTGTGTATGTCTGTCAAGAGCTCAATACCCTCTGCGCGACTTACGCACTTTTGGAGAATTTGAGAAGCTCCAGATCGACGATACAACTTGTCTCCGATAATGACGTAGCTTTTGCTGCGCCGCACGATTTGTTCGTGGAGCGAATTTAGATCTTTGTCTTCCGCGACCTCTGTGGGCAATATGCCGCTGTCAAGATAGTCGATGATTTGGGTCCTCCAGTCCAACGCTTCGTCTACCACTAACGTGGCTGACTCCGGGGATTCTCTGACTTGTTGCTCCGCGACAGTGCCATCCGGGTTTATCTTGATAGATGGTTTAACAAGATCTTGTATGAAAACTCCGGGTGGGACGCCTTCACGGGTGGACCCCATCTTTGCAAGCTCATCTGCTGCCTTGTTATGGTCGCGCACCACGTGATGGAACTCTAAGCCATAGAATTTCCCTTCCAGCTTCCTGATTTCTTCGCAGTAAGCGTCCATCTTCTCGTTGGTCCTGGACCAGTCCTTGTTTACCTGGTTTATGACCAGGGCAGAGTCCCCGCGTACCATCAGGCGTTTGATACCCAAAGATACTGCGATGCGAAGACCGTGCAAGGCTGCTTCGTACTCGGCTGCATTGTTGGATACTGGGAACATGATTTGAAGGACATATTTTAATTCCTGTCCACTTGGAGAGATCAAGAGTACGCCTGCGCCGCCTCCTTTGATCTGGAGAGAGCCATCAAAGTACATCTCCCAGTACTCAACTACCTCGTCGTCAGCCGGAGCTTGGTTCTCTGTCCAGTCTGCTACGAAGTCGGTCAAGACCTAGACTTGATAGCAGTACGTGGAACGAAGGTTATGTGGTGGGCGGCCAATTCTATTGACCACTTGACGATTCGGCCGCTGGCGTCTCGGTTATGGAGAATTTCCCCTAAAGGATTTTCGCTCACAACTGAGATTGGATGGGCCTCAAAGTAGTGCTTCAGCTTTCTTGCTGAGATGAGAACTCCGTAGAGTAATTTCTGCACATGGGGATAGCGTACCTTAGATACGGTCAGGACCTCGCTGACGAAGTAGACTGGTCGCTGAACTCCATATGCGTGTCCTTCTTCAGGACGCTCGACCACTAGTACCGTGCTAACCACTCGGGGAGTAGCAGAGATGTAGAGGTAGAGCTGTTCTCTTGGTTGAGGTGGGACGAGGATGGGCGGACTCTGCAGGTAATCTTTGAGTTCCTGGAAAGATTGCTTCGCCTCGTCATCCCACACGAACTTATCCTGCTTCTTGAGCAGTTTGAAAAACGGCAATCCGCGAACGCCGAGTCGTGATATGAAACGACCGAGCGCTGCCATGCATCCAGTAAGCTTCTGCACATCCTTTTGACAGGTTGGTGGTAGCATCTTGGTGATGGCCGTGATCTTCTCGCGATTTGCCTCGATCCCGCGGTTGCTGACCATGAAGCCGAGTAGTTTACCTGAGGGTACTCCGAAGACACACTTTTCCGGGTTGAGCTTCCACCGGAATATACGTAGGCGTTCGAAGACCTTTGTCAGATTCCCTATCATGTCCTCGGGGTTCATGATCTTGACCACGATGTCGTCAATGTAAGCTTCTACTATGTCTGGGATCAATTGATCCAGACATGCTTGGATCGTCCTCTGGTAGGTTGCGCCTGCGTTCTTCAGACCGAAGGCCATTGTGTTGTAACAAAAAGCACCGAACGGCGTGATGAACGCAGTCTTTATCTGATCTTCCAGCTTTAGGCCTATCTGGTGATAGCCTGAGTAGCAATCAAGAAAGCAGAGCAGGGCGGAGCCTGCCGTGGAGTCGACGACTTGATCGATGCTGGGGGGAACGAAGGGGTCTTTAGGGCATGCTTTGTTGAGATCTGTATAATCGACGCACATTCTCCAATCATTATTATTCTTTTTTCTTACAAGAACTGGATTAGCTAACCAGTCGGGGTGGAACACCTCCTGAATAAAACCAGCAGCTAACAGCTTTGTAATCTCTGCCCTAATCGCCTCCTTGCGGTCCTGCGCGAATCGACGAAGCCTCTGCTTGATCGGTTTGGCAGTCGGATTGACCTTCAAGGAGTGCTCGGCAAGTTCCCTTGGGACACCTGGCATATCGGATGGTTTCCACGCGAATATGTCGGCGTTTTCCCTTAGGAATTTGACGAGCACTTCTTCCTATTTGGGGTCTAATTCTGCCCCGATGATGGCCGTCTTCTTCGGGTCATCCAGGTCCAGAGAGATCCTCTTCAGCTCCGTCTCCTTGCTTGGCGCGATGGCTTCTCTTGCTGGCTTCTTGGTGGGGATCTCCAGAGAGTCCTTGTCCACCTCCTGTGATGCAGCCAGTACTTGCTCCATGCGCTTGGACATGTCTAGGGCAGCTGCCGCGTTGAGGGTTTCCTGTTCGCATGTGTAAGCGACTCGGATGTCCCCCAAGACGGTAATTACGCCTTTAGGTCCTGGCATCTTGACCTGCAAGTAGACGTAGTGAGGAATCGCCATGAACTTGGCGAGCGCCGGCCTCCCGAGGATGGCGTGGTATGCAGTTTCAAAGTTCGCCACCGTGAACTGCATATGCTCGGTCCGGTAGTTGTTCCGGTCTCCGAAGGTAACGGGCAATGTGATGTGCCCGAGTGGTTCCGCCCCCTCTCCCGGTATCAAACCGTAGAACGCGGATTGGGGGGGACTTAGGTCGAGAGTAGTCAGGCCGAGCTCCTTCAATGTGTTAGCAAAGAGGATGTTCAGGCCACTGCCACCGTCAACTAGTACCTTGGTGAGCCGAACGTTGCGAATCGTCGGAGCTACTACCAAGGCGTGGGACCCGGGCTTCGGTATGAAGTTTGGGTGATCCTCCCGGGTGAAGGTGATCGGAACTTCCGACCACTTAAGGTACTCAGGTACCGGTGGTTCCCTCGCGTGCATGACTTGGCGATGGGTGAGCTTCTGCTGGCGCTTCGACTCGAACTCCGGTCCGCCATAGATCATGCGAACCACTCGGTCGGCTTCCTGGAAGCCGTCGCCGGGCTCGTCATTCCGCCTGTCGTCTCGCGGGGAACCATCGTTCCTCTTTCTGTAGGGAGGGCCTCTGTTGCCCCCAGTAAAGGCTCGCTTGAGCCCGTAGCACTCTCGTGCCGAGTGCTTGTGCTTGTGGTATGGACATTGCTCATCGAGCATGCGCTGGAAATCCTCTGGAGTTACCCGGCCTCTGGACCGGTCCAGTGCGGCGACCATATCTCCCTCGCTCTTCTTCTTGCGAGGGTGACTGTCGGTGCGACGATGGTCGTCGTGTCGGTCTTCGTCTTCGCGGCGGTCGCGCTTGCGGGTTGTCTTGTTCTCTTCTTCCCAGCGGCTCCTGAGCTCGCTGAGTTGTTCCTTTTCCGCGATCTCTGCGTCCGCCCACGTGCTAGCGATCCGGAACATGTCATTGACAGTCGCGGGTGGCTTCCGAGTCCACTTGTGAATCAGTCTCCTGTCGGAGATGCCGTGCTGGAAGGCTGACATAACCTCCTGATCCGTCACGTCCGTGATGGAGTTGCGCTTCTCCGAGAACCTGCGCACGAAGTCGTGCAGGGTCTCGTTCTTGCGCTGCCTGATCTGACCGAGGAGCCGCTTGCTCCCGGGCCTTTCCCAGGTACCAAGATAGTTACCGACAAAGAGTGCGGTAAGCTGATCCCAGTTGTCGATGGCGTCCTGCGGGAGTCCTGCCAGCCAGTTGCGGCAGTCCTTGGTGAGCATGATGGGAAGGTAATTCGCCATCACGTCCTCGTCGCCGCCGGCCGCTTGTACGGCGGTGTAGTAGATCTGAAGCCATTGAGATGGATCAGACTTCCCGTCGTACTTGTCGATATCCGACAGCTTGAAGCCTCTGGGCCATGTCACTCTTCTCAAGCGCTCGGTGAACGACTGGAATCTGCCGATCCGACCTCTAGGGCGGGAACCGCTCGGACCCGATCCGTCTGTTGTTCTTGGGGGAGTGCTATCCCTCCTGCGATCCCGGTCCCTGGGCGGGGAACGGGTCCTCCGATAGTTCCGAGTCCTGGGTGGAGTTCGGTCCCGTCGGTAGGTTCTGCTGCGCGGTGGAGTTCGCTCCCTTGGCGGAGTCGGTCGCCTGGGTGGTGGAAGCGCTCGTCCTCGTGGCGGAGTGCGACCGCCGTCGTTGCCGCGCCTTGGACTACCGGAGGGGTCAGAGTAGTCTGACTCCGTCGAGTAGCCGCTCCTGTTGGAGTTACGACGGGGATTTCCATGATCCCGATCGTATTCTTCGCGCCGTCGGATTTCCTCACGATGGCGCTCTTCGGTGCTGTTGCGGATGACATCCCTCGCGGCTCGATCTCTGTTGATCGTGGTGCGAAGGTCTTCGTCACGATCCGATCCACCGCTGGCCCGGTGTCGAGACGGACCGGGCTCAGGAGCGACCGTGGTTGCTCTGCCCTGCATCTGGTGAACCTGGACGGAGGCGGCCTGCACGAGAGCCCTTACCTTTTCCAGGCCTGGAGTGCTGGGTGGCAGCCGACTGATTTCCTCGTTGATGGTGACGAGGTTCTGGACTGGCGTCTCGTAGACGTCGTATCCGTTGAACTCGAACATGCCGTCGCGCATCAAGTTCCGGGTGCTCCTCCTGTCGTGCCGATCCCGTTGACGACGATGATCTTCAGAGCGTGGTTCCTGGAGTCGAGCGGTGCCCGATCCTGATGCGGTGGCTCCGTGTGGTCGTGCGGCTCTGCGAGTCGCCCGACTGGCGTTGCGTCCTCGACGCTGGTCCCTGGCTTCAGTCGTCTCCTCAGCCGGAGTGACCTCGTCTTCTGAGACAGGGTTGGGTGGCATCGCTGGCGCCACCATATAGCAGTATGACCCGACTCCTTCTTGCGCGAGGTAGTATTCCTCGGACTCGGAGAAGTCGGATGTGGGCGTATAATGCTCCAAGCTACTCGGAGTTAGTTCTCCGAGTGATCCTAGCAATTCCGGCTCCGTAGAGGCGTCGGACACTGTGTAACCTTCCGGCAGGTCGTCCAGGATTGAGGGTCCCTGTGGGTTTAACTCATAGGAGTCGCTCCCAGAGAGGGAATCATCCATCTGGACGATGTCCTTCATCTTCTGCTTCTGAGCAAGCGCGCGAAAGCCAGGGGTCTGGACAGTGATGACCTCAGGGCTCTGGACGCGCGTCGGTTGAGCGTTTACGCTCTGCGATGACTCGGCGACGCGACTCTCTGGAGCCGGATCGGAACCGAGTGATTGTAGATCTGTTCCCGACTGGTTGGGCCTCGCGTTTTGCGATGGACTCAGCGGGGTAGAACCGGCACGATCAGATGCGATCGGACCGGATTGGGCCGTGACGGCCGAAGTCGGCGCCAGAGAGGAGACCTCCGTGGCGACCGTAGCTCCTGCCGCTTGGGTATCCAAGGCGGCGGTGGTGACGTCCCCGAACTGGATCTCGAATCCGTCGACGTCCGGGAGATTGCAGCTGTCCAAGATCTTGACACGATCCATCAAGCTTACCAGATTGATCTCGGCGATATCCCCTACCTGGCGCGCCACTGTCGGTGATATATTCTCCGGCAGTCTTCCACGGGGTAGCCCACGGAAGTGATTTGTATTGCAGGGAAGATCGCAAAGATCGGAAGCAAGATGGTTAGGTTGGACAGACACAGGGGTTTAGACAGGTTTGGGCCGTCGACTCGACGTAATACCCTACGTCCTGTTTTGGGGTGTTGTATTGCGTGGATTTCGCTATGAGTTGAGATGTGGTGAGTTCAGTTGTTTTGGAGGGGGCTCCCTGCCCGCCTTATATATCGGGGGGCAGGGTTACAAGTCGGTTTGTAGCCGATCCTATCTCTAAGAATCCTTTCCTTTTTACAATAATTCCTATTCCAACTAGAACTTCTCCTTCCAGATCCTTCCTTCGTGCGCCGACTTGTTCCGCACGTCATCAGGTCCAGAACAGTGGGCTGGGCCGCCCCCTTTTGGTGGGCTGCCAGGCTTGCTCGTGAGGTACCCGGGTACTATATCCCCCACAGATCCTATCTCGGTGATGACGTATCCTGGCCTTGCGGAGGGATCGGGTGAGGCAATCATCTTGGTGATGACGTGTCCCGGCCCTGCGGGGGCTCGGACGAGGCAGTCATCTCGGTGATGACGTGTCCTGGCCCTGCGGGGGGGGTCCGGCGAGGCGGTCATCTCGGTGATGACATGTCCCGGGCCCCAAGGGGATCGGGCGAGGCAATCACCTCGGTGATGACGTGTCCCGGCCCCCCAGGGGATCGGGCGAGGCGGTCATCTCGGTGATGACGTGCCCCGGCCCTAGGGGGATTGGGCGAGGCGATAATTTGTATGTCGAGCTTGGTATCTTGGCTAAGACAGTTGGTTTAGGCATAACCATGGGTAACCCTAATATTGGTACTTGACAGGGATGCGGGGAAGCGCTAGAGCCGGCGGAGGTAGGGTACGGCGGGGGCGACGGCGCGCCGAAAGATGACGGACGGGATGAGGACGCGGGAGCGACAAGTTGCTGCTGGTGGAGGAAGACGCCTGTCGGTGATATGATCTCTGGCAATCTTCCACGGGGTAGCCCACGGAAGTGATTTGTATGGAGGGAAGATCGCAAAGATCGTGAGCTAGATGGTTAGGATGGACAGACGCAAGGATTTAGACAGGTTCGGGCCTGTTAACTCGATGTAATACCCTACGTCCTATTTTGGGGTGTTGTATTGTGTGGATTGTTCTCTTGAGAGATTTCTTGTCTTTTGGAGGGGGTCCCTGCCCGCCTTATATATCGGGGAGGCAGGGTTACAAGTCGGTTTGTAGCCGATCCTATCTCTAAGGATCCTTTCCTTCTTTACAAAAACTCCTATTCTAATTAGAACTTCTCCTTCCGGGTCCTTCCTTCATGCGCCGACTTGTCCCGCACGTTATCAGGTCCAGAACGGTGGGCCGGGCCGCCCCCTATTGGAGGGTTGCCAGGCCTGCTCGTGAGGTACCCGGGCACCATATTCCCCACAGTAGCCCCCGAGCACTTCTTGGCCGATCGTTGGCTGTAATTGATCTGTCTTTCTCTTGCATGATCCGAGTGTTCCGCAACTTTGCCAGAATCCTTGATCAGATTTCCGAGTAGTGTAGGACTTCATCCGAGTGGTTTCGAGGAAGATCTGAGTGCATGCTCAAACGTTCCTGAAAACGATTTTTCAATTGTAGCCGTAGTGAGGGGAAGAAGTGCTCTTTTTCACGACGCGAAAGCGAAGTGTATACACTTAGCCCCCGAGCCTTGGGTAATTTTAGTATAAAATTGGCCAAGGGTCTTCAATTTTTCTTCATGAAAATCATGATCTTCAATGGCGTGCACCTCCTGGTGCACCCATTGGGTGTAGCCCCGAGCCTTGAGCAGAGTAGAATAGTCTGGTCGAGGGTCAAAAATAGAATCCTATAAAGCTCTTTTTGAACTTAATCCATCAATGGCGTGCACCTCCTGGTGCACCCATTGGGTGTAGCCCCCGAGTCTTGATTCGACTCGGCACGATCGTGTCAAGACTCTAAAAGCTATGAATCCTGGCTGAATCTTTTAGCCCCCATGCCTCTGGGCATGGATTTCGAATAATTTCCTCCTTTTAGGGTATTTTTATTAATTTCCCCTTTTTAGGGAATCTTTTCTCGAGTCCTTTGAACTCGGTGTGACTCCCGAGTTGTGTCCCACGACCCAGCTTGACCATATGGTAAATCACCTTCTCACAAGATTTATACTTATCAGCACTTGACCCGGATTTCCGAGACAATTTAGCGATAGTATCGCATGCATTAAGTAAAGATCAATTGCAAGGTCGCAATATTAATTGCAAAAATAAGCCTAGCCGTCGACCAATTGTAGCCTCACGACCGAGTGGTTTCTGCCCTTGAGCATTTGCTCACGAGCCCACGTAATTGTCAACTAACAGAACCGAAAGGTCGTGTCATTATTATTTAGCCCATCAAAGGCTTAAACCGGCCCATTTAGGCCCATCAATCCTGCTAAGCCCATTGTTTCCTAGGGAAACCAACGGTTGCCTTATGAAGCCAGAATATCGCGAGATATCGCGACTCCAAATCGAATCTTTGAATTTAAAGCGACGCGACGTGCCAGCGTCAGTTGAGTTCCCAAGACTGGCATCACGCCGCACGCGGGAGGAACGGTTTATTCCATTATAAGCCATCCTCGCCGCAATCTTCTTCCTTTCCTCGCCATTTGCCTTCACCACATCCAAGTTCTCCTTTCTCGCTCAGGCGCAAACCCTAGATCCACCTTCATAGCTTCACACCTTCAATCCCCAATCTCTGTTTGTTGCGGCTATGGCGCCGAAGCGGAAGGAGACGTCGCCGGGGAAGAAGCGGTCGGTCAGGGTCAAGACCACCATCGATGCCTCCGTGGACCGCGCCGCCGAGTGGAGGAAGTCCTCTACCACCACCAGGCGTCTCGAGCAGCTTGTCATCGACGGCATTCTCCCGGACCAGCAAACCGCCGAATGGCGCTGCGGCCTTTGGTGAGTCCTTCCCCACCCCAAATTCCACTGATCTAGTGGTTTTTGAGTCCTTTCTTTTACGCGGATTTGGTGTTCCTGCACACCCTTTTCTCCGCGGCTTGCTCCATTTCTACGGGATCAGTCTCTGCGCACTGAACCCGAACTCCATCCTTCACATTTCTATTTTCATCAACCTCTGTGAGGCCTATCTTGGGATAGAGCCTCACTTCAATCTTTTTCTCTATCTTTTCTTGCTGAAGCCTCACCCTAGCACCGAGCGCCCGCATGTGGTTGGAGGCGCTAGGTTCCAACTTCGTGAGGGTCGAGCCGAGGAGTATTTTGAAATTCCTTTTCCTTCCACCAATAAGGGGTTGCAATCCGAGTGGTTGTACATAGGGAACTAGTCACCTGCCATTTCTTCCAAAATAGATTCCCGTCCTGTCCCCTCAAAGTCCTAGAGCTCTCTCCCCAAAGACAGCGAGATGCACGAAGTTCGGGAGCTGTTGAGCCTCATTGCCGAGCAGAAGAGCAGAGGGTTGACTGCCGTAGGAGTGGCAGCCAACTTCGTGCTACGCCGGATCCAGCCCCCCAAGCAGCGGGCTCATCCAGCATATGAATAATACGCCGAGGGGGACAACATACGTGAAGCCCCCGAGCGTGTTGATAAAAGTCAAGCCGCAGCCCGGATTGCCAAATTTTTTGCGTCGGGGACTCCCCTGAAGACTTCTGATGGCCCTCCAGCATACAACTTGTCTAATCCTTGCCCTGAGGTAATAAATCGATTTCTTGCCGTTTATGTGTTCAATTCCACCCATTGGGTGTAATCTCGATGAAAAACTGAACCCAACTTTGAAATGCAGGGTCGAGCTGCTTATGTATCAATCCCCCTCCTGCCTGAGATGCCAAAGGGAGTGGACCAGCCGGTGACACACAGGGCCAGTACTGCTGAAGAAGCACTCGGAGTAGCCGAGGATGACTTGAACGACTCTGATATAAATCTGTCATCCTCGCCTTCTCCAGATATGTTGTCGCCGAGTGGTGGCAAAGCGGCCATCGTCCCGAAGAAGCGAAAGAGTTCTGCTGCGACGGGGATCATAATTGGGAACGCGCCGAGCCGTCGCCAACTCATCATCACCGAGTCATCAGACTCGGATGATGACGAAGGTGGTGATGCCGGGTCGTCGATCCTGCCCTCACTGATTAGCTCGGAGCATTCTCCCCTTGCCGTCGAACCTTTGCGTACCGCAATTCCAAGGGACCTTCCTTCCCTGACTCGGAAAGGAAAGCGCCTGAAAGTGCGCGTATCTACTCAATAAGAGTTGTTGCCAACATTTTATTGACTTTTATTTTTTCCTGTAATTGTCCCTTATGTGCTTTGTCGTGCAGCACGCCGTCTGATATTCCTTTTGCGGACTCTGCGCCGCGATCAATCGGTGAGACAGAGATCCCAGAGATCCAGACACCAGAAAAAACTTCCCACTTGCCTGATCCTCCTAGCGATAAGCCTATGGAGCTGCCACAAGAATCACCGTGCGCACCAACTCCGGCGCCACCAAGTCCTGCTCAGGAGTCACCGACCGTACTGCCTACTCCGTCCCTGAGCAGCCCCCAGACTGCTCCTATGATTGAGCAGACTGTGACAATGGAGGCGCCCCAAGATGCAGAGGTCGAAGTCACACATGTGGCGGACGTAACTCCGGGTGATGGTGCCGCTATGACGCCCATGGCGGAGTTCAAGTCGCTCCTTCGTCGCCTGGGACTGATGGCCTGAGGTATTCCTGAGCCACCTTTCCTGTTTAAGTAGAGTACCGAGTGGTACAATTGTTTGCTGTGTCTTCTGACGGTCGTTTTCAGGAAATAACTGCCGCTGCCGAGGCCAAAACCTTGGAGATTCAAAAGCTTGTTCCTGCAGCAGCTAAGGCCGACTTCCTGGTGACTCGAGTGGCTGAGCTCGAAACCGAGCTGGCTCAGGCGACGCAGGGTATGAGTCAGGCTTAGCATTTTATATTGCACTATTGTTTCACTGAACATACCTAATATAAGTATGTTATGTCAGCTCGTGAAGCCGCTATGTCCCAACATAAGGCCGAGTTGGAGGAAGCCCAGCGCACCGTCCGCGATCTTCGCGGAGAAGTGGAACAGGCTAAGCTCAACGAAGCCAAAGCCGCACAGGAGCTTAGAGGTATACTATTCTTTTTATGTCAGACGTGAACATCCTGTCTAGATCTGACTTGCTGTAGATTACCGGGTCCGGACTTTGGCCCAATATGCAGATCTCACTGCTAAGGTGACTCGTCTGGAAGGCGAGGCAGAGGCGCTACACACCGAGAAGTGCACGTTGGAAGGTGTTGTTCGAGTGGTGGTGGAGGAAATCGAGCCGAAGGCAGCATCGCCTTCAGCTTCTATCCTCGACCGCACTCGGGCGCTTCCACGTCTATTTCGGCGCCAGCTTCGCTCCATCAGCCAAGCCAGCTGCGGTCATGTCTTGGCGATCCTTAAGTTGTTGTTCCCTTCGTCCGATCTGGAGCCACTCGGAGGGGGATATGCTGCTGGCACCTCCAAGGAGGACGTGAGCAGGCTGCTGCTTGAAGTGGAGCCAATCGCCAATGTTCTGTCCAAGGACGTTGTCGATGAAACTGACGATGCTGGCCCTTCTGGTGGTGGCGATCCTACAAATTAATTTTGGTAGATTATCTGTAGTATTGGTAGTAGAAGTACTTTTGAACAATGTTTAATCTTTTGTGCTTGTACATAAGTTTTCTGGAGGTGCTACTCCCTTTCTTTCTACACTGGCCATAATTTTCGAGTGGTTGACCTGTTACGGAGTAGATTAGCCTCGTTGGTCTTAGTCTCATGACGAAGAGCATTATCGTGCGTGTAGAGCTTTGACTTGGCAAGTACTTTCCCCCACAATTTAAAGTTTGTTCCACTCGTACTTTATGTGCGTCACGCGAAAGAAGAAATTTGAGTAGTAGACATAATGTAGATAGAAGATGAAATCAACTTTATTGATAACTCATTTGACATTTATAAATCTGCCGAGTCAAAACTGGGGATGATTATCCACAAAAACCACTCGTGGAAAAATATCTTAAAGAAATAAGAGATTAATACATAACTGAATCAAGGGTAGAAACGCTGTAGGTGCTCGATATTCCATGGATTTGGGATCTCCACTCCGTCTTCCGTCATGAGGCGATCTGAGCCTGGGCGACTCACTTTCTTCACGATGTATGGTCCCTCCCAGGGGGATGCAAGCTTGTGCACGCCCTTGCTGTCTTGCTTCCTTCTCAGAACCAAGTCGCCGGCTTCAAAAGACCTCTGTTTGACGGTTCGATTATGATACCGTCGAAGGACCTGAGCGTAACACGCGGCTTGGATCTGGGCGGCCAGCCTCTTCTCCTCGATACTATCGAGGTCTTCAATTCGCGCCACTTGCGCGTTGTATTCATCATAGAATTCCACTTGGGGCGAGCCGTATGAGATGTCCATTGGTAGGATAGCCTCCGAGCCGTAAACCAGAAAGAACGGTGTTTGCTTCGTGGCACGACTCGGCTGGGTCCGTAGCCCCCAGATTACAGCGGGCAACTGCTTGATCCATCAGCCATCGTACTGCTTTAGCTTCTTGAATATACGGGCCCTGAGTGCTTTAATTATTTCGCCATTGGCTCTTTCAACCTGGCCATTGGCCTTTGGGTGCGCCACGGATACGGGGCATAATTTGATATTCCTCTCGCTGCACCAATCTTTGAACTCCTGTGCTACGAAGTTCGTACCATTATCTGTGATGATACGATTTGGGACTCCGAAGCGATGAGTGATGTCGGTGAAGAATTCGATGGTCTTGGCTGCCGTGTGCTTTTTGACTGGTTTCGCTGCCACTGGGATGGATCAGATTTCCTGTCGTACTTGTCGATGTCCGATAGCTTGAAGCTCCTAGGCCAAGTCACGCTTCTCAAGCGCTCAGTGAACGACTGGAATCCACCGATCCGACATCTGGGGTGGGAACCACTCGGATCCGAGCCATCTGTTGTCCTTGGGGGAGTGCGCTCCCTTCTGCGATCCCGATCCCTGGGTGGAGAACGGGTCCTCTGAAAGGTCCGAGTCCTGGGAGGAGATCGGTCCCGTCGGTAGGTTCTGCTGCGCGGTGGAGTCTGCTCCCTTTGTGGGGTTGGCTGCCTTCATGAGGGAGCTGCTCGTCTTCGCGACGGAGTCGGTCGTCGAGGCGGAGTACGACCGCCGTCATTGCCGCGTCTTGGGCCACCGGAGAGATCGGAGTAATCGGTATACTCTGATTCCGTCGAGTAGCCGTTCCGGTTAGAGTTACGACGGGGATTCCCATGCTCCCGATCGTATTCCTCGCGACGTCGAGCCTCTTCGCGGTCACGTTCCTCAGTGCTGCTGCGGATGATGTTCCTCGCGTCTCGGTCTCTGTTGATCGTGTCACGAAGATCTTCATCACGGTCCCATCCGCCGCTGGTCCGGCGTCGAGTCGACCCGGGCTCAGGAGCGGCCGTACGTGATCTGTTCTGCATCTGGTGAACCTGGACGGAGGCAGCCTACACGAAAGCCCTTACCTTATCCAGGCATGGAGTACTGGGCGGTAGCCGACTGATCTCTTCGTCGATGGTGACGAGGTTCTGGACTGGTGTCTCGTAGACGTTGAATCCATTGTTCTCGAACATGTCGTCGTGCATCAGGTTCCGCTGGCTTCTCCTGTCGCGTCGATCCTGACGACGACGATGGTCCTCCGAGGGTGGTTCTCGAGGTTGAGCGGTGCCAGATCCTGATGCGTTGGCCCCTTGCGGTCGGGCGGCTCGCCCGATTGGCGTTGCGTCCTCGGCGCTGATCCCTAGCTTCAGGCGCCTCGTCGGCCGGGGCGAGTTCATCCTCCGACATGGGGTTACATGGCGTCGATGGTGCCACCATGTAACAGTATGACCCGGCTCTTCCTTGCACGAGATAATCTTCCTCGGACTCGGAAGGATCGGTTGTGGGCGTGCCACGTTCCGAACTACTCGGAGTTGACCCTCGGGTGATCCAAATAGTTCTGGCTCCGTAGAGGAGTCGGATGCGGTGTAACCCTCTTGCAGGTCATCCAGGATTGAGGGTCCTCATGGGTTTGACTCGTAGGAGTCGCTCTCAGAGGGGGAATCATCCGCCTGAACGATCTCTTTCATCTTCTGCTGTTGGGTAAGCGCGCGGAAGCCGGGGGTCCGGATGGTGATGACCTCAGGGCTCGGAACGCGCGTCTGCTGAGCGTTTACGCTCTGAGATGACTCGGCGACGCGACTCTCGAGAGCCAGATCGGAACCGAGTGGTTGCTGATCTGCTCCCGACTGGTTGGTCCCCGCGTTTTGCGATGGACTCAGCGGGCAGATACGGCGCGATCAGATGCGATCGGACCGGATTGTGCCGTGATGGCCGAAGTCGGCGCCAGAGAGGAAACCTCCGTGGGGGTTGTAGCTTCTGCCGTTTGGGTATCCGAAGCGGCGGTGGTGCTCCCGAACTGGATCTCGACTCCGTCGACGTCCAGGAGGTTGCAGCTGTCCAAGATCTTGACGTGGTCCATTGGGCTCACCAAATTGATCTCGGCGATATCCCCTACCTGGCGCGCCACTGTCGGTGATATGATCTCCGGCAGTCTTCCACAGGGTAGCCCACGGAAGTGATTTGTATGGAGGGAAGATCGCAAAGATCGAGAGCCAGATGGTTAGGATGGACAGACGCAAGGATTTGGACAGGTTCGGGCCGTCAACTCGACGTAATACCCTACGTCCTGTTTTGGGATGTTGTATTGTGTGGATTGTTCTCTTGAGAGATTTCCTGTCTTTTGGAGGGGGTCCCTGCCCGCCTTATATATCGGGGAGGCAGGGTTACAAGTTGGTTTGTAGCCGATCCTATCTCTAAGGATCCTTTCCTTCTTTACAAAAACTCCTATTCTAATTAGAACTTCTCCTTCCGGGTCCTTCCTTCATGCGCTGACTTGTCCCGCACGTTATCAGGTCCAGAACGGTGGGTCGGGCCGCCCCCTATTGGAGGGTTGCCAGGCCTGCTCGTGAGGTACCCGGGGACCATATTACCCACAACGCCATTAGAGCACGCGACCCATCGCGCGTTAAACGAGTCAGTTGATGGCGTTTTTTGACACGTGTTAGAGCCGACGCTAGAGGAGTTTGGAATAAAGATTAATCGGAATCGAGGATGAAGTTGGAGGTGAAATCGGATCAGATTTGACTATGTGGTGGAATTGGGATCGGATTTGGGGCTACAGGATTAAATCAGATTCGGAAGGCTGATCAAGGGCGTCATGGGCTTTGGGCTAAAATGGGTCGTTGATGGGTCAGTTTTTCTATGCCATTATTAAGAGTCTTAGTTGAACAGTTTCTTTCTTTTGCGTCAAGTTTAGTTATGTCGTAATCGACTAGGAGTTTGTAATTCCAGGTATAAATATAAGCCCTGAGGCTCGTGGAGAAAAATAATACACATTCAGTACAACAAACCTCTACTTTACTTCCAAGTCAGCGACTTCGCCAAAGCTTTTTCCTTTTTTTGGGTTCTCTTGCGAGTTGCGGCGGTTTCAACTCCCAAGGCTCGTACATGGATTCAGGTTCGTCTGGGCAAGTTTCACCCTTACCGAGTAATATCTAAGCTTTAGAATCCGGGCGCATCGCTGTTGCTTCATTTAGATTTATTCAATAGTTATCGATATCAGCTAGATCTACAAGTTTTTCTTGTTATTTTTAGCTTTTATCACCCTTTATCTAATCGGCTCTGTTAAAGGTTTCATCACCGATTGCATCTAATAGTTGTTTAATCTGTTCTAAGTGTTGTTATCCTAAGCTTTATCAGGTCGCTTTCATAGTTGTCTTTTATTGCTTAGTTCTCAATCGGCTCATTGCTGTTTGAGTATCGGAATCGGCTTTCTAGCTGTTTCTCTGCATATTGTAATCGGTCCTATCATATTTGATCTCACTGACAATAGAATCGGCTTCTTAGCTGTTTCTTAATATCCGATTTTTATCCTTGTCAATCAACAGGTCAGATTGACTGACACGCCCCAGTATTCAAGGCCACGACTTCGCTCGTGTGTTCGCGCATCTGTCAAGTCCCGATTTTTGCGTCAACACACTTTTGGCACGCTTGGTGGGACACGAAAATTTAAAATCCATGGATCCATATTATATGTTACCATATTTGATCCAAGCATCTATGTGCCAGCCTATGATCTCTCAAGTGTCATGTCAATATCAAGAGAATTTTCAGCCATTATGTCAGCACAGATTCAAGGGAATTATCAGTTACAAGATGCTCCCCAGGTGTTTCAGTCTATGCCTGCTTATTTGCAAGCACCAGTTCAGATGCATCATGTGGGGAATTATCAGATTCAGGAAACTCCTCAGGCCTCTTGGCCGACGAGTTATTATTCAAATCAGTCGTATCAGGAGCAGTATCAAGAAAATTATCAGCCAGTATGTTCCTCATCAGGATACACATCCGATAGATCCGATTGCTCAGATATAGTTCAGAGCTCACAAGTAAAAGATTATCAGCCGCATTATGCTCAAACGTCGGTTCAAGATCAATTGGAACAAACAGAAGATGATCTTGAGCAAGATCAGAGAGAAGCCTTGAAGAGGGCTACCAAAGAATATAGATTGGCATGTCTCAAAACATTCAGTATTACTAAGGAAGGAGGTGTGACCCAAATCTGTAATTTTCCAAAACCAGAGGAGTCCACGATTAAAGATCAATATGAAGACTTGGCTTCTGAAGTGATCAAGGAATCGGAGTGTGATAATTTTAAAGATAGAATCCTGTGCAATACTGGTGATATTACCAAGGGATTTCCTTTAGTGGGCTTGGTTGAAGCTAACAATATGAAAATAAGGAGGATCATCTTGATTTATTTATTTCAGATCACCAACATTGAAGGACCGAAACGGCGACCAGAGAGGGGGGGAGTGAATGGGAGCCGATAAAAAATCTTTCCAAACAATCCGGCTATTCTCCCAAAGCAACTCCGAAACCTCCGAGAACAATCTTGCCAAGATCACGTAGCTACTGTCAAGCTACTGACCCTAGGAACAAGAAACGAGCAGCGGAACTCGAACCAATCGAATCGAACAACAAAACGACCCGAAACTCGGCTCGATCTAACACACCCAGGGGGGGGGCGGTTAAACCGGCCAGGGGGGGCGGTTAAACCGCCCGGGCCTGGGAGCCTCGGGTAAAAGTCAAAACAAAAGAGGATCTCCCAAACCGCTTGAGCTCTTGAGGCGAGATTTTGGTCAGATGATCTAGACCCCCAGTGGAGTGTTTTCCCAAAAGATCTCGGCCTCTAACTCAGTACAACTCCCGGAATCGCAGATCTCGCGAAGAACACCATGAACTCGAGTTCATCCCGAAAATCTCTAATCCAGAGCGATTCTCGGCGTTTGGGGGCAAAGGATCACCAGCAAAAGAGGCACAAGGCACTCATACGTGAATCCCCCAAAGAAATCCGAGAGAAAACGCTCGGGAACAAGAAGAACGAAAATCCCCCAAAAATAGCTCCGAAAATACCCACGAAAATAGAAAAAGAAAAGGGAGCTCGGGAAATCAAATCATGGCACAAATATGAGCAGCACAAACTCAATCACATAACCATGAATTCACCTATACAAACTAGGAATGATTCGAAGTAGTTCTAGGTGGAGGGGATGAAGGGAAAAACAAGTTCAAAGTAAAACCTAAAGAGATAACTAGAGAGATGACAGCCACCAGCCCTGAAGGGGCCTATTAGTAGTCCAAGTGGTGGTGTCCTAAAGACTAAACTACCCCTAAGTGATACATACCCCTCAGGGGCAAATTTGACATTTGGTCTTCAGATATTTTCCGGCTCGGGCACCTTCCACTGCAAGCTAGCTTCCCTCCGACGCAAGCCTTGCAGTCACGCCGCGTGTCCTCCGGATCGAAGCTCCTCGACGCCGGTTTTGGGCCAGCCCAGGGGGGGCGGTTAAACCGGCCCTGGGGGGCGGTTAAACCGCCCCTGACAGCCCAGCCAGGCCCAGCTGCCCAAGTCCGCCTCGTCGAGTCCTCGGTCCTTGGTTTTGAGGCCCAAACCAAGGGAAACCGTCCACCGATGATTTTGTGGCCAAATCACCAAACCCCGCGCGCAAACTTCGGTCGTTAGCCGCCACCTTGCGCCGGCTTCTCGTCCGCGTACGAGCTTCGGTTGTGAGCCGCTACCTCGCACCGGAACCACGTCCCCTTGCTCGTTCTTGCCAGCATGTGAACCGCACTTGATCCACCGGCCATCGGGTCCCTCGAACCAAGCCTACTTGTCTCTCCGCTCCTCGGAGGCCGCCATGGCTAAGACCTTTCGCGCCTGTTCTTCACCTGCGCCAATGCAATCAAGCCGCATTCTACACCTGCAATACTTGAGCCAAGGGAAACGTCAATCCACACCACGTTGTCAATCACTCATCACACCAGGAAGCGACCATCCACCGGTCCTCGGACACACTGGGTCCTCAATCTCCCCCTTGATGAGTGCATTGACAACACACACATAGTAACCAATTGATATGAAGAAAATGTAAAAGAAATCGAAAACAAGACTCAAGCAAGTGACTAAAAGCAAGAACAAGCCAAATCAAAAGTCACTTAGCAAGAGAAAGCTCCAGAAACGCCGACCCTTCAAGAAGAAGCGAAAGGGCTCAACACCATCGGCAAAAGAGCAAAAACACAAAGCACAAATCACAAACTTCAAAACTTCCAACTCACTTTTCAGGACATTCAAAGCACTCCCCCTGCAAAGATGCAACTCCCCCTGAACAAGTGAACTTGTGCGTGCGAAAATCACTCGAAAATGGCTCAAACCAACACAACTCATGTGCACTCAGCACAGGGGCGGTTAAACCGCCCAGGGGGGGCGGTTTAACCGCCCCTGGCAGATGACCAAAGTGCAAAAACCCAAATTTGCACAAACCAACTCACAACGATGCCGTTCCAACTTGAAAACCTTCCAAATATGCCCAGCAAGATATTCCAATGATCAAACTCTCAGAAACTTCACAAATTTTCAGAAAACCTCATTTGGGCAAAAACTTCAACCTCTCACACAATTTCGACAAAATCTAGAGCAAAATCTTTCTTCTAAATTTAGCAGCGACTCCCCCTTGCCAAATGCTCCAGAAATTCTCCCCCTTGTTGACAATGCACACATCAAGGCAAAAATACAAAATGCAACTACAAGCTTCTCAAATATACAATGAGCAATACAAAGTGCTACAAGTTAGAGAAGAGGCATTCAAGCTAGTTCATCATGTCACACGGGCATTGCCATCAAGAAGGTGAAGACATATATCCAATTGACAAAGCCATGAGCAAATTGTGGATTTTTATCAAAAAGTTCACCGCATGAGCAAAGTCCTAACCATGGATTGTTTAAGCAAAAATAAACTTCATCTCACCAAAATCATGAAAGGACAAGCATTCTTGACAAAAGATCATCATAAACGCCCAAGTTCTACCTCATGTCATGTCAAAGCACGGAGCCATGTGTTCACTTCTCATGGGAGACTTCTCCGGCAAACAACATGCAACCGCTTAGCACCCATGTGTGCAAGTGTGTGCAATGGTGAAAGCATAGAGACATGAGCATAAATTTCTGCAAATATTTCTTTTTCTCATCTTTCTTCTTTCATGCATAGACATCTCATTTTTCAAGTTTTTCAAGTTAAGCATGGTACATGAAATGTCTTTGCGACAGAAAGAAGCTTATGCTCCTCCACAAGATAAAGCATGGGCTAAACATTTACAATGACAAAGGTCTTTGACCCAATTGAAAAGAATAACACACCCTAACATGATCTTAAGCAAGATATAGCCATTTCGGCTCAAACAAGACATGCAAAGGCATTTACTCATGGGTGTAGGAATTAAGTTCAGTTTGTCATTTTAATTCTAAAAGAAGCTATCTCAACAGAATATATATCAAGACCATCAAGAGCATAGCCATCCATCCAATCAATCCCTAGCCAGCCTGCCTAAACTCTAAAATGTAGCAAGTTGTACCAATCACTGCATATAGGAGAAGCTCATCCTAAGATATGATACAAAAGATGAAATCAAGATACAAAAGCAAGAAAAAAATACACAACAAGATACAAAGATGGTACACAAATATACATATGCTACAAGAGAAGCCTCCAAAACTCAGCTCAGAAAACCGCACACACACCAAGTTCCCCTCGCAAGCGGGTGAAGGTGACTTGGTCAAGTGGCTTAGTGAAAATGTCTGCAAGCTGGTTTTGGGTAGAAACGTGGGCAAGCTCAATATCTCCTTTCTCCACATGATCTCTCAGAAAGTGGTACCTCACTTCTATGTGTTTGGTTTTGGAATGAAGCACAGGATTTTTGGCTACGCTTATGGCACTGGTGCTATCACAAAGAAGTGGAACATGGGACATGTCTAAGCCAAAGTCTCTCAAGGTGTATGTGATCCAAAGCAACTGAGAACAACAGCTAGCAGCAGCAACATACTCGGCTTCAGTGGTGGATTGGGCTACGCTAGACTGCTTGCGAGAAGACCAAGACACAAGAGACGATCCAAGAAACTGACACTGACCAGAAGTAGACTTGCGATCAACACGACATCCAGCAAAATCCGCATCAGAAAAACCATGAAGTGCAAGAGTGGAATCGGCAGAATACCAAAGACCCAGCTCAGGAGTAAACTTGAGATACCTGAAAATCCTCTTGACGGCCTGACGATGTGAAGTCCTCGGTGAAGCCTGAAAACGAGCGCACAGACACACGCTGAACTGTATGTCCGGCCTCGTCGCCGTCAAGTAGAGGAGGGAGCCGATCATGCTCCGGTACTCCTTCTGGTCCACTGGTTCTCCGTCCTCATCCGCATCCAAAGCTGTAGTCGTACTCATCGGCGTAGTCATCGGCTTGGAGTCGCTCATGTCGAATTTCTTGAGAATGTCCTTGGTGTACTTGCTTTGGTGCACAAATGTCCCATCCTTGGTTTGCTTGATCTGCAGCCCGAGAAAGAACTGCAACTCTCCCATCATCGACATCTCAAATTCCCTGCTCATATCATCTGCAAACTTGGCAACAAGATCATGAGAAGAGCCACCAAAAATGATATCATCCACGTAAATCTGAACGATTAAAAGATCTTTGCCATTTCTCAGCAAGAAGAGCGTCTTATCAACCTTCCCCATCACAAACCCCTTGCTAAGCAAGAACCCTCTCAATCTACCATACCACGCTCTGGGTGCTTGCTTTAGGCCATATAAAGCTCGGTGGAGTTTGTACACTCGGTGTGGGTATCTCTCACTCTCAAAACCCGGGGGCTGCCTCACATACACTTCTTCCTCGATCACCCCATTCAAGAAGGCACTCTTCACATCCATTTGGTACAATTTGAACCCTTTAGCAACTGCAAATGCTAGAAGGATCCGAATTGCCTCCAAACGGGCAACAGGAGCAAATGTCTCCTCATAATCTATCCCCTCCTGCTGTGAAAACCCCTGAGCAACCAACCTCGCTTTGTTTCTCACAATCTCACCATTCTCATCCCTCTTGTTCTTGAACACCCACTTGGTTCCTATGGGATGGCAATTTGGAGGTGGTTCTACTAACTTCCACACCTGATTTCTCTCAAAGTTTTCTAGCTCTTCATGCATGGCATTGACCCAATCGGAATCAGATAAAGCGTGTCCAACATTTTTGGGCTCAAAAGACGCGACAAAAGCAGAATGAGCATAATGAGAGATGTTCTGTGACCTCGACCGTGTAGTGCGTTCATCCATGTTCCCGATGATCTTCGAAGGTGGATGATCCCTCTGTACCAGCCGGGGAGCTTCTCGCCTCGAGATTGCCTCCCCCTCAACATCAGCTTCCACTTGATCTCGATCTGGTGCGCGACTCGACGAAGGTGTAGCAGAGGGGCCGTCGTCGAACGTCGTGGTAGTAGTGGAAGTAGAAGGTACACGATCTCCACACGGTGCCTGGATCTCCTCATCGTCTTCATCATCAAGCTGTTCTTTCTCAAAGATGGGCTGTCCCAAGTCATCATCACCTGCACACTCAAAAGCAGAAGAGCTACACGGAATGGTCTCGTCGAAGGTGACTTCGCAAGTCTCCATGATTTGGTTAGTTTCAAGATTGAACACACGATATGCTCGAGAATGATTAGCATAACCAAGAAAAATTCCATCCATCGAACGAGACTCAAACTTGTCCAAATTTCCTTTCTTCAAGATGAAGCACTTGCAACCAAAAACCCGAAAGTGACTCACACGGGGGGAACGACCATGGAAAAGCTCATAGCAAGTCTTCTTCTTGAAAGCACGAAGGAAAATCCGATTTGAAACATAGCAAGCTGTGTTCACCGCTTCTGCCCAATACTTCCTAGGAGTCCTATGCTCATCTAGCATCGTCCTAGCCATCTCACAAAGTGTTCTGTTCTTTCTCTCAACAACACCATTCTGACAAGCAACATATGGCGACGAGTATTGATGTTCAAGACCAAGATCACGACAGAAGGCATCAAAACGAGTGTTCTTAAATTCCGTACCATTGTCGCTACGAATAGCTCTCATGGCACCACCATTACTCTCGTTTTTCAACCTCAAAATCAGATCTCGAACAAAATCAAAAGTCTCATCCTTCGACGCCAGAAAGAACACCCACGCATACCGAGAAAAGTCATCAACAACCACAAGAACATACCACTTCCCACCAACTGAGCGAACTCGAGCGGGGCCAACCAAATCCATGTGCAAAAGCTCCCCTGGACGCTCAGTCATAACATCGGTCAAAGGTGGGTGAGAAGCAGCAACCATTTTTCCATGCCTACACGGTGCACAAACCAAATCTTTCTCGAACTTGAGCTTTGGCAATCCTCGGATAAGGTCAAGAGCACTCAAGCGTGTGAGTAAATCAAAGCTCACATGACCCAATCTCCTATGCCACTTCCAAAGCTCAGAAGAAGTACCAGCGATCAAACAACGTGAAGGACCAAAAGATCGAGAAAAATCAGCACGAAAAATCTGTCCCTCAGGAATGATCATACACACAAGGTCACCTCGAGAATCAAGAATTTTCGAATCACCACGTTTAAAGCGAACCTCATAACCCTCATCAAGAAGCTGAGAAACTGAGAGCAAATTGAAACCAAGATTCTTGACAAGAGCAACTCGCTTCAACATGAAAGTGTCGCTCACCTGAATAGCACCATCTGACAAAACTCTACCTCTACCCTTATCCCCGAAAGTGATGTACTGCCTGGACACCACCGGGGTGAGACTGGAGAACCACTTACCATTACCTGTCATGTGTCTCGAGCAGCCAGAATCCATCAACCAAAAGTTCTCCAAGCCTCCCACCTGCACAATCAGAACCGAGAACGAGAATGAGCAAATGACTCGACACTGGGGTTAGCACAGAACGAGTCAAACCAGTGTCGGGCCATCTGCTCAAAAGAAGGGTTAGCAAAATCAGCTCTACCGCGTGACACCCTCTCGTCTCTCACCATCGGACCTCTAGCACCACGCGGGGGAAAACGTGGCCTAGACTCTCTCCTAGCCTCAAAGCTACGGTCGAACCTCCCTGAACCAAACTGACCGCGAAACGGAGGCCGCCTAGCAAACTCACGAACAACAGGAACACCACGACTAGCAACTGCAGGAACTGTACGCACAAACGCGTCGCCTCTCGGCCAGGGTGAACGAGACACAGGCACACTACGAGAAGAGTAGTACCTGTCCCTGTTCCCCACCTCCTTCTCTCTTCTCACCTCCCTCTTCTTCCTCCAACAAAACTCCTCAAGGTGACCATCCCTTCCACAATGCTCACAATGGAAGCGGACTGGCTTTGGCTTTGGGGTTTCTCTCGACTGTGCCCTCTCTCTCGGCTGGTAAACCCCACCTCTCACAAAGGTCACTCTCCTCTGAAAGTTCTCTGACTTAGGTGGAAACTTGGGAGGATCTGGAGTGGTGTCAAGCTTGTTCAGCAGGTGGTTTGGTTTGGGTGTAAAGGTGTTCTTGAGAATGGTTTTTGGTGGGTTTGTGGGAATATTTGCGGTGGAGCTCTCTGGATCTCTCTCTCTCTCACCACTACTCTCACCAACCTTCTCAGAACCAAGCCCACAACCATCAGCTCTCTTGAAACTCGCAATCAACATCTTGAGCTGAGGCTCACGACCAGACAACCAACCCAAACACTGTCTCAGCTCATCGTTCTCACCCTCCAATCTATTCACACACTGTTCTAGCTCAACATTCTTTAAAGCAACAACATCACAAGCAGAACAGGAATTCGCAATGGGTGATTTAAGTTGTGCTTCAAGTGAACTAATCATGGTGCGTGATTCAAGCAACTGAGCATGCAAAGCAGGACAAGAAGTACAAGCACCTAGCAAAGATGACCTAGACTTCAACTCAGCAAGCTCATCTCTAGCACTCTCTAGTTCATCCAAGCAGTTCATGTGTTTTTCCTTGAGCACAACAAGATCAGCAATATGCACATCACAGAACGAGCACTCTACCTCATCAGACACAAGAGGAGCATCTTTCAAAACAGCAATCTCAGACTCAAGCGAAGCTGCTCTCTCCCTAGACTCGCAGAGCAAAGACTCAAACTCCATGGCCTTCTTTCCAGTCTCAGAAAGCAAGGTCTCAAGCTCAGCCACTCTATCCTTAGACTCTCCTAGCAAGGACCTAAACTCCCTCTTCTCTTTGTTGGTCTTCCTAAGCACATCATCACGATTATCGACCAACTGCTCTAACCTAGCAATCTCCTGACGCAAAGAGGTGGGATCTGTCAATACCTCATCCTCGGAGTCGGAGTCGGAGTCGTCCTTGCCCTTCACGGAGTCGTGCGCCATGGTGCAGTAGTCGACGGCGGCGAAGGAGATGCCGTTGAAGTTGCGGTTCAAGCTCTTCTTCTCCTTGCGGCGGCCGCGGTCTTCATCTTCACTGCTTGAGCTTGACGAGGTGTTGGTGGAGCTTGTGTCGATGTCGCTCGCATCAGCCACCATCGCTCGAGATCTGTTCTTCTTGTGTCCACCGTGCTTGTTCTTGGATCTTCTCTCTTCCTTGTTCTTGTTCTTGGCGCGGTACTCGTCCTTGGGACGGTGCTTGTGGTCGTCTCGCGGGCGGTGCTTGCGGTTGTAGTCGTTCTTGATCTCCTCGGGGCACTCGGCGATGAAGTGGCCCATCTTCCCGCATCTGTAGCACGTACTCCCGGCGCGCCTCGAACCCTTGCGGTTCTGGTACATCCTCTCGAACCTCCTCGTGAGCAACGCGAGATCCTCCTCGCTCAGCACCTCATACTCTTCATCTGGAAGGGACACAAGAGAAGACAAAGCAAAGTGTCTAGGAGTGTTAGCATGTCCATATCCAGAGCCACCGACTAGAGCCAGACTATGGGGATCAGTCGGACTCTTAGCCTTGGCAAGCAACTGCCTGTCAACCTCAGAAGACTTCAACTTCGAGAAAAGCTCATCAACAGAAAGAGTCTCATAGTTTGCCGACTCCATGATCGCCTCAACCTTGGCACCCCACACGGATCTATCAAGTGCTTGCAGGAGCTTGATAGCTCGGTCATGATCCGAGTATGGGAGCACGGTAATGTTGGCTTTCATGTTGTTGACAATAGACGTGAAACGCTGAAACAAAGCATCAACAGACTCTCCAGGAAGATGAGCAAAGTTCTCATACTCTCTCCTGTACATCGAGAAAAGCCTAGCCTTGACATGGCTATCACCACCGTGGGCTACCTTGAGCTTCTGCCAGATCTGGCAAGCTAGGTCCTCGCCCAAAACACGCTCGAACTCCTCAGCAGACAAAGAACGGAACAAGTAGTCAACAGCTCGGGCATTCGCTTCAAATCTCTCCTTTGCATCCTGGGCATCTAAGTTGGTGGGATTGACATAGTTTTCATCTTTCGTCACATCCCACAGCAACTTTCCTTTGCCTCGCAAGAAAGCGCCCATACGCGCGACCCAGTTCGGGTAGTTCTTCCCATCGAAGTGCGGAGGCCCGGAACCCCGATCTTGGTACGCCATCTTTGGATCTTAGACTGGTTAGAGTCGCAAAGACCCGTAACCGGCTCTGATACCAATTGAAGGACCGAAACGGCGACCAGAGAGGGGGGGAGTGAATGGGAGCCGATAAAAAATCTTTCCAAACAATCCGGCTATTCTCCCAAAGCAACTCCGAAACCTCCGAGAACAATCTTGCCAAGATCACGTAGCTACTGTCAAGCTACTGACCCTAGGAACAAGAAACGAGCAGCGGAACTCGAACCAATCGAATCGAACAACAAAACGACCCGAAACTCGGCTCGATCTAACACACCCAGGGGGGGCGGTTAAACCGGCCAGGGGGGCGGTTAAACCGCCCGGGCCTGGGAGCCTCGGGTAAAAGTCAAAACAAAAGAGGATCTCCCAAACCGCTTGAGCTCTTGAGGCGAGATTTTGGTCAGATGATCTAGACCCCCAGTGGAGTGTTTTCCCAAAAGATCTCGGCCTCTAACTCAGTACAACTCCCGGAATCGCAGATCTCGCGAAGAACACCATGAACTCGAGTTCATCCCGAAAATCTCTAATCCAGAGCGATTCTCGGCGTTTGGGGGCAAAGGATCACCAGCAAAAGAGGCACAAGGCACTCATACGTGAATCCCCCAAAGAAATCCGAGAGAAAACGCTCGGGAACAAGAAGAACGAAAATCCCCCAAAAATAGCTCCGAAAATACCCACGAAAATAGAAAAAGAAAAGGGAGCTCGGGAAATCAAATCATGGCACAAATATGAGCAGCACAAACTCAATCACATAACCATGAATTCACCTATACAAACTAGGAATGATTCGAAGTAGTTCTAGGTGGAGGGGATGAAGGGAAAAACAAGTTCAAAGTAAAACCTAAAGAGATAACTAGAGAGATGACAGCCACCAGCCCTGAAGGGGCCTATTAGTAGTCCAAGTGGTGGTGTCCTAAAGACTAAACTACCCCTAAGTGATACATACCCCTCAGGGGCAAATTTGACATTTGGTCTTCAGATATTTTCCGGCTCGGGCACCTTCCACTGCAAGCTAGCTTCCCTCCGACGCAAGCCTTGCAGTCACGCCGCGTGTCCTTCGGATCGAAGCTCCTCGACGCCGGTTTTGGGCCAGCCCAGGGGGGGGCGGTTAAACCGGCCCTGGGGGGCGGTTAAACCGCCCCTGACAGCCCAGCCAGGCCCAGCTGCCCAAGTCCGCCTCGTCGAGTCCTCGGTCCTTGGTTTTGAGGCCCAAACCAAGGGAAACCGTCCACCGATGATTTTGTGGCCAAATCACCAAACCCCGCGCGCAAACTTCGGTCGTTAGCCGCCACCTTGCGCCGGCTTCTCGTCCGCGTACGAGCTTCGGTTGTGAGCCGCTACCTCGCACCGGAACCACGTCCCCTTGCTCGTTCTTGCCAGCATGTGAACCGCACTTGATCCACCGGCCATCGGGTCCCTCGAACCAAGCCTACTTGTCTCTCCGCTCCTCGGAGGCCGCCATGGCTAAGACCTTTCGCGCCTGTTCTTCACCTGCGCCAATGCAATCAAGCCGCATTCTACACCTGCAATACTTGAGCCAAGGGAAACGTCAATCCACACCACGTTGTCAATCACTCATCACACCAGGAAGCGACCATCCACCGGTCCTCGGACACACTGGGTCCTCAAACATTAAAGTGTCCAATATCAAGATTTGGAGGTTCAATCAATACAGCCAAGTGTACAATCGGCTGAGACTCAGTCGTTGGTGCATTCAAGGTTGCAAATCGGATGTCAAAAATTTACACAACCATCAGTCCAATTGAAACAAATAGAGAGTTATGAATTACAAAAGTCAGCTTTGAATAAGGCACTCGGCAAATCACAAGCAATAATTTTACAGTCAGTTCCTTACCAATTGCATCAACCGATGAATCCTCAATTAATGTGTCAGTCGTTTGGAGTTTATTTTCCTTGGGAATCAGATGGAGAAACTGATTGCAAAGATACTCTAAAAAATTATATGTTATCTAGATTCACTTTCGCTTCATTGCTAACAGGTTCAGTTATACTGTGGGTTGATCTAGAAAAACAATTTCATGGGTACTTGTTTGAGGGAACACAAGACTGGAGACTCATGATTTTTATTCATGTAAATAAGTACCTCCGATTGCTATTTCAGGTACATTAGCTGAAAGTATATCTATCGACTTGTTGGAGTTAATTCAATCAATATTATACTCCAACAAGAACAGCTGATGTAATAAAGACATCGGTTGTGTAATTATCGAAGTAGACTTTATTGGCAAAATTGATATGATTCGATATATGTACCGATTTTGAATAGAAGAATCGGAGGATGGATACTGGTTATGTTAGTTTGATTTACGACATGAATCTGCTAAAACTGTCAAGGGTCAGGTATCGGCTGATGTTGTTGCTCAGTATTATGAATCGGATGTAGCAATGATCGAACCGATTCCTTGAAACTTTGTTCTTTAATGGATTGTCATGCAGAATCGGATCGGGCATTGGTATCATGCTTATCTCGCCTCGGGGGGCAAGCTTTGGTTTTTATACTGATTAAGAAGACTGCTACCAATAGTCAAGCTGAGTATAGAGTTGTTCTGAAGGATTTACAGTTATTGAAAGAAATCAAGGCCGATGCAGTTGAAGAAGAAGTTTTTACGAGAGCTCTAAATGAAAAATATCTGAAAAAGTATCATCCTAGTATTTGGATAATTTCATAAAACGATTATCAAATCAGACATATATGCAAAGACAAATGAATCAGACGTCGAACCGTTTCAAGTCTTCCTTTAGTACGATTATGGTTGAATCGGAGGATACATGGCCGATGTAGCATACATCACCCTTAATGCAAAAAATGAAAATAAAATTACAGGGAGTCTAGATACTCTTGGATTGTTTCAATCGCCTTCAGGTGGTTCTCATGCTGTTCGTAGGACGCGGCGAGTTCTTGCTGTTCTTGGAGGATTCTTGCAGTTCCATCCCTTGAAACCCGGGTTGACTTTATGAGATTTTCTGAATTTATTATCAAATCTCTTCTTGATCCCAAGCGAGCAAGTTGCTCTTCGAGGAGAGAAAGTGAAAAGTTGAAGGGATTGGATTTGACGGTGAACTTGGAGGATTCCACCGGGGGGCATGGAGTTGGCGAAGATCGAACGAAGCACTGAAATAATGCCTGCAGGTAGTCTTTCTTTGATTTCTTCGGCATGATCTTGGAGGAAGTGTTCATCTCCTGCAGAGAGAGGATTTCCAGCTTGAAGCGATGCAATGATTCCGCTGAATCTCTGAATTATTTGAAAGAAACCAAAGTTAGAGTAAACACTGAGGGATGAGTTGAGTTAGAAAATCTTCACCTATTGAAACGATGCCATTTTCTCACGAAGAGCTGATGTGTTTTGATATGTGAAGGAGGATTGGTGCGATGTTTCTATTTATAGAGGTTTTCTGTCAAGGGCGTTTATGATGCGGCACTAAATTTTTCGATTACAGAAAGACTGAAAAAGGCCTGCGAATCAGATAAGACATCAATGTGAATTGATGGCAGAGGCCAGAAAATCGGTCAAGGGGTCACACATAAGTTAAAGAAGAGGTCAAAAGTCAAATCTACAGGAGACAGTATTCATTACAAACCTATAAATGTTTTACAACCGAATTACTGGCTATTACCGCAGAGATCGGATCGCATTCAACGCTCGCTGGTGTATTTGATCTATATCATCAATGATACGCTGATAAGCTTCTACGGAACCTTGTTGTGCTGAAATGCTCCTGTGGAACTTGAGCGCATCAGACGCTTGAGCCTTGAGGGTCTTAGTGAGGTCTTCGATCATGGTTGGGAGTTGTTGTAGCTTCTTTTCTTCTTCCTCAAGCTCTTGGCTAACCGATCGGAGCTCGTTCGCCAATTCCATCTTGCGAGCTTTCAGTTTATCTTTGCCACTATGGATGGACGGCTCGATTCAAGAAATTTAATCTTGTCTTTGGTGGCATTGGCCAGGTCCCTCTTTTCTTCTGATCGCTTGATCAATGATTCCTGATTTTGCTGATCGGATATTTTTTGTTGGGCTTCAAAGAATTGGATTTGATGGCCTTCGATATAAGCTGCTGGGATGATGGCCGTTTAGACTTCATGATTGAGATACGACCGTAATTGGTGGAGGATTAATCGGATCGGCCCGGTGTCTTGAACTAGTACAGAGGTTGATGTGAACCGGCTAGGGTTTTTGCCCGATCTTTCGATGAGAGCTGTGGGGGATAACTTGATTGGAGGAGACGACGTTCACGGCCCGACTACAACTCCACAGAAGTTGCGGCTTGGCAACCGATACACCACCTCCTATGGCTGCCACGATCTTGTGGAGCGCGTCACCAGGCCACTAGGGCACCCGTTCCTGCAAGCAATCGAAGAACTAGCAAGAACAAGTATGGAACAAGTACTGAATTTACTAGATATGAATGAAGGTTTCAATCTCAAACTCAATCTCAGATATGGCAGGGTTCCGAAGACAAGAAGACGGGCGGTTGGACCAGCACGCGCGCTTACAAGCAAGTAGCAATTGCTAAACTTGATCTAAACAAAACCCGTGTGTTCTTGGCGGTGGCTATGGAGTATATGATAGGGGAAGGACGACCATAGGGTTGCTGGGGTCGTGCTCCAACCCTAGGACACATCCCTAATGGACCCAACTTGATACACGGCCCGTGGGCCAAAATAAGGTGGCGCAGCACCTGGACAGAAAAACCTTCGGTCAATGATTTGACGATTGCTGCCGCTTCGGGACAGATATGGACATGAGGCCCATATGAAATTAGATTTTTTCACGGTTCCAGAAAGTACTTGAACGCCCTAATCCGAGTCTGTATGTGACCGTGGCGTCCCTCAGAAGTTAGAGTTTTTCTGCAGTCCGAATCCAACCAGCGCGAGTCCTTTTCCAGTTCGGTCTTGTCCATGATTCCTAAGCAAAAGAAGGGCACACATGTCTCCACAATCTAAACATGATGTACATGAACTCAGGAAATAACTCACTTGTTGATTAAGTTTACGAGCACGAGCACGTGTAATAGGACCAATAGGAACCGATGGTGTAGATGTATCATCGGCGGGGATGCCCTCATCATCCTCCCCTTCTTGCATTTGAGTCGTCCTCGACTCAAGCTCATCTTATTCTCCCAAATATGGCTTCAAATCTGCAATGTTAAATGTGGGACTAACCCCAAAATCTGTAGGCAGATCAAGCTTATATGCATTATCATTAATCTTTTCCAACACTTTAAATGGTTCGTCTGCCCGAGGTAACAATTTAGATTTTCTCAATTCAGGAAACCTGTCCTTTCTCAAGTGCAACCAAATCAAATCTCCAGGTTCAAATGTTAATTCCTTTCTACCTTTATCAGCAGCAAACTTGTATTTAGCATTCATGCGCTCTATGTTTTCTTTAGTTGTCTCATGCAGTTTTAACATCAATTCAGCACGTGTTGTAGCATCAAAATTTAATTTCTCAGAAGATGGCAAAGGCATTAAAACAATAGGTGCACGATGCAAGAAACCATATACAATCTGAAATGGGCACATCTTTGTAGTAGAATGCAGTGAACGATTATAAGCAAATTCAATATGAGGCAAACATTCTTCCCACATTTTAATGTTCTTCTCTAAAACGGCCCTTAACATAGTAGACAAAGTTCTATTCACAACCTCAGTTTGACCATCAGTTTGGGGATGACATGTAGTAGAAAACAAAAGCTTAGTCCCCAATTTTCCCCACAAATTTCTCCAAAAATGGCTAAGAAATTTAGCATCACGATCAGAAACGATTGTATTTGGCACACCATGCAAGCGAACAATCTCTCGAAAGAACAAATCAGCAATATGAGAAGCATCATTAGTTTTATGACATGGTATAAAATGTGCCATCTTAGAAAATCTATCGACACCACAAACACACTATCACGACCCTTCCTAGTCCTTGGCAAACCCAAAACAAAATCCATTGAAATATCTTCCCAAGGAGCGCTAGGAACAGGTAAAGGCATATACAAACCATGTGGATTTAATCGTGACTTAGCTTTTTGACATGTCGCACAGCGAGCAACAAATCTCTACACATCTCTTTTCATATGTGGCCAAAAGAAATGACCAGCAAGTATGTCCTCCGTCTTCTTTGCTCCAAAATGTCCCATCAATCCACCTCCGTGAGCTTCCTGCATCAACAACAAATGAACGGAGCTAGCTGGAACGCATAGCTTGTTAGCTCTAAACACAAACCCATCATTGACGATGAATTTGTTCCATGATTTCCCATCTTTACAGTGCAGCAACACATCTTTAAAATCAGTGTCATGAACATATTGGTTTTTAATCGTTTCTAATCCAAAGATCTTGTAGTCAAGTTGATTCAGCAAAGTATATCTCCTAGACAAGGCATCCGCAATGACATTCTCTTTCCCTTTCTTGTGTTTTATAACATAAGGAAAAGATTCAATAAATTCAACCCATTTGGCATGTCTACAGTTCAGTTTTCCTTGACTACGAATATGCTTCAAGGATTCATGATCAGAATGAATAACAAATTCTTTGGGCCACAAATAATGCTGCCATGTTTCTAAAGTGCGCACAAGAGCATATAATTCTTTATCATAAGTGGAATAATTCTGAACAGGTCCGCTCAATTTTTCACTAAAATATGCAACAGGTTTTCCGTCTTGTAACAAAACACCACCCAATCCAATTCCACTAGCATCACATTCAAGCTCAAAGGTATTACTAAAATCAGGAAGTTGAAGGAGAGGTGCATGTGTCAACTTATCTTTAAGCGCATTGAAGGAGTGCTCTTTTGCTGTGCCCCAAGTAAAATGTACTCCCTTCTCTGTAAGCTCATTCAATGGTGCGGCAATGGTGCTAAAATCCTTCACAAAACGGTGATAGAATCCAACAAGTCCTAGGAAGCTCCGCACTTGTGTGACCGTCTTTGGTACCGGCCATCCCTGTATAGCTTCCACCTTGGCTTTATCAACCTCAATTCCCTGTGGAGTAATGTTGGCACTCCTTAGCGTCACGTTTTAGCAACGCTCAAGAGCGCGTAGATATATGTCGTTGTATGCAAAATTAATTCTGCAAGCGCACAGAATATATCTCGTTGTAGCACTTCACCTTGGGTGTAACCCCAGGGTATCGTATTTATATTTCCGCAGGGAAGCAGATGGTTAAAGTGTATTGAAGAATGAAATGATATATCTTGCCAGAAATATCAAGCCACAACCCCAGGGGCACAAACTCTAGGTTTGGGTGGATAATGGTCAAGTTAATGACCGGATAGAAGGTCTGAAAGACCAGCGACACACGGAGCACCTATTTCTAAAGAAAAGGAAAGATGTTGGGAGAGACCGGACCTAGACTCGTTCTAACTCAGAGCAAAAGGCACTCTAGCCTTAGCCTAGACCCTAGCTTAGATACCGGGAACAGAGCTCGCTTCGACGGCTAGAACGGGAGAACCTCAGAACGGGGTGAGAGAGGGGGTTCTCCGGGCTCAGCACTACTGTTATGAGTACACCTGAACGTGGTGGACTACGAAGGACAGACAGGGCTGTCACCACCTGCCGCCTACCACTGCAGTTCCGTGGGGTGCAACACATTTCCTAGTTAATCAACAAGCCAGACACCACGTCTGCACTCGATGATTAAGATTTCTCTTGAGGCCTGTCAAGAGAAATCCCCGTCTTCCCTAAGGCGCCTTACGGCGCGGTCAAGGCGAGCAAACCCACGAGATAAAACCCGGTAGAGCTAAACTAAACTCTACACTAAAACTAAAGGGGAAAGGACTTTGCTCTAAAGAGAGCAAGATCTTTACTCTAAAAGAAGAGCAAGAGAGAAATATAAAAGATAACTTAAGCTCTGAAGTAAGAAAGTAATTATATAAATAAACTCTTCAAAAGAAGGAAAGGATACAAGAGCTTTACCAGAACTCCGAAGACTCCGAAGATCCGAGCTAAGCTCGACTCGACTCTACTCCCAACTCTAATCCTAATCTAAGAAATGAAAAAGATACTAGAGCTCCCTTCAAGTAAAGACTTGAGATATGTGGTGTGTGTCTTCCCAAGGTGAATGAGCTGCCTTTTATAGCCTCCAGGGGGTGGATGTCAGCGTCATTAGCACGCCAAGGATCTGCTTAGGCTTCACGCGAAGGAGGAGACGTGGCGGCCACAAAGGGAGGCCGGTCGGCCTGGCCCTGGTGCCACTTGGCACTGTCCTCTGCATGAAGGTCCTGATGCTCTCCCAAGGTCGGTAACAGTTGCGTTTAGTTGAAGCTTGTCCGAGAATCCTAGGATGTGGGCCCTTCAATCCATGTGCTTTCACCTCTAGGCCTTCCGGGTCCTTGGATCAAACCGACGTTGTTTGCACGGTGCTTGATCATCCTGGGCACTAGGCATGGCTTGTGGATCAATGACGTGGCCAGACCTGGCCAGGGGAGGCCGGTCGGCCTGGGCTAGGCCGGCCGGCCTGGCCCTGTGCCAGGTTTGGCCCTTGTTTCTCCCGGTTCATCCTGCAAGCACAACTCATCCAAAACTTGTGGAATTTGTCAATAAAAATACTTTTATGCATGGAGTATGGTATGATCATCCTCATTTTACCGAAATGTTGACGGTCACTACGGGGTTATAATGGCCGTCAACACGCCCCCAAGCTTAGACTCTTGCTCGTCCTCGAGCAAGGCTAAAACTCTAGGTTCGGTAGGTCAGGAGTTGCTTCAATGTGTATACTCTTAAAGTACATTGTGCTTAAGCCAAAACTCAACGAATCACTTGAATAAGTTGGCATAAAAGAGAACTCATACCATGGTTCCACGTGGGGCTGCATCGATTCACGTTTTGGGCTATTGAGAGCTTGAACGGTCATTTCTAAAGTATTTCCTGCAACTTTTCAGGTTCCATCTCGGAGATATGAATTTTTCAAAAGATGGTTTATTCATTCCCCGATGGTACTCTCGAGTCACTCAAGGTGTTTAATCCTCACTCTTGGTCGGATTGACCAATGTTTTCCTACACTAAGGCTGAAGTGGAGTTGTAGGTAGGGTAAGAGTGGCATACCTTGGTTACTTCTGTTGTCGAGTCGAAGAGTGGTCCGCGAGCGATGGCACTCGTCAAATTCCGGTCTTTGGAATTCATGGAGTTTCAAATGGAGAGGGAGAAGGTGTGATGCTCAAAGGTCTTTGGACTCCTTATTTTATTTCTCTCTCTCATATTTTTGAGATGCTTCTTCTCTCTCTTTTTCTCTCTTTTTTTCATATGGAGCATTTGTCTCCATTTTTTTTCGAATACATCTCTTCTCTTACTTTGATAACAGAGAGGAATTCAGCTTTGTATGGAGTAATTGAGGACCTTTGGGGTGAGCTTTATGATGAGGTGAGTGTATGTCATCGACGGTGGACGTCAACCCCGGAGCGGGACTTTGACTAGTCGGACATTTTGAGGCTGAGGTGGATGGGAAGACCGGTAAATGTCAAGTGCCTTCTGCAAGCGGACTTCACCATTCGACAAGACTCAAAGCAACTCAAGATAGCATATGGTAGTTCAACAAATGTATAACTGTTTAGGCTCTGGATAGGACATTTTAAACCATCGAGGAAGATTCACCATGTAACATTTTATAAAAACTTCTGAGAGGTTCCTTACTAAGCATGCAGTTATACCTCGAAACAAACCATATCAAAACTCATAATAACTTAAACAATGAACAAGTGCTCTTGCTCCCACAGTTTTATCATGGCGAATCCTTAAATGCCAACGAACTCAAATACTCAAGAGTAAAGGACTAAGCACGAGGCACTTAGAGGGCATAAACAGAGCAACTTTTCATCATTCCAGAGGTTCTCAACCATAATTCCATACATAAAGACATCTTTTGGAGCTTTTATTTATTATTATTTTTATTATTATTATTATTTTATTTCATCATAGCACGGCAAGGCAAGGCAAGGCAAAGGCAAGGCAAGGCATCGGTAAGGCAACGGCAACGGCAAGGCAACGGCAAGGCAAACGGCAAGGCGACGGCAAGGCAGACGGCGACGGCTTTCGATCATACCTGAGACTCCCCCAAGCTTCGATGAAGCTCACTGGTAATACTGGTTGGGGTCATAGTGCATGTAGTCAAAGAAGCCGTGCATGTCGGTCTAGAGGGATGTGGTCATCCCCCAGTTCTGCTGCGTGAGATCGGTGTTGTGTGCAACTGCATCTCTGAGTTGCTGTTGTTGCAGCGTCATCGTCTCCATCCTGGTATTAAGATCAGCGATCCCCCAGGAGACCGGGTTCTCGTAGTCATACCTGGCGGAGGCGGATGGTCCGACCTGCGGGCCGTATCCTGCCGTTCCTTGGTGGTAGTCGAACGCCTCTTCAAAGTTCATGTTGGCAGTGGGGTTCTCTGTCGGCTGCTGGTAGTCGTACTCGGGCTGCTGCTGGTAGCGGTACTCGGGCTGTGGTGCGGTAGAAGTTCCGGCTTCACCGTCATGCCTGGCTCGCCTGCCACATGTTGTGAGGCCTGCAACACTGTGGCGAGCGGGTTCCCTCCTTCTGAGCTGCATGGTTAGACTTCTCGCTGATCTCAGCGACAAAGCTGGGCATGGAAGCTCGACTTCGTCGATGAAACTAGGATAACACATGAAAAGAGTATGGCCAGGGCCCTCGCGCATCAAGTGACCCTGGATGAAATGGTCTAAACCAATGCAAGACTGATATTCTTGTGTGGCGGGAAGAAAAGTGACTTGAGCGCCCTGCAAAGCACCAACATGGGTGGCAATGCGGGTGACTAGCGAGGTTATGTCAATTGTGGCTCGGCCACTGACTAACCTCTGCCAGTTCTCAAGCATGCTCATGACCGGTGAAAAACGAATTTTCTTGACCATGGCATAAAGGCACTCTAAATCAGGCAAGAGGCAAAGACGCAAATCAGCGCGTGGGTGGACCACCATAGCGATCCACTTCGCCAGGAAACGAAGAGTGGGGTTTTGGATGGCAGTGATGCTATTCTTCCCCGAGGTTGGCTCGCCTGTGATGCTATCCCACCATGCGGCACGGTTGTACCGGTGTTAGTCACCAACAGGTTGGCGTCAATGATGCATCTCTTGTTGAAACCAAGAGCCTCACTGAGTTGCTTCGGGGTCAAGATAAAATCCTCATTGAAAAATCGAAAGCAAATGTTTGTCTCGTTGGGACGAACTTCGATTTTCAAACTCATCAAAAACTCCATGGTAAGAAAGTGTGAACCTATTTCCGTGACGGGGTAGAAGTTTTGCCATCCGGCATTGTTGAACGCCCGTTCCATGTCTCCTCCGAGACCGGTCTTGATCAGCAGCATGGGGTCGAAGTACTTGGCGTGTGTGTAGTAGCGGCTCTGGAGCTGGTCCAGCACTGTTCTCTCTTCTTCGGTCCGAGCAATGATGTGCTCGACCCGAGTCATGATCTGGATGCGGAGCCTGTTCCTAGGCACCTCCTCCTCCTGGGACTCTGTGTCTTGTCGAGTTGAGTCGACAGACACAGTGTCCCGGGAAGTAGATGATCCCTGAGAGCGGCGAGAGCTCGAAGAGGTGAGCTTGGTCACGACTCCGCGTGCCGTCTGACGTGCCTTAGTCCACATGATTCCTGCAAAAGGTTAGTCTCACAATACCTGAAGGAAATCAGGGGTTAGACAGTCAGAGGTTAGGCGTTCTTGTGGGAGATTAATCACCACAACTCGGTTAGTCGTTCTTGTGGGGTAAGAACCACCACAAACGTTCTCGTTCAACCGGCAGGGGTTTGTTCTCACAAGAATTCAAGAATGGATTTTAGCAGAATTTCCTTGTGGTTTAAACTCTAACCTTACTTAGAGAATTTCGAAATTCAAGCGAGGGAGAAGGGAAACGCTCAGGATGCAAGCATACCTATGCTTGGGGCATCTTCCTTCTGAGCTGGGCACCGGCTTTTATAGAGGCGCAGCAGGGGGAGGCCGGCCAGGACTGAGGCAGGCCGATCGGCCTGCACATGGCGCCGGTCGTGCCCATCCTGTGCGTCGGTGGTCACAGCCCTGTGCTTGGTGCTCCGGTAGGTGAGGATGGGACAGCAACGGTGGCAAGAGGCCGGCCGGCCTGGCTGGGGCCGCTCGGCCTGGTGTTGTGTCCAAATTTCTCCATCCTCTCGTGTCGTGTCTTCCCACATGTTCTTGTTCCTTGCTTGCTGTGATCTGGCCATTGAAAATGACAAGTGGGGCCGGCCGGCCTAGGTGGGGCCAGCCGGCCTGAAGTTTGGCCGAAAAATATTTTTTTATATGCTACCTAATGCACAAATGAAATATGAATGCAAGCTTCGAAAAATTAAACATGCTGTGCTAAATGAAAAGAATTGAAATGAAAAACCTATTCTATACGCAATGCAAAGATACGTACCATATACCTTATGGCGAGGGCTCGAGTTTTTCGTCCTGAGCGGAACTCTCTGAATCCTTGTTCGGGACTGCTTTTACCCGCCATTCCTTTCGGACTGGACGGGACTTGGATTCAACCTCCTTATCGCGCTTTGCTTGCTCCTCCAACGCTTTGGTTCTCAATATTCTTCGCTGTGCATGATAGCGATCATGCCTCTTCTTTTCTTTGGCGGCGAAGGCTTCCACCATCTTCATGAGTGTTTCTACGCTCGGCATCTTGGACTTTCGGGGCATGACTTCTTCGACCATATTGACTTGATGGGGGTCTCCTTAGGACGGAAAGAGAAACTCTCAGTCCCTCCGTTAATCCTCAGTTGAATGGTCCCACGCCCCACGTCGATGTTTGCATTCGTAGTACTTAAGAATGGTCTCCCAAGAATGAGAGAGTTCGTTGCTCCGGCTTCCATATCTAGGACGATGAAATCCACAGGGATGAAGAAATCCCTGATCTTGACCAGAACATTTTCTGCGACTCCATGGGGGTAGCGGATCGATTGATCCGCTAGCTACAAACACATGGGTGTAGAGACAAGCGATATATGTTTAAGGTGGTCGAAGACTACCTTGGGCATTACGCTGATGCTCGCCCCCAAGTCACATAGGGCGTTGTCGAAGTCATGGCCTCCAATTGAGCATGATATCGTGGGGCAGCCAGGATCTTTCTTCTTAAGGTGGGGCCCGAGTATAGCAGAGCTACATTCCTCGGTCAGCTGTACCATCTCCCTTGTGGGTAAAGTCTGCTTGTTGATAAGTATATCCTTGATGTACTTGGCATATGTCGGGACCTGCAAAGCATCAAGTAATGGTATGTTGATGTATACCTTCTTGATTACCTCGACGAACTTGTCGAATTGTTCGTCGGCCACGGGTCTTCTCCTCCGTTCTGGGAACGGGAGGAAAGTGGGATCTCGGCTGTAGCTTGAGGTTTGTGGTGCCTCGTTCCCCTCCTTTGAGACAGGGGTGGTTTCCTCGTCGTCTTCCTCTTCGGCGGCCGCCTCGGCTTGGCTAGCTTCCTTCTGTCGGGTACCTGCATCCTGTGGATTGTGTGGATCCCACGTGGACTTGCCGGTCCGCGTGGTCACCGCACTAACATTTTCCTTGAAAGGAACCTCCGGTTGCCCGGGTAACTTTCCCGCATTTGGGTTAGGACAGGATGCAGCCAGCTGAGCCACTTGAGTTTCAATCATTTTATTGAAGCTCAGCTGGTTCTTAACGACAGAATTAAAAGCTTCTATATGGAGGCCATCGACTCCATAACTTTATCATTAGCAAGAAATTTCTTGCTAATGCTATCGTTAATTTGTTTTTGGCCATACCAGATGTCCTTTAGCGACGGTTGAAAACCGTTGTTAGAGCCATTACCTTGCTGTTGGCCGAAGGGGAAATTGGGCTTGGAATTCCAACCTTATTGAGGACGGAAGCCTGAATTGTTGTTATTTCCAATGAAATAGGCTTCTTCTTGTGTCGTCGGGCAAGTGTCGCCCGAGTGTCCTGCTTCTCCACACGTTTCACACGTGATTCTCACCTCCATGATCTGATTTATCTCCTTGCCAGGAGATTCCATCTTTTTCAAGAGAAGGTCCATCTTAGCGGCCAGCATATCAACGGAGTCAATTTGATGTACTCCCTTGCGGGGAGCTTGTCTTTCTCCTATCCAGCTCTGGTGAGTGGATATCTTCTCGATTAGCGCCTTTGCTGCGTCTACATCCAACGAGAGGAAAGCTCCTCCCGCGGCTGCATCCAACATCTCTTGCGATCGTCGGCTCAGGCTGTGGAAGAAGTTCTGGGTAATCAGCCAATCTTCCACACCATGGTGGGGGCAGGCTGCAATATACTCTTGCAGTCGCTCCCAAGCTTCGGGAATTGTTTCTCCGTCTAGCTGTTGAAAGCTAGTGATTTTTCCTCGGAGGGCATTGGTCTTGCCCACCGGAAAGTACTTGGCCAGAAATGCGTCAGCGCACGTCTGCCAGCGTCCTTCGAATGATGCCTTGTTGGCGTAAAACCACTCCTTTGCTTTCCCAAGCAAGGAGAATGGGAAGAGTTGTAGGCGGATATTGTTGATCGGTGTGCCATTGGGGTTGATAGTACTGCACACCTCCAGAAAATTCCGAAGGTGAGCGTTCGCATCCTCAATCGCCTTTCCGCAGAAAGGGCTAGGCCTGAACCATGTTTGCCAGGCCAGTCCTCAGCTCGAATGCACCTTCCTGTGCATTCGATAGTCCCGGGAAGTTGCTGCTTGACGGGGCTAAGAACTCACGGAGCGTCTTCTTAGCTTGAGCCATAATCTCTGGAGACTCTGGGGCTGAAGAAAACAACGAATCTGATTTGGACTCGGAGTCGGATGACGACTCGAGTATATTGCTTGAGCTGAGTGAAATCTGAGGAGGTACGACTCTCTTTCGCACTACTCTTCCAATGCGTTCTGGATTTGGATCAAAGTTTGATGGTAGGTTGAAACTAGTCATGCACTACCCTGCAAAACACATCAAAAATAGACGAATGTTGCAGTGGTGAGGTCACTAAGGTTAGTGGTTTGGTAAATCTGTAAAGATAATCAAATGATTCAACAATAACTTTAGCCAATTGCTTCCCCGGCAACGGCGCCAGAAATGCTTGTTGGCACTCCTTAGCGTCACGTTTTAGCAACGCTCAAGAGCGCGTAGATATATGTCGTTGTATGCAAAATTAATTCTGCAAGCGCACAGAATATATCTCGTTGTAGCACTTCACCTTGGGTGTAACCCCAGGGTATCGTATTTATATTTCCGCAGGGAAGCAGATGGTTAAAGTGTATTGAAGAATGAAATGATATATCTTGCTAGGAATATCAAGCCACAAACCCAGGGGCACAAACTCTAGGTTTGGGTGGATAATGGTCAAGTTAATGACCGGATAGAAGGTCTGAAAGACCAGCGACACACGGAGCACCTATTTCTAAAGGAAAGGAAAGACGTTGGGAGAGACCGGACCTAGACTCTTTCTAACTCAGAGCAAAAGGCACTCTAGCCTTAGCCTAGACCCTAGCTTAGATACCGGGAACAGAGCTCGCTTCGACGGCTAGAACGGGAGAACCTCAGAACGGGGTGAGAGAGGGGGTTCTCCGGGCTCAGCACTACTGTTATGAGTACACCCGAACGTGGTGGACTACGAAGGACGGACAGGGCTGTCACCACCTACTGCCTACCACTGCAGTTCCGTGGGGTGCAACACATTTCCTAGTTAATCAACAAGCCAGAAACCACGTCTGCACTCGATGATTAAGATTTCTCTTGAGGCCTGTCAAGAGAAATCCCCGTCTTCCCTAAGGCGTCTTACGGCCCTGTCAAGGCGAGCAAACCCGCGAGATAAAACCCGGTAGAGCTAAACTAAACTCTACACTAAAACTAAAGGGGAAAGGACTTTGCTCTAAAGAGAGCAAGATCTTTACTCTAAAAGAAGAGCAAGAGAGAAATATAAAAGATAACTTAAGCTCTGAAGTAAGAAAGTAATCATATAAATAAACTCTTCAAAAGAAGGAAAGGATACAAGAGCTTTACCAGAACTCCGAAGACTCCGAAGATCCGAGCTAAGCTCGACTCGACTCTACTCCCAACTCTAATCCTAATCTAAGAAATGAAAAAGATACTAGAGCTCCCTTCAAGTAAAGACTTGAGATATGTGGTGTGTGTCTTCCCAAGGTGAATGAGCTGCCTTTTATAGCCTCCAGGGGGTGGATGTCAGCGTCATTAGCACGCCAAGGATCTGCTTAGGCTTCACGCGAAGGAGGAGACGTGGCGGCCACAAAGGGAGGCCGGTCGGCCTGGGCTAGGCCGGCCGGCCTGGCCCTGGTGCCACTTGGCACCGTCCTCTTCATGAACGGTCCTGATGCTCTCCCAAGGTCGGTAACAGTTGCGTTTAGTTGAAGCTTGTCCGAGAATCCTAGTATGTGGGCCCTTCAATCCATGTGCTTTCACCTCTAGGCCTTCCAGGGTCCTTGGATCAAACTGACGTTATTTGCACGGTGCTTGATCATCCTGGGCACTAGGCATCGCTTGTGGATCAATGACGTGGCCAGACCTGGCCAGGGTAGGCCGGTCGGCCTGGGCTAGGCCGGCCGGCCTGGCCCTGTGCCAGGTTTGGCCCTTGTTTCTCCCGGTTCATCCTGCAAGCACAACTCATCCTAAACTTGTGGAATTTGTCAATAAAAATACTTTTATGCATGGAGTATGGTATGATCATCCTCATTTTACCGAAATGTTGATTGTCACTACGGGGTTATAATGGCCGTCAACACGTAACAACATAGCCAAGAAATGATACTCGATCCGTGCAAAAAGTGCACTTCTCAAAGTTACCAAATAAACGTGCATCACGTAAAGCATTAAAAACAGCATGTAAATGATCAAGGTGTTCATCCATGGATTCGCTATAAATCAGAATATCATCAAATTAGACGACAACGAATTTCCCAATGAAGGCACGCAAAACCTCGTTCATTAATCTCATGAAAGTACTAGGTGCATTAGTTAATCCAAAGGCATGACTAACCACTCATATAAACCGAATTTAGTGTTGAAAGCAGTTTTCTATTCATCTCCCAATTTCATACGAATCTGGTGGTACCCGCTACGCAAATCAACTTTGGAAAAAACAACGGCACCACACAATTCATCAAGCATATCATCTAATCGTGGAATAGGGTGTCGATATCGAATGGTGATATTATTAATAGCTCTAAAATCAACACACATACGCCATGTTCCATCTTTCTTAGGTACTAAAATTACTGGAACAGCACAAGGACTAAGAGACTCACGCACATAACCTTTGTCGAGCAGTTCTTGCACTTGTCGCTGAATTTCTTTTGTTTCTTCTGGATTTGTCCTGTATGGCGCAAGGTTTGGCAAAGATGCACCCGGAATAAGATCAATTTGGTGCTCAATCCCTCGTATGGGTGGCAGCCCCGCTGGTGTCTCACTTGGAAACAAATCAGAATACTCCTGCAAAATGTTAGCAATAGTAGGGGGCAAAGAATGCTGCATATCGTGAATGGAAAACAAAGCATCCTTGCATACTAAAGCATAGGCCATGGAAGTCGAAGCAATCAATTCATTAATATCAGATTTAGTAGCAAGCAAGCAATGTCCTTTGAATCTTATCTCATCCTTATTTTCAGCAACAGATTTATCATTTTTATTACCCTCATTTTTAGCTTTGGCAGCTTTAGCAACATCATCACGCATAATAGCCTCAGGTGACATAGGAAGCAAAACAATTTTCTTATCATTGTGCAAGAGTGAATATTGATTTGATCTACCATGATGCATAGAATCTGTATCAAATTGTCATGGTCTACCTAGCGGAATACTACATGCTTGCATAGGCACAACATCACATTCAACAACATCATGATATGTCCCAATAGAAAAATTAATTCGAACCAGTTTAGATACCTTCACCTTACCACTGTCATTCAGCCACCGAATATGATAGGGATGTGGGTGTGGCTTTGTGGTAAGTGCAAGCTTCTCCACCATCTCACTGCTCGCCAAGTTGTGGCAACTGCCTCCATCAATGATCAGGCGACAAGAACGCTCTTTAACAACACACTTTGTAGTGAACAATGTATGCCGCTGATTTTGCTCTGCTTTCTCCATTTGTGCACTAAGCGCACGCTGCACAATAAGGCTCTCATAATTCTCTGCATCTTCTGCACCAATGTGCTCTTCTGGATGTCCCGCATCAGCTGCATGGTTAGTAGCAAGCAAGGCAAGTGTATCGTCATCAAAATCACTAGCGGAAGAATACCCACCATCATCTTTTACCAGCATAACACGCTTGTTTGGACAGTCACGCAGCACGTGCCCAAAACCCTTGCATCGATGGCACTGAATATCTCGTGTTCTCCCTGTGGATGCAACCGAAGAAGCACTAGCAGCTGGCTTCGGAACAGATTTGCTTGCTGAATTTGTGGAGGGAGGCGGTGGTGCTGGACGACTTGGTCAAGGAGTTGGGGCAGGTGCACGGCCAGTCAAGGAAGTAGTCGTACGCTGCTGGCATGATGTAGATCTTCCTGCAGAAAAGTTAGACCTTGCGATGGCATGTCGTCCCTGCACTTCTCTTTCAGCTTTACAAGCAATATGAAAACATTTCGTTATGCTAGTATAATCTTTATATTCAACAATGTACCGAATTTCTCTATTCAACCTGCCCACAAATCTAGCAATAGCAGGTTTCTCATCGTCCTCTATGTTACAACGCAGCATACCCATTTGTATTTCCTGATAATATTCTTCTACACTTTTAGTACCCTGCTTCAATTGTTGCAACTTATGTAACAGATCACGTGCATAGTAGGAAGGAACAAATCTAGCCCGCATGACCCGTTTTAAAGCTTCCCAAGTTTTTGGCACATTATTATGATGTTTCTTACCATGTTCTATCCACCAAACAGAAGCAAAATCAGTGATTCACTAGTAGCAGCCCTAACACGTGTGTTTTCAGGAAATTCATGGCATGTAAACTTTTGATCAACAGCAATTTCCCAAGTAATATAGGCATCAGAATCATATTTACCATCAAAAGGAGGTATCTTAAATTTAATCTTACTAAAAGCATCATCATTATTATGTACCTCACGGCAGCGGGAACCACCCATTCCTCTACGGTTAAAACGTAGTCGCCGGCAATCACGAGCGTCTCCACCATCTTGTTCTGTATCGCCACCATAATCTTCCCAATTATCATCGTAGTGCTCGTCCTTCTTGCTTTCTTCATCGCGCTTCGTGTCATCTCCACCACCCCCATCGGTGGTTTTAGCGTGCAAGTCATCAAATCGCTTCAAGAGGGCAGCGAGACTCTGGTCAACACGAGCAACAGATGCCTCCACCCTTGTCAACTTGTTGTTGGTGGAGATCTGTGTTCTCTCCAATTGCCCTATCTTGTCATTCGTCACCAGCAAGTCATTATTATATGCTTCCGTACGTTCCCCCACTAGCCTTTCAAAATGTTGTATGATGCCTTTGGTGCGAGGAGACTGAGGCATATTCTGAGGATCACCATCACCATCTGTTGATCCTGCCATGGTCAAAAACACTGTGGAAACAAGAAAACCAGTGAAGAAATAAAAGCCCTACAGCTAATAGGACATCACTACTGCAAGGCGCTCACTCTCAACCTATTATACAAGCTATTACCAATTCTTACCTTGCTCAACTGGAGGGGACAGCTACCAACAAGTCTGCAAACCTGGAATGAAGTGTATCGGTGCTGCAGCAACAAGACCTGTCAAGCTGTAGTCGAATATGTGGAGCTATAGGTGGGCTGAAACAAGGAATAACTAGCACCACGTTAGTTGAAAAAACAAGCTGAATAATCGTTCAACGGCGGTACTGTGCTGGTCCTAGCCTAGACCGTGCTAGAGACGCGAGCGTGGACACAAAGGAAGTCACAAAGCACCACTGGAAACACAAAGAACAGCCCCTTTCTTTCTTCTTTTCTTTTGCTCCTTCTCTTTTCTTTTTTTCTTTTTTTTTTGTTCTTCTTCTTTTTTTTCTATCCTTCTTTCCCTAATTTTTTTTCCCTCTTTCAGGTAGCACAAACGGGGCAACACGATCAAACAACTGGCTGGCTGTTTTTACAAAACCCAGCTGATATGCAAATCTCTAGGACGATTGTGACGTGCTCAGAATGAGTTTCGGGTCACGGTTGGATCCGTTGAAAAGGGCACACGTTAAGCTTTCCAGATTGTATCTAAACACCCTATTTGGATACCGAACCAAGGAAATATGGTGTTTTTCTTTTCAGTTTCAAGATGGACTCCGAGTCTGCAATGTGACACAAACGTGACTAGAACTCGAAACTCTAAATGACTAGACTCTAAGACCAGCAACTTGACACCAGCGATGCAACCAAAAACTCAGCAAGCCCTAACCAAGTAGCACTAGTAAAGGCTCAAAGGGTTTGTAGGATTGCAGGGAAACTAATCTACTATTTTTGTTTGGCTTTTCTGGACTATAGGAAATTAAAACAGCAAAGGATTGGATAACTCTCACCGATAAACCTCGCTCTGATTAGTTCGGCCCAGGTAGGGGTGGATGAAAAGCCCGACACACCGATCCGGTCACAACGCCACTAGGGCCTCTTGTTGCACCTCGACAATCTTAGCACCAGCAGCCGAAATTACGATGCACCGATCCGGCCCACAATGCCACTAGGGCCTCTTGTTGTGCCTCGGCAATCTTAGCACCGCACTCCGGCGCACCTCTCAAGGTGTAGGATCGAGGAGGCCGACTAGAGGGGGGGTGAATAGTTGGTTCTTAAAATTCTAGCAAAACTTAACCGATAAAAATGCGGAATTAAAATGATCGGTCAAAACTCGACTACACCCCCAAAAATATGTCTCTCAACTATGTGCACCAACACCCTATGTCTAGATCAAGGTTTGCAATCCTAGGGTGACAATCAAGCAAGAATGTTTCTAAGAATGTAAATTGTTTGAATGTAAATTGCACAAATTGAAGGAACTCAAGTGAACAAACCACAAAGGAGAGACACCGAATTTTTCCCGTGGTCTCAGTGACTTGTCGGTCACCCCTAATCCACGTTGAGGTGGATTCAATGTTCCAACCGCTCCTCTATCAACGCACCGCTTGATCTTGAGCCGGCTTGAACCAAAGAACCGCTCCACACCTCGATTCCACTAGAGTTGCTCTTCACCACTCCGGTGAGGCGAGCACAAAACCTCTCACAAGCACACCGGGCCTTCTCACAAGCTTCTCTTGAGAAGATCACCACATCACAGCACCACCACGCCGTCTAGGTGTCGGCAAACACCAAGAGTAACAAGCCAAGACTCACTTGACCCTTCACCAAGTGCCTAAAGCTCAATCTCTTATGCAAATGCACTCAAATCTTGCCTCTCACCCTCTCTTATGTGCAACACATGCACAAACTCGTGGGGAGGACTTGCTCAAGCTCAAGGATACTCAATGGAATGCTCAGCCACCTTCTAAGGCGCAGGAGACTGGGTATATATAGGCCAACACTCCAAACTAGCCGTTACATTCAAACAGCCCGAAACGCTCTGTTTTGGCGGACGGTCCGCCCTACAAGGCCGGACGGTCTGCCATTTGAACTCCAACGGCTATATTCTCAATAAATGCCTCTCTCAGTCGACCGTTATGCCTATCGCGGACTGTCCGCCTTATAAAAGTGCCCTGGAACCCTCAGAAACAGTTTCTACGTAAAGGGTCCGCCATTAGGTCCGCGGGTCAGAAAATCAACTACGGACGGTCCGCCAGGAATTGGCGGACGGTCTGCCATTCGCGGACTGTCTGCCTCAAAAGTGGCGGACGGTCCGCAGTCCATTTTTTCAGCACGACCGAGGCTCAGTAAAAAGGTCATAACTCTTAGCTCCGATGTCCAAATTAGGTGATCTTGGACTCTATGGAAAGCTTGTTCAGAGGACTACACATCCCAACTGAATGCTTGACCCAAAACACATTGGATCAAGGCAAAAAAGTAATCCAAGATCCACCTCTCATTTCCATCAACCATTTGCTAAACGATTTTTAGCAAACTACCGGTTCCTTGTCAAGGTTAGTATGCATATACAAGATTGAACTTTTCAACACATAGTAAAGACTCAAGCATCATCAAGACCCCTCTTAATAGTACGGCATTCTATCTTATCAATCGGTCTTTTCTCCACTAATCACCGAAACCGGCAAAATGAAATGCCCTACATTTCATACCTTTGCCTTGAGCAAATTCATTGGGTCTTCCATGATGCCCATATGCATATTGTTCATCACCATAATTTCTTCAAGGCTCTTTATGTTCATCAACATATAGACCGTGCCCACTTTATCTCATCAATATACATGATATCGATCAACATATGCTTTTCATCTTCTTGCATTCTTCATATGATTGATGTGGATCACTCATAGCTTCATATAACATTTCATGGTCCATCAGCCCAAGCCTTTACTCGCACTTCACCACTGCCTTGGTCCCTCGGTGCCAAGCCTCTCGCTTGCCCTTCACCCTTGCATGGTCCATCGCAGCCAAGTCTTGCTTGTCCTTCACCATCTTGTCATACAAAACCACTTGCATACCACATCTTCAATATATTCACTTCCTCATTATGACCATCATATGAATTCCAATCCAACAACATTTCCTTGGTGATCAATAATTTATCATGCTCATCCTTTTGATCTTTATCAATTCATGATGTTCATATTTATTCACACCTTTATAACAACTAGTTGAGCTTTACAACGAATTCAAGTCACTTCACCAACATGACTCAAGTTGCTCGCACTAGTGCATCTCTATGGACTAATCACCTGCGTATCTCAACATAAACACGTATTAGTCCACCTAGTTGTCACTCAATTACCAAAACCAAACAAGGACCTTTCACAAGGACAGGCCCAATCTCCCTAAAAGACTAGTCTGATAGGGGAAGGGTGACTCTCACTTTTAAGGTGGCTTCCTCCTCCTCCGCTAAGCAAGGTGAGATAATTCGGACGTGTACGGCTGCCGCCTACACCGTCGTGCCCCTGGCCAAACCATGTGCACAGCTACCGCCTACACTATTCTGCGCGCTAGCCAAACCATGCTCCCGGGCCACGGCTGCCGCCTACACTGTTGTGCACCTGGCCAAACCGTGCCCAAGGATGTCCTCATCATTTCCACCCCCTTAAACGGAGGCCAGCTTTGATACCAAATGATGAGTTCGGCCCAGGTGGGGGTGGATGAAAAGCCCGACACACCGATCCGGTCATAACGCCACTAGGGTCTCTTGTTGCACCTCGACAATCTTAGCACCAGCAGCCGAAATTACGATGCACCGATCCGGCCCACAACGCAATAGGGCCTCTTGTTGCGCCTCGGCAATCTTAGCACCGCACTCCGGCGCACCTCTCAAGGATAGGCCCAATCTCCCTAAAAGACTAGTCTGATAGGGGAAGGGTGACTCTCACTTTTAAGGTGGCTTCCTCCTCCTCCGCTAAGCAAGGTGAGATAATTCGGACGTGCACGGCTGCCGCCTACACCGTCGTGCCCCTGGCCAAACCGTGTGCACGGTTACCGCCTACACTGTTCTGCGCCTAGCCAAACCATGCTCCCGCTGGGCCACGGCTGCCACCGACACTGTTGTGCACCTGGCCAAACCGTGCCCAAGGATATCCTCATCAGAGGTGTCTTGTTCTAGCAAAACTTGCATGTCCGATAGCTTGTTTCGAACATTATCTGGGAGCGTTGGAATGTTAACATCGGTTGGATGAATGACAACAGTTGATGGGATTTCCTTGACAGCAGATTGAACTTAATCTTGATCCAAAAGGCCTTTGATTGGGGTCATTATAGGGAAACCAGATCAGAGTTTCGTCATCCAAACCATGGTAAAAGAATTTCAAGTATAATGCTATCCAATTTGGAGTAGCCTTGTTGCCACCTACAGATGAAGCTGCTTCGCCAAAGGAAGTACATCGACGGAGGATAATTTCTTCATCACTGGATTGGTCTGATGGGAATTGGCTGCTAAAAATATCGGCTTCACTGATTTTCTGTGTATAGAGGTTTAGCGACAAGTTTATGAACCACCAGGGACCCCCAAGAGAAGTGATTGGCTCGTTTTTCCTCAATCAGACCGATACTTCATGCATGAGGTGATAAACTGCCCCAAGAAGGTACTTGCCCAGAGGATAATGATTCCCTGTTGCTAGATATTCTGCGAGCTTGTCATATTTTGATGAAGGGCCGATTATTTTTCCACCGAACACATACTTTTCCAGCCACATCATGAGGAATGCAGTATGTTCTCTCTGATCTATACTGCCAGAAGTTTTGGAAAGGGTTGTGATACAATCTTTCCAACCTTTGATTTTGGAAGTTTGGAAATTGTGGGTGGCCTTGGAAAGACTACTTGGGGAAGTCGATGAAGTAATATTCAATCATGTTAGCATAACAACATCAGCTAAAGAGGGAGACATCGGACCATGACCAAATAAGAAGGCATTTAATGCATCAGACCAGAAATAGGAAGCAGCTATCAAAAGGGGATCGTTTCGTTTCATATCGGCTAAGGATAGGGTGGTGCATTGTCCGATATCGTAGGTGTCCCAGATGACACGTTTGCTATTGTTCATCCTCATGTACCAATTTTTCCAACCTGGGACGAGAGTAGGCCAAGATCTGAAGGCGTGTTGCCAATCGGAGGGATCATCCGATAAAGATTTAAAGGGCAGGCGTTGAGTTTCTAGATTGATGAAATCTATGGGATCATTGTCTCCGATTGGCCCTAAAAGAAAGACCCCTGTGGTTTTTGTGGCGACAATGATGTCGTTTTGAATCGCCAGAAATCCTAAGAAATCTAAAATGTTCAAGAACCGGTGGGAAAGAAGGATGAACAAGATGAAAAGATTAGAAGTGTCACCTTCAGGACGGAAGAACTTGAAGCCATTGCGACTTGCAGGGGCGTTGGTGGCTCACTCGAAGATGACTTGTCGGAGTCGAAGATCGATGAAGATGAGCCGCCGGTGAGGTTCCTCAAAACTTGTGCTTGAGGGCTGCAGGAATGGAGGACGACGGTAGGAAGGAGACGGCGGCTAAGGTAAGGCGGAAGGAGTGAAGTATTTATAAGCTTACCCATGGGGGTAAGAATTGAATTTCGCGTTGCCAAGTTAAAATCAGGGTTTCGTATGAAACGGTAACAGATCAAAGATGCCGAGAATTTTGGGACAACATGGGCATCTTATCCCAAAACTGGGGGGCATGTGTTGATGACGTTTTTTGACACGTGTTAGAGCCGGCGCTAGAGGAGTTTGGAATAAAGATGAATCAGAATCGAGGATGAAGTTGGAGGTGAAATCGGATCAGATTTGACTATCTGGTGTAATTGGGATCGGATTTGGGGCTACAGGATTAAATCGGATTCGGAAGGCTGATCAAGGGCGTCGTAGGGTTTGGGCTAAAATGGGCCGTTGATGGGCCAGTTTTTCTATGTCATTATTAAGAGTCTTAGTTGAACAATTTGTTTCTTTTGCGTCAAGTTTAGTTATGTCGTAATCGACTAGAAGTTTGTAATTCCAGTGTATAAATATAAGCCCTGAGGCTCGTGGAGAGAAATAATACACAATCAATACAACAAACCTCTACTTTACTTTCAAGTCGGCGACTTTGCCAAAGCCTTTTCCTTTTTTGGGTTCTCTTGAGAGTTACGGCGGTTTCGACTCCCAAGTCTCGTAAGTGGATTCAGGTTCTTCTGGGCAAGTCGAGGCGATTTCGATCCCTAAAGGCTTGCTTGTAAGTTCCACCTTACCGAGTAATATCTAAGCTTTAGCATCCGGGCGCATCGCTCTTGCTTCGTTTAGATTTATTCAACAGTTATCGATGTCAGCTAGATCTACAAGTTTTTCTTGTTATTTTTAGCTTTTATCAACCTTTATCTAGCTTAGAACTTGATCTAATCGGCTCTGTTAAAGGTTTCATCACCGATTGCATCTAATAGTTGTTTAACCTGTTCTAAGTGTTGTTATCCTAAGCTTTATCAGATCACTTTTATAGTTGTCTTTTATTGCTTATTCTCAATCGGCTCATTGCTGTTTGAGTATCAGAATCGGCTTTCTAGCTGTTTCTCTGCATATTGGAATTGGTCCTATCATATCTGATCTCACTGACAACAGAATCGGCTTCTTAGTTGTTTCTTAATATCCGATTTTCATCCTTGTCAATCAATAGGTCAGATTGACTGGCACGCCTCGGTATTCAAGGCCACGCCTTCGCTCGTGTGTTCGCGCATCTGTCAAGTCCCCATTTTTGCGTCAATAGAGTCCTCTTATTTGCAATCATTGACATGTTACTTTCTTTTTGCCGAGCTACATTTTCTATTTCGACACACCGAAACCGTACGTAGATGCTTAGCATCCATAAATAAATGACGTCAAGTTTTTTAAAAACTTCTATCTAGCATTTTTATTTCTGAACTTACGAATCAATTAGTCGTCTTGAAAAGAAGAAGACGTACATATAAGAAGTCCAGTACAAATTGGAGTAGAAAAAAAGACCAACTTTGTCGGTACGAGCTATCTTTGTTAGGATCAACCATGTGGGAAATATAGTCCTCGCCGACCGTATCAAACTTTAAATTATATAGATATTGTCACTATAGTATAGCAAAACCTATTTTTATTTCTAAGAAAAAATATAAATGTAATCAATATTGAGTAGAAGGAAACTAAAGTCAAAATTTATTAATTTCCTAACAAATGTATTTGGATCTATTGCGTAACAAAATATAGTTGCAGAAATAAAAATACGTGTTTTCTAAAATAATAAGTATTTTACCGTAGCAATACAGGGACATTAGGCTAGTTTTTAGGAAAAATGAGCACCTGGTTGTATCGAGCTTGTGGCAAACATATATGGGTTCTCGGGATGAAAATCTATTGAATTGATTCTATGGTCATGTAAATTCCATGTAGCTGACACCTTACCCGTCCTTTCATCGAAAAGTTTCTCAAACCATGCTAATTGTTATTATAAATCGGCAAATTTTGTGGTTTCATTATGCTCTTTTCGACAGATCACAAAGACTTCGAACTTTTACTGACCTCAAAACGCGTTCATAGGGATGAAAGCGAAAACGATAATTTTCGTTTACCGAGGCTCGTTTCCGAGGTTTTCTCGCTTTTCTGGTAAAAACGGTAACGATAACGGTAACCGAAAATACGATAACAATTACGGTAAAAAAATACGATAACAATAACGAAAACGATTTAGGCTCTTACCGATCGTTTCTGCCTTTTACCGTATTTAACCGATAATTTCCGCAAGTATTATACCGTTTTTTCCACTAAAGCCCACACCCTCAATCTGTATGTAACATGAGGCCCAACAGGCAACAGCCCAATACAACAGCCCAATACAGTGCTCGGCTGCCCGCAAACCCTACCTCTCAGAGTCAAGCAGTCAGCGACTCAGCGCTACGCCACTACCTTCCCGAGCCTTCGAAACCGCACGCAGCGCAGCCACACCAACGCCGCCCGGTCGCTGCCATCTCCTATTCTCCTCTGTCCTCTCGATTCCCAACCCCCAACCGCCGCCTTGCAGTTCACATCCCCCGACGCCGACGGTCCGGCAGATCAGGACGGTCAGCCGGACGGGCCTGCCGCCTGCAGTTCCCAGCCTGGCAGCCCCGACGCTCCTTTTAAGTTCCAGCCGGAGCCGGTGACGAATCGAAGATGGCACCAAAAGGGAAGGGCGAGTCCCGTGAGGGTCGTCCCTCGTCCAAATGTCAACGCGTATGTGTTAGTGCTGATTACGGAAGGTTCCTTTTTTCATTCATTTGATAGGTGTTAGTCACACGGGTGGTGTGTCCGCGTCATCTGCAACACCTGGAGTTGTAAGTGTTGGCACCAGTGGGGGGTGATGTATGCACTAAGCCACTAACACTAATTTATTTGAAATTGTAGGAGGAAGACTCAGATGTGACGGGTGATGATGATGACATGCCCGAGGTTCATCCGTAGGCGGGGTACATGCATGGTTAAAATATTTGCAAACTTGTCTTAATTATTTGTGAGCTTTTCTTAATGAACCTGGTGCCTGGTGATTATATCCCAAGTGTGAACTTCTGTAATGTGAACTCTACTTGTCATGTCGTGTACTCGTGTTGTGTGAACTTGGTGGTTAAAGACTTGTCTTTCGGATGTATGGACGTATGGTATGGTCATGTCGAATGGTTTTTTACGTGTAATGTTGTTTCTTGTTATCGTTTTTAAAGAAATAAATTATCGATTCCCGACCGATATCGGCATGTTTTCGATCGAATAGTTCCGTTTGCGATGTTTCCGTAATACCGGTGGTTTTCGTTTCCGACAATATCGTTTTCGATTTCGTTTTCATCAAAAAAAAATCAAAAAATGAAACAATTTAGCCCTTTACCGATACGCATTCCCAAAGTTCAAACGCGGACGGTCGGCCTCCCTTCCACACGAATCCACACCTCGCCGCTCCTGTCGCTAGTTCCAAAAAACCCAAGCTTTCTGCTTTCCCCAGCCGAAATGGCGGAAACTCCGGCCGCCCCGACGGAGTACGAGCGCCGGCGGCAGGAGAATATCCTCCGCAACAAAGCCATACTCGCTGAGCTCCGCCGCGACGCCGCCGACATCTCCGGCCTCTTCGCCGCCGCCCGACGCAAGAAGCATCCCCGCGCGACGCCGCCCGCCCCCGCCGGTCCCCCGCGCCGCTCCGGCCGCGCGCGCCTCCAGCCACCGCCGCCTTCCTCCGCCGCAGCGCTCCCTTCCGCGCGCCTCAAGCCCCGGGCCGCACACTTCCCCATCCCCGACGTGTTCGTCGCCAAGGCCGTGACGGACGCCTCGGCGCCGCTCACCTCCGCCATCCTCGCCGCGTCCTGGCCGCCGGAGGGCGGGGCTCGCTCGGATGATGCGGGGTTCGAACCCGGCGAGGAGCTGGTGCTGAGGCCGGGGAATGTGAGGAAGCTGGCGAAGACCGTGATTGGGGTGGCGCGGGTGCTCCCGCTGGCGGACCGCACGGTGGTCGCCGTGGGGACATCGCAGGGGCATCTCGTGTTCTGGGACGCCGACGGCCCCGTGTCGGAGCGACTTTGCCAAGCATTCGATACTCGCGGTGCTGCCGAAGGAGTGTTCATGTACCATCCGCACACAGGATCCGTTGGGGGGATCACGGCTCACCCCTCTGCTCCAAGGAAGGTGATGCCGACTTTCATTGCACTAGCATGGTTTGTTATGTGTAGCGGCGCTTGCTCTATCCTTATTTGTAGCACAATTGTGCTATTAACTGAATGTAGTGGCGCTGTGCTAGCTGTGGGATTTTCCTGTAGTTTGTCTAAAGCAATCCTGATACAGCGATTGTGCTTATGTGTTTTTTAATGTCCGATAGTGAAGTCACTATTATAATTAGTAATTTTCCTGGTATTTTTTAGTTACACTTGAAATCCATATGATTCTCTATGTAGTAATGCATTCAATGAGTTGAATTGGGAGGACTGCTATCCAACTTTTCATGTGTAATTTGGGATGCTGCTCTTTAGCAGTAAAGATAGGATCTTTTCTTTTGGTTTCCATACTTTTGTGACTAACTAGGAAATTCAGCATTGCCGTGCCTTTATATTGACTATTTTGACTTCCAGATTTACAGTTGTACCCATGGTGGTGATGTTTGTCTCATGGACGTAGAGAAGGAGATTTTCAATACAATCTATCTGTGTGACTATCCTGCATTCTCCCTTTGCCAAGCACCGGGTAATGCCACTTGTTTGTATTTTGGTGAAGGGAATGGACAGCTGAAGGCTTTTGATGAGAGAGTGGGTCAAGTATCAAGCAAGTGGCTACTGCATCGTGATTGCATTTCCTCAATAGACTTTAATCCAGAGAACCCAAATATGCTTGCAACTAGTTCATTGGACAATACGGCTTGCTTATGGGATTTAAGAAACGTGAAAGTGCCGAAATCAGAGAGCTTGAAGGTTGTCAACCATGAACATAGTGTTCGTTCAGCTTATTTCTCACCAAGCGGAGGCTTTCTTGCAACCACAAGGTTTTACTTTTCATAAAGATTATGCAATCTCCATATAATGCATCTGCAGGATCTTATTTGTTTATCGATTATTTCTGGTTGGATGTACTTGTCTTATACATTACTGCTAGAATGTCATTCAAATGGTCATGTGGAATGTGATTCATTGTCTATGTGCTTCCTTTGATAGAATCGTGGTTTATAGTCCTTGTCCTATCATAATTACATACATATATGCTAATCTAACTCTCATTCATGCAGTCGTCGCAATACTGTTGGAATTTTAAGCGTCCACAACTTCAACAATTCATGCTTTCAACAGCAGTCTTGTCCTTCGACTACATTCAGGTATGGCATCACTTGTTTCTTTATCTAGAAATACCATTTCCCTGTGTGGAGTAGCTTTTTATTCGTTCATAGCAGCTTGCTTTTTTTGCTTGTCCTTTTGTAAAGTCACAAGTACACACCTTTTGTCAAAACATTTTTTAAATGTATGTTAGTAATGATTTAAAGTATCTTTTATGAAAAATCTACTAATGCTGTTTGTGTTAGCTATATTTATAGCTTTCTGGGTATGTTAGCAATTGAAAATTTATACTTTGACAGCTAACACTAAAGAAGGAAGTATTGGAGAACGAATATAGTAGAAAAATGTAAATCGTTTTTTTTTTTCTGTTTACATTTTTTTTCCCAAATGCATAGTTTATGTAATCAACTTGATGATGGCATTTGTATATGCTTAATTCCATTGATTGCAGGGCAAGCTGGGGATGGAATGATTCTGAACTTCTCCTTGGAGGCGAAAGGGACATACAAATCACCTCCATTGATCTAAAAGATGATAGTATCTCCACTTCCTGCAAAGCACGCATTCAAAGTGAACACATGAACGAGGCTCCATGCTTGTTTGCTGCGCATCCATATCGACTTGGCCATCTTGCCTGCGTGGGACGCACTAAGGTGTTCCTCTGGACACTGGAGCAGGACGCTGAGGAGGACATGCCCTATCTCAGTGACTAACTAGTGAAACTTGGTTATGTGCCAGTTCAGGTGTTGACTGTTGATACATTGGTCCACTTCAGAGTCCAGACTGAAGATCAGGGCTCTTGATTGTTGATGATTGGAAGACCTGATTACCTGTGCTAGCTGTCATCAAAATTCTAGTACAATGGTTAGCACTAGGTAAGTAGAATTAGAGCACCGTTGAAATAGTTCGGTGGTTCGCTAGCTGCATAGCATTGGCCACTGCCTCTGGCTGCTCAGCAACCATGCAACATGCAGAAGGCAACGGCACTAACATTGTAGCATGGCATGTTGGCATTGTGATCCCGACTTTAGTTCCCGGTTCCATTCGTTTTCATCGCATTTCTGTTCGTATTTTTTCGTTTTTTTAAACCCGTATATCCTCCTCCCGTTGCCGCTGCATTTTGTCCTGCTCCTCGCTGCCGGCCCGTTCCCGGTTGCGGAGCATTGGCCACTGCCTCTGGCTGCTTTGGCTGCTTCAGTTTGAGTTTTGAGCGTTTTAGCTAATTTGCTAAAAAATTTAGCTATAGCAATCCATATAGCTAATCTGCTGGAGCTGTTTTTTGCCAGTTTTTAGCTATTCTGACATTTTTTAGCTATACCTATCCATTTTACCTACTCTGCTGGAGTTGCTCTTAGTGGTGGTGAAAGTGAGAACTTTGCCGTCAACGCCGTTGCTGTTCGGCATCAAAGTACTGGACTACAGTTACTCCATAGGCAACTAGTTTTTTTAGAAACGGAAATATATTTCAATATTTCAACCGCTGCATTGACTAATGCATATAGTTGTTCATTATTACAAGGAAATCCCAGTCGGGGCTAAACGAACGCTCAAACAAAAATTAGTCTTTAAACAGCACCAAGTCTATTACTAAACAACCATCCATTTGAAGCAAAAATTTTCATGACTGTCGTTTCAAGCACACGACACCCCAATCTGACTTGGGGCCGCTCTTCCTCCTTCAGTAGCAGCGATCAGAAACGGATCCAATGTGTTCCCCTGTATATTACCTGCATAGGAGTAAGAGCTTTTGTGTTGTTAAAGATCATGTCAATTCTAACTCAGCCATATTGCCCAACATAACGAAGATGCTCTAACCAAAATTTTGTACATAAGTTTCTTAGAAACCCCAGTTAACCAACCATTAAACATATGATGAATATCTTGAGGTGGTTTGATGTTAAAATAAACCTGTACTATCCGGCAATAATCTAGGTATATGACAATCAAAGAAAAGGTGTTGAATAGACTCATCCGATTGCAAAAACAACACTTTAAACTTTCTTTCCATTGTCTTTTTGCTAAGTTGTCTTTGTTTAGAACAACCCCTTTTATTAGATACCACATAAAAGTCTTAATTTTTAAGTGCAATTTCAGTTTCCAAATTATGTTATGATACGGCAAGTTTACAGGCACAACAAGCGACTTATACATTGAACTAACCGTTAAACGACCGTTCTGTTGGAGGGACCACAGGAACTTGTCTCCTTGGCCTGTAAGTTGGACATTTACTATTCTGGCTACCAAATGGCGCCAAGCCTGTAAATTATTCCCAACTAATGACCTCCTAAACGCTACATTCAACGGCGTGGATCTTAGAACTGTCGCCACAGTTGCGCTCTTCTTCCGTACAATGTTATACAAATTCGGATACTGGTCTTCTAGTGGTGCAGCGCCTAGCCAGGAATCCTCCCGAAATCTAATTTGAGACCCATCTTCCAGATTAAAGCTGCCGAGTCTCAAAAGATCGTTTTTCACTTTCATTAAGCCAGACCAAAAATGAGAATCACCAGACATATAATCAACTGGTGTGATGGTTTTGTGTCTCAGATATTTATTTTTAAGGAGTCTTTGCCAGATTCCATCTTCATTAATAAGACGAAAGATCCATTTGCTAAGAAGACATTTATTTTGTAAGTCTAGGTCTAAGATTCCTAAACCGCCTAGCTCTTTTGGAGTACATAAAACACTCCATTTCATCGGTCTATACTTTTTCTTATGTCCCTCATTTTGCCAAAAAAAAATCTAGACCTGTAATAGTCTACTTTGTTAAGAATTCCCCGAGGAACTTCAAAAAAAAGACAGCATAAACATTGACAAATTACTAAGAACAGAGTTAATAAGAATCAACCGATCCCCAACAGAGAGCATCTTTCCTTTCCACCCGCTCAGTTTCTTCTGAAACCGTTCTTCTACCTCTTTCCAATCCGAGTTTCTAAGTTTTCTATGATGCATTGGAATGCCTAGGTATCTAAACGGGATATCCCCCGTGGCACATTCGAAGATTTCTGAGTACTCCCTCCCTAGATCCCTAGCTTCACCATAACAAAACATTTCACTTTTATGGAAATTGATATTTAGACCCGACAATTGCTCAAAAGCACATAACAAGAGCTTCATGTTCTTGGCCTTCTCTAGATCATTTTCCATAAAGAGAATTGTATCATCTACGTACTGTAGAATGGATAGACCGTCATCAACTAAATTTGGAACTAAGCCTTTTATTAAATCAAAGTCCTTTCCTCGCTCAATTAAGATTGCTAAGACATCTACAACTAGATTAAACAAGATAGGTGACAGTGGATCCCCTTGCCTGACACCTTTCTTTGTCTGAAAAAAGTGACTGATATTATCGTTAACTTTTATTACGACCGTCCCTTTGGTTGTTAGTTGTCCTATCCATGAATTCCATTTTGGTGAGAATCCTTTCATGCGCAACACCTGTTGCAAGAAAGGCCATTTCACCTTGTCGTACGCTTTCTCAAAATCTAATTTTAAGATAAGCCCACTTTTCTTTTTCCTATGCAATCGTGGATTGTTTCATGTAAAATTACTACTCCTTCCATGATATATATCTACCATGCAGGAAAGCTGTTTGGGAAGGTCTAATTATTTTTCTGCCACTAGGTTAATCCTATTTGTGAGAACCTTCGTGAAAATCTTAAAGCTTGCATTAAGCAAGCAGATAGGCCTGTATTGTTGAATCTTGACCGCTTCAGTGCTTTTTGGTAGTAAAGTGATTACCCCAAAATTGAGACTGTAGAGTGGTAGTTTTCTTGATGGAAATCGTCAAAAAAGGCCAAAAGGCCAGCTTTAATTATGTCCCAGAAATTTTGATAAAATTGAGCTGGGAACCCATCTGGCCCTGGAGCTTTATTGTGTTCCATTTGGAAAATTGCCTATCTAATCTCATTCTCACTAAACGTATTAGTAAGTAATTCATTCTCTAGATCAGAAACTTGAGGAATATCTCCAGTATATGTTTCGTCTAGCTCAAAATGATTACTTTCTGGAGTTCCAAAAAGGCCTTTGTAGTAATTGGTTATATAATCCCTTAGGTTCTCATCTCCTACTATAACACCCTCGTCTTGTTCTAATTTGTAAATCCTGGTTTTCCGATATCGACCATTTGCAAGAAGTTAAAAGTATTTTGTATTGTCATCACCTTGTGTTAACCTATTTGCCTTGGATCGTTGTAACCAGTACAACTCCTCCTCCCTTAGCAATTTATTCAACTCTGTTGTGAGACGGTGTTTGTACTCTAACTCTTGTGGTGTTAAAATCACAACTTCTAATTTCCTATCCAGCATGTCTAAGTGCTGTAACAGAAAGGATTTTTTCCTTCTACTGCCCCCCACTGAATTTTTGGCCCGGCCTCTCAGATGCCTTGAAGTGCTCGTATCTTATTTTGCCATCTCTGCATAGGAGAAGATCCCCGAGTCTCTCTTTGCCACACCTCAGCTATCATATCCTGGAAACCATCCTTAGATAGCCATCCCAATTCAAATTTAAATTGGTGATTATTGCCTCTATGGATAGCTTCTCTTATATCTAGCAGAAGGGGTGTGTGATCCGAGAGTTCTCTGGTTAGTGCCTCCACTGTAGAGGTGGGAATTTTTGTTCCCAGTCTGTGCTTAGTAGGATCCTGTCCAACTTTTCAAAGGTTGGTACCTCTGTTGAACTTACCCAAGTGAATTTCCGACCTGAGAGTTCAAGCTCTCTTAGATTCAGAGATTCAGTGCAGGCATTAAACAACAAAGGCCACCGACTGTCAAATCTATCATTATTTTTTCAGCTGGGTTCCTAATAATATTGAAATCACCACCAACCATGATTGGGAGAGATTCCACACTGCAAGAATTAACAAACTCTGCAAGAAAGCTATCCTTATGTTCAGGTTGAGCTGCACCATAAACAACCATTAACACCCATTGGAAGCCATCACACTTGTTTTTAACATGAAACTTGACAAAAAAAAAAAACTCCCACAGAAAAATCCTCTACCAAAAAGACTACTAGATTGACCCCCAGAAAAATACCTCCTGATCTACATCTAGGCGGGATCCAGTGCCAATAAAAATCTCTTCCTCCACAAAAGGCGCTTAACATCTCATCAGTAAAGTCCCGTTTGTGTGTTTCGAGTAAGGCAATAAAATCTAGATCCTTTTCAGTAGCTATGCCGCGAAGAAAACTTGTCTTAGCCAAGTCTCGAAGACCTCTGCTATTCCAAAAAACTCCTCTCATTTAAGAACAGTTTGTTTCTTGGAAGACGGTCCTTTGCGAGGCTGCTTTAACTTATTATTCTTCACAGCCTTGTCCACTACCTTTTTCTTGGGCACTACTGATATCTTAGAAGATTTAATTACAAAATCTTGGTTCAGATTATTATCATCCATTAGCTCCTCTGTTAAGTCCCCACAGAGGGAACCAAGAGCCAAATGGTTAATCTCATCATCTGAATCATCTACGTCTAGGTGGCTATCCTGACATGTTTGTAAAATAGAAGGTAGCCTTAAATCTGTCCTTTTCTACATTTTTCATGAGCGCAACTGAAGACTGAACAATATTAGCATCTTTACCTATCAAGATACCTATGTTCTTAACATTCTTCGAAATGTGCTCATCTGAAAATGAAAGAATAGAATTACTGTAAAGCTTACTTTCATCAACTTCCAGGTTTTTCTTTGCCATTAGTCGTGCCGCCCTGTCAATGGTATCCTCATCCGTCGACACTTAGCACCGCTTGCTCCTCCTAAGTGGTGTTCCTTGGGTATCATTGACCAGCATGGACTAAGGTGTGATAAATCCCACTTCTCCTAGAACATCACCACTATCATCCCCGTGCTAAGGCGCCTCCCATATTTCCTTAGCCCCTGTAATCGCCCTTTCGAGGAAAGGACCAATGGACGGTGAAGTCATGGGTACGTTAACGACATCCATCATTTGCTTACCCTATACTTCCTTGCTTTCCAGGAAGGTCGGCACTTGTCCATCAAGATCAGCTTGCAGAGCTCCCTCTGCCTCTACTATCATCTCCTCCTTGTCCTCTGCCAGAAAACCAGAACTCTCCCCTTGCTACCATAATGATCCATTTTGCTCACCAAATTCTTCAACCACCAGCGAAAAATGTTCCACATGTGTCTTCTCAACATCATCCAGCAAGTCATCTTCATCAAAGTCTTCTACAGCCCCGTCAAAATCATGCTATTGTCCACCCGCAACACTTTGGTTGTTTTTATCAGCTGGTTTTGAAGCAGATGGATCTGGCTGCCTAGCCTTTTTGTTTACATCCTCCATCTCAGTATCAGCATCACGGTTTCCTTTATCCTCCTCATTCTGTCCACCTTGCTGCTTGAACTTATTAGAATCCGAGTTTGCGTTGACAGGCTCAAATGCAAAAATGAGCTCCAAAAATCGTGTTCCAATGACACAATCCATCTTGGTGGGCACTATAGTTGGATTAAGCACTGCTACCTTGAATCTACCAAAGTTACTCTTCCTTGTTGTAATCATGTCCACCTTCACTGTAGCACCAAACATTGTTCCTAAAGCCCACAACACCTCATAAGTTCTCAGTACCTTTGGCAAGTTAACTGTCCTCATCCAGTTAGGGCGGAGACCCTCTGAATCTTAAATGGAGCCCACTAGCGATGTGACACCTGCTAACACGCTAGCTGCAATGCAAAGAACCACCACCCGCTCCCATATGTGGGTCCTTCAGGGGAAAAAAATCACCAGATCCTCAACAATTGCCCATCGTGCAGTACTCCTGCCATCTTGTGTCAGACCAATACATTTTAAATTTGATGGGAGCCGGTTCTATGTGAGGGAGCAGCTCCTCCATGGAAGCCATAGTGCAAAGGACCTGCATCCATACGAGCATTAAATGCATGGAACCGGCTTGGATGCGCCCATTGCTGAGACCCTTAATGCCAAGTCAAGCTTAGTTGAATTCATTGCCACATAAAATGGCCTGCAAAAAACACGAGCTGCAATGTGTTACCATGGCAAGTTCACGGACTTCAGTAAATGAGGTTTTGCATTTGTCTCGATGCCAAAGCAATCCCTCCCAAATGATGGTGGGTTCTATTCCATGATGTTTCCCTGCACGAACCCTTTGAATTGTTCTCTTTCCATTTTCATTATTTTGTTCACCACCTGTAACGCACCCCATGTATTTTTTTTTGTTTTGGATTACAAACTTGGATCTCAAATCAGGGCTCAAATCGTGTACTACATGCTCTTCCACAGTCTAAACCAGGAAACACCACTGCCCCCTGAGCTTGAGCTTCTAGCGCCAACCCCCGATCCACTGTAGCATTCCATCACATTTCAGGTTAGTAGTGCATCCCATCAACTTCAATAGTCAATTCTTTGCGTTCAGTAATACATAGCTCCAACAGTTTTTAGCAATCGATCCTTCTGGTTTAATAGAGCATCCCATCAGCTTCATAAGTTGATCAGGTTTAGTAGCGCTACTTAGTATTAGATTTTGTCCAGTAATATTTGTTGGCGCCTTTTTAGGGCCAACAACGCGCGGAGGAGCTCCTTGCATGAAGGGTCCCCACATAAGCAGAGACTAAATGTGATACAAATATCAGTCCCAGAAGGCTGATACACATATATTCCACAGATGGTTCAGTCACCGTGCGACCTCAAAGGGTCACGACACTCGATACAAACTATAATAGTAACCAAAAGTACAACAATACATAACCAGAGAAAAACTAAGACTGGATCTAGCCCTATCTCGGCGAGGAACGACCACAGAGGGGGAATATAAAGATCATGCACAGGGTAATTCAAGGATACGGCAAAGGTTTAATTTGCGTAAAAGCTAGGTCTTATGCAAGGGTTTATTTTAAACAGGTTTTCGTAAAAGCAGTTTTTAATATCAAGTGGTTTGATCCTCCACAAATGATCCACATTTTATGCTACCGGACTCCCCGTCCGCCGTAGCTCACGGCACACCTGCCGGACACTTTCCAAAACACTCACACCAAAAGAAACCACCATTTCCCAACACTAGTTTCAGGCCCAAGCCGTGACTCATACAATACCGTGGATACGGCTATTCGAATAGATTTTAACTCTGCAGAGGTTGTACACTTAACCCACCCCAACGGTTTCCGCAACACGAACACCGAAACGCCGATGCGGACCTGTCAAAGCCATTACCACACCGTAGCTAAGCCGGACTAGCCAATATGGAAGCAACCAAGGGGTCCATGTCCTCCCAACGAGGCATGACCGGGACGTAACTCACATAGATCGTACTCCTGCTCCTTGTTCTCCCATTGCTCACAGCTCACCCATTGGCTAACCAACCAACTAGTGGGATTTATGCTAAGCCGTTGCCACATACAACGGTAGGGCGGTAGCACTAAACTGGGCCAGGCTAGATGACAATCAACTCGGTCCTTAAAATAATGACAAGATGGATATCTCCACAACCCGCTCAGCCACACAGGCACGAGCTCACCAATTTGGTGTTTCACACAGAACTCACCATCCATCCCATCGGTTTCACCATTATTCCATTTTCACCAAAAGACACCCTTTTCTTTTAAATACTCACACCATTCTTTATTTTAAAACACATGAGCATTTGTAATATGATAGTGGTAAGAGTAACAGGCCCTAAGCGTTTCTAGCAACGGCTATCATCCAAACAAAGCAAGTCATATTTAATGATAACCTAGGTGATCAAGGAATAGTCATAGCAATCAAGGGGTGGCTATCCAACCGGGTCTTGCAATAAAACAATGCATTTTATAAATAGGCCATTGGGTTGTGTTTGTAAAACATAGGATAAACATGCATCAAAGGACGGGATTGAACTTGCCGTCGTTGAAGTCGTCCGGAAGCGCCTGCTCGCGGAACGGGTCCTCGGTCTCCGGCTCGCGGTACTCGCCTGCGTACTCCGGCTCGCGGTACGGTCCTCCGAACTCCTCGCCGAGCTGCTCCTCGGTCACTCCATGGTCTACGGCACACACAAGCAAGCATACATTAAAATAAAAGAAAAGAAAAACGAAAAAGGATTTTTAATTGAGCTCGGAAAAGAGAATCAGGAAATAAATCATAGAAAGATTATTTTTGGAAGATTTTTGTATAGCTCGGCCGGAATATAAGTGGAGCGACCGTGGTCGAATTTGGGGAGAAACGGGTGAAGTTTGGCGCATGAAATGACGCGCCAAAGAGATGATTAGGGTATGTTTAAGGGGTCAAGGGCATATCTGCAAGGATTAAAAAGGTGAAGGACCGAAACGGCGACCAGAGAGGGGGGGAGTGAATGGGAGCCGATAAAAATTCTTTCTAATCGATCCGGCTATTCTCCCAAAACAACTCCGAAACCTCCGAGAGCAATCTTGCCAAGATCACGTAGCCACTGTCAAGCTACTGACCCTAGGAACAAGAAACGAGCAGCGGAACTCGAACCAATCGAAACGAACACCAAAACGACCCGAAACGCGGCTCGATCTAACACACCCAGAGGGGGGCGGTTAAACCGGCCAGGGGGGGCGGTTAAACCGCCCGGGCCTGGGTGGCTCGGGAAAAAGTCAAAACAAAAGTGGATCTCCCAAACCGCTTGAGCTCTTGAGGCGAGATTTTGGTCAGATGATCTAGACCTCCAGTGGAGTGTTTTCCCAAAAGATCTCGGCCTCTAACTCAGTACAACTCCCGGAATCAGCAGATCTCGCGAAGAACACCATGACCTCGAGTTCATCCCGAAAATCTCAAATCCAGAGCGATTCTCGGCGTTTGGGGGCAAAGGATCACCAGCAAAAGAGGCACAAGGCACTCATACGTGAATCCCCCAAAGAAATCCGAGAGAAAACGCCCTAGAACAAGAAGAACGAAAATCCCCCAAAAATAGCTCCGAAAATACCCACGAAAATAGAAAAAGGAAAGGGAGCTCGGGAAATCAAATCATGGCACAAAGATGAGCAGCACAAACTCCATCACATAACCATGAATTCACCTATACAAACTAGGAATGATTCGAAGTAGTTCTAGGTGGAGGGGATGAAGGGGAAAACTAGTTCAAAGTAAAACCTAAAGAGATAACTAGAGAGATGACAGCCACCAGCCCTGAAGGGGCCTATTAGTAGTCCAAGTGGTGGTGCTCTAAAGACTAAACTACCCCTAAGTGATACATACCCCTCAGGGGCAAATTTGACATTTGATCTTCAGATATTTTCCGGCTCGGGCACCTTCCACTGCAAGCTAGCTTCCCTCCGACGCAAGCCTTGCAGTCACGCCGCGTGTCCTCCGGATCGAAGCTCCTCGACGCCGTTCTTGGGCCAGCCCAGGGGGGGCGGTTAAACCGGCCCTGGGGGGCGGTTAAACCGCCCCTGTCAGCCCACACGGCCCAGCTGCCCAAGTTCGCCTCGTCGAGTCCTCGGTCCTTGGTTTTGAGGCCCAAACCAAGGGAAACCGTCCACCGATGATTTTGTGGCCAAATCACCAAACCCCGCGCGCAAACTTCGGTTGTTAGCCGCCACCTTGCGCCGGCTTCTCGTCCGCGTACGAGCTTCGGTTGTGAGCCGCTACCTCGCACCGGAACCACGTCCCCTTGCTCGTTCTTGCCAGCATGTGAACCGCACTTGATCCACCGGCCATCGGGTCCCTCGAACCAAGCCTACTTGTCTCTCCGCTCCTCGGAGGCCGCCATGGCTAAGACCTTTCGCGCCTGTTCTTCACCTGCACCAATGCAACCAAGCCGCATTCTACACCTGCAATACTTGAGCCAAGGGAAACGTCAATCCACACCACGTTGTCAATCACTCATCACACCAGGAAGCGACCATCCACCGGTCCTCGGACACACCTGGGTCCTCAATCTCCCCCTTGATGAGTGCATTGACAACACACACATAGTAACCAATTGATATGAAGAAAATATAAAAGAAATCGAAAACAAGACTCAAGCAAGTGACTAAAAGCAAGAACAAGCTGAGAACAAAGTCACTCTGCAAGAGAAAGCTCCAGAAACGCCGACCCTTCAAGAAGAAGCGAAAGGGCTCAACACCATCGGCAAAAGAGCAAAAGCACAAAGCACAAATCACAAACTTCAAACCTCCAACTCACTTTTCAGGACACTCAAAGCACTCCCCCTGCAAAGATGCAACTCCCCCTGAACAAGTGAACTTGTGCGTGCGAAAATCACTCGAAAATGGCTCAAATCTTCACAACTTGTGTGCTCTCAGCACAGGGGCGGTTAAACCGCCCAGGGGGGCGGTTAAACCGCCCCTGGCAGATGACCAAAGTGAAAAGAGCCAAAATTTCACAAACCAACTCGCAACGATGCCGTTCCAACTTGGAAACCTTCCACATGTGCCCAGCAAGATTTTCCAATGATCAAACTCTCAGAAACTTCACAAATTTTCAGAAAACCACATTTGGGCAAAACTTTCAATCTCTCACACAAATCCGGCAAAATCTAGAGCAAAAGCTTTCTTAAAGATTCAGCAACGTCTCCCCCTTGCAAAATGCTCCAGAAATTCTCCCCCTTGTTGACAATGCACACATCAAGGCAAAAATGTACAAAATGCAACTACAAGCTTCTCAAATATACAATGAGCAATACAAAATGCTACAAGTTAGAGAGGAGGCAAACTAGATAGTTCATCATGTCACACGGGCATTGCCATCAAGAAGGTGAAGACATATATCCAATTGACAAAGCCATGAGCAAATTGTGGATTTTTATCAAAAAATGTCACCGCATGAGCAAGGTCCTAACCATGGATTGTTTAAGCAAAAATAAACTTCATCTCACCAAAATCATGAAAGGACAAGCATTCTTGACAAAAGATCATCATAAACGCCCAAGTTCTACCTCATGTCATGTCAAAGCACGGAGCCATGTGTTCACTTCTCATGGGAGACTTCTCCGGCAAACAACATGCAACCGCTTAGCACCCATGTGTGCAAGTGTGTGCAATGGTGAAAGCATAGAGACATGAGCATAAATTTCAGCAAATATATCTTTTTCTCAACTTTCTTCTTTCATGCATAGACATCTCATCTTTCAAATTTTTCAAGTTAAGCATGGTACATGAAATGTCTTTGCGACAGAAAGAAGCTTATGCTCCTCCACAAGATAAAGCATGGGCTAAACATTCACAATGACAAAGGTCTTTGACCCAATTGAAAAGAATATCACACCCTAACATGATCTTAAGCCAGATATAGCCATTTCTGCTCAAACAAGACATGCAAAGGCATTTACTCATGGGTGAAGGAATTAAGTTCAGTTTGTCATTTTAATTCGAAAAGAGACTATCTCAAAAGAATATATATCAAGACCATCAAGAGCATAGCCATCCATACAAGTAATCCCTAGCCAGCCTGCCTAAACTCTAAAATGTAGCAAGTTGTACCAATCACTGCATATAGGAGAAGCTCATCCTAAGATATGATACAAAAGATGAAATCAAGATACAAAAGCAAGAAAAAGTGTACATCAAGATACAAAGATGGTACAAAATATACATATGCTACAAGAGAAGCCTCCAAAACTCAGCTCAGAAAACCGCACACACACCAAGTTCTCCTCGCAAGCGGGTGAAGGTAACTTGGTCAAGTGGCTTAGTGAAAATATCTGCAAGCTGGTTTTGGGTAGAAACATGGGCAAGCTCAATATCACCTTTCTCTACATGATCTCTCAGAAAGTGGTACCTCACTTCTATGTGTTTGGTTTTGGAATGAAGCACGGGATTTTTGGCTACGCTTATGGCACTGGTGCTATCACAAAGAAGTGGAACATGGGACATGTCTAAGCCAAAATCTCTCAAGGTGTATGTGATCCAAAGCAACTGAGAACAACAGCTAGCAGCAGCAACATACTCGGCTTCAGTGGTGGATTGGGCTACGCTAGACTGCTTGCGAGAAGACCAAGACACAAGAGACGATCCAAGAAACTGACATTGACCAGAAGTAGACTTGCGATCAACACGACATCCAGCAAAATCCGCATCAGAAAAACCATGAAGTGCAAGAGTGGAATCGGCAGAATACCAAAGACCCAGCTCAGGAGTAAACTTGAGATACCTGAAAATCCTCTTGACGGCCTGACGATGTGAAGTCCTCGGTGAAGCCTGAAAACGAGCGCACAGACACACGCTGAACTGTATGTCCGGCCTCGTCGCCGTCAAGTAGAGGAGGGAGCCGATCATGCTCCGGTACTCCTTCTGGTCCACTGGTTCTCCGTCCTCATCCGCATCCAAAGCTGTAGTCGTACTCATCGGCGTAGTCATCGGCTTGGAGTCGCTCATGTCGAATTTCTTGAGGATGTCCTTGGTGTACTTGCTTTGGTGCACGAATGTCCCATCCTTGGTTTGCTTGATCTGCAGCCCGAGAAAGAACTGCAACTCTCCCATCATCGACATCTCAAATTCCCTGCTCATATCGTCTGCAAACTTGGCAACAAGATCATGAGAAGAGCCACCAAAAATGATATCATCCACGTAAATCTGAACGATTAAAAGATCTTTGCCATTTCTCAGCAAGAAGAGCGTCTTATCAACCTTCCCATCACAAACCCCTTGCTAAGCAAGAACCCTCTCAACCTACCATACCACGCTCTGGGTGCTTGCTTTAGGCCATATAAAGCTCGGTGGAGTTTGTACACTCGGTGTGGGTATCTCTCACTCTCAAAACCCGGGGGCTGCCTCACATACACTTCTTCCTCGATTACCCCATTCAAGAAGGCACTCTTCACATCCATTTGGTACAATTTGAACCCTTTAGCAACTGCAAATGCTAGAAGGATCCGAATTGCCTCCAAACGGGCAACAGGAGCAAATGTCTCCTCATAATCTATCCCCTCCTGCTGCGAAAACCCCTGAGCAACCAACCTCGCTTTGTTTCTCACAATCTCACCACTCTCATCCCTCTTGTTTTTGAACACCCACTTGGTTCCTATGGGATGGCAATTTGGAGGTGGTTCAACTAACTTCCACACCTGATTTCTCTCAAAGTTCTCAAGCTCTTCATGCATGGCATTGACCCAATCAGAATCAGATAAAGCGTGTCCAACATTTTTGGGCTCAAAAGACGCGACAAACGCAGAATGAGCATAATGAGAGATGTTCTGTGACCTCGACCGTGTAGTGCGTTCATCCATGTTCCCGATGATCTTCGAAGGTGGATGATCCCTCTGTACCAGCCGGGGAGCTTCTCGCCTCGAGATTGCCTCCCCCTCAACATCAGCTTCCACTTGAACTCGATCTGGAGCGCGACTCGACGAAGGTGTAGCAGAGGGGCCGTCGTCGAACGTCGTGGTAGTAGTGGAAGTAGAAGGTACACGATCTCCACACGGTGCATGAATCTCCTCATCGTCTTCATCATCAAGCTGTTCTTCCTCAAAGATGGGCTGTCCCAAGTCATCATCACCTGCACACTCAAAAGCAGAAGAGCTACACGGAATGGTCTCGTCGAAGGTGACTTCGCAAGTCTCCATGATTTGGTTAGTTTCAAGATTGAGCACACGATATGCTCGAGAGTGATTAGCATAACCAAGAAAAATTCCATCCATCGAACGAGACTCAAACTTGTCCAAATTTCCTTTCTTCAAGATGAAACACTTGCAACCAAATACCCGAAAGTGACTCACACGGGGGGAACGACCATGGAAAAGCTCATAGCAAGTTTTCTTCTTGAAAGCACGAAGGAAAATCAGATTCGAAACATAGCAAGCTGTGTTCACCGCTTCTGCCCAATACTTCCTAGGAGTCCTATGCTCATCTAGCATCGTCCTAGCCATCTCACAAAGTGTTCTATTCTTTCTCTCAACAACACCATTCTGACAAGCAACATATGGCGAAGAGTATTGATGTTCGAGACCAAGATCACGACAGAAGGCATCAAAACGAGTGTTCTTAAATTCCGTACCATTGTCGCTACGTATAGCTCTCATGGCACCACCATTACTCTCGTTTTTCAACCTCAAAATCAGATCTCGAACAAAATCAAATGTCTCATCCTTCGACGCCAGAAAGAACACCCAAGCATACCGAGAAAAGTCATCAACAACCACAAGAACATACCACTTCCCACCAACTGAACGAACTCGAGCGGGGCCAACCAAATCCATGTGCAAAAGCTCCCCTGGACGCTCAGTCATAACATCTGTCAAAGGTGGGTGAGAAGCAGCAACCATTTTTCCATGCCTACAAGGTGCACAAACCAAATCTTTCTCGAACTTGAGCTTGGGCAATCCTCGGATAAGGTCAAGAGCACTCAAGCGTGTGAGTAGATCAAAGCTCACATGACCCAATCTCCTATGCCACTTCCAAGCTCAGAAGAAGTACCAGCGATCAAACATCGTGAAGGACCAAAAGATCGAGAGAAATCAGCACGAAAAATCTGTCCCTCAGGAATGATCATACACACAAGGTCACCTCGAGAATCAAGAATTTTCGAATCACCACGCTTAAAACGAACCTCATAACCCTCATCAAGAAGCTGAGAAACTGAGAGCAAATTGAAACCAAGATTCTTGACAAGAGCAACCCGCTTCAACATGAAAGTGTCGCTCACCTGAATCGCACCCTCAGACAACACTCTACCTCTACCCTTATCCCCGAAAGTGATGTACTGCCTGGACACCACCGGGGTGAGACTAGAGAACCACTTACCATTACCTGTCATATGTCTCGAGCAGCCAGAATCCATCAACCAAAAGTTCTCCAAGCCTCCCACCTGCACAATCAGAACCGAGAACGAGAATGAGCAAATGACTCGACACTGGGGTTAGCACAAAATGAGTCAAACCAGTGTCGGGCCATCTGCTCAAAAGAGGGGTTAGCAAAATCAACTCTACCGCGTGAAACCCTCTCGTCTCTCACCATCGGACCTCTAGCACCACGCGGGGGAAAACGTGGCCTAGACTCTCTCCTAGCCTCAAAGCTACGGTCGAACCTCCCTGAACCAAACTGACCGCGAAACGGAGGCCGCCTAGCAAACTCACGAACAGCTGGAACACCACGACTAGCAACCACAGGAACTGTACGCACAAAGGCGTCGCCTCTCGGCCAGGGTGAACGAGACACAGGCACACTACGAGAAGAGTAGTACCTGTCCCTGTTCCCCACCTCCTTCTCTCTTCTCACCTCCCTCTTCTTCCTCCAACAAAACTCCTCAAGGTGTCCATCCCTTCCACAATGCTCACAATGGAAGCGGACTGGCCTTGGCTTTGGGGTTTCTCTCGGCTGTGCCCTCTCTCTCGGCTGGTAAACCCCACTCCTCACAAAGGTCACTCTCCTCTGAAAGTTCTCTGACTTAGGTGGAAATTTGGGAGGATCTGGAGTGGTGTCAAGCTTGTTCAGCAGGTGGTTTGGTTTGGGTGTGAAGGTGTTCTTGAGAATGGCTTTTGGTGGGTTTGTGGAAATGTTTGCGGTGGAGCTCTCTGGATCTCTCTCTCTCTCACCACTACTCTCACCAACCTTCTCAGAACCAAGACCACAACCATCAGCTCTCTTGAAACTAGCAATCAACATCTTGAGCTGAGGCTCACGACCAGACAACCAACCCAAACACTGTCTCAGCTCATCATTCTCATCTTGCAATCTATTCACACACTGTTCTAGCTCAACATTCTTCAATGCAACCACATCACAAGCAGAACAGGAATTTGCAATAGGAGATTTAAGTTGTGCTTCAAGTGAACTAATCATGGTGCGTGATTCAAGCAACTGAGCATGCAAAGTAGGACAAGAAGTACAAGCACCTAGCAAAGATGACCTAGACTTCAACTCAGCAAGCTCAACCCTAGCACCCTCTAGTTCATCCAAGCAAGTCATGTGTTTCTCCTTAAGCACAACAAGATCAGCAATATGCACATCACAGAACGAGCATTCTACCTCATCAGACACAAGAGGAGCATCTTTCAAAACAGCAATCTCAGACTCAAGCGAAGCTGCTCTCTCCCTAGACTCGCAAAGCAAAGACTCAAACTCCATGGTCCTTCTTTCCAGTCTCAGAAAGCAAGGTCTCAAGCTCAGCCACTCTATCCTTGGACTCTCCTAGCAAGGACCTAAACTCCCTCTTTTCCTTGTTGGTCTTTCTAAGCACATCATCGCGGTTATCGACCAACTGCTCTAGCCTAGCAATTTCCTGACGTAAAGAGGTGGGATCTGTCAATACCTCATCCTCGGAGTCGGAGTCGGAGTCGTCCTTGCTCTTCACGGAGTCGTGCGCCATGGTGCAGTAGTCGACGGCGGCGAAGGAGATGCCGTTGAAGTTGCGGTTGCAAGCTCTTCTTCTCCTTGCGGTGGCCGCGGTCCTCATCTTCACTGCTTGAGCTTGACGACGTGTTGGTGGAGCTTGTGTCGATGTCGCTCGCATCAGCCACCATCGTTCGAGATCTGTGCTTCTTGTGTCCACTGTGCTTGTTCTTGGATCTTCTCTCGTCCTTGTTCTTCTACTTGGAGCGGTACTCGTCCTTGGGACGGTGCTTGTGGTCGTCTCGCGGGCGGTGCTTGCGGTTGTAGTCGTTCTTGATCTCCTCGGGGCACTCGGCGATGAAGTGGCCCATCTTCCCGCATCTGTAGCACGTACTCCCGGCACGCCTCGAACCCTTGCGGTTCTGGTACATCCGCTCGAACCTCCTCGTGAGCAACGCGAGATCCTCCTCGCTCAGCACCTCGTACTCTTCATCTGGAAGGGACACAAGAGAAGACAAAGCAAAGTGTCTAGGAGTGTTAGCATGTCCATATCCAGAGCCACCGACTAGAGCCAGACTATGAGGATCAGTCGGACTCTTAGCCTTGGCAAGCAACTGTCTGTCAACCTCTAAAGACTTCAACTTCGAGAAAAGCTCATCGACAGAAAGAGTCTCATAGTTTGCCGACTCCATGATAGCCTCAACCTTGGCACCCCACACGGATCTATCAAGTGCTTGCAGGAGCTTGATAGCTCGGTCATGATCCGAGTAGGGGAGCACGGTAATGTTGGCTTTCATGTTGTTGACAATCGAAGTGAAACGCTGAAACAAAGCATCAACCGACTCTCCTGGCAAATGAGCAAAATTTTCATATTCTCTGCGATACATCGAGAAGAGCCTAGCCTTGACATGGCTATCACCACCGTGGGCTACCTTGAGCTTCTGCCAGATCTGGCAAGCTAGGTCCTCGCCCAAAACACGCTCAAACTCCTCGGCGGACAAAGCACGGAACAAGTAGTCAACAGCTCGGGCATTCGCCTCAAATCTATCCTTTGCATCCTGGGCATCTAAGTTGGTGGGATTGACATAGTTTTCATCTTTCGTCACATCCCACAGCAACTTTCCTTTGCCTCGCAAGAAAGCGCCCATACGCGCGACCCAGTTCGGGTAGTTCTTCCCATCGAAGTGCGGAGGCCCGGAACCCCGATCTTGCTACGCCATCTTTGGATCTTAGACTGGTTAGAGTCGCAAAGACCCGTAACCGGCTCTGATACCAATTGAAGGACTGAAACGGCGACCAGAGAGGGGGGGAGTGAATGGGAGCCGATAAAAATTCTTTCTAATCGATCCGGCTATTCTCCCAAAACAACTCCGAAACCTCCGAGAGCAATCTTGCCAAGATCACGTAGCCACTGTCAAGCTACTGACCCTAGGAACAAGAAACGAGCAGCGGAACTCGAACCAATCGAAACGAACACCAAAACGACCCGAAACGCGGCTCGATCTAACACACCCAGAGGGGGGCGGTTAAACCGGCCAGGGGGGGCGGTTAAACCGCCCGGGCCTGGGTGGCTCGGGAAAAAGTCAAAACAAAAGTGGATCTATCCAAACCGCTTGAGCTCTTGAGGCGAGATTTTGGTCAGATGATCTAGACCTCCAGTGGAGTGTTTTCCCAAAAGATCTCGGCCTCTAACTCAGTACAACTCCCGGAATCACAGATCTCGTGAAGAACACCATGACCTCGAGTTCATCCCGAAAATCTCAAATCCAGAGCGATTCTCGGCGTTTGGGGGCAAAGGATCACCAGCAAAAGAGGCACAAGGCACTCATACGTGAATCCCCCAAAGAAATCCGAGAGAAAACGCCCTAGAACAAGAAGAACGAAAATCCCCCAAAAATAGCTCCGAAAATATCCACGAAAATAGAAAAAGGAAAGGGAGCTCGGGAAATCAAATCATGGCACAAAGATGAGCAGCACAAACTCCATCACATAACCATGAATTCACCTATACAAAACTAAGAAAGATTCGAAGTAGTTCTAGGTGGAGGGATGAAGGGGAAACTAGTCCAAAGGAGAAAAACAAAGAGAACTAAAGAGATAACTAGAGAGATGACAGCCACCAGCCCTGAAGGGGCCTATTAGTAGTCCAAGTGGTGGTGCTCTAAAGACTAAACTACCCCTAAGTGATACATACCCCTCAGGGGCAAATTTGACATTTGATCTTCAGATATTTTCCGGCTCGTGCACCTTCCACTGCAAGCTAACTTCCCTCCGACGCAGGCCTTGCAATCACGCCGCGTGTCCTCCGGATCGAAGCTCCTCGACGCCGTTCTTGGGCCAGCCCAGGGGGGCGGTTAAACCGGCCCTGGGGGGCGGTTAAACTGCCCCTCTCAGCCCACACGGCCCAGCTGCCCAAGTTCGCCTCGTCGAGTCCTCGGTCCTTGGTTTTGAGGCCCAAACCAAGGGAAACCGTCCACCGATGATTTTGTGGCCAAATCAACAAACCCCGCGCGCAAACTTCAGTTGTTAGCCGCCACCTTGCGCCGGCTTCTCGTCCGCGTACGAGCTTCGGTTGTGAGCCGCTACCTCGCACCGGAACCACGTCCCCTTGCTCGTTCTTGCCAGCATGTGAACCGCACTTGATCGACCGGCCATCGGGTCCCTCGAACCAAGACTACTTGTCTCTCTGCTCCTCGGAGGCCGCCATGGCTAAGACCTTTCGCGCCTGTTCTTCACCTGCACCAATGCAACCAAGCCGCATTCTACACCTGCAATACTTGAGCCAAGGGAAACGTCAATCCACACCACGTTGTCAATCACTCATCACACCAGGAAGCGACCATCCACCGGTCCTCGGACACACCAGGTCCTCAAAAGGTCTAAGGGCCTTTCTGTAAATATTTGTAACTGGGAAGGGCTTATTTGGAATATTGTAAAAAGATAGGGTGGATTTAGAATGGACAGGGACCTGTTTGTGAGGAGATTAAATGGCTAAGGGCCTATTCGTGAAAACTCAGGATCGACAAGGGCTTATTTGGGATATAACTGAAGGTGGAGGGTTCATTTGGGAATTTGGGAAAGTGGAGGGGGTTATGGGCAAAACTGCCCCTTCTTCTTCTTTTTCTCAGCCCGAACAGAGGAGGGAGGGGGTGCTTGGCCGGCGGCCTGGCTGGCGGCGGCGCCGGCGCGCCAGGGCTCGGTGGTGGCCGGGAAGAGGGGGCGTAGGGAGAGGGGAGCGAGGGGAATCCGTTTCCCTCCTCACCTCGGGCTATGGCGGCGCATGGAGGCGGATCGGTGGCGGGTCAGAGACGGCGGCGGTGGTTCTGGCGGCGGCCGCGAATTGCAGTGGCGACGGCGCGATTGGCAGCGGGGAGGTGGTGGTGTGGATGCTGGCGACGGGATGGAGGCGAGCCGGGGCGGAGCTGGCCCCTTTATAGGCGGAGGCGGGGGAACATGGCTGGTGGTGGTGGGGACCGGTCCAGCGGCGGCGTTGAACGTGGGGCCGTGAGGAGGGGCGGCACGGCTTGGTGCCGGCAAGGACGGCCGCGGGGCCCTGGTCGTTGCGCACAGGGAGGTAGGGGTGTGGGCGGCGCCGTGCGGCAGGCAGGTGGCGCTGTGCCGCGGTCGTCGGCGCGGTGCGGCGTGCGGCAGAGCAGCGTGGGGACGGTGACGCGGGCGGCATGGCGCGGGCGGCCGGGTCATCGCGGCTGCTGTGCGGCCAGTCGCCGGGCACAGGGTGCGCGCGTGCAGCGGGTGGAGGAGCAGGGAGGGGCGGCGGTGTGCTGGAGCAGGGGGAGGGGCGCTCGGCGTGAGCAGGAAGGAGGAGGAGGAAGGGGAGGAAGAAAGGAGAAGGAGGAAGAGAAGAAAGAAAAAGAAAAAGGAAAAGAGAAAAAGAAAAAGGGAAAAAGGAAAGAGGAAAGAGAGGAAAAGGGAGAGAGATTTACGGCTCTGATCGCGGGATCGGTCGGGCACGCGCGATGGGAAAAACGAGGAAGCGAGGAACTTTGTCGGTGTCGGTACCGGGACGACGAATATTCGTAGGGAAAAGATTGAGCTCGATGAAAGGAATTTTGAAAATCAATTTTTAGCGAGTGATTTAAGTTGGTAAATTTTCCGGATGTTACAAACCTACCCCACTTAAAATGAATCTCGTCCTCGAGATTCGGCTGAATCCTTAAAGAGATGGGGGAATTCTTTCTTCAACGCATCTTCGCGTTCCCATGTGGCTTCTTTCTCGCCATGTCTGCTCCACTGAACTCGGCACATCCGTACCATGGAATTTCTTGTGTGCTTGGTGACAGTATCCAAGATTTTGACGGGTACTTCCTGGTATCTGAGGTCCTTCTGCAAATCTATTGTTTCCACTGGTATATGTTCCTCCTCGGGTACTCTCAAACATTTTCAGAGCTGAGAAACATGAAACACTGGATGGATATCTGACAATTCATTGGGGAGTTGAATGCGGTATGCTACGGCTCCAACCCTTTTAAGCACCTGGTACGGTCAAATGTATCGAGGGGCTAACTTTCCCTGAATTTGGAACCTGCAAGTCCCTCTAATCAGGGGAAACCTTTAGGTAAACATAATCTCCCACTTCAAAACTTAATTCCCTTCTGTGCTTGTCAGAGTAACTCTTCTGACGGGACTGAGCAGCCTTCAGCTTCTCTCTGATCTCGGCTACCTTACCTTCTACTGTCTGGTCCGACCAAGGTACGCTCCACTACTTCCGACCACATCAAAGGGGTTCTGCACTTCCTTCCATAGAGAGCTTCAAACGGTGACATGCCTAAGCTGGCTTGATAGCTGTTGTTGTAAGAGAATTTTGCATAGGGCAAACTCCGTTCCCAGTCCTTCCCATAGGTCAGGGCACAAGCCCGTAACATATCCTCCATAACCTGGTTTACTCTTTCCGTCTGGCCATCTGTCTGTGGGTGATAAGCTGAGCTAAAATCTAACTTGGTTCCCATGGCTTTATGTAAACTTTTCCAAAACTTGGAAGTGAACTAAGTCCCTCTGTCCGAGACAATTCTGCTCGGTACTCCGTGCAGCTTTACTATGTTCTCCACATAGAGCTTCGCTAACTTTTTGCCTCCATAGTTGGTCCGTACGGGTAAATAATGGGCCACTTTGGTGAGTCGGTCCACTATCACCCATATAGAGTCATTCCCCTTTTGAGTCTTGGGCAATCCAACCACAAAATCCATACCAATCTCATCCCATTTCCAATCCGGGATAGGCAATGGTTGCAATAAGCCTGCTGGTTTCTGGTGCTCGGCTTTGACTCGCTGGCAAATGTCGCATTGGGCGACGAACTGGGCGATCTCTGCCTTCATCCCATTCGACCAGTATCTCTGTTTCAAATCCATATACATTTTGGTGGCTCCGGGGTGAATAGAGTAAGGTGAGTTGTGGGCTTCATTCATGATGATCTGCCGGAAATTCCCTTGCTTGGGCACACAAATTCTATCCTTGTACCATAGGGTTCCCTTCGAATCCACTCTAAAATCTGGGGCCTTATTTTCTCCTGTGTGGTTGCGAATATTTACCAAGTCTGGGTTTGATCCTTGGGCCTTCCTGATGTCTTCTTCTAAGGTGGGCTGGACCGTTAGCTGCGGGCAAGACTTAGGAGATACAATGTGCACATTAAGCCGTGCCAATTCTTCTTGTAGATGGGCATTCTTGGGTGCATAGGACTTTCTGCTTAGGGCATCTGCCGCCACATTAGCCTTGCCGGGGTGGTAATGAATTTCCAAATTATAATCCTTGATAAGCTCTAACCATCTTCTCTGTCTTAAATTCAGATCTGGCTGGGTGAATATATACTTCAAGCTCTTGTGATCCGTGTAGATCTCACACTTATTTCCAATTAAATAGTGTCTCCAAATCTTCAGGGCATGCACCACAGCTGCTAATTCCAAGTCATGGGTGGAGTAATTCTGCTCATGGGGCTTAAGCTGTCGGGAGGCATATGCTACTACCTTCCCATCTTGCATAAGTACACATCCTAACCCATTTCGGGAAGCGTCACAGTATATGACAAAGTCCCGCTGAATATAAGGTCAGTATCGGGGCTGAGGTCAGTCTCTTCTTTAGTTCTTGAAAGCTTCTTTCACATGACTCAGTCCAGACGAACTTCTTTTCTTTCTTGAGCAACTCGGTCATGGGCCTTGCTATCTTGGAAAATCCTTCTATAAACCTCCGATAATACCCAGCTAATCCTAGAAAACTTCTTATCTCACTCACATTAGTGGGTTGTTGCCAGTTTGAAACTGCTTCTACCTTCTCAGGATCAACAGCTACTCCTTCTGCTGTTAGTATGTGGCCAAGAAAGGCTACCTTCTCAAGCCAAAATTCACATTTGCTAAACTTGGCATACAGCTTGTGTACTCTCAGCTTTTCTAAGATCACTCTCAAGTGATGCTCGTGCTCTTGGGCACTCTTGGAATAGATGAGTATGTCATCAATGAATACGACAATGAACTTATCTAGTTCTTCCATAAACACTTTGTTCATGAGGTTCATAAAGTATGCTGGGGCATTAGTCAGTCCAAAAGACATCACTGTAAACTCGTATTGCCCGTATCTTGTCACAAACGCCGTCTTGGGGTATCGCTTTCTCTGATCTTGAGCTGATAATATCCTGATCTTAAATCAATCTTGGAGAAATACTTGGCTCCTTTCAATCTGATCAAAGAGGTCATCTATTCTGGGCAATGGATACTTGTTCTTGATGGTAACCTCATTTAAGGACCTATAATCCACACACATCCTCATACTTCCATCCTTCTTCTTCACAAACAGAACGGGTGACCCCCACGGGGATGAGCTGGGTCTGATAAATCCTTTCTCCTGAAGGTCTCTCAATTGTTCTTTCAACTCAGCTAGTTCTGCTGCGGCCATTCGGTATGGTCTCTTGGCTATAGGAGATGTCCCTGGGACAAGGTCAATAATGAACTCTATGTCCCTATCTGGCGGCATTCCGGGGAGTTCTTCTGGGAACACATCTGGGTATTCACACACTACCGGAACTTCTGCTATGGTTTTGGCCTCCAAAGTATAAACCATTGGGTCTGATCTTGTTTCTCGGGTGTGGCAAGTTACTTGGACTCCCTCAGGGCTGGTTAGGCGTATGGTTCTAGCGGCACATCGTATAAGGCCGTCATGCTGGGTCAGCCAGTCCATTCCAAGTATTACATCTATCCCCTTGGACTTGAGTACTACCAAATCAGCTAGAAACTCTACCCCACTTAAAATAATCTTTACCGTAGAACAACCTAACTGACACTTGATGTCGGCTCCAGGTGTTCGGGTTAACAGGGGTAACTTTAGTAGTACAGTAGGTATATTGTGCTTATCCACAAAACTTGATGATATGAAGGAATGTGATGCTCCAGAATCAAATAAAACTGTGGCAAGTACTGAGCTGACTAAAAACTCACCAAGTACTACGCCCTGAGCTCCTTGAGCCTCCTGTGCGTTGATGTGGTTGACGCGGGCTCGTCCATAGGACTGCTGGGACTGCCTCATCTGCTGGTTGTTGGTGTTGTTGCCGGGGTTGTTGCTGCGGACGGGCACACGGTTGGCACCTGACAGAGCTGGCTTCGGTCCAATCACCGAGTTGGAGTACATTGGGGCTGCTGGCTTGTTGCTGGCATAGGGGTAGTTGGCCACATAATGTCCCGGTCTCACGGCAGTTGAAACACGCCCTGCTGTTGTTGTTGGCCTGACTGGCACTGCTCTGTGGGGCTTTGGCACTCTAGCTTCTGAAGGTGGGATTGGTGACCTATGAGCTTGATGCATGGGACTGAGTGCGGTACTGCATATGTGTCTGAGATCTGGGTAGTGGGGGGTTGTAGCTCTTGGTCCTCTGGAAGCGGTCCTGCTGGCGAGCCTTGCTCTCTAGGAACTTGCGCTTGAGATCTTTCTTCTCATCCGCTTTGGCCCTTTCAGTGAGAATGGCCCTGTTCATCAGCGTGTTGAAGTCAGGATAAATCTGGGGGGTGAGCAGAGTCCTGAGCTCTGGGTCCAGGCCTTTCATGAACATCTCCTGCTTCTTCTCATCCCTGTCCACTTCCTCTGGTGCATAGCGGGCTAACTCCATGAACTGGTAGGTGTACTCTTCACAGTCTTGTTGCCTTGCTGCAGTGCCCAGAACTCATCTGCCTTGCGCTTCATGGTGGCTGCGGGGACATGGTAACGGCGAAACTCATCCACAAACTCCCTCCAGGTGATGACAGTGGCATCTGGGGCAGCTGCACAGTAGTTCTCCCACCATGCGAGAGCATTCCCAACAAGTTGATGGGTGGCCAAGAGTACTTTGTCACGATCTTCATAGTGGAGTGGTTCCAACTTCCTCTGAATCACCCTCAGCCAATCATCTGCATCAAGTGGGTTGGTGGACCCGCCAAAAGTAGGTGGTTTAGTCCTGATGAACTCTGACAGTTTCTCATTCATACTCTGTCCACGGGGCCTCTGGTTGGCGATGGCCTTGACCACGGCTTGCATTATCAGGTTCTGATTGTTCACCACCTGCAGCCAATCAATGGCACGTGGAAGTGGCGCTTGCTCTGGCCCAACCTGACTTTCCTCCCTCCTTTCCTGGTTCACTTCATCCTGGTGCTCACCATGGGGTGCACTCTGCACGTTGTCGCTAGCAGCCGGGACTCGGCTCCTGGGAGCCCTGGGTCCATGCGTGTTGACCATCTGCGGATTTAGAGGACAATATAAGAGACTAGCATTTGGAATCTTAGTGATGTTTAAGTTATTTAATTCGTAAAAATAGAAAGGCTGAATCCTCCTCCTGCCGACAAGCACAGAGTCTAGCAACACAACAAGCACAAATCATTTTATTCCTTTGAAAGGGGAAGGGGGTACAACACTTGGACAAGCCAAAACACGAACTACACGACCGGGGTACAATGACACAACTAGGGTACAACTCTAAACCTTCGGACCGGGACGGCTTCAATCCTTGGGGTGACTTGGGCACACACTACTCGCGGGGCGATCCTTCTTCCGGGGCGGAGTGTTCTTCCAGGGGAATGAGCAATTCCCGCTCGTCCTCTTCTGGGATCCCATTTTCCTGGGCTGTGCAGGGGCTTCTTCTTCGGCGAGTGCTGCTGGTTCCCCAGCACCTCCGGGTGTGCTTGGCGAAGTTCTACTAGGCACTCCCCATCGTGCAATGGGGGTCCCAAGTAGGATTCGGGCTTCTCCGACTACCGGGACGGGCATCCCGCTTCTGGTCCAATCCTGCATGCTCCGGTCCTGAGCCTGTCTGAGACTCTCATGCGCGACAGCTGCACTGCTTATGGCTGCCGCGGTCCTTGCTTCGGCTTGAGCCACCCAGACTTGGTACATCCTCACTGCGGGTTCAGCTTGCTCGGCTCGGCCAATTTGTTCCCTTAGGAACCCAGCTTGCTCGTTAAAAAGCCTATCCGAGGAGACGAGATAGGCGACCACATGGTACAACAGGTCATCTTGATGACGGCGGCGTTCCAGGTTCCTCATGCGGGCCTGTCAGACTGGAGTCCTAACAGCCAGGGGAAAGAGTCTCATCGGTGTGGAGATGAGGTGCTCTTCGAAGATCCGACACAGGTAGCGGAGGGCCTTCCTGATAGCCATAGGGTAGTGTCGGTGTTCTACCATCGATCCTGCCGAGGGGTATCCCGAGGTAGTAGAGTTTCAGGTGGGTTTCGCCGGATCAGGAACACAAAGGCAAAGAGACTCAGGATTTAGACAGGTTCGGGCCGCTTAGAATGCGTAATACCCTACGTCCTGTGTGGTGATTGGTATTGATGAGATCGTCTTCTCTGTTGAGAGACTTCGGTTCCTCTGTTGGAGAGGGTCCCTGCCCAGCCTTATATACACCGCGGGCAGGGTTACAAGGTTAGTTTCAAAGTTGAATCCTAACCAATTATTACTCGGAGAGTGCTTTTCAAGGCAATCCGAGTAGTTTACAAGTCATACGACTAGTTTCCATAACGAGAAGAGTCCTTGCAGTACTCTACTCGTGTTCTTCACGCCTGGTACAACTCTGTCTGGAGACAATCTATGCGTCCCTGTGGGCCCATGGTCGTACCTCCAACAAGCCCCCAAGCGCTTCATCGTCGAGTATCATCAACCGAGTGCTTGCCAAGCCAATCGAGTGCTTTTTCGAGTTCTTCGAGTGCTTGATCAGTCTTGGACAGGTCTTGGTTGTCACGAGGCCATGAGGTGCTTAAGCCCCGTTTATTCTGATTAAATCAGTAGTCTTCAAAATATTATATGGTGTGCGATAAAAATCGCACTCCATATGGAGTAGCCCCCGAGCCTTAAGTTGAATCGAAGAATCAGGTTGAGGGTCCACAGAATCTTGAATCTTCATCTTGTTCTTGAAATGTGCAATTTTGGAAAAATTGCACTTGATATCAAGTAGCCCTCGAGCCTTGGGTTGAATCAAAGAATCAAGCCGAGGGTCTTGATTTAAGTCTTCAGTCTTTAGAAAAAAATAAAATCAACAGTCGATGTATATTGCCTATCAGCCCCCGAGCCTTGAAACGATTCAGAATGATCAATTCAAGGGTCCAGCGAGCTTTAGGGTTCTTCAAATCATCTTGGAGATCATCATCCGAGTGGTAATTTGCGCCCAGAAATAGTGGTCACATCGAATCATCTTGGAGATCATCATCCGAGTGGTTTTGTTGCACCCAGCCCCCGAGCATAGGAGCAAGTAAAGATGCATCGAGTAGTATGTAGTCGAAATAACCACCATCAATAGAGTAGCAGATCAGAGGAGGTCGTGGTTGACTTGTCACGCCGCGATCTCCCCAGAATCAGGAGTCAGGTGCCAATGTAGTCGTGGTCCCATCATTGGTACTTGGTGACTCAAATATGCCGGAGAAAGACAACTAGGTAAGCCTGATGGCGAACCGAGTTGTAATTTAGAGTCAGCCCCCGAGCCTGGAAGCTGGTGAAGATGTGATAGCACGCTGTGCGGCCTAGAGAGTTGTCATCCAAACAAAGTAGTCGGCGCTTGGCCAATCTTGTTAGAACAAAATAAAAAATAATTGAAATAAGTAACTTAGCTTGTTTGCTGTCGTTTGTCGATGAAGCGGACTTAGTCAGAGTTGATTCCGACTAGTTTGAGTTCATCACGAGCATATTGCTGATGCGGCAGTACCGCGGCACAAGCTGAAGTTGAACTTTGACTTGATAACTTGCAACGGGTTGAGGCGACCACCACATTGATGAATTCCATTGATCATGAGGGGCCCGAAGAGTCATCCAAACCACTCTTGTAGTGTATTCAGGAAGCCCCCGGCAAGTTGTACTCATTTGGCGAGTTATACTTCAAAGCACTTGATAATTGGTACTTGAAGATCACTACTCATACTGTGGAGTAGACTCTGGAGTACTTTCAAATAAGTACTCAGAGATTTGAAATCACTACTCTTATTGTGGAGTAGACTCTGTAGTACTTTCAAATAAGTACTCAGAGATTTGAAATCACTACTCTTATTGTGGAGTAGACTCTGTAGTACTTTCAAATAAGTACTCAGAGATTTGAGATTACTACTCGCCTTGTGGAGTAGACTCTGTAGTACTTTCAAATAAGTACTCAGAGATTTGAGATTACTACTCGCCTTGTGGAGTAGACTCTGTAGTACTTTCAAATAAGTACTCAGAGATTTGAGATTACTACTCGCCTTGTGGAGTAGACTCTGTAGTACTTTCAAATAAGTACTCAAAGATTTGAAATTACCACTTGTGGGTAGTTGCTTTATAAGGCTAGCTGGCCTCTACAGGTGTTCAGCCTGGTCTTAGTTAGAACTAAGTACTTAGGGATCCTGGAAACTAGTCATGTGATCTACTCTTCGGATTTTGACCGATGTATACTTTGTTGAATCAACAAGTATCAAAGGGAACTCCAGAACTTCTGCACGAGTGTAGTCGATGCACATGCGCCACTCGTTGTTCTTCTTCTTTCTCGCCAAGACTGGATTTGGAAACCAGTTGGGTGGAAGACTTCCTTGATGAATCCTGCGGCGAGTAGTTTCACCAGCTCCTTCTTGATCGCCTCTTGCTTATTGGTTGCGATCCATCGCAACCGTTGCCTCCTGGGTGTAGCTTTGGGATCGACGTTAAGGCTATGCTCGATCAGGTTCCTTGGCACTCCTGGCATATCTGCAGGTTTTCACGCAAAGATGTCGCGGTTGGCTTGCAGAATCCTGACGAGCTCGCCTTCCTATTTCGGGGTTAAGCCGGCCCCGATCTTGGTAGTCTTCGACTGGTCTCCTTCCAGTAGTGGTGCGTCCTTGGTCACCACATCTTCAGGGACAGCCGCCTTGTGTGGTCCAGGCTCCTTGCTGGGGACTTCATACTCCGTCTGTTTCAGCTTCTGAGCTGCTGCGAAGATCTGGGCCATGGCGTTGGGTACCTGAGTGGTAGCCGCAAACTCCACAGCCTCTCTGTCGCAGTTGTATGATCTTCTCAACGTCACTCTTGCCGGGATAGTTCTTCTTTTGGCTTCGCATGCCAGTCTCCAGAGTCGCGACTGTGTCGTCTGGCTTGCGCTTGTTGTGCTGGGAGCCCTGCTGGCCATATTTCTCGAGGTCGCGGTCTTCTTGCTCGGACCACGTCTCGACTTGGTCACGCAGGGCGTCCAGAGTCCTTGGTCGATGCAGGCCAAATTGCCTGTCAAAGAACCTATTGGTGATGCCGTTCTGGAACAAGTCGATGCAGTCGCGGTCAGAAACGTCCACCACCAGAGTCTTGATTTCCATGAAGCGGCGCATGTAGTCGCGCGCGCTTTCTCCTTTGTGCTGTTTGCACATGGCGAGGTCGTGTCGAGTCTTGGGACGACTATATGTGCCTTGGAAATTTGACACGAAGATCTTCTTCAGGCGTCCCCAGGAGTCGATGGAGCATCGTGGCAGGTTTTCAAACCATGTGAGTGGAGCGGGCTCGAGTGCCATTGGGAAGTATCTGCATTTGATGGCAGTGTTGCCACCCGCGCACTCGATAGCCGTAGAGTAGATGCGCAACCACGACTCAGGGGAGGTCTTGCCATCGTACTTCTTGAAGCCGACTGGTTTCAATGGTTGTGGGTAAACCGCCATCCGGATGTCACTGGAGAACATTGGGTACTCGTCGTCTGCTTCCTTGTATCCCCGGGCTTCATCACGCCTCTTGGATTCAAGGATGGAGCGCGCGTCGCGGTTGACTTCTCCCAGTCGGCTGGGGTTTGGGGGGCGATTCTTGTCGCGGGGACGTTGGCAGTCCGCTGCTCTCGACTTCTTCGCTTAGAGCTGCTCGGCCGCTGCGCGATGGTGCGGCGGTGATGGCCTTGTCGAGAGTGCGGACCATGTCGTTGATACGTTCGAGTGCAGCTGCCGTCTCTGGGGTTCTTGGCAGACTGCAGATGTGATAGGCAATCTCCATGGCGTTAGCCATAGGAGAGTCATAGCGTGCCACTTCGCGAGAACTCTTGAGCGAGGTTGCGCCCAGCCATGACGCGATTGCGAGCGTTTAGGCGGCGCTGAGCCCTCTTGTTGTTCCAGATTTCTCTGTCCGTGGCCGCTTGAGTGGATTCGCCAGCGGGTGCGTCTTCATTCGCAGAGATGTCTCCTTCTAGCTCAAAAGCGTAGCGCGGGTCGTTGTCGACGTCGCCAGCTGCTGCTGCGCCAGCCATGAAGACTTGTCGATTGGGCTCGACAGAGTCATTGGAGCTTGGGGTGATGAGCTCTGTAGAGCTTTCCTCTTCTGGCAGCAGTGGTGTGCCGTACTGGAATGGTAGGTCGTCAGTAGCTTCAGGCCCAAAGAGTACAAAGATCTGGCGGGACTCGTAGACGTCCCGTGGGATCCTGTCTCTTTTGTACTCTGATCTTCCTTCAGTCGTGGCGTAGATCACAATGTTGTGTTCGCCATCGTCTTGTACTGGTCCTCGTCCGAGTCCGAGTGGCATTCGAGGACCGCTTGGCTCAGAGAGTTGGCGTGTCCTGCCATGACTCGGACTGGGACGACCTGCTTCGAGTCCATGACGGACTCGAGCTGGCTCCGTAACGCCTCATAATATGCGTGGGTTGAATTACGGAGTCCAAACGGGAATTCTTGTAGTGTCTCCTAGTCCGAGTCCGAGTGGCATTCGGGGACCGCTTGGCTCAGAGAGTTGGCGTGTCCTGCCATGACTCGGACTGGGACGTCCCGCTTCGAGTCCTTGACGGACTCGAACTGGCTCCGTAACGCCTCACAATATGCGTGGGTCGAATTACGGAGTCCAAACGGGAATTGGGGTGGGAGGGTTGTTTGCTTCTCTGTAGTCGTGATCGACTCGTCCGAGTCCGAGTGGCATTTGGGGACCGCTTGGCTCAGAGAGTTGGCGTGTCCTTCCATGACTCGGACTGGAACGTCTCGCTTCGAGTCTTTGACGGACTCGAACTGGCTCCGTAACGCCTCACAATATGCGTGGGTCGAATTACGGAGTCCAAACGGGAATTGGGGTGGGAGGGTTGTCTTCTTCTCCGTAGTCATGATCGACTCGGACTCTTGCCCACAGATGAGGTCCGCGAGCATGATCTCGCCGAGTTGTTCGGCCAAATCTTCCACGATGGGCGCTTGCTCCTGCTTCAACTCGACAGGTGTCTCGTAGTAGCTGTAGAAGCCACCCGAGCCGTCGGCGACGTAGACCCACGAGCCAAAGCGGAACGTTGTGCCCTCCTGAGGCGCTTCAGCTTGAATGTAGGTCACCATTGCGTTCTCCACGGGATCTTCGAGGAAAACCCCTACCTGGCGCGCCAGATGTCGGTGTTCTACAGTCGATCCTACCGAGGGGTATCCCGAGGTAGTAGAGTTTCAGGTGGGTTTCGCCGAGATCAAGAACGCAAAGGCAAAGAGACTCAGGATTTAGACAGGTTCGGGCCGCTTAGAATGCGTAATACCCTACATCCTGTGTGGTGATTTGTATTGATGAGATCGTCTTCTCTGTTGAGAGACTTCGGTTCCTCTGTTGGAGAGGGTCCCTGCCCAGCCTTATATACACCGCGGGCAGGGTTACAAGGTTAGTTTCAAGTTGAATCCTAACCAATTACTACTCGAGAGTGCTTTTCAAGGCAATCCGAGTAGTTTACAAGTCATACGACTAGTTTCCATAACGAGAAGAGTCCTTGCAGTACTCTACTCGTGTTCTTCACGCCTGGTACGACTCTGTCTGGAGACAATCCATGCGTCCCTGTGGGCCCATGGTCGTACCTCCAACAGGTAGGTATCCCGATGTCGAAATCCTGTAGCGGTCACCCTCCATGGCTCGATATCAGGGTAGCGGGTGCGTCTGGCAACAGAAAGGATCACCCTACAGCGGAGAGTGCCAAGATGCTCGTACTCCCTGCTGTAGTACCTCGGGTGCTCAGTGATACCAAGATGCCCCAAGGAGTTGATCAAAAGGCGGGGAAAACCCGGCTCTTCCTGGCAAACACCATGGGTCCATCCTTCCTCGGCCATCTGAAAGTAAGGATAAGGTGAACAACTTGTTTCTCATAAAAGCTAGGGTACAACTTGAAGGTACAAGATCTTGACTCAACAACTAGGTTGGGTACATTTATTTATTAAGAAGGAAACTCTAGCTTAGATAAACTAATCTACTCACAAGGGGAATCCTCCTCGCTCTAGCAACGACGCTTCTTTGGGGTAGAAGTTGCCCCACTAGCAGTCCTTTCTCTCTCCAGTATGCTTCAAGGCGTTCCTTCTCTTGGGCTTCCTTCTGCCTCATGTCCTGGAGGGTGGCTAGGTAACTCTCCGCTTGCCTTTTAGCTTTGGCGGTTTCCTTTCGTTGTGCTTCCACTTCGTGTTCTGCCTTTTCCGCCCTACGGATCTGGTGCTTCAACTGTGCTGCCTGTTCGATGTACAGACGATCTAAGCTGGTAAGGTAGGTGGATAGGTGGGAGACAGTGTCTTTTAGGTCTTCTTCTTCCCTTCCGAGTCTTCTCATCTGGTCAAGCCACGAGCGTCCTCTTCCTCCGGTAGGCGGGAAAAATCCCATAGGACTCTCTCGAAGATGACGCCAGTAGACAACGCGCAGGCAGTCGCAGGACTTTACGGGCGGTCTTTCGGTAAGTGTCCGAGAAGCAAAAGCCAGTGGTGATGATGGTCCAAGGTTCCACGTCGGGGTAGAGGGTGCTCCTCCCCACGAAAGATCCTTACGTCACACCGAAGGGTGCCTCTGGAGTCATACTCTCGGTACATGTACTCCGGTACGTCTGAAACTCCGACGCGCTCCACGCTGAGTAGCATCAACTTAGGAAGACCCGGTTCTGCAAAGCAGGTTCCTTTGTTCCATTCGTCGTCAGCCATCTGGAACAGGACAAGGTCTCAAGATCAGTGTCTATGCAAGGAAGGTTTAGCTAAGAAGGGCTTTCTAAAGGTTTCGGTCCTAATGGTCGCGTCCTACAGCCAACGATGGCTCTGATACCACCTGAAGCATCCCCACATAAGCAGAGACTAAATGTGATACAAATATCAGTCCCAGGAGGCTGATACACATTTATTCCACAGATGGTTCAGTCACCGTGCGACCTCAAAGGGTCACGACACTCGATACAAATTATAATAGTAACCAAAAGTACAACAATACATAACCAGAGAAAAACTAAGACTGGATCTAGCCCTATCTCGGCGAGGAACGACAGCGGAAGCATCTTGAAAGGGACCACACCACAGGCAACGTCGGGTGCGGACACGACCTCTACTCGAACTCCTCAGCGACAAAGTCCGGATCCTCCTCTGTTGCAACAAACTAGGGGGTGAGTACAAAAGTACTCAACAAGTCCAACCACGTCCACGGAGGGGGAATATAAAGATCATGCACAGGGTAATTCAAGGATACGGCTAAGGTTTAATTTGCGTAAAAGCTAGGTCTTATGCAAGGTTTTATTTTAAACAGGTTTTCGTAAAAGCAGTTTTTAATATCAAGTGGGTTGATCCTCCACAAAGGATCCACATTTTATGCAACCGGACTCTCCGTCCGCCGTAGCTCACGGCACACCTGCCGGACACTTTCCAAAACACTCATACCAAAAGAAACCACCATTTCCCAACACTAGTTTCAGGCCCAAGCCGTGACTCATCCAATATCGTGGATACGGCTATTCGAATAGATTTTAACTCTGCAGAGGTTGTACACTTAACCCACCCCAACAGTTTCTGCAACACGAACACCGAAATGCCGGTGCGGACCTGTCAAAGCCATTACCACACCGTAGCTAGGCCGGACTAGCCAATATGGAAGCAACCAAGGGGTCCATGTCCTCCCAACGAGGCATGACCGGGACGTAACTCACATAGATCGTACTCCTGCTCCTTGTTCTCCCATTGCTCACAGCTCACCCATTGGCTAACCAACCAACTAGTGGGATTTATGCTAAGCCATTGCCACATACAACGGTAGGGCGGTAGCACTAAACTGGGCCAGGCTAGATGACAATCAACTCGGTCCTTAAAATAATGACAAGATGGATATCTCCACAACCCGCTCAGCCACACAGGCACGAGCTCACCAATTTGGTGTTTCACACAGAACTCACCATCCATCCCATCGGTTTCACCGTTATTCCATTTTCACCAAAAGACACCCTTTTCTTTTAAACACTCACACCATTCTTTATATTAAAACACATGAGCATTTGTAATATGATAGTGGTAAGAGTAACAGGCCCTAAGCAGTTTCTAGCAACGGCTATCATCCAAACAGAGCAAGTCATATTTAATGATAACCTAGGTGATCAAGGAATAGTCATAGCAATCAAGGGGTGGCTATCCAACCGGGTCTTGCAATAAAACAATATATTTTATAAACAGGCCATTGGGTTGTGTTTGTAAAACATAGGATAAAGATGCATCAAAGGACGGGATTGAACTTGCCGTCGTCGAAGTCGTCCGGAAGCGCCTGCTCGCGGAACGGGTCCTCGGTCTCCGGCTCGCGGTACTCGCCTGCGTACTCCGGCTCACTGTACGGTCCTTCGAACTCCTCGCCTCGCCTGCGTACTCTGGCTCACGGTACGGTCCTCCGAACTCCTCGCCGGGCTGCTCCTCGGTCACTCCGTGGTCTACGGCACACACAAGCAAGCATACATTAAAATAAAAGAATAGAAAAACTGAAAAAGGATTTTTAATTGAGCTCGGAAAAGAGAATCAGAAAATAAATCATAGAAAGATTATTTTTGGGAGATTTTTGTATAGCTCGGCCGGAATATAAGTGGAGCGGCCGTGGTCGAATTTGGGGAGAAACGGGTGAAGTTTGGCGCATGAAATGACGCGCCAAAGAGATGATTAGGGTATGTTTAAGGGGTCAAGGGCATATCTGCAAGGATTAAAAAGGTCTAAGGGCCTTTCTGTAAATATTTGTAACTAGGGAAGGGCTTATTTGGAATATTGCAAAAAGATAGGGTGGATTTAGAATGGACAGGGACCTGTTTGTGAGGAGATTAAAGGGCTAAGGGCCTTTTCGTGAAAACTCAGGGGCGGCAAGGGCTTATTTGGGCTATAACTGAAGGTGGAGGGGTTCATTTGGGATTTTGGGAAAGTGGAGGAGGTTATGGGCAAAACCGCCCCTTCTTCTTCTTTTCCTCAGCCCGAACAGAGGAGGGAGGGGGTGCTTGGCCGGCGGCGGCGCCGGCACGCCAGGGCTCGGTGGTGGCCGGGAAGAGGGGGCGTAGGGAGAGGGGAGCGAGGGGAATCCGTTTCCCTCCTCACCTCGGGCTGTGGCGGCACGTGGAGGCGGATCGGCGGCAGGGTCAGAGACGACGGCGCTGGTTCTGGCGGCGGCGCGATTGGCAGCGGGGAGGTGGTGGTGTGGATGCTGGCGACGGGATGGAGGCGAGCCGGGGCGGAGCTGGCCCCTTTATAGGCGGAGGCGGGGGAACATGGCCGGCGGCGGTGGGGACCGGTCCAGCGGCGGCGTTGAACGTGGGGCCGCGAGGAGGGGCGGCACGGCTTGGTGCCGGCAAGGACGGCCGCGGGGCCCTGATCGTCGCGCACAGGGAGGTAGGGTGTGGGCGGCGCCGTGCGGCAGGCGGTGGCGCTGTGCCGCGGTCATCGGCGCGGTGCGGTGTGCGGCAGAGCAGCGTGGGGACGGCGACGCGGGCGGCACGGCGCGGGCGGCCGGGTCGTCGCAGCTGCTGTGCGGCCGTCGCCGGGCACAGGGTGCGCGCGTGCAGCGGGTGGAGGAGGCAGAGGAGCAGGGAGGGGCGGCGGTGTGCTAGAGCAGGGGAGGGGCGCTCGGCGTGAGCAGGAAGGAGGAGGAGGAAGGGAAGGAATAAAGGAGAAGGAGGAAGAGAAGAAAGAAAAAGAAAAAGGAAAAGAGAAAGAGAAAAAGGGAAAAAGGAAAGAGGAAAGAGAGGAAAAGGGAGAGAGATTTACGGCGCCGATCGCGGGATCGGTCGGGCACGCGCGACGGGAAAAACGAGGAAGCGAGGAACTTTGTTGGTGTCGGTACCGGGACGACGAATATTTGTCGGGAAAAGATTGAGCTTGATGAAAAGAATTTTGAAAATCAATTTTTAGGGAGTGATTTAACTTGGTAAATTTTCCGGATGTTACATTGCAGCACCTCTGCACAAAACCAATCAGTCCGGTTTTGAAACCAATCAGAACGGTTCTAAAACCAATCGAAACGGTTTTGAAACCAATCAGACCGGTTTCGCCAGAGAGCCTGGCGGGTAGACTGACGTACGCTCACCCGGGAGGGACCCCGTCAGGGCAAGCGCACGCAGGGGTGTTCTAGAATGGGCAGGCCACCTAGAACGTTCTCAAACGCTATAGAGACGAAGGAGAAACCGCATATGAGGTTGGAAGAGATTAGGGTTTCAGAGACATAAAGGTAAAAACATAAAGATAATTGTGTTTGATCGATTGGATGATCCTCAATCGGTCGTGACCCTTTATATTTATAGGGAGGCGAGGTCTTGCCCCATTAGGAGTCGAAACTCTTACAAATTACGTGCAAAAATGCAACTCCTAACTCGGACTCTACAGACCAAAACTGGTCTAATCGGTTTGGAAACCGGTCGGACCTGTTTGTCCAGCTGTAGATCTTCCCGAAGCTATAACTCACTGGTCCGAACTCCGAATCAGGCGATCCACATATGCATCTTGATCATCTTGACGAGAGCTTGAAGTACAATTTGCCTTTTCAGCACTTTGACCAGACCGGTCTGATCGGGTTAAGAACCGATCTATTGGTTTGCCCAGACCTGTCCAGATTTGGGTGCGAACATATGCCCCCCTGTTTTATAGCAAGGCATGTGTGCTAGAAAAGAATATACTGGTCCAGAACTATCTAAAGAAGATGATGATGAATGCATCGCCCATATACATGATTTCTTAAGTTATTATGCACACCAAAATAGCCGACATAATATCCTAGCAAAGTATGACATGATTGAAACTACTATGTCGACTTTTGATCATCTCGGCATATCAAATAACAGAAAGCTTGTTGCAACCATGGCGACTGATCATACAAATTACGGATCCTTGGTGACATGTGAGCATAATATTGATAATCATATAATGAAGACCAAGGATTATACAAAAACCTTGGATTATAATTATATATACTTGAATATGCATTCCATGGCACATGCATCGACGAGATAAATAATGAAGACCAATTTGACATCTGTTGATGTTTCTTTGCTCTTGGTGATGAAGAATTCCTACTTTCATCATCTCTTAACCGGTTATTTCTATTTTGCTTGGCTATATTATGATATTTATGCAGTAATTTTTCAAAGCTTAGCTTCTTCTTCATCACCTTGCTGCTTGATCTATTATTTGCAGTTTTGTCAGACTTTCTGGCAAAATCAATCTGATCGGTTTCGAAACCGATTGGACCGGTTTTCTCAGAGCCAGTCCCTTCGAGATCATCTTGCTCCCCAGCCGAACTTGATTGTTGCTCAGTTTTATTATTTGAAACATCCTCATAATTGGGGACAATTTGAGCAACAGAAGTAGCCGGTGTATCTTCAATAGTCGGCTTTTGTATATCTTGTGTCAAATCTGAATTTTGGTTCAATCTACCATCTTTTTTGACACGATAAACTTGCTTGATCACCTTATGCTTCTTATGCATAGACCAATCCTCTTGATGAAAATGGGCATTATTTACAGGTGATAGATCATTAGTGTCAGCTCTCTATAGGTAATGTAATTTGGAAGCAAATATCTAGGAGCAAAGGACATGTGTGAATTATAAAACCATGGCGAATAAAGATGAGGCATGCTACAATAAGGTCCCCATGGTACTGGTGTAGAAGATCCATGTGATGGAAACGACTTTGGTGTAGAATAGATATTCTATAGCAAATTTTGATCATGGAACTTTTGTTTCGGAGGAGACTTTGAATGTTTGGAATTTGGCCGACTAGCATCATTGACATTCTTTTGTCTTTGAGACTTAGCCAGAACTCTTTCATTAGACTTCGGCTTTTCTCTTTGATGCTTGTTACGGCCTTTGGATTTAACAGTTTTCCAAACACGAATCTCAGGTTTCTTAGGTTTCACCATCTTAGGTTTAGAGTTATTTGGAAAAACCCTAGAAGAAGCGGTTCGACCGACTTGAGAACCGATCAAACCAGTTGCAGCGCAACTGGCACCTTTGCCTTTGTTTTGTTGCCCCCCGAGCGTTGGAGTGCTAGATGCAATTTTTATGCTCTTACTAGGGGATTTTAGGTCGACAACTTCGGCTAGAGACGGCCAACGTGTCTCTTGACCAATAACATCACAAGCTGGCAAATTATTGCAAGGATTATTAATCGGCTTTTCAATTGCCGACCTTGAAATAACATGAGTTTGACCTACACTATTCTTTTTGCTAATCAGATCATCCACAAATCTAAGTAAAGCACTTATAAAATTGGACTTACTATGCTTTTGTACATCATACGTCCTCAATTCATTGATGGCAGATATCTTCATCATGATGATGCCTTGCTCAGCTACCTGATAACAATGAGGAACCATTGTCTCGTTTATGCCCTTGAGTAATTCTTCAGGTAATCCTTCTTCCTCAGCGGAGTCGCCAATTTGTTGGCGCCTTTTTAGGACCAACAACGCGCGCAGGAGCTCCTTGCAGCACCTCTGCACAAAACCGATCGGTTTTGAAACCAATCAGAACGGTTCTAAAACCAATCGGAACAGTTTTGAAACCAATCAGACCGGTTTCGCTGGAGAGCCCGGCCGTTAGACTGACGAACGCTCGCCCGGGAGGGACCCGTCAGGGCAAGCGCACGCAATGGTGTTCTAGAATGGGCAAGCCACCTTGAACGTTCTCAAACGCCATAGAGACGAAGGAGAAACAACATATGAAGTTGGAAGAGATTAGGGTTTGAGAGACATAAAGTTAAAAAGAAAAAGATAATTGTGTTTGATCGATTGGATGATCCTAAATCGGCCATGGCCCTTTATATTTATAGGGAGGGGAAGTCTTGCCCCATTAGGAGTCGAAACTCTTACAAATTACGTGCAAAAATACAACTCCTAACTCGGACTCTACAGACCAAAACCGGTCTAATCGGTTTGGAAACCGGTCGGACCTGTTTGTCTAGCTGTAGATCTTCCCGAAGCTATAACTCTCTCGTCCGAACTCCGAATCGGGCGATCCACATATGCATCTTGATCATCTTGACGAGAGCTTCGCAATGGTGAAGTCCAATTTGCCAGTCTCATCAATTTAAGAACCGATCTAATAGGTTGCCCAGACCTGCCAGATTTGGGTGCGAACAATATCCTTTCTTTTGTGTATATCTAGTAACACCGGGTTGCTTGTTGAAGATTCCCCCTATGACATGGAGGTTCTTTTTCTTCAATTTATTCAATAGTTTTGTTCTTTTTCTTCAGTAATTGTTCGTTTGGTAGCTCTTTTTCTTCAATAGTTCTTTTTTTTGGCTAGTGCTTTTACAACTTACAACTCGGTAAGAATGAACTAAATTCCAACTCTTGTTCGATACAGGTTGATGCTCCCCCACGTGCAAGCTGAGATTGAAGGGCCACCTCCTAGTAACCTGCAACACGTGGGCATGTGGCTCAAAAAGCAAAAGAAGAAAAGATGTTGATGGCGTGTAGGAAATCATGCAGCCCATTTTTTTTCCAATACGGCATGAGTACATGACCTAGTGGTTGTATCTATTCATTCATTACTACATGTTTTTCATGGGCAAACTCTGTAGTCCAGAATCATTTTCCTGCCCCGGTAATGTTGAGAATGCACAGCATTTGTTTTGACATACTTGAACGTCAAGGGAATGAATTTTACGTCAGTGTACCTCAGTGTTCATTTCAGCAATCTAGTAATCTAAAATTCAGTCTACTTTATTTTCTCCCAGTAATTGTGGTGAGCCGCACACGGGCACCCAATGCACCCGCACACTACGCACACTGGCTGCTGTCAGTCAACCACACATTTCGTCGTAATTTCTTCAGCAATCCAGAGATTAAATAATTCAATGATGGACTCAGTAATGAAGAGATGTGGCCATCTACTAATCTTAGAGCTAGTAACACATCATGAATCCATAAGCCAACAATATCTATGACTAGAATTTTATATATCGTAACACATCATGAATCCATGAGCCAGCAATATCTATGACCAGGAATTTTATATATCATATTTAATATGATAATGGTCAGTAGCACATTGATGGTAATATGTATCAATCATGAATAAAACAGGATTTTACAAGGAAATGGTTTTGTTTTTCACCATGTAGCATGTTCAATAACACCTTGTACTCAATACTCAGATTCACTGTCAGATTCATCATCCAGTTCCATTTCAGAGTCTTCCCCGTCAATGACATCTTCCTCCATGTGCCCCCTGCCACCACCTCCCTTCCTTCCTCCCCTTCCCCTACCTCTGCCGCTACCCATAGGTCTGCCCCTTGGTTTCTTAGGTGGATGCTCCCTTCCACATATCGCAGAATTGTGGCCGCTTCTATGGCATGTTGAGCAGCGACGCATGTGCTCAGTTGTTTGTGACCGATTGAAGTGCGGTGTCGGAACTGCATCACCCCCTTCTCTTGCTGCAGATCCTCTGCGGCCTCCCTTTGTGTTTGAAATTGGAGGTGCCGATGCTGACACGCTCTGCTCCTCTGGGACGAGATTTTGTGCCGCAGCTGTTGGAGCCGATGGCCCCACAACATCGGTATCTCCTTTATAACCTCAAGAGCTTGCCTGAGCAACTCTTTACACTTGCTCACTACCTGCGCGCAAATTTCAACACCATTTTCAGGAACCACTACTTAATTGCTACACAAATTCATATAATTTATTCAGTAATTCAGGAACATGTTGTAATTCATTAACAATCATCACAAGTAACTTATCAATCCAAGTACAAAACAATAATTCAGTAACAATGTGTAACCATCATGCTCTTTTCAATCATTATTACCTCACTAGACATCACAGATGATTGTTGCAATGCGCACCAACCTGGCAGTAGTTCCAGCATCTGGCTTGCTTTTGTTTCACCATTTGGCCCAGAAAACATACGGTCGTGCCTATGAAAGGCTGTGCAACCCTTGCTTCCCTTGTGTATCGCTTGGGAATGTACTTTGAGGGTACATGTTCAACTTGCAGATTTGTTAATACACACACCAGATGCGGACAAAACATTCTTGCATTTTTTATTATTAACACAACTATGAGTAATCTGCAGCACAACCTTTTGCAAGTAATCAGTATTTTTTTTCTGTGGAAACCCAACTAGTACGCACCTGTATGTTCCATCCTCATGCACTCGCATTCTAATACCGAATCCTCGGGTATGTCCCTTCTTACAATGGTCTTTACCACTCATGTTGCAGCCATGGGAATTCGGTCGGTGGCCTTGTATGTGATTCAAGGAAGTAGTTTGCTTTGTTTGGGAGCGGGCGCACGAAGAAAGCTGTGCTAGATAAGAACCTTTCCTTGAACTCGTGGTAAACAGCCCTGGTGTACATGCGCGCAAGCTGCTTGTCATACATATACTGTGTATACGGCACCCTTGGGCCCTGCAACAAAAAAATTGTTGATAATCCATATGATCTTTAACACATACTCATATCTATGTTTTTTCTCATCTCCACACCCTCTTTTTTTACGTGAGAATTATACGTCTCACGTGTCTCATTCTCCTTTGTATGCTCCAAGCACTCCAGGAACGACTTGGCAAACTCATGTATTGGAGTGGAATTGTCACAATAGCCACGCTTCACTACATTGTTCACGCTCTCGCTCCTTTGGGTCGACGTCATCGTACCACAAAAATTATCCTTGAAATATGAAGCAAATCCACATCTTCCTTTCATCAAAAGGTTTTGCCGGCACCCTCGATCCATGGGCTGTGTACTTATCAAGCATGGCTTCCCTTGCTCCCACAAAATCAGCTGGAGATAGAGGGTGGTTTATGACACTTGTCAACTTGTTTGACAAGGCCGGATGCTGAGCGTTAAGTTGGTTCAAGGTACTTGTTTATGACATGCCATCTGCAATACCTATGGTATGTGGTTCTGAACACCTCTCCTACTGCTTTCTCGATCGATGAGTCCTAGTCTGCAGCAGAAGTTGGAATGCACTCAGTTGTTCAGCAATTACCAACAAGCAATGTAGTGCAGTTCAAACACTACTAGACACATCAAATCATTATTAAATACTACAAGAGATATTTTCGCACTCAGTTATGCAATAATTACCAAGAAGCAATGTAGTCCAGTTTCCATTACACAATAATGTAGTAGTTAGCGTCAATCACATTTCAGCGCACGCCAGTACTATAGTAATTAACAGTAATCACATTTCATTGAAAACAACCAACCTGTGAATATGACAATAATGTCCCTGCCACCCATGCATGCGCGGAATTGCTTAAATAGCCATTCAAAAGTGTCCACCTTCTCATCCCTGAGCATCTCCTACCAAGTATAACATTCTGTAGCTAGCTATTGAACCCAACAAACATTGTCAATGGCATGCTGTATTGGTTCGTCTTGTACGTAGTATCTTAGAATTAGTACGTGGACATACTCAAAGTGATAAAATAGATAATCCAAAGCGATATTCATGAAAAATTTCAAAAGCATCTCTATTTAATTTATTTTGATTGTAGCTTATTACAAGTATATAAAAATTATTATGTCCACATACTCTATGTATGCTCACATACTCAAGTTATATACCACCACAGATGGTCTAGTATCATCACATACTACATGTACATACTCTTAGTTGGGTCAGATTCGTCATGTATCATGAGATGCGTAGGTTGGAGTAGCCACACGCACGTGTAGAAAGGATTTTCCATATGGCAACGCTAAATCCAACCCAGGTAGGAAATATCAATTTCCTATTCGAGTCAACCTCCGACTCGTCTGGTGCGGCTGGGCGAGCCCCCTCTCCATCCCAGTTTCCTGAACCACTTTGTGCGCCCGAGCCTACTTGAACCGTAACCTTTTCCCCGCCTGCATTTTTCAGAATTGTTTGACAGGCTCGTTTTCTTACACGTATACACAGCAGTCGGCGCTAGACATTTCTTTATGTGGGTCCACTACTAGAAAAATGACCTTTGGTCCCTAGTACATTAGTCCTGGTTGTGTGATAACCGGTACCAAAGGATGAATTTAGTACCGATTTGTAAACATAGTGCCCTAGGAAGCACTTTAGTACCGGCTGGTAACACCAGCCGGTGCTAAAGTGCACCTCGGATGCCAAAAAGCAGTAGTTTGACGCCCTTTTAATACCAATTTAGTACCGGTCTAGGCCTCCAGCCGGTACTAAATCTTCAAAATCTGCCACACGCCACCGCAGAACACAAGCACAACACAACACTCTCTTCTTTCCTTTTATCTCCTACCTCTCTCTCCTTCAGCCTTATCTTCTTTCTTTCCTCTACCTTTGTCTCTCCTCTAACCCTATCCTCTGTTTCCCTGCAGGTTCGCCAAGGGCGGCGGTGAAGTGGGCGGCGCGCGGAGGCCGGCCTCGGCGCGGGCGCGGCGGTCCTGGAGGCCGATGATGGCGCGCGGGTCTCGACGCGGGCCTGCGGCCGGCCCCGGCCTCGGCGCGGTGGTCCCGGAGGCCGGCGACAGCGCGCGGGTCTCGACGCGGGCGCGGCAGTTCCGGACGCCGGCGGCGATGCGCGGGTCCCAACGTGAGTGAGGGCACGTGGGTGCAGCAGCCGGCGGCGGCAAGGAAGCTGGTAGCGATGATGTTCTACTTTTTCATTTGTGTGAAGTCTGAGTGATGTTTCTTGAGAAGTGATGTTGATTTTGTATGAATTAGAGTGAGGCGATGTTATTGTTTCTTGAAAAGTGATGAAAATTGGTATGAACTTGCTGATGATGTTCTTGAGTTGAAGTTGAGTGAGATGATTTTGTATGAACTCAGTGATGAATGTTTAAAAAAAACTCGACCCGCGGGGGTGAAGACCCACCCCGAGGCATTGTATTAAAAAGAAGACCTTCTCACACAGGTCGAGAAAACCTCGGAACCTCCGCACCACCCATACACAGGGAACCGTTGCCTGTGAGACCGGCCGGTTCTATTTCCATTTGCTTTGGCGTGGGACGGACGAGAGAGTTTTTTTTGCAACGCGCACCTACTGTGCGCCACCCCCGGCCGTAAATTCACCCCTTCCGGGGTTCGAACCCCGGCCGGCGGGGTGAGAAGCGGCAGCCAAGACCAACTGGTCTAGCGGCCGTTCTCTCAGTGATGAATGTTGATTCTTAAGATGGGGGAATGGGGGTGGAGATGGGGAACAAAAACCAGAACGGGGAGTGTGGGGTGGGGCACCCCACAGAAACGGGGTTTGCACTTTAGTACCGGCTAGTAACACCAGCCGGTACTAAAGTGTCCGCATTTAGTACCGGTTCACAACCGGTTTAAACATGTCATTTTAGTCTCGAAAATTTAGTACCGGCCACACAACCGGTACTAAACGCGCCTTACAAACCGGGACTGATGCCCTTTTTTCTTGTAGTGGTCCATGCTCTTTGTTCTACACGTGTACATACACAGCAGTCGCAGCCACACATTTCTCCTATTTGGGGAAAATTGATTCCTATGTTTGATATGGAACCGGGATGTGATATGCTGTTTATATGTTTTTTTATTGAATGTGGCAAACCGGAAATTACATTGGCAAAAATTTTACGACCCAAGCAGGCTGAGAACACAAAAATCTTAACTATTTATGACCAACTAATACAATTTTGGGATTACAAAAACAGTTTTTTTTTTTTTGCTCTAGCGTTCGGACAACATAATCATGCAAAAAGCGTTTGTTGACCGTGTGAAAAAAACATAGATATTTATAGTCAGGTCATAAGAGTATGATTTTAGTGGCCCTAAACACTAGGACTATTAAACCAGTCGTTTCCTTTGTTGCCGTGCCAGCCAATAGTCTCCTCCACATCCTTATAGAAGTACAAATATTACAACCTGAAATGTGATTTGAGCATCATATTCTAAATAACTTTGTGTTGAATCTGAGCCATCGATTATGCAAATAAGTTATTCGATATTGGTCCTTTGGCTCCATAGCTTTCAATCTGCTTGTTGCTTCACCACAATTGAGGTTGTTGTCGCAAGCCTGGATCATGAATTATTTCAGAACTTGCCCAGTTTTTCAGCCAGCATTTGACTTCGTTTGGATCGTCTGCTGCTAGAAGAGGAAAACAACAATTTTTTCAGTCAGCCTTGACTTTCCATAGCTTCCAATCAGCAAACAATTAGGTCTTTAAAACAGAAATCGACCAAAAGAATTTGCCATAAGCATTTAAGACAAAAACAAGGCATATTGGTGAGACAAATTAGTATCATGAACCATAATATTTTGACCAAGTGCTGACGCTTTTTCAGGGCCAACACACGAATGCGCTAGATCGCGCGGGTCGCGAAAGACCGAATCGGCAGGATGCTGCCAAGGGCGGTTGAACCGCCCCAGCAATCCGGTTAGACCGGTATTGGGGGTTTTGCCTGAGATCCGGCTACAGTTACTAGGAACATTTGGAACTAAATCATGATTATTAGCATTTGTACATGTTGCTGAAAAAGTAGATGCAATCTCCACTCTACTAACGTGTTGTGCAGCATATAATTTTTTTTGATGAAACAGGAGGGGATTATCCCCTACTGATTATATAGATAAACAATAAAAGGCGAAATACAAAAGAAGTCTCCCAACGAAATTAAGAAACAAAGAAAGAAACAAAGAATATCAAGCACATCGTTACAAAATCTGACTGAGCCATTGTTGCATATGTATCTTGTCTTGTTGTTTTGCACGAAGAATAACCTGTGCAAAAGTTGTGCTGAAATATCTCTTGCAAGATGTTATAGTGGGTTGGATGTTTTTGAAGATGCAATCATTTCTGATCATCCAAATACCCCAACACAGTGAGATGATAATATCCATGAAGAAAGGCACACTAAGTTGAGCTCTGAAACTTTCGAATATAGCTAGGGGTTCACCAAGATTATCCAGTTGTACCTGTATGATACTCCAGCATTCTTTCGACAGATCACAGTGAAGAAAAAGATGCTCCAAATCTTCTTCTATATTCTTTTGGCAAAGCACACAGTGGTATGACTGTAACACCATATTCTTCCTTCTCAGCAATCCTCTGGTACTTAATCTATCTTTTAGGAGTAACCAAAAGAACACTTTGTGTCTATTCTGACTCTTGGATTTCCAGAGCCAGCTAAAGATAGGGTGAACCTGTCTGTGACCTATTATGTGCTTGTATGCTCTTGAGGCCGAGTAAGAATGATTTCCCCACACATACATCCACTCATCCTTCTCTTCTGAAAAATGAATCTCCTCCAAGGAAGCTAGTAGTGCCTGCAGTTGATCAAAGGCCACAGATGATAGAGGCAAATGGACGATTTCCTCAAGAGACCCTATGGTTCTTGCTTTCGCCAGAGTGATTCTCTTTGATCTGGCGAAAGAATACAACTCCGGGTAGTTATGATATGGTACTCCATCTCTCCATTGGTCTGACCAGAAAAGGATGGATTGCCCATCTTTAATTACTGGCAATGCCAAGCTCTTGAATTTATTTAAAAGCCTTAGAATCCCTCTCCACCAAAAAGATCCCTTCATTATCTCACTCGGCAGTCTGCCATTTGAATAGTATTTTTCCCATACAAGTCTGACCCAAGGTGTATCCACCTTGTTAAAGAATTTATGCAGATGCTTTAGGAGTAAGGCTTCATTCTGAGCTTGTAGTTTTAAAACCCCTAATCCTCCTTCTGACTTTGGCAGACAAACCATCTCCCATGCTGCCTTTGGTGGGGTTTTATCATTTAAATTGGCTCCTCGCCACAGACAATGTTTTCTGAACTTATCAATTTGCATGATGACTGTGAGGTGTAAGGGAAAAAGGCACATGAAAAAAAGTGGCAGAGAGGTGAACACTGAATTAGTGAGTTGTAGTCTGCCTGCCTGTGTGAGAAAAATAGAGGTGCTTGCTAGTCTTTTTTCACATCTGTTTACCAGAGGTAGGAAGTCTATTACTCTGGGTTTTGTCAACCCCAATGGCAAGCCCAAATAAGTGAAGGGCAGGGCTCCCACTGTGCATCCCATGGAAGCTGCCAGTTGGGTTGTTTTTTCCTCCTCAACATTGATTGGGACTAATAAAGATTTCCCAAAATTTACCTTCAAACCAGTGGAGAGAGCAAAATCTTCTAGGATAACTTGCAGCCTCTGTAATTGTGTCTGACATGCCTCCATTATCACTAGAGTGTCATCAGCATACTGTACTATAGGGAAATCTTGGCTATTTAACATTGGAATAGGTAATTGGAAATGACCAAGTTCCTTCTCTTTGTTAAACAGGCTTTGTAACAGGTCTGCTGCCAAAACAAATAAAAGAGGTGATAAGGGGTCACCTTGCCTGACTCCTCTTCGGCAGTGAAATGTCTTTCCAATTGTTCCATTCAAGAGGATGGAAGAGGTTCCTGATTTGAAGATGTTCTCCATCCATTGTAACCATTTTGCTCCAAAGCCCTTGTGTTGCATAATCTGAAGCATAGCCTCATGTTCAATTTTATCAAAAGCTTTTTCAAAGTCCAGTTTCAATATAACAATCTCTTTTTTTGATTTGTGACAGGGGTGTAAATATTCAAAAGCCCATGCCAGGCAATCCTAGATTGTTCTGGTTTTGATAAAGCCATATTGATTCTCATGAATTATATTCATAATCACCTTCTGCAGTCTGTTAGCCAGGAGCTTAGTGATGATCTTCATTGAGATGTTCAAGAGAGAAATTGGCCTAAAATCATTAATTTTTTCTGCCCCATCAATCTTTGGGATAAGAGTAATATGAGAGCCATTTATACTCTGCAGGCTAATGGCTCCAGCATGGAATGCATCACAAAGGTCATAGAAATCATTCTTAATGATGTGCCAACATTTTCTAAAGAAATCAGTGTTAAAACCATCTGGGCCTGGTGACTTATCTGATGGTAAATTTTTCACCACCTGGTCAATTTCTTCATGGGAGAAAGCTTCCTCCAAGCATCCCAAATCTGTTGTTGCTGGCAGTAGCTCATTCAGGTCAAATTGCATTGATGTGTTTGCCGAGCATCCAAGTCTTTCCTTGTAACTCTCCCAAAGTAAACTAGCTTTCTGCTGATGAGAAGAGATTCTGTCTCCCTGGTCATTTTTCAGATAAGTTATGATGTTCTTTCTATGTCTAATGGTGGCATTAGCATGAAAGAATTTGGTCCCTTCATCTCCACATGTTACCCATTTGATAGTTCCCCTCTGTTTCCAGTAGGTTCTCTGCTGTTGTAGAAGTAGGATTAGTTTCTCTTGCAAGAGCTGTCTGAAATTCCATTCAACAACTGAAAGATCTCTTATTTCTTCTAGTATTTCTAAGAGATGGAGAATAAGTTTCACATTGGCAATATTGTACTTTAAACTGGATATCTGAGCCTGCCATGCTTTCAACACTCTTCTTAAATTCTTGAACTTTGCTGAAATAACTTTGGCCTTGTCTGTTTGATTGGTAGGCAAGTTCCAACCATGTTGCACTACCTCAAAGAAATGTTCATGTTGAAGCCAATAATTTTCAAATCTAAAAATCCTTCCTTTTGGTATGTCAGTGTTAATTGTGATAACACACGGTGCATGATCTGAAACTTCCATAACAAGAGAGTGAACTGAGGTATTTGGATAGGTTAAAGTCCAAGAATTAGAAGTAAAAAACCAATCCAGCCTCTCTAGCAAAGGTTCTTCCTGTTTGTTCGACCAGGTGTACTGACGACCCAACAAAGGCAGCTCAATGATACCTAAAGCACTAATGGCTTCATTAAACAGAAACATTTCTGCTAAATCCCCTCCAGGTTTGTTTATGTCAGTTGGTTGTCGCATTAGATTAAAATCTCCTACCAAAAGCCAATCTATCTCATCAGGCATTTGAATTTGCTTTAGCCAGTTCATGAAGTCTCTCTTTCCTTCACTCGAGCAAGGCCCATACACATTCGTTAACACCCAGTCTGCTGCATTAAACTTTGAGTGTAATTCTACTGTCATGGCAAAGCTGTTGCTAAACACAAGGTGCCCCTCAAAGAAAGCTGATTTCCAAGCAATGATCATCCCCCCTGAGGCCCCAATCGATGGCAAAAATTCAAAAGCATCAAAGCTTGGAGGGCAGAATTTTTTTAGGAATAGAGCATCAAAAGACTCCTTTTTGGTTTCTTGCAGACAGATAATATCACACTGACTTTCAATAATTTTATCCCTTATAGAATTCCACTTTCTATCTGAGTTGATGCCCCTAACATTCCAGCTCATCACTTTCCAAGTTCTACTGTTAGATGATGCCATTTAGGTAAGGAAGGCTTGCAAATAGAGTCTCCGACCAGTTGAGAGCTCAATCCTCATGACATATAAAGTGGGTACAAACCAGCAGTCAAGGATAATCCCAAAAATTAAATAGACAGAGAAAAGCATCAACACCAGCTCTAGACAGAGTGTTATTACATGCCAGATAGGGAGATCATCATTAGCACTTCTATATAGAATAATAAAGTCTTTACTGATAGAGTCTTCATAACCACACTTTCCCATTCTATATCCCAAAAGGCCCACACCAGGGCCACCCAAAAGAGAGTTTTGGAAAAGATTTATTACAGGCCATAGAGCATAAAACCAAGCTTCTTGTCTGCTAGACTGAATATAAACTTCAGAACCAGAATGGAAAGCAAATTCCAATCTGTAGCCCCAACTGTTCCTTCTCCAAGAAGGGTTATTACTTTTTTGGTGGCCTCTTGAAGATCTTCTTTCCCTTTGCAGCATCATCATCATTATCCTTTGAAGGTTTCTTGACAACTGGCTTCTTCCCTCCAGGAGCAGTAGCCTTCCTCTTTTTTCCCAACATTTCCTCAGTAAGCTTGGCAGGATCAATCTTGCAGAAAGAGGCACCCAGATTTTTTATCAGGGAAGGAGAAATTGTTGGGGGCTTACTGTTGCAACCTAAGCAGTTCTTGTCAATGCAAGAAGCATGTTTAAATCCTTTCTGTTGCTGCCTGTTCCTATCACTTCTTCTCAGATCAGTGTCTACCACTGCATTATTTTTCTTGTTCATGACAGCTCTATCTAGAATGGCTTTGGACCAAGGCCCTGTAGAAGGAGAGATGTGGATCCCTCTCTTTTCTGGTGGAGTGCAGGGGGAAGTCATGACCTGCTGAGGCTCTTTCCCTTTCTCTTCTTTTGCTGCTTGCGGAGAGATTTCTCCTTCTATCAGAGAGATGTTATCAGTACTTGCAAAAGGGATTGCATCCAAGCATGCAGAATTTGCACTTTCTGGGCAGGAAGTAGGCAGAACAAAAGGTACCATTGATTTCTCATTTGCTTGAAAGTACTCCCAGGCAGTAGAAGATAACATATTTTTTGCCCACACGAAATTTCTAGGATTTAACAACATAGCAGTAAAGAAGTCTGCCCATGGCTTAGGGACATCCACTTTTTCAGCTCCCATCCCTGGAGCAAGATGTTGTGCCCAAGCTCTAACAGCTACAGCATGTTGCTTAGACACAGGTGGTTGACTATATAGCATTCTGGCAGTAAAAACAGGGTCTACTTCAGGCTGTTGAAGCTGAACAAAGCCCAGCTGCATATTCATGTCAAACTGTTGATTCTCTTCTAGTGCCTCATCCTGTGGTGCCATTTCTTCCCCAAACAGGTTCTCAATATTCTGGGCTTGCATATTATTACCTAGTAGTTCATCCTCTTGGATTTCATCTTGAATAAATTGCATAGGTATACCATTCTCCTGGGGAATGAACACCTCAACTTCCATATCATTCATCATAAAAGGTGGCTGAACATTATCAGAGTCTCCTGATGAATCTGTTCCATCTATTATTTGCACATTGTCCACTAATGGGATATTATCCTCTTCATCTTGGGCAACCTCATCATGAATCACACCCAGATCTTCTGGTGGTGCCATATTCAAATCAAAGTCATTGACTACAGGCTCTAGTACAGGATCTTCTTGGAGTATTGCTTGTGGGCCTTCCACTTCCTGCTCTGGATTTCCAGCATTCTCTGCCATCTCATTGTTGTTCTGTTGTAAGGGTGGCAATGGGCCAATGAAGGCCTCATTCACAGGTGCATCTGGCCATAGGCCCCACTGGGCAGCCACACCCCCAAGCCCCCCTTGAAAACCCTCTGCATTTGCATCTCCTCCAGCCTGTCCTCCCACATGACCTTGTCCATTTATATTGATCTGTCTAGGCTGACCATACCCAAAAAAATCAAACAGGTTTGGTTCCACAAAGTCAGGTGGTAAATCCTCATCACCAGGCCCACCACCTAGCAGCCTATATTGGAGGATTTCACACTATGCTGTCCAGGAGTCCCCTTCAAAATCTTCTCCTTCAGAGCAAACAATGAACCAGGGCACCTCTGAAAGGTCCACCACTCTTGCTTTCACTATGATCCTTGCCAAATTGTCAGATCTTCTTCCCAAACTAACAGCTTTCCAAATTCAGAGATGGTTTTTTCTATTTCTTTCATGCTCCAGAAATCAATGTTATATCCTAGCAACATCAGCCAAACCTCACATTTCATTGTTGTTTTTTTATTGTTCCAGCCTCTGTTATGCTCTGTGAAGGTGACTCTGTAATTTCCATACACATGGGGGCTGTTTCCAATCAGAAAATCCCTATCATGCACATAATTGAACCTGACATATGCTTGGCCATATGGGCAAGGTTGGATTGAACGAAAGCCCACGTTGCGATCATTGCGGAGAAAATCATCCAGAAGGGCTCGGATTGATTGGAAAGATACCTGCTGTTGTGGGAGAGGCTCGATGTGGGCGATGGCCACTTCACAGTTATCTTGCCTTCTTCCACCAAGCACTACCCTTGTCATTGGCTTTCGGTTGCCAACCATCAGCCTTCTGCTTCCTCGCGGCAGGAAGGGAGTTGGGTCCACAAACTTGTAAGCCATTGCCGATCTTGGCCACCCAGAGCAATCCTGCGGCAAAGGTACTGTACCAAATGGGGTTTTCTCAGGTTCAAGGTGAACGGATTGAGGGAGACTGCCTGGGGCAAAAGCTTGAGCCGGTGGTGGATGTGGATTTCGGTTTCGTGGCTCTAGGGAGGGGGAAGGAAATGGCGACCCTGGATTTGGCAACGGCGACTGGAGAATCGGCGCTGCTGCAGTTGCCGTGGAAGGTGAGGCGGCAGTGCCGTTAATGGAGGAAGGTGATGTGACTTTCCAGACAATGGTTAAAGGTTCATCCACCGTGCCAACACCCAGCAAATGTTTACCCATCTCAGAGAAGCTTGAGAAAATCGTGGGTCCACTTGAACCGGGCCCATTTGTCATTGACTGCACCCTTCTAAACCAAGTGCTTGTATCAACGATTTCTCCGCCTGTAAATCCAGAAGAGAAAGCAAACTCTCTGTTTTTGGACAATCTCGGGAACCGAGGCGGGTGTCGACACCGGCCGGCAAAATGGCCCAGACGAAAACAGAGCCCACAACGCGGGGGGAGGAAACAGTTGGGCCTTTCGTGTTTAAAGGAAAAGCAGCGACTACATTGCCTCGGCCTAGAACCCTTGGCCGTTACTTCTTTGGCTCTTGTTTCCTGATGGGCATTAACTTCATTAAACGTACTTGAATTCTGGCCCAGCTGGAGGCCCAAATCAACGCCTGAAAGATCGCCCAAGTTTGAATTTGAAGCTCCCGGTTTCACCGGAATTGAGTTCATCCCCGGCGTCGAGTTCATTAGACTTCACTGCATCAGCAAATGATTTCTTCTTTTTCTTAGAACCAACTTCAACCCATTCAAACCTCGGGCCACGATCAGAGAGGGCTGATAAACATGCACTATCCAACCCCTTCTCATTCCAGAGATGGAAGAAAACCTTGAATGTAGCACACTCAAAAAGACCAAGTTTATAAACCAGAAGACCCACTGATTTGGATGAGACACTGAACTTGAAAATATGTTCCTCCAATTCCACCACACAGAAAAGATTTGCAAGGCCACCAAGGACCGATTGGAGAATGGCCGCAGCCGAAGAAACACAGAGCATGAGCCGAGAACGGCTAAAGGAAGCGATCATCCAGAAATTGTCGAGTTCATCAGGGTGGGAAGAGGCCACAAGATGTCCTGTTGATGCGCGTACCTTTGCCGAGAAGCGAATTCCAGGGGATGGATCCAGCACAGAGAGGTCCATAACACCGGAGAGAAGAAGATTGGAAGCGACGGTTAGGAAGGCCGCAACGGGACGCCGGAGGGATGTGGGCGCCGGGACCGGGTGGTCACCGGCGCTGGATGGGATCTTCCATGGCTCTCCCCTCAAGCGTCTCTTGATCTGATTCGTCTTGACGTCTTGTGAAACGGTTGTTAATTAGTTTTTTGCATATGGCGGTAGATAAACGTTTGTTAGTTATTAGGCTGATCATTTGTAAAGAGGCCTAAAGATGGCGACACGACCATGTCGTGCAGCATATAATGGTTGAGAATAGCTGGCTGGGTAGCTAGAACTAGCATAGCCAACTTCCTCATTTACCGGCTTATTTTGTGGTGAAACCACATATTGCAAATTTGCAGCCGACAAATCAAAAGATAAAACACCTTGCTGAAAATAATGACAACTACTAGCATATGGTGTCTCATAAAAATTAATCACTGGCAATTGAACTTGTTCCGCAGCCGATGTATGAGAATAATGTTCTATGTTGCTAGTGTCATTGATATTCAAAGTATGCATATTACTTGACAACGGCTTTTGCATATAACATTCAGAACCATGATTTGCATAATTAGGAGTACTATCTGAAAAATGACTAGCCGACGCGATATGCCTACTATTATCATATCTAGCAACATCAACATGAGGATTCATGGTACTTGCAAAATAATTATTGAAAACATAAGACGTATTCGCAACTTGTACCTCGGTCTTGTTGTAGTAATACTGCTGTGGAGAAAAACGATAGTGATAGAGCTGGAGTGCCCGATCTTTCGGTGAGTGAAGATAATTTCGACTTGGTGGAAGTAGACCCTCACGATCCGACTACGACGAGCAAAACCCGAAGCGCCAATGCAATCGCTGAACCAACTCCCTGTGGTTACCGACCTTGTTGAAGCAAGATCAGCCTGATCACGAAGATCAATTCCTGTACGCAATCGAAGAACGAACAAGAAAAGGAGGCGAGCAATCTTAATATCACTTGAAGTTTTGGTTCTGGATCACACGAGGACAGCACGTGTTTGTGCGTGTTCGGTGTAGCTAAAGCTAGATGTAAAACAAAACCCAAGGATGCTAATACGGCTATAGGGTTTAATAGCACGGCCACAAGGGAGTTGGGGTCGTGCTACAACCCTAGGACGCGTCCCTAATGGACCAACTCGATACACGGCCCATTGGGCCAAAATAAGGTGGCGCAGCACCTTGGACAGAAAACAGTCTGACTCAAAATGACGATTGCGGCCGCCTCGGTGAAGATATGAAGGTGAGTCCAGATCCATCCGAAAGTAGACTTGATAAGCTTTCCATCAAGTACTTGATCGCCAAAAACGGAGTCCGGATGAAGTCGTGACGGCCGTCACAAGTTGACGTTCGTGCGCAGTCCGAATCCAGCCACATATCCTTCATTCTTTAGCACCATGACGTAGTTCAACTCTCTTGCACAAGCCCGAGTGATTGGCCCTGAAGGTAGTGCTTGGGGTGAAGGTGCTGCTGGTGTAGATGTACCGGTAATGTCCTCATCATCCTCCCCTTCTTGAACTGAAGTCGTCCTCGACGGCAACTCCTCATCCTCGCCCGCATATGGTTTCAAATCTGCAACATTAAAACTAGTGGAAACACCAAACTCCGCAGGCAGGTCAAGGACATAAGCATTATCATTAATCTTGGTTAGCACTTTAAAAGGATCAGCAGCACGAGGCATTAATTTAGAATGACGCAAAGTAGGAAAATGATCCTTCCTCAAATGCAACCAAACCATATCACCGGGTTCAAAAGTAACATGTTTTCTTCCTTTACTACCAGCAACTTGATACTTAGCATTAGTAGTACCAATGATTTGTTGTGTTTGTTCATGTAGGTTAATCATATGGTCAACATGTTCAACGGCATCAATATGTGGGGCGTCCACAGCATCAAGCGAAAATAAATCAATAGGCGCCCGAGGAATATAACCATAAACAATCTGAAAAGGGCACATCTTTGTAGAAGAATGTGTTGCATGATTATAAGCAAACTCAACATGAGGTAAACAATCTTCCCAACGGTTCAGATTTTTATCCAAAACAGCCCTAAGCATGGTTGACAAAGTTCTATTGACCACTTCAGTTTGTCCATCAGTTTGTGGGTGACAAGTTGTGCTAAACAGCAATTTAGTGCCTAATTTGTTCCAAAGAGATCTCCAAAAGTGACTTAGAAACTTAGCATCACGATCAGACATAATTGTTTTAGGAACACCATGTAAACGAATAATCTCTCTAAAGAACAATTCAGCAACATGACTAGCATCATCAGTTTTATGACAAGGAATGAAATGAGCCATTTTAGAGAATCTATCAACAACCACAAAAATGCTATTCCTCCCCTTCTTAGTTCTAGGCAATCCCAAAACAAAGTCCATAGAAATATCAAGCCACGGTAAAGTAAGGACAGGCAAAGACATATACAAACCATGGTTGTTCAAACGTGACTTAGCCTTTTGACATGTAGTGCATCGTGCAACCGAGCGCTCAACATCAGGACGCATACGAGGCCAAAAGAAGTAGGCGGCCAGCACCTCAAGCGTTTTGTAAACGCCAAAATGTCCCATTAGTCCGCCTCCATGAGCTTCCTGTAACAACAAAAGACGAACCGAGCTAGCTGGAATACACAGCTTGTTAGCGCGAAACAGGAACCCATCCTGCATGTGAAATTTCCTCCATGGTTTACCAGTCATACAATGTTTATAAGCATCTTTAAAATCATTATCATCGACATATTGATCCTTCATAGTGTGTAAACCAAAAATTTTAAAATCCAATTGTGACAGCATATTATATCAGCGAGACAAAGCATCAGCAATCACATTGTCCTTCCCGTTCTTGTGTTTAATGATGTAAGGAAAAGACTCAATGAATTCTACCCAATTAGCATGACGACGGTTCAGATTAGTTTGGGTACGAATATGTTTTAAAGCCTCATGATCAGAATGGATTATAAACTCACGATGCCAGAGATAGTGCTGCCACATTTGCAAAGTACGCACTAAAGCATAAAGTTGTTTATCATAAGTAGAATATTTCAAACTAGCACCGCTTAATTTTTCACTGAAATAAGCAACCGGTTTTCCTTCTTGTAACAAAACAGCACCTAACCCAATACCACTGGCATCACATTCGAGCTCAAATATTTTTCCAAAATCAGGCAATTGCAAAAGAGGAGCATGTGTTAACCTATCTTTCAATGTAGTGAAGGCGAGTTCCTGGGAATCAGTCCAAGTAAAAGGCACACCTTTCTTTGTAAGCTCATGTAGAGGTGCTGCAATAGAGCTAAAATCTCGTACGAATCGACGGTAGAAACCTGCAAGCCCAAGAAAACTCCAAATCTGCGTAACCATCGTCGGTGTAGGCCATTCCCGAATTGCATCAATCTTGCTGCTATCCACCTCAATACCCTGTGGAGTAACAACATAACCAAGAAACGAAACACGTTGTGTGCAGAAGATGCATTTTTCCATGTTAGCAAACAAGTGAGCTGCACGCAACGCATTAAAAACAGCATGCAAATGTTCTAAATGCCCTTCCATAGACTTGCTGTAAATCAAGATATCATCAAAATATACAACAACAAACAAACCTATGAAAGGCCTAAGAACTTCATTCATCAAACGCATAAAAGTGCTGGGAGCATTAGTCAAACCAAACGGCATAACCAACCATTCATATAAGCCAAATTTAGTTTTAAAAGCCGTTTTCCATTCGTCGCCCAATTTCATTCGAATCTGATGGTAACCACTACGCAAATCAATCTTAGTAAAAATAATGGCACCACTAAGCTCATCTAGCATATCATCAAGGCGTGGTATAGGATATCGATAACGAATAATGATCTTATTAATAGCACGACAATCTACACACATACGCCACGATCCATCCTTCTTTGGAACAAGTAACACTGGAACGGAGCAAGGACTAAGAGACTCATGAATGTACCCTTTGTCAAGCAACGCCTGGACCTGGCGCTGAATCTCTTTCGTCTCGTCGGGATTTGTGCGGTACGGGGCGCGACTCGGAAGCTGTGCGCCGGGAATGAAGTCGGTCTGGTGCTCAATGCCACGAAGTGGAGGTAGTCCCGATGGTAAATCTTGGGGAAAAACATCAGCGTACTCCTGCAAAATGTTAGCAACCGCAGGGGGAATATCCAAAGATGGTACATCATCAAGTGAAACGAGCACACTAGAACATACAAGTGCATGACAAGGTAGCTCATTAACACAAAGATCAACAAAATCAGCACGTGTAGCAAATAAAACAGGCGCATTCAACTTGATTTCAGAAGGTGATGGTACAAGTTGTTTAGCATTTTTAGCGGCTCGAGCAAGGTCATCTTTAACAATTTGTTCAGGTGTCATGGGATGTATAATTATTTTCTGACCTTTAAACATGAGAGAATAATGATTCGAACGACCATGACGCAAGCTATCAGTATCATATTGCCAAGGTCTACCAAGTAACAAAGAACATGCCTCCATAGGAATAACATCACAATCAACAAAATTAGAATAGGCACCTATGGAGAACGGAACACGTACCGACCGTGTTACTTTAATCTTTTCACCATCATTAAGCCACTGAATATGATAGGGATGCGGATGCTTACGGGTGGGTAAGGACAACTTCTCTACCAGCACTGTACTCGCCAAGTTGTTGCAGCTACCACTGTCAATGATGATGCAAATCGACCGCTCCTGCACAACACCCTTTGTATGGAAAAGAGTGTGTCGCTGATTTTTCTCTGGCGGGGCGACCTGTGTACTAAGAACACGCTGCACAACAAGACTTTCATACCTATCTGCGTCACTAGGAGTAGCATGGACCGCCTCATTATCTGCATGGTTAGTGGCAATCATAGTATGGTGAGGTTCATCGGAATCACTAGCAGAAGAGTACTCACCATCGTCACGTATGATCAAAGCACGGGTGTTGGGACAGTCCCGAATCATGTGACCAAAGCCTTGGCAACAAAAACACCAAACATCTCGTGTACGTCTCGAGGAAGAAGCTGCACCTGGTGTAGGTTTCGTCGAAGGTGCTGCAGGTTTCGTCGTCTTCTCACGCGGCGTAGTGCTAGGTGTAGAAGGTGCTGGAGTGGAAGATGTAGAGCTGGACGACGGGCTTCTTCCTACAAAAGGGTTAGTATATGTCTTCGAACGGCGTCCCTGCACTTCACGTTCAGCTTTGCAAGCATATTCAAATAACGTGGTCATATCATTATACTCCTTATAATCAAGTATATCCTGAATTTTCCTGTTCAACCCACCACGAAATCGTGCCATAGCAGCATCATCCTGTTCAAATAAACCACAACGAATCATACCCTTTTGTAACTCTTGGTAATACTTCTCAACGGATCATTGGCCTTGCTGGAATCGCTGCATGGTGTTAAGCAAATCTCGGGCATAATAAGAAGGAACAAAACGATGTCGCATAGCAGCTTTTAATTGAGCCCAAATAGATGGAACAACAGTGGGATGTTTGAGTTTATATTCACACCACCAAATTAAAGCAAACTCAGTAAATTCACTAATAGCAGCCTTAACTTGAGACGTAGCAGGGATATCATGACATGAAAATTTTTGTTCAACCTCTAACTCCCAATCAAGATATGCAGCAGGATCATACTTGCCATTAAAAGTAGGAATCTTAAATTTAATCTTCGCAAATGAATCATTAACCGGATTACGTACCACACGGCGGGCACGAGGTTGGCGGTCTCCATCCTCATATTCCGTGTCACCATCATAGCCCTTCTGCAAGTCCGTGAGCGTCGCGTTCATCGTCGTGAGCGTCGTGTTCATCGCATCAAGCCGGGCCGTCAAGGTGTCAAATGTACACTTGGCGGCTGTCTGAGCAAGGTCCTGCTGGTCGAGACGCTCGTTGGATGAAGAGAGTGCGGAATCAACCTTCTCGTGCAGCGTCTTTATGTCGTCTTTAAGTCCATCAAGGTCGGCCCGCATGCCTTGCAACTTGGAGTCCATCTTGTCGTCGTCTCCTGACATGGTTAGCGCAAACACAAGAAAAACAGATCCTACGACAACAAATGTGTGGGTGGAAAGCTCACAAAGATGCTGCGATCAAGGTCTTATCCGTTCTTTCCAAGCAACAGGGGCGATCGCAAACAACAAGTAGAACCTGTGAAAGATTGGAGCAGCGATTGCATGGAGAAACAAAAGTCTGCTCGTCGTAGGAATATGTGTAGTTCTGGGTAGGCTGCACTCAAGTCAAGGATTAGCACAATCAAACAATAAATGCAAAGCTGAATAATAGTGCTAAACACGTAACAAAGCTGCTGGAAACAAGTGCCCCCGCGATGGATCAAGCAAAGGCAACAAGGAAGTGAGGTGCAGAAACGGAAAATCTCCCGGGCCGCGTTACGATGTGTAAACAGCGTTTTTTGGCCTCGAAACCAGCTACACCTGGCGCTACGCGGGGTGCCCCGTATAGAAAATTTCGTAAGCTTTCCGGAAAAAAAAAGAACGCTGAAATCGGAGATCCGAGCGAAAAGTTATGGCCGTTACAAAACGGGTGTTCGTAACGACACAAAACTGCCAAACGAAAAACCGAACTTTCCAAAAACGAACTGCTCTTTCCTTTTTTTTAATTCCTTCCTTTGTCTTTCTTCTCAGAACTTTCCTTTTTTATTCCTTTTTTTCTTCCTTTTTTTCTCTCTTTCCTCAAACAGAAACACGAAACCGAGTAGGGTTCGGTTGGATCGGCGGCGCGTGGAGTGCGGCTTGGGGAAGGAAAACGAAACCGAGTAGGGTTCGGTTGGAGGAGGTAACGGCGTGGTAACTCGGCGTGGTGGCGGCGGCGTGGTTTTGTAGGGTTTGTGGTGATGATGACGGCGGCGACGGCGCTGGTGGTGATGATGATTGCGGCGGCGGTGGCGCTGGTGGCGAGGTAGGACAGCGACGGCGGCGGTGGTGGAGATGGAAAGCGACGGAAGCACAAAGTGACCAGCAACAAATTAACACGAAGCACACAAATTCAACAACGCAAATTATTGAAAGAAAGTGCACGGCGAAGAAAGGTTTTGGGACAATGGTCTAACCTGAATTTTTTTTGGGTTTTTTGGACTGTAGGTAATAGAACAACACTCGATAAAAACTCACTGATCAACCTGGAAAGCTGATACCACTTGATAGAGCTGGAGTGCCCGATCTTTCGGTGAGTGGAGATAATTTCGACTTGGTGGAAGTAGACCCTCACGATCCGACTACGATGAGCAAAACCCGAAGCGCCAATGCAATCGCTGAACCAACTCCCTGTGGTTACCGACCTTGTTGAAGCAAGATCAGCCTGATCACGAAGATCAATTCCTGTACGCAATCGAAGAACGAACAAGAAAAGGAGGCGAGCAATCTTAATCACTCGAAGGTGGGGTTCTGAATCACACGAGGACAACACGTGTTTGTGCGTGTTCGGTGTAGCTAAAGCTAGATGTAAAACAAAACCCAAGGATGCTAATGACGGCTATAGGGTTTAATAGCACGGCCACAAGGGAGTTGGGGTCGTGCTACAACCCTAGGACGCGTCCCTAATGGACCCAACTCGATACACGGCCCATTGGGCCAAAATAAGGTGGCGCAGCACCTTGGACGTTCGTGCGCAGTCCGAATCCAGCCACATATCCTTCATTCTTTAGCACCATGACGTAGTTCAACTCTCTTGCACGAGCCCGAGTGATTGGCCCTGAAGGTAGTGCTTGGGGTGAAGGTGCTGCTGGTGTAGATGTACCGGTGATGTCCTCATCAGATAGCTTGCCATAATAGGTCTTGATGCTCCTGATCTTGTGATAAATCCATATATTCAAGATAATCCAAGCAAAAAAGACCAATACTTTGTTTCTTTTGTAATCTTCAATATAACGCAGCAAGCAAAACACAATGCAGCCGGCTTGAGCAGCCTGACTCAATGGAAAAACGAGATATGCAACTGTCTTGAAGGACCGGATGCAATGATAATGGCAAATCAAAGTAATATATAAAAATAATGGGCTAGGGTTTGAACAGCCGGTTTTAAATCAACCAGACCTTCAAGTCCCCAGCGGAGTCGCCAACACACGAATGCGCTAGATCGCGCGGGTCGCAAAAGACCGAATCAACAGGATGCTGCCAAGGGCGGTTGAACCGCCCCAGCAACCCGGTTAGACAGGTATTGGGGGTTTTGCCTGTGATCGGTCGTTCGAAAGGGTAACTACCACGCTTACGTGATGGCGGACGACAAGGTTTACGAGCAAACCAGCAAAGGGATAACCAATGCACTTAAGTGGCGAAGAACGACTAGTTTATGAGCAAACTAGCAAAGGACGTCGAAGCTCACGCCCGGGAGGGACCCCGTCAGGGCGTGGACGTCGCCTGAAGTGCCCTAGGTCGACCAGCAAGCCTTAGGACGTCATCACTGGTAGCGGAGATCACGATGAACAGCAAGAGAGGTTGGAAAAGGTAGGTTTAGAGGTAAAAAGTAGATGCATAGTGTTTGGTTCGATTGGGATTTTCTCAATCGGCCGTGGCCCTTCAAAAATATAGGGTGGGGAGGTCTTGCCCCAGTAAGAGTCGAAGATTACATAAATCTCGTGTGAAATTACAACTCCTAACTCGGATTTGCCTGTCAAGGCCGGTCTATCCGCCTTTCCAACCCGGTGTAACACCCCGGATTTTTTCCAAAACCCGGAGGCTAGCAAAAGCATAAAAAAATAAAGTCTAGAATTTAATGAAAATATTGGCTAAGATTTCCCTGTAAATAGGACATACTGGTTAAGCAAGAGCCTAGCCAAACAGGCTGATATCATATAACAAGTAAATAAGCATCACAGCCCTACCCAAGAATCGAAGGAAATAACCCGTTCAGCCACGATAATGTCTCAAGCAAGATATAAACTAAAAGAACCAAACTTAACTAGTTACAGTTTAAAAGAATGAATGGATGAATTAAGCTATGTAGGTGTGAAAGTAAAACGAATGTGTGTTCTTTAGGAATGATCTACTCCCAACTCTCATGCATGTCGCAGTCATTTGGTACCTAAAACCAGATGAACACAAAGGTGAGTAAAAACACTAATCAAGTACAATTAGAACAAGAAAACATATAGAAACCATGGTCCATGAATAACGAGCGAGAAACACCATGAAACAGTAGTTTTCGTCTGAAACGGACGGTACCAGAATAATTCCTTTGCATTTACTGGTAAAGCCGAGTAAGTGGGGCCAGCACTTACTCACAGGAACCTGAATAAAAGAACCAGATCGCACTCCGGATCCACCGGTACTTGAATTGAATTTAAATATGAAAGAACTACTTGAAACTTGAATCCCATAGCCGAAACTTGAATGTCATGAAAGCGAATATGGAACAACACAATGACATCTCAAAAAAATAACTATCAGGCACACATTTCATCACACAAGTTCGTCATGCACTTGCCTTAACCTCGACAAGTTCCCGATGTCTCATGTTTGGCACTAGAATTCCCCAAACCACAAGAATTTATTATCTATCAAGGCCCGAAGTACCATCCTCAAATGCTCCTCATGCTCCTCCTCAGTCTTAGAGAAATGAGTATGTCATCAATGAATACGACCACAAAAGCATCAAACTGATGAAGCATGTTGTTCATTGTCTCCATGAAGTAAGGAGGTGCAGTAGTCAGTCCAAAAGACATGACTCTAAACTCATAGTGCCCATACATAGTGGCAAAAGATGTCTTCTCAATGTCCTCTTCTCTAACTGGAATTTGATCAATCCTGGAAAATACCTTCGCACCTTTTAGACGATCAAGCAACACATCGATGCGGGGCAAAGGGTACTTATTCTTGATAGTCACGGCATTCAGCCCGCGATAATCAATACACATGCGCCAAGTCCCATCCTTATTCTTAGTAAAGAGGACTGGGGCTCTCCAAGGCGACACACTGCGTCGAATCAACTTCTTGGACAATAAGTCATACAATTGTTTCTTCAACTCTTTTTGGAAAGGCCGAGACAGACGATATGGTGCTATAGAAACATGCTTGGTACCGGGAATAAGATCAATACGGAATTCCACCTCACGCTTGGGAGGCATACCTGGCAACTCTGCAGAAAATACATCCAGATATCCCCGAACCACATGAATCTCCTCAATCAATAGGGACTTGGATGGCTTCTCAGCTAATGTCAAAAGAAATCTAGTCTTTATAGAACGGTGTCTAGGGAATAAGCCCGCCATCACAAATAAAGAATATGAAGGAACACTAGCTTGAAAAGTTATTGTCTGACCAAAGGGAGCTACTAAAGAAACAGTCTTCCAAAAACAAGATATTACCGCCCGATAACGATGTAACCAGTCCAAGCCCAGAATAACATCAAAGATTTGTAAGGGAATCATCATAAGATTTGCAACAAAATCATCCCCATCTATAGATATTGTGCAACCTGGGCACACCACTGAACTAGAAATCAAACCACCCGCGGAGCTAACATGAACAGACTGAGAAATCACTTGACTAGATAGGCCAAACCTTCTCACGAAATCAAGTGAAACGAATGAGAATGTAGCACCAGAATCGAGTAATACTAGAGCATCATGTGAATCAACTGGAAATATATGTGAGAATACATCTAGACGACCCAGGGAAGAAGCAGTGGGCATAGTGTAGACTCGAGCAGGGTTTGTAGTAGCGGAACCGACCCTAATCTGATGCGGTGGAACAGAAGATGGCGCAGGCAACTGATGTGGAACATGCGGCACTGGCAACTGTGGCGGAACATGTGAGGTAGGTAGCTAATGTGGATGCCAATATTAGCCAGTAGAAGACATATACTATGATGGGTCGTATTGCTGTGGGAATGGAGGCGGAGCAACCATCATATGAACTGCACCATGAGATGAACCAACAGAAGGAATATAGCCTCTAGAACTGGATGGGAATTGCCCAGAAGAAGGGTTAGGCCTCTCCCACTTGATGATAGAATCTGGATTTTTCTTACAGACAATAATCATGTGTCCCTCCTTGCCACAAGAGCGACAAGATCCAGAAAAGGTACACTCTGTATAACAGTGAGGCTTCCCACATTTGAAGCACATAAAACCCTGGACAGGTACTGGACGCATGAATGGAAGCTCTGCAGAACGTGATGATGAAGAAGACTGTCCCCCTGACTGTCTAGGCTTGAATGACTGAGATGGTTGAGAGTGATGGTTCTGCTTAAACTTCTTGAAAGGAGGTCGCTGAGAGGATTCCCGCTCTCCTTCCTCATGAGGAACTCTCTTCTTGTCACCACCTGTGCCACTAGCACTCCTAGAACGATTCTGCTAAATTGCAGTAAGCTGAATTTCTCACTCCATCCCTCTTGCCTCACTCACTACAACTTGATAGGTAGTCGGTGGGTTCCTACCCATCACTTCTCTATACCGTGCATTAAGTCCTCTAAAGAACTTCCTAGCCTTCTCACGTTCATCTATAGCAACACTAGGCACAAAGCGGACAATGTTAGTGAATTCTTTTTCATACTCATCCACGGTCTTACTTCCCTGCTGGATATGGTTCAAGCAACGCTCATCCTATCCCTATAGGTCTCAAGATAGTAATTAGCTTTGAACTGCTCTAAAAAGATCTCCCAAGTGATAGCACCACAAGAAGGAGGCCACACATCGCGAACACCATCCCACCATAAATCGGCAAGGCTCGTAAGCTGGTGTGGTATAAAGAAGACATTATCCTCAGGAGTCATCCTACACCCATCCATGACCTTCTCTACCTTGCGCAACCAGTCTGCAGCATCTGTTGGTAACCCCGATCCATCAAACTTCTCCACTTGCAGCGATGTCCACTTGGTAAATGCAATTGCCTGAGCGACTGGAGCAGCAGGAACAGCACCAGCAGTAGCTCCGGCAGCAGCAGATTGCTCAGGTCCATTGTTCTCACCAACAACGGCCTCATTATCCCCTTCTTGTTCAATGTTGCCACGACCACGACCTCCACGACCTCTACCGCGGCCACGAGCTACACGAGCACTCATTCTCGGCGGCATAACTATTACCCAACAAAGAACAATAAGGATATGATCAACAACAAGTTTTCATATCCATTCTAGAGGCAAAGTAATATAAAGCGGAAACGTAAATGCATTGCAGCCCATGCATCCCATCCTATAGTGCACAAGTGTGTCAGTTTTAAATAATTTAGGCCTAAGCAAAATTTTATTTATCTGGCAATATGCAACAACACAGAAACACTTTAACCTGGCTCTGAATACCAAATGTAGCACCCGGGATTTTTCCCAAAACCCGGAGGCTACCAAAAGCATAAAAAAACAAAGTCTAGAATTTAATGAAAATTTTGGCAGAGATTTCCCTGTAAATAGGACATACTGGTTAAGAAAGAGCATAGCCAAACAGGCTGATATCATATAACAAGTAAATAAGCATCACAACCCTTCCCAAGAATCGAAGGAAATAACCTGTTCAACCACGATAATGTCTCAAGCAAGATATAAACTAAAAGAACCAAACTTAACTAGTTACAGTTTAAAAGAATGAATGAATGAATTAAGCTATGTAGGTGTGAAAGTAAAACGAATGTGTGTTTTTCAGGAATGATCTACTCCCAACTCTCATGCATGTCGCGGTCATTTGGTACCTAAAACCAGATGAACACAAGGGTGAGTAAAAACACTCAGCAAGTACAATTAGAACAAGAAAACATATAGAAACCATGGTCCATGAATAACGAGCGAGAAACACCATGAAACGGTAGTTTCCATCTGAAACGGACGGTACCAGAATAACTCCTTTGCATTTACCGGTAAAGCCGAGTAAGTGGGGCCAGCGGATCCACCGGTACTTGAATTGAATTTAAATATGAAAGAATTACTTGAAACTTGAATCCCATAGCCGGAACTTGAATGTCATGAAAGTGAATATGGAACAACACAAAGACATCTCAAAAAAAAAAACTATCAGGCACACATTTCATCACACAAGTTCGTCATGCACTTGCCTTAACCTCGACGAGTTCCCGATGTCTCACGTTTGGCACTAGAATTCCCCAAACCTGTGGATCAAAACTTCTCTTAATAACCAGTCCACACAAACCACAAGATGGTAAAGACAGTACTCAAACAAATCCACACTAAATTCCTAGATCGTCCGCTCACACATTTTTTTGAAAATTCAACTAAATCCTGAGTTGCTCGCTGTTTAGACCATAACTTTTGATTCTCTTAACGAAATATAGCAAGTAAATACATTTTGAACATCTAAGCAAAATTTCCTACAACTTTTGTTTCAGGGACCAGGGTGAATTCATACTTTAACACAGTCGAAAACAAATAAACAGATTACTGCACAGTTTTCACAACTAGACAGCAAAACTGTTTTGGGCATAACTCTCAAACGAGTGATTGGACTGTAATGAAACTAGCGCCATTGGAAAGATATCAACGAAACCTACAACTTCTGTTTCAATGAGATTGAGAAATTTTGGACCAACTGCCACCAGATTTGAGTGAAGGCTGCTGCAGTAATTTGATCCACTGAAATAGGCTTCGATTAAAAATTGGGTCATCTAAATCCATCTATGCGCACCTAGGGATAAATTGGAAATTACCCCAACAGCAGAGATCCAAAAATCAGTGAAGGAATTTGATGAATTTTGAAGACCCTGTTACTTCTCTTCCCCGCTATTCCCTTCTGCCTCCTCACGGCTGTGCATCAATAGCACGTGCAGAACAGCAGCTCACCACCCGGAACTACAGGAAGCAAGTTGCAGGTTGGTCTCCCCCAATCCCCTAGTTGCCGGCCAAATTTCATCCGCAACAAAAAAAACACAGGCTGCAGCAGAGGCTGTACCTCGAGGAAGCAGATGAAGCACCGCAGCAACAGGTACCTTGGGGTGTGTTGCCAGTGAATGAGGACTCACGGTAGCAATAACCAACAAAGGGCCAGCGGCAGCTCCTAGGAGAAGAAGACGATGGAAGCAGAGGATTTGTGAACCGGCGGCGGCGACCGGCGGCACTCGATGGGTTGCGGAGTTAACAAGACGAGGCACAAACTTAACACGAATAGAAAACCTAAAGCACATCCAATGGTCTATATTAATTTGCTTGCCATGGGTTCACCGGATGCCCAAATATGACATGTGAATAGTCAAACGGATTTGTTTCGATGAGATGGACGCATCCGTGGTCTCTGATCAACCATACAAGCAATGGTTCAAAAAGTCAAATTTTGGCCACTCTTGTCAACATTCTAGATTTTATTTATCTATTTATTTATTTATTTGGGATATTACACCCGGTCTAACCACCCCTAGCAGCTTGTAGATCTTCTCGGCATCATATCTCCTTCATCCAGACTCCAAATTAGGTGATCCACATATGCATTCCGATCGTCTCGACGAGAGGAAGATGATGGTGCAGTCCAGTTCCACTTTTGAGAACTTTACTAAGGCCGGTCTAACCGCCCTAGCCTCCCGGTTAGACCGCTATGCTCAGATTGACAACAAAATCCATCCGATGCCAATTTTGGTTGTCAACACTAAGATCAGAAATACTGGAGATGGAACAACAAGCTCACAGTTTCATGATAGAACAATATGATAAACACATACTAGACATACATTCCTTACGCTAAAGTAAGAAAAGAACACATGACTTCCGTCAAAATTCAGATATCCAAAACTACTGTACAGTCATGCTCCTTGCACATAACTCGTTAAACAGGTGAACAAGTGCAAGATAGATACGAATCAAAAGGACGCTCAGGACTCAATATGCATGAAACAGGAAACCCACGGAACACTTACTATGATCAGTACAACCGAGTAGTAGGCAATAGCAATTTTCTTCCCTTAGCTATAGGACCCCAGCGGTCTTTTCCCTCCTCCTCCCCCCCCCCTGTTTTTTTGAGGAAGGCAAACGTCCAGTACTCCCTCAGTTCTCAATTATAGATTCTCAATTATAGATGTTTATTAGGACGAGCAAATTAGTTCCTAAACGTCATATATTTATGGACGGTGTTAGTAACTTACAAAATTAACTGAGAGCAGTTTTTTATACATTATTGCAATAAATCATATCTGTTTACAAGTTGTGGCAAGAACGCAGCAGATAATTTAAAACAGTTTATGGGAAAGGACGAATTACCAAGAAAAACTGAGGAGATTTTGCAACAATGGTGGATGTATGCCTCATACGTTGGGATTCACACAAAGACAAAGATAAGGTGATCCAAACAGCACACGGTGCCTCAAAGGATGGAACCAGGCCCGGTCCTCAGATTTTAGTGGTCCTGTTTGGAAAAAAAAATATTATAGTAATAATAGTAACAGTAGTACACTTATCGTCTTAGAGATGCCTCTGGCCACGCGGCCTAGGGGGTCCTGGCCACGCCGCCCTACCCTTTTTCGTCTCTGTTTTCTCTGATTTTTCTCCAGTACGCTCTTAAGGTCTACCCAAATGTATATTCTTCATGTGACTGCTCCATCTTGTTAGAAACTCTATCAAAATAATTCTCCATACTCAATGTGTTTGGGTTGTAGTCAAGGAGGTAATCATAAAAAAGAATTTTTGGGTTTGGGGGTGGATATCCAGCGAAGTTTGCCAAATTTCTAATGTGAAAATTAGCAATGCATGGATAGAGAGGCTAGCAATAAGAAGATACGCAAAAACGGAATGGCTAGCTTCTTAATCTCGTACCGAAGAAAACAATTCTTGAATCAATGCACTTAAGAATAAATCTTATTCTAAGGTTTATCATGATATATATTTCATAGGCTTTGGATGGGTAAAGAAATTTGCAAAGGTATTATTGACAAGTTCAGCATACAAAGAATTTTAATAAAACTACCTTTGACAAATTTAAACAAGAGAGCAAGATTAATGCATATGGGTCTTAAATCATAACCATCACAAAAGATTGAGCTGGTGTTTATATTAATTTCAATTTGTATTCAAGGAGAGTGTTAGTCCAAACAAGCATGTGATTAGTGCAAAAGAAAGTACAAAGCAGCAACGATCATCATATTTCAACATTGCATAAATTTAAATTGTCTTTACCATTAATCATATCATTAAAGCTGAAGTGATCACAATTATTTATTCTCAAACACTGACTCTCACACATTCTGAAATTTAAATAAAGAAAACAGAAAAATATGCTACGCACACACAAAGGCTTGCACGCACACTGAAGAAATAAATAAAAGAAAAGTTGGAAAGCGCAAATCAAATGTGCAAGTTTTATTCTGACATCTGCTGATCACTGTCCACTGTAGTCTCCGCTCGGTCCGCCATGGCTGTCATAATATCCCCGTTCATAATACAGTTGAACCGCTTCTCCTGAAAATTCTTCTAGAGGCACAATTCCGAGCTGACCAAAATGATATGCCATTCCAAAAATTCCATCCGCGATCCTTTGCGTACGCCTCTGAATTTCTTCATTATCTTCCAGATTCCTGTTGGCATATGCACTGAAGGCTTGTACACTGCGCTGTGGCTGTGGTAAATGTGCAAACTGCGCCCTTATTGATCCATCTGGTGCTCTTCCTTGATATGGGTCAGGAAGATATGGCTGCTGCGCATAATGTGGCACATAGCCTGGCTATGGCATTGCATAAGCAGGCTACTGAGGAGGTGGAACAAAATGTCCTCTCCCCCATGCTTCAGCTGGTGCCTCTGCCCAGACTGTTTCTGCAGGTGTACTTTGTGCTTGGCCCCATGGTCCTTCATCTTGCGGTGTCTGTTGTGGCTGCGCTCCTCCTCCTCCTCCTCCTCCTCCTCCTTCTTCTTCGACGGCTGCTGCTTGTCATGTCGACCCCTTCGCAATTCTTTTTGCACTTCTCATCTGTACCATGATCGAACTATCACACCAATCTTTCTTGCCTCTTGTAAACAATCTAAGTCTTTTATTCGGCAAGGATATATCAGTTCCTAATATTTTGGATCCCTTGCTCTCATTTCCACTGATATATTTTCCTTGCACCAGAAATTTCCCATCCATCTCCGTGCCTTTCACGAAAAATCTAACATTCAACTCGATGTCAGGACCAAGGCAAAAGCAATTGTTGTCAAATAACATGCCATGTCAATTTTCCCGGTGCCAGATGATGCTTCGTCGACACATCTTTTCATCATGATATATGAGGGATCAATATGTTGTTTCTTCACCAATGCAGCGTACATCCAGTTCAGTTCTTGCTCAGTTACTTTGCCTTCCTTCATTCTTCCAAGAACCCTCTTTGCTCATCCATGTGTGAAATATTTGCAACACAATGTTGCAAATCCCTTGCCTTGTATGCTTCTCTCCCATGGCGATCTTCTTCCAAAAATTTTCTAACTCATTGTCTTCAACTTCCATTGACTCTAGAGCTTCTAAATCAAAGCCCAGCAGTCCAGTCACACTGGCATATGAAATATGTCTTCTCTCATCCTTGATTCGGAATGAGAGTAACATGGCTTCATCTCCTTGATTGTTTACTATCCGCAACTCAGACTTCATCGTGACTAACATCTCCAAAGCAATATCTATCCTGTGATTCACCGATTCCTCCATCGCGAACTTCGTCCAACCCATGTTTTGCAGCAACTTGTAGATGTCGGAGTAGAAACCCAGCTTCATCAGTGTGTCGTCATGGAAAGTCGAATTTTCCATGAGTCTCTCCTTCAGGTTGTTGAGCTTCAACTCCTTCGCTTCAGAATAGATGATGAACCCGTAGGGTGTCACCCTTGGTTCATACGGGGGTGGTACGGTTGAGCGTGTGGTGCGACGAGGTGGAAGTGGTGGTGCGCCGGATTGCGGAAGAGGATTCATGAAGCGCATAGAGGCACTTCCCGAATCACGCATGCCACCAAGTAGCAGCGTGTCCCTTCTTGGCTCGACGAAGTCTTCCTTAATAGGACGAGGCGACCCGGAGACCGAGTGCCTTCGCGATGAGCTTCCAGAAGGTGCGTTGGACGTTGACAACCTTGTCTTCCTCTTGGGGAAGGGGAGAACTTTCTTCCACATGGCTACACTCAACTAAAATCACTACACCGGGGTTGCTGTCCGGTGGAAGAACAAAGGCAAAGAGGCGGAGAAAACTATGATTTTTGGTGGATTTTTGGTGGTTTTTCAAGTAAATTTTTTATCTCGAATTTTTATAGAGAGTTTCTGGTGTTGAACAGGTATGAACTCGAGAATGTAGAACAAGAACAAGGTGGATGACTTACCTGTGAAAGGGAAGCCCGAGGGGGTCTTGTAGGGAGCATGCCGTGCGGCCAGGGGGCCCTCTGGCCGGCCGGCCGAGCCTGCTGCTGCCTCCACTTCTCTCCAAATTTTTCCCACATGTTCTTGTCCTGATCACTAGCCCATGTCCTTGCGTTCCCACTGTTTGCACCGTCCATTGCTTGTGAACCACTCCTTTTGATTAAAGATGTTGTCAACTTTCTCATGATTTACTCCTTTGAGTCACCTCCATGTCTTAGCATCAATTATACACCACATGAGGCCACCAATTCTGCCATATCTTGGTGCTTTGCATGCATGGGTGTTCCCTCATTTGTTTGATCTTGCATGTAGTGGTAGGTGAAAGTAGAAAATGTTTCCTGTGAACTCAAATCAAGCCATTAGTTGTTAATCAAGTCATAAACCCTTCAAATCATGCTTAGATGCTTAACCTTCCTCCAAATTTAAAAAATTCAAAATTAACTCAGATCTAGCAATGAGTTTAAATAAATATTTGGAGGAATTTTGAAGCATCAAAACATTTGTAAGTCGAAAACGCTTCCGACTATATTGATTTTGGTTGCACCGGTATCGCTCTTTCTCATGAATTGAAAGAGAGCGGTTTCGATTTCAACCGTGTGGTCCTGGGTTTAGGTTCTAATTTTGGCTAAATAAGAGAGAGAATTTTGAATGAACTAAATAAAATTGGGCTCAGAAAAATTCTAATTCTAGAGAAACTGGTAAATTTTTCATGTACGACAAAAAATCTAAATTTTTCACCTTAAAGCTTACGTTAGAGCCTACATGAAGACGATGAAATAAATCAATTAGGATGAACTCGTGGCTCTAAGCGTATGGTTTGATCAGAACAAGAAAATTTTACGTAAGGTTCATCATGGAAAGGATGAATTTACGATGGGTTTTCAGGATTTTGGTTCTAGTTTCTCCAAAAGAAGCAAAATAAATCATGGGAGGGCTCAAATCATTGGTTTTTCTCAGAAAATAAAATCTTGAATGTTCAACTGGAAACCGTTCAAATGTTCAATGTCTCGCGTAGAAAAATTCTGTGACTAACTTACTTTTATTCAGGGTTGTCCTCCGAGTAGCTTATTCTTTAGGGTTGTCCTCCCAGTAGCTTTATTCTTGACTCGATGAACGGGTTGCCTCCCGCAAAGCGCTTTGTTTATAGTCTATAGCTAGATTCTTCATCTTCTCTTCACTTCTGGCCAGCACTCGGTGATGGTGTTGCAGCCTTGGGTACCCACTTCTGCACGATCTTTGGCTTTGGTGCAAGCTTATTCTTCGGCTTCATTATCTTTTTGGTCTTCATAAGCTGGCGTTCTTCCTTAGTCTTGACGGATGCGATGAATTCTTTCACTTCCTTCGCTTCTTTCTTCGGCTCTTCCTTGATGGTGCGGCGATGAGGCGGAACATATTTAACATTAATCATGTTACATACCTCAACTCGTGGACGAAACTTGTACGCGCTCTTTATGCCATTGATGTTGAACATGATCTCTCCTTTGCCGACGTCGATGTTTGCTCCCGCGGTCTTCAAGAACGGCCTCCCAAGGATGAGTGACGCCTTGGCTCCTTCTCCCATGTCGAGTATCACAAAGTCCACAGGGACTAAGTGATTCCCAATCATCACAGGCACGTCTTCAGCAATCCCTTCGGGGTAGCGAACTGAGTTGTCTGCAAGCTCGAGACACATGGCTGTCGGTTCCGGCTCTAGCAAACATAGCTTCTCGAACACGGCCTTTGGCATGATGCTCACGCTTGCGCCAAGATCATAGAGTGCTCTCTCAAATACGAGTGCACCGATGGTACATGGGATGGTTGGACATCCCGGGTCCCTCTTCTGCTCTGGAGTCCTCTCAGCAATGGCTGCGCTGCACTCCTCTGTCAGCTTGATGTAGTCTGAAGCTGTCGATGTCATCTCATACTTGCGAGCAAGTATGTCTTTGAAGTAGCGAGAGTAGGTAGGAACTTGTAGAACATCCAAGAGCGGCATATTGATGGTCAACCTGCGCACCACTTCAACAAATTTCTCAAAGTTTTCATCAATTTTACCTTTGCAGAAGTGTGGCTTCTTCGGTAGGACCCTCGTGTTGCTTCCGACCATATCAAACTCTGGCTCGAGCGTCTCAACCTTCGGTGTTTGAGCTGGCACCTTTTCCTTCTCCTTCGTGGTCATCTCTGCCCTGGCAGCCGCTCAGGCTTCCTTGCTCCAGCTAGAGATTCCGGATCCACTGTCTCCTTTCCCGAGCGAGTTTGAATAGCTTTGGCTGTCTTTGGGAGTATGGGCTGACCTGGCAATCTTCCTTCATTGCTTGGTAGGCGTCCGGCAAGCTGGGCCATCTGTGTTTCTATCATCTTCATCATGTTGATCACTTGGTGGTTCGAGCTTCCGACCTCTGCAACTTAGCATCGATGCTCTCTAATGCCTTGTCCATAGCCTTGAACTTGTTTGCGGTAGCCAGATTCACCTTGCCTTGCTGTTCTATGAATTCCTTCAACTGCATACGTAGAGGTACTGCATTCTAAATAGAAGAGCTTGCGTTGAATTGAGGTCTACCTTGTCCGTAGCGGAAGTTGGATTGGGGGTACCAATCTCCCTTCTTGATGTAGTCGAGCACTTTAGCTTCCTCTGGACAATTCTTCTGGACGTGGTCGTACTCGCCACACTCTTCACATGTTGATCTAGCTTCAGCTGCCTTCAAATCTTGAGCTTCTTTCTTCTCCATCTCCATCCTTTCAATCTTCATCATGAGAGAATCAATCTTCCCTTCAAGCAGCTGTTCATGATCCACTTGCAACACACTTCTCGTGTTCCTAGTTTGCGAGGCTGGCACTAGGCACCCAGATTATGCCCATGCATCGTTGTCTGCCACCTTCTTGAATAACTTGAAAGCTTGAGTAGGGGTGAGATCAATCATCGAACCTCCGGCGGATGCGTCGATGATGATTCTTGACGTCGGCTGCAGACCTTGATAGAACTTCTAGACAAGATCTACTTTCTGGAGCTTGTGATGAGGCATGACACGGACATAGTCGTTGAAGCGCTCGTAGGCTTCTGCGATCGTCTCTGTCGAGTATTGCGCGAAGTTGAGAATCTTGTTGCGCAAATTCTGTGTCTTGCCTGACGAGTAGTACTCCTTCAAGAATGCTATCATCAGTTGCTCCAGTTCTGCACTGTGTCTGGTGATAGCGAGTAGAACCACTGTAGCGCCTTCCCCTCCAAAGAGAACGGGAAGAGCCTTGCTCTCATCTGATCTTGAGTCACCCCCTCCATGTTGAAAGTGAGGCATAGTTGCGTGAAAGCTTGAATATGAAGATTAGCATCTTCTTTACCAGTGAACGACGAGTTTTGCACCATCCTCAGCGTTGGCATCTTGATCTCGAATGGTCTTGCAATATTGTTGAGGTTCATGAGGGGCAGATCTGCGATGCTCGGGATGAACAGTTCCCTAATTGTACGCTCTTGTTGCTGCTTCGTCTCCCATCTTGTCGTTCGATCCTTTCCCTTAGGTGATGTTGGTGGAGTGTCTTCTGAGAACGATTCCTCGGTCTTGCTTGAATCTCCCAACTCCAGTTTCTTCAGTCGTGCTTGGCGTCTTCTTTGCCTGTAAAGTTTTTCTGGATCATCCACAAAATTTTTCAGGTTTGTTGGAGAGGTAGCCATCCATCACCTGTTAGCAGTTAGTGAAAATAAAAAGTATATACATGATCTAAGAAAAAAGATTTAGTGAACTAAGTCAGATGAATCTGTGGATGGATTTTCAAAAGAGTTAGAACAGATCTAATCTAAAAGAAACAAAAGGTCAAAAACAAATCTAATCTAAAGAAAAAGTCAGAAAATATTTATGATTGCATCGCTAAATCAGAACTTGATCATTAGTTCCCCGGCAACGGCGCCAGAAAAGCTTGTTGGCGGCACAAACGCACACTAAGATCCACCGCAAGCGCACAGATCATTGTAGCTCTTCCCTCAAGAGAGTATTCCCCTAAGGTTTATCAATTCGTGGAACTAAGGACTCAAGATCCAATCTAACTGGCAAAGAAACACTTGTGACTTGAATCAATCTAATCTACTAAAGATCAATCTGAAGAACGTCAGAGGTAGCAAGAGAAGCATAGAGATAACCAATCTAGATCACCTAGATCATGCAAACGTTGTAGTTCTGAGCAAAGTAGTGAAGCAAGCAAGATGAGAATCTCATTGAAAGCATCTTTAAATCATAGCCTCAGGTCAAACCCCCAAGGATCATCGTCATACACGAGTAACGTCCCGTCACGATGCTCTCTATCTGCGAGATGAATCACAAGGGCACATTCTACGAACGTGTTGAACATCCCTGGTAGATCAGATATGAGCCCCTAGCCACCACGGCTAAAAGAACATCCTGATCGATCTATCTCAATAATAGATCTTATAAAAAGCAAACCCAAGATAGAATGAGCAAAATCATAGAGAGAGGCACTTGATCGCTAAGAACAATAGGAAACTCAAATAGACTTCACTATGAATGATTGAATGTACATCACGATCACCATCGGGATCCTACCTTGATCTTGATTAACTAGCTCCAGAACTCTAGCATGGTCTTCCTCACAGGGTTCCCACGTCGGCTAGGGCAAACTCTAGACAACTAGCATGACCCTCAGCTCTCCGAGAGGTGTCCCTCTAACTTCTCTGCTCCTTCGGCGTCGAATGAAAATGAATTGATGGCTCCCGAATGAAATGGGAGCTATTTATAGCCCTGGGAAACCCTAGGTCAAAGAGGAAGTCGAGGGGCCACAGGAATGGCCTGGGCGGCGCGGCCAGAGGGTGCCTGGGCCGCCTCGGCTTCATCTTTTTCACCAAGCTTCATAGTCAGTTTTGAAATGTTCCTTTCTATGCATGTGGGCCCTGGACGTCGTTTACTTCGGGATAAAATTATCTCTTGATGACTTTCCATTTGAACTTGCCTTCATCTCGAAGTAACTTGATATTATCTTCATTTGCTTAGTCCTTAAGCAATCTTGGAGTTTGGTGGGCTGGATCTGGGCATGAGTGGGCTTCTAGTCCTTCGCTTTACGCTTGTCTCGAATTTAGCCCAAATCCGTACTGATTTAATCATTTATCCTGCATAAATCAAAATGCTCCAAAAACACATGCATATACGAACATGTCCCGACTATAGAGTATGGTCATTAGTTTAGACATTAATTTCATGAAATTATCGAAGTTAAACAGGGGTAAAAGTGTGTCATTTAACAGCGCCAACAATGACCTGGCCAAAACCATGTACATCCACGCATGATGGAGGGGACAGTTTGTTACTACTCCGTAGAACTGTTCAACGACTTACGACTTCTTTGCACATTGATTATGTAGAGCCGTCATACGTACGGAGTACAGTTGCTAGAAATAATCATTCCTAGTACGGAATAACTTTCCTATCTCCCACAACTAAAAAGAACGAGATTAGGCCAGTCTCAATGGGAGTTTCATAAAGAGTTTCATGACATTAATTACTATGACACATCAGCAAAAATGTTGACTTGGCAGGTCCATTTATGAGGGGAGTTTCATGGGATGTGAGGGGAGTTTCGTCCCCATGAAACTCCAGTGGCACAATTACCTAGTTACCTGTGGGCACCCCTATTTTACGGTCGCCCAGACGGAGGCTTCCATCCGGGCGATTTCCGACAGCCCGTTTTCAGCTTGTGCGTCCTCCCTCCTCCTTGATAAAGTTTTTCGAAAACTTTTCAAGTAAAGTTTTCAAGCAAGTTTTTCGAAAACTTTTAAAGTAAAGTTTTCAAACAAGTTTTTTGAAAACTTTGAAAGTAATAGGGGAGCGCGGAGATCCAGAGAGAGGACACGAGTAATGGTCTTTTTCAAGTAAAGTTTTCAAGCAAGTTTTTTGAATACTTTTAAGTAAAGTTTTCAAGCAAGTTTTTCGAAAACTTTAAAAGTAAAGGGAAGTGCGTGGTCGCCGACCGTCCGGAACGGGCGAGCGCAAATTTAACATTCCGGTTACCAATCTAGGTAACTGTGTCCATGAAACTCCCACTGAGACTGGCCTTAGGACTTTCGATGGTGCGATGCGCACTTCGTGCGTCGCGCGTCGCCGGTTAATGCGACGATCTTGCTGTCCAAATCAGCGCCTAACCCTCCTGAACCATGCGACCTCGGTTTCCAGGCCCGCCCGAGAAGTTTGGCGTCGTGCGTCCTTCGTGTGTTTTTTGCGAGACGAAATAACCGTCCATTTATCTACGCAATGCCTCTCTGTGCGTTGGATCATAACTAACCAGCAAGCCACGACCCTATACCCAGAGAGATGCACGAGGATCTAGCCGGAAAGCACGCTGCTTTCCAAAACACACAGAAGCTTTCCCTTCCCTCGCCTCTTCTCGATCGTCGCCTCCCTCGCTGGCCGCCGTCCCAACGCTCCAGCGCAATGAAGAACCAATCCACTTGAGGATCGCCACTGCTCCCTCTCCGCCGGTATTGCGTTTGATCTTTTCACGCCGGAGTCCGTGTCCTCCACGTCCACCGCGTTTCCCTCACAGAAGCAGATTGCATCCATCCTTCTCGCCTTCCTTATGGCGCATGAGATTGCTCCATTGCATGTCTCAAGCCACCACCCACGAGGCGTCGCCGCCGTTGGAAGACAAAGGGGCTGGTGCCCTCATCTTCAGCGTTGTGAGGATCCTGGGCAAAGGATCGCCATAATAGCGCCGTTATCAATGTCGTCGTTGTATGATGGTGTCATCTCGATCGGTTCTGCAACCCAAAAACCAATAAAAAAGGTCAGATCTCTTAGTCAAATGTGATTTTTACGGCACCACTATTGCCACTTAAATTTGTCGTCCCATTATTTCATCATGTTTGAACACAAGGCTATCATAATACTTGAAGGAAAAGTTGACTTACTGTCTTGTGACAATATTTTACAGAGTTGACAGTGTGGCATATCATTCTCTCATCCCTGTCTGAGATCTGCAGTGATGGCAACAAAACATAAATTGCTGCTAACACATGAGGAAATCAAGTGGCCAAGGAAACAAATTACTGGTGGCTATCATGCATGTAACACCCTCAAAATTAAGTAAGATTTATTTGGATAATCCTTAGATTTATTATGATAATTATAGACTTAAAAAGAAATAAATATGGATATTAAACTATAAATAACTATAGGAAAATAAAATGGACACTCTATAACTTGAGTGCCCTGCAAAGACCAAAATAAGTCTCTAAACCCCAGAATCAAACCAGAGATTTGGTTTAAATTTGAATTCAAACTCCCTTTAAAAACTCTCAACAGAAATAGAAAAGAAAAAGAAAGGATAAACGGGCCGAAACCCTGTTTTTGGCCCAGCAAACCCATCGCCCAAGTCCACTTTTCCCCCTCCAACCGTCGGCCTCGGCCGCTCTTCCTCCCTTCCGTGTGTAGCACGCGGCCCAGCCCATCTCTCACTTTCATTTTCTCCAAGTCTGGAGTACCACCCCGAACTCTTTCCCTCGCCTGGCCCAACTCGAGTGCGCACGGCCCACTTACGCCTGGGGTGACATCGGCTGACGTCACCGCCCCTTTTGTTCTCCCCTTCCCTCTTCTCAGCGCCACCGCAACCCACCGCCGCCGCTCGATCTCCGGCCATCAGCCGAGATCGGCTCTAGGGAAGTGCGCGCGCCTCGTGTCCTCGCCTCTGCGCTCCACCGTGACACAGGTCCGGCGCCGACCACCCTCCAGCCACCTGGAGTCGAGCCGTCGCCACCACCGTGACGCCATCCCGGCGCCACGCGTATCCACCCCGGTGGCCGCCCTCGCCCGCCCGGCGCGACGTGGCGAGCTCCGTCGGGCCCTTCCCACCTATAAAAGGAGGAGCACACCCTCTCTTCTCTCTACACAAACCAGAACCGAGCCCACGAGCCGAGCTCCACCTTGCTCCGATCGACCTCCTCCACCCTTCCTCCCTCCAATTTGGCACCGGAAACAGGTCGCCCTCACTTTCCTCTCCTCGCCCGTGATCTCCACCGAAGCCTGGGTGGCCCGAGCGCCATGACCGGGGAGCTCCCGAGCTGCACCGGCCTCCTCCCATGGCGGCCTGGCGAGAGGAGGAAGAAGACCGGGGCGCCATTCACCCCGGCGCTGCCCCGTCTCCCCTCCCTCTCTCGATCTGCCGTGTGGGACCCACCACGAGGCAACGACGTCACTATCTCCCGTCATGCCCCTCGCCCGTCCGCTCCGTGCGTCTGGTCCATATGGACCGAAGAACCAGGAGGTGCCCCAGCTCACGGCCGGTCCACGACGCGACGGTCGCACCAGCTGGGTGAACCGGTCCATTGGACCGGCGGTCCAACGGCCGCAGTCCACCGCGTCCACGGTGCCGGCTCACAAAACAGTAACCCGGCCGACCCCACCCCTTATGTCAGCGACTATTCCAAAAATTCTCCCAAAATACCCAAAAATACTAGATATATTTAGCATGTCATTGGAACCCAAACCCAAGTATATTAGTTTCTAACCAATAGAAAGCCTCCATTAGCGTACCAGGAAATTCCCCTTTCCACATCTTAGCCCAATAAATTTCTAAAAAATTCCCGTAAATACTAGTGATTATTCTAAGCATTTCATATGCTTATTTCCCTAATATTTATATCCTAAGCCTAGCCTAGCCATTATAATACCCAAAACCTCGCCGTCATGCCACCTGTATAAACCCTAGCCACGCCGTTGTAATGTCCGTCCTATAAAGAAACCCGGTCGATACGCCGCCCGTATGAAACCCTAGCTTCGCCAAAACCCTAGCCATCATACCGTCCATTGATAAACTCCTAGTATCAATGAAACCCTAGCCGTCATGCTGCTCGGAGACAGATAAGGATTCTCTAGAAATCCATATCGGTTATTCGGGGTTTATTCCTTAGAAACCTATATAATTCCCAAAGTACTGATAATCATTGTCCCAGCCAATTCCAAAAAAATTATTCGATAATTTCCTGGGAATCTTCAGCCGTATTCCCTTAACCCTTAAAGAAACCCTCAAATCCCTGCCTTCTTTCCATTCTTTTCCCTTTTATGATTTGATTGGTGTACTGTTATAATGATTGTCATTTTTTCCATGTTTTATCGATAGCATGACCGGGCCCGACTAGACGCCAAGGCTCCCAGGTGCCAGAAGCCCCAGCCCGGTCAACATACGATATACGAATTTGGCACCAAGTTGCGCATTAGATTTTTAGTTATTTATTAATCTTTCTGTCTGCACACAGTTGGATCTACGAATTTTAATTATTAATCTGCTCAACAGATGAACCCAATATTTTTGTAGTAGCTTAATACATTTATGACGTGCTTGTCTTAAATAGTAGAGCTTAGTTTGACCTAACTAACATGCTGTTACCTAATTAACATTATGCTTTGCTAGTTTGAGCAGATGAAAGCAAAACTAATTTTCCAAGAAGATCCCTAGATCTTTTGAAGCTGATGTTTGGCATGGTAGCTTGTCATAGCTAGATGTAGCTCTTTATTTTTGTTAGGATTTATTCCTGTTAGTGTGAATTGTTAAGGATTATTCATGTATTCAGTATGTTAAACTTGTTTGATTTTTCATGGTAGATGTCTAAATGGTTTTGATCTAGTTTTTGTCAGTAAATCTATGTTGATATAAATAACACACTCTAATTTTCTCAACTGCATAGCATACACCTAACTACCATAATAAATTAACCAAGTTGGCTAAGTTAAATAAGTTACATTGAATGGTGAGGATCAAATCTCGAACTTGTTGCAAACTAAACAAGGACACCACAAACATCACTTGTTTAGTGAAGAAAACAAGTTAATAAGTCCTAGATGTGTACACAATCACCATCAAACAAACCTCGGTTCTTTAATGAGTAACTAACTTGTTAACTAAAGAAAGGAAAGGTCAGACAAAGTTTGTGTTGACGCAAAAATCGGGCGGTGACAGATGCGCTAACACACGAACGATGGCGTGGCCTTAAAATCCGGGGCGTGCCAGTCAATCTGACCTGTTGATTGACAAGGATAAAATCGGACGTTAAGAAACAGCTGAAGAGCCGATTCTTTCGTTAGTGAAATCGAATGTGATAGGACCGATTCCGATGTGTAGTGAAACAGCACGGGGAGCCGATTCCGATAATCAATCAGTTGAAAGCCGATTGATAACTAGCAGTAAAAGACAACCGTAAAGTGATCCGATACAGCTTAGTAAAACAACACTTAGAATTGAACTAATCAGCTATTAGATGGATTTTAGGATTAATGCTTTAACAGAGCCGATTAGATAAAACTCTAAGCTGGATAAGTGGTGATAAGAGCTAAAACAACAAGAATAAACTTGAAGATCTAGCAAATATCGATAACTGTCGAATAAATCTAAACGAAGCAATAGCGATGCGCCTGATGCTAAAGCTCAGATATTACTCAGTAGAAGCGGAACTCACGAGCAAGCCTTGGAGATCTGGATCGCCTTGACTAGCTCAGGAGAACTCGTGAAAGAGAAAAAACTTGATGAAGTCACCGACTTGTAAGTAAATTGCGAAAAGTAGATGCAAGTAGTAAAAGTTTGTGTATTGATATGTTCGTAACCTCTTCACGACCCTCAGGGTTTATATTTATACCCTGGAATTACAGACTCCTAGTCGATCACGACATGAACAAACTTGATGCAAAAGAAAGAAACTACTTTGACTAAGACTATAAATAACAATAAAAAAAGGCCAGCCCATTATGGCTCACTTCAGCCCAAAGCTCGCGACACCTTCAACCCACTTTTCGAGTCCGATCTGATTCTGGAGTCTTGAGTCCGATACTGACCCTTCTTATGGAAACAAATCTGATCCAAACATCATCTTCAATTTTAACTCCATCTTCATTGAAATTCTTTCAAGGCGCCGGCTATGACACGTGTCAAAAAACGTCATCAACACATGCCCCCCAGTTTCGGGATAAAATGTCCATATTGTCCCGAAATTCTCGGGCCCTTTCAATTTGTTACCGTTTTTCACGAAACCCTAATTTTTACTCGACCATGCGAAATACCTCATTTACCCCCGCAGACGAGGCTTATAAATACTTCCCCTCTTCCTCCTTCCTTGAGTCGCCGTTTCATCTTCACCATCGCCGCCATTTCTACAGTTCTCAAGCACAAGCCCCAAGGAAATTGGCCGGTGACCGGCCCCCGCCGCTTCTCAACTTCATCAACCTTCTTCAAGCGAACTCCTCAACCCTGCAAGTTGCAATGGCTTCAAGCTCCTCCGCCCCTCAGGTAATAGATCTCAATTCCTTTTCTTCCGTTCTTCACTGTTCTTCGTTCTTCCCAAAACGCTCCCATACCTTCTGTAGATTTAAATTTCTTTTTCTCACCTTTTCTCTAGGCACCTGTGAATGAAATCACAATCCCCATCCCAGAGACCCCCGGCCTGTTTATTTTGGGTCCGATTGGTAACGAAGACCCAACCGATTTCATCAACCTTGAAACCAATCACCTTCCCTTCAAGCAACTGTCGGATCCCCTCTCCTCATGGAAAGACGCCTTCAGATCTTGGCCGACGGTAATCTCAGGATGGAGGAACTGGTATCTCCGAATGAGTAGCAAGCGAGCCGATTGGGAAACCTATCAAATTGGCCAATGCCTCACCTTATCTTTATCAGATATCAAGAAGAACGAACTGCTTTTGATAGCCGCTTCTCAATTCTGGTCTGATGCTTTGAATGCATTTCTTTTCGGCCATGGTCTGATGGTGCCTACCCTCCTTGACGTGGTCATGTTGACAGGTCTGAACATTACCTCAACAACCAGATTTGATAGCCTCGCTAAACCTAGTCACATTATCAAGGTAGCCAAGATAGGTTGGAAAGATTACATCTCCACTTATTCAAAGAGCCAAGGACCAATCGACCACATGGAATACTCAGCCTTTCTTCTGATGTGGCTAGAAAAGTTTGTATTTTGTGGAAAAGCTTTTGCCCCTTGCGTCAAATACCAGAAAGTAGCTGAACATCTGGCATCGGGCAACCTCCTCCCCTTGGGCAAGTATCTTCTCGGATCGGTCTACCAGTTACTGCATGAGGTATCGATTCGATTGAGAAAAGGAGAACTGATTTCCTGCCTCAGCGGCCCTTGGTGGTTCATAAACCTATGGTTAAACTTGCACGTGCACAAGGCTTGGAAAGTAGACCTTTTCAATCAAAGTTTCCCATCGGACCAGGCAGATGGAAACAAGATCATCCCTCGTCGATGCACATCTTTTGGGGAAGCTGCTGCAATCCTTGATGGCCACAAGATGTCTCCGAATCGGTTGGCCACGTACTTCAATTGTTCCTACAACAGCCTCAGCAAATCGGCTTTAATCAGGTTTGCTTATGAAGATCCCAACCACACCTTTGAAAATCCAATCATCTTTCAGCTGGACTCGGTCTTATCGACGATAGCATGAAATTAACTCTTAAAGAAATGATCCGTCCGAATATTCCTCCAGTGGCTTGCGACGAACATGCCTACGAATTCTACTATCCCTCTGTGATGGCCAAGCAGCTGGGTTTCGTCCAAGCTCCAATCAAGCTATTCTTTGCTGATTCAATTGCATATCGAACCAATGTTGAGAATGGTCTTGCTTTTTGCCGCCTCCTAGACCGAGTCCCCGATCTAGACATGTCTGATCAAGATACATGGAAGTTTTTGGGCATCACCTCCATAGCCACATTGGCTTTCAAGAATTGGTGGGCCGAGTGGTCACAACATCTCTTCTGTGAACCGGCCTCATCATATTGCAAGATATTTGATCCGAGCTTCTCGACCAAACAAAAGGTACTTACAATTTTCACAAAAATTTCTAACCTTTGATTACTTCGATTATTAACTCTTTTTATCTGTAGGAGAAGCGATTCCCTCCCCCAGAGACCAGCAAAAGTGGCCGACCGATCAAGTACGCCTCTTCAACCGATACTCCTCATATCAGATATAATGCTCCATCAGCAGGAGACATTCTTAAGGGGAAATCGGCCAAGCGTAAAACTGGCACTTCTTCAAAGAAGACAACCAAGAAGATCAAGATTACAACGGTCAACACTCAGCTGGCAACCGATCTGCTCATCGGCGCATTCCAGGATACAAACTCTCATCTTCCACCGGTAACAGGTATCGATATTTCTTATTACAAAAAGTTCTTCTTTTTACTCTTAACAACTGAATCTGACTTAGACATATTTTGCAGAGCAAGAAAACGAAGAAAATGTAGGACCAATACCTCCCCTAGCACCTCGCCAGAATTCTCTGGCTTCGTCATCATCGAACCATCCTGAGCTCAATCCACCAGGTAACAATTTGTCCTGGCATACGTCTGATATCAATTGATTTTATTCAATATGACAATTGTTTTCTCCCAGAGAAAGTAACCGATATACATCCAGAAGGATCGGTGATTCAGACAACTGAAGGCCATCCCCAACAAGAAAAAGAGATAATAGCTCCTCAGCAAATACTGGTAATATTAATTTGAATTTATTAGAATATCCGATCCTACTCTTAACACTCTTTTTCCTCAGAACAAACCAACTGGAACTCCCTCCATTGCTGAAGAACAAGTTCAATCGGATATACATCCGATTTTATTACCAAGACAACCAACCCAATTTGATGAAGTAAACTTGAAGCAGGTTGTCTAGTTACTTCCTCATCCGACCTTTTTCTTCAACTCTAATAAGAATTATATTCCCTTTCTAGGCCGAAGACTCTATCGATAATAGCTTCTTCGATTTCCCGATCAAAAATCTCTTGGACGAAGAAGAAGTTCAATCAGCTGACAAAAGGACTCCATCGGATGTGGTCACTCAACCATCAACAATTAGCACCCCGTCGCTCTCAGAAGATGTCAAAAACAAACTATCAGATCTCCTAGTTCTTCTGGAGCAAGACACTTCCGTGTTAGTTCAAGACGCTTGTTGGTATTTCTTATGACCTACAGATAAATCCGCAAGCGTACGGATACCGATGTAGCTTTCACCCGGGAGTATTCCAGGGATCGATTTCCACGGGGAACGAGAAGTGTACTAATCCTTTAATTAATTCGTCCGAAAGGGTAATATGGGGGATATGGATGACAACAAAAAGAAAAGAAGAGATAAAAAGGCTGAGGGTAGAGAGGGTACTTGTGTAGCAATACTGGATATTTCGATAAATCAAGCAAGTCAGACATGTTCAAGAGAGTTCACTTCGGGCGCCTGAGACACCATCACTCACATAAAGGGATGAGAAGGGGAGTGGTACCGCCTACCCCTAAGTCCTACAGACCAGAACTAACGTGGTGGATTACGTCGGCCGGACAGGGCTGTCACCACCTGCCGGCTACCACAACTATTCCGTTGAACTGGGTGCAAACCAAGGTAACGACTAGTCTAGGCACCACGCCTATACTAATAATTACTACTTCACTTGAATTCAGAGCAAAGCACCCACTACTAAGTAGTGAACGAGGAACCAGAGAACAAGCTAGCAAGACTGAATGCTTAATAAATTAGAAGGAAGCCAGAGTTACCAGACAAGACCCGGATGTTACTCGAAGTTGAGCTGCATCCGCCGAGGTACAAAGTGGAAGAGAAGCCGACAGCTCCGGCTTCTCTCCCGGACTCTCACCTCACCTTTCTCCCTATTTTCTAAGTATGGAAGTGGTAGCACTTCTCCTCTATTTTGTTGTGTGTTGAGTGGGGGTGAAGGGCGCCTTTTATAGCCTCCCAAGCATGGAAGCCAGCGTAGATGTTAAGCCACATGCTTGCTTAGCTTCCACGCGAAAGGGGAGGCGTAACGGCCACAAAAGTAGGCCGGCCGGCCTAATCTAGGCCGTTCGGCCTGGGTCTGTCGCCATCTGGCACCGTCTTTCATGTGGTCGCTCCTGATGATGTCCTGATGACGGTTGTGGTGGCGTTCACCTCAAGCTTGACAGTTGGGGGCCGGCCGGCCTAGGGAAGGCCGTTCGGCCTGGCACTGGCCCCTCTCGGCCCTCCGTTGCACCGACTCGCTCACCAACGATTGCATTTTGTCCCTTGAGGCGGTTTTGGTTGCGTTGAGTTGAAGTTGTCCGAGAATTCTAGGTAGGTGGACCTTGCAATCCATGGCCTAGACCTTTCGGTCTTAACTTCATTTATTCTTGTAAATTCTTGCTTGGGGGTCCATTGGTGACTCCCTAGGGTCCTTGTGCAAAGTTTGGAGCATTTTGGGGACCATTGTAGGCCGGCCGGCCTTGTCCAGGCCGATCGGCCTAAGTCAGGCCGACCGGCCTGGCAGGGTTCTGCCGGTGATCTTCTCGGACGCGTAAATTTCTCGTCCGGACTCCGAATTGGGTCATCCAAATGTCCATTTCGATCGTTTCGAGGAGGCCTTCGCAATGGTGCATTCCAATGGTGCCACTTTTATATGTAGTTTGCATGTTTTTATCATTGTATCCAGATGTGGCCTCCTGAAATCAACAATTCACCAAAGCTAGTGGAAATAGTTAGAATTAAACCCCTATGTCTAGTTTGGTGTTTGTTTCATGCCAGGGTTGACAGGCCAATAATGGCATATAATGGCCGTCAACACACCCCCACACTTAGACCCTTGCTCATCCTCGAGTGAGGAGTAGGGACTAAGATGAGACATGATATCCAAGGAAATGGAACAAGCATACGAAATATTCCAAGCCATACCTTGTAGTTGTGAATTTTGTAGTGTCTATCATGGCATCTTGAGTAGTTGAGGAATGGAACGGTCGTGAATCAAATCACTTTAACTCCATGTGTCAAGTAGCTTGTGATTTTTTTCAATAAGTTTTCAAAAACAAACCTTTCATTGCTCCTCATTTGATTCTCTCAGATCTCTCAATGTGTATAAATCGTCACCAAGGCATTAACCTGCCTTTCTTCATCCTACTTCTAATGATGGCTATATGTGGAGCTCAAGGTAGGGTATGAAGATGAGGCATACTTGCATCACATGTATTGCAAAGTCAAAGAGTGGATCCAAGAAGAAATCAAATCATATAATTAGATCAAGATGTGCACGTGTATGGGTATGATGGATGGTGGATGGAATAAACAACTCCTTCGTGTGTGGTCTCTCTCCTTTAAAAAATCTTTTGAGAACATGACTATCAGATATTTTTTTTCTTTCTTGGATCTTCATGTGTCCAATTTTTTTCTCTCTCTTTTTTTTGTGTGGACCTTCATGTGTCCATTCTTTTTTGATAGCCATGTCTCTTTTGTAACAATAACTGAGGAGTGAGACTTACACGTACATGATGGAGCATTTATTTTGCAGAATGGATGGATGAATGATACAATGCCAACTTCCAGTGTAGAAGTATAGCAGGGGGATATGTGGTGTGTACGTGATCTTGATCATGAAAGCATGAAAAGAATTATTACAAGGGTCACAACAATTTGACAAAGCTCAATGCAAAGACAAGTAGCATATGTGTATATGGTTTTTTTTCTCATGATATTCATCATACGGCTTTGGTAGGACTTTGGTATATCAAAGAGGAGCTTTGCAAAGAGGTTTTCAAATTTTCAAATAAATTTCTCAAGCACTTAAACATGAGAGTGAAGATCATATCATCAAACCATATCTCAAACGTCAACTACTTAGATGAACATGGTTCCCTAAAAAAATATTTATTCACAAGTGACAAGATGAAGCGAGGAATAAAACATATGCAAGCCAATCATTGGGAATATGTAGAGCAGGCTTAACCACATTGGTTCATTGAGCTTGATTTTGAAGATAAGGATTGAAACTCATTCAAACTCATGAATCAGGGAGTTGAGAGGTAAAGTGCACATACCATCGCTCTTTGAAGAGGGTAGGGATCAAGACAACCCGGTAGTGTGTTGTGCACCCATGGAGGTGACCAACCCATTACGGCGCTCTCACCTTTGTCTTGTCATGTTGGCGTAGGCGATGTATGTGACACATTTGTGGGAGGTCTCAAGTATGTATGACGATGATGAGCTTGAGAGACATCCCCCACACTTGTTCTTGTGCTGGTACTATTATTCAAAACCAAAAGGTGGAAACAAAAAGAGGGGCTCTACTAGTTCAAGAACCAGGGAGCCTTATTCAAGTTTTTAATTATTATTGTTTTTTTAAAAAAATCTGGTTGGGAAACCAGTTAGTTGATCTCCAAGAACTCGATGACATCTAAGTCTTCGAGCTTGGGTTGTTGAGGTTCCAGAAAGATTTTCAAACGTTGGCCATTAACCTTAAAGATGTTCCCGCTGTTATCTTGAAGTGCGACGGCTCCATGAGAAGATGCATTGATGACACTATAGGGGCCGTCCCACTTACTTCTAAGTTTACCCCTACCAAAAAGTTTAACACGGGAGTTAAAGAGGAGTACCTTATCTCCTGGTTTAAATTCCTTGATCTTGATGCGCTTATCATGCCACCGCTTGGTTCTTTCCTTGTAAATTTTTGAGCTATGATAAGCGTTCTCCCTCCATTCTTCTAGTTCAGCGAGTTGGATTTTTCTTTTAATTCCAGCTCCTGGGAGATCCATATTCCATCTCTTGATTGCCCAATGAGCCTTAAATTCCAACTCAACTGGCAAGTGGCATGTTTTCCCATACACCAATTGGTAGGGGGTCATCCCAATTGGTGTCTTATAGGCCGTCCGATAAGCCCATAGAGCTTCAGGTAACTTGTCCTTCCATGCCGTACCCATCTCATTAACGGTCTTTTGTAAGATGTTCTTGATTTGCTTATTGGAAGTCTCTGCTTGGCCACTTGTTCGAGGGTGATATGGGGTGGCTATCCGATGGTTGACTCCCAAACTGGCAAGGTATTTCTGAAAAATGTTATCAATGAAATGTGATCCTCCATCACTGATCACAACCCTTGGATTGCCGAAACGGGGGAAGATAATCTCATGGAACATTCGTCTGGCACTCTTAGAGTCGGCTGCTCGGCATGGCATGGCTTCAACCCACTTGGACACGTAATCCACTGCCACCAATATGTATTCATAATCTCCAGATCTAGGGAATGGACCCATAAAGTCTATCCCCCATACGTCGAATATTTCCACTTGGAGGTTGTCGGTGAGTGGCATAGCATCCCTTGCATTGATATTTCCATGCTTCTGGCACCTTGCACATCTCCTGATGAACTCTCGTGCATCCTCATGCATGGTTGGCCAGAAGAACCCACTTTGCCACACCTTAGCATGTGTCCGGAAAGATCCATAATGTCCTCCGTATGGTGATGCATGGCAGCGTTCTAAAATCTTGTAGGCTTCGCATGCCGGCACACATCGCCTTAAGAGTCCATCAGAACACACTCGGAATAGGTACGGGTCATCCCATAGGTGGATCCGGCTATCATATGCGAGCTTCTTCCTATTTTCTCCCGGAGGAACATATCCAGAAACAATAAAGTTCACTATGTTGGCGTACCAGGGGTCTGAAGTGGTTACCTTGAGGAGGGTGTCATCTCGTAGGTAGTCATTGATGGGCATTGACTCTCCTTGAACATGCAGCCGCGATAAGTGGTCAGCCACCAAATTTTCTACTCCTTTCTTGTCCCGAATCTCAAGATCAAATTCTTGGAGTAGAAGTATCCAACGAATAAGCCTTGGTTTTGCATCCTTCTTGGTGAGAAGATATTTGAGGGCAGCATGGTCTGTGTAGACGATGACTTTTGCCCCTACCAAGTAGGATCGAAACTTATCGATGGCGAATACCACTGCCAGAAGTTCCTTTTCCGTGGTTGCATAGTTCAGCTGGGCACCTGTCAAAGTTTTACTAGCATAGCAAATAGCATGGTGCAACTTATTCTTGGTTTGCCCCAGGACCGCACCTACGGCAAAGTCACTCGCATCGCACATGATCTCGAATGGGAGAGCCCAATCCGGAGGTTGTATGATGGGCGCTGATATAAGTGCTCTCTTGAGAATGTGGAAGGCAGCATAGCACTCTTCATCAAAGATGAAGGGAGCTTCCTTGGCAAGGAGGTTGGTTAAAGGCCGGGCTATTTGAGAGAAATTCTTGATAAATCGGCGGTAAAACCCAGCGTGCCCAAGGAAGCTGCGAACTCCTTTAACATTTATGGGGGGTGGAAGCTTCTCAATTACTTCCACCTTAGCTCTGTCCACCTCTATCCCGCGCTCAGAAATGCGGTGCCCCAAAACAATTCGTTCCCTCACCATGAAGTGACATTTCTCCCAATTTAAGACTAGGTGCTTTTCCTTGCATCTCCCTAAGACCTTATCAAGATTTTCTAAACAGTCGGCAAAGGTCTTTCCATAAACAGAGAAGTCATCCATGAAAACCTCCATGATTTCCTTAATCATGTCGGAGAAGATGGACATCATGCACCGCAGGAAGGATGCGGGGGCATTACATAGCCCAAAGGACATTCGTCTATAGGCGAATGTTCCATAGGGGCAAGTAAATGTCGTTTTACTCTGGTCGTCTGGATGGATAGGAATTTGGTGATACCCAGAGTAACCATCAAGGAAACAGAAGAAGGAATGCTTCGCGAGTCGCTCTAACATTTCATCAATGAAGGGCAGAGGGAAGTGATCTTTCTTGGTGGCTTTATTGAGTCTGCGGTAATCAATGCACATACGCCACCCAGGGGGGGTACGCTGAGGGATCAGCTCATTCTTATCATTGCGTACCACTGTCATCCTCCCTTTCTTCGGAACGACTTGAACGGGGCTAACCCATTCACTATTGGGCACAGGGTAGATAATTCTGGCATGGAGAAGTTTTAGCACTTCTTTCTTTACCACCTCTCTCATCGCATTATTGAGTCGCCGTTGAGGCTCTCTCGATGGTGTTGATCCAGGATCGATTGGGATGCGATGAGTGCAGAGGGTCGGACTTATGCCTTGCAAGTCCTGGAGGGAATATCCTAGGACTGTTCGATGTTTCTCCAGAACAGAAATAAGTGATGTTGTTTCAATGTCCGTGAGCTTATCACTTATAATGACCGAGGTGTCTCGATTTCCATGGAGGAAGGCATATTTTAAACCAGAAGGAAGAGGTTTAAGCTCGATTGGGGACGATTGAGGTTTTTCGGATGTGTCGAGCTTAATAGGGGGTTGAGTTTCCTCACCCTCCGAGAAATGGGTTTCTTCTTCCTCAAAGCTTGGTTGAGCCATGTCAGTTAGTGCAATAGACATGGCTTCCTCCAATGGATCGGGCTCGATCTCAGGTTCCACTTGAGTGTTAAGAGATCGAGAAAAAGAGGTCGGGACATACTGTCGGCCGACCTTGAGTTATACTAGATCTCCTACTGGTAGATTCTTTAAGATCTTCTCAATCGGCCTTCCTATGATGATTTGTTTCTCTAGATCTTTTGGAAGGTCGAAGATATGGAAATCTAGATAGAGCTTCGGCTTGTCTATCTTGATTGGCACCACACGAAGGATACCTAGGCAATCTAGGATGTCTTTTGATTGGAGTTTCAGGCGCTTTTGTGATGAAGATAGACAAAGCAGGGAAAGCTGGGATCGAACTAATGATTGTGAGATGATATTGATCCCTAAGCTTGGGTCATACCCAATGTCGCCTTTTATGCCCATTACTTCACAGTACATCCTTCTAATTTTTGTGGGCATTTTAACGACTTCAGGTGAGGCCTCTGCATCATCTAACCATTCTCGACTCATGACAGCAGAAAGGTTTCCAATGAGCTCCTCTCGAGAGTGCTGGTCAATGTAGTCGGTGGCTTGGACCTTAGTATTTGTGTGCCTTTCCACCACGGGAAGTTTCGAGCTGTCCCCGTACTCCAGGAATAGCTCATCATGGAAATCATAGGGGAAGGCACAACGAGAGTCATGTAGGTCCAGATCAAATGCTGGAGTTGGTTCAGGGAGAGTTTCGGAGAGATGTGCTATGATTGGTGTGGATTCTTGTGATGTTTTCACATCTTTCGACGCGGATGTCTCTTCTATGGCCTCCTCCGAAATTTCTTCCGGGAAATCATCATAGATCCCAGTGTAAGGGGTGTTTTCTAGAATTTTGTCTAGAATGGCCCTTCCCTCACTAGGTGTCAAATGACTGAAAGATCCTCCTGAGGATGAATCTAGAAATTCGGCTGATTCGATTTTGAGGCCTCTTCTAAAATGTATTAGAAGGACGGGTTCGGAGATCCCTAGATCAGGTCCTGTGGCCATAAGATAAGTAAATCGAGCCCAAGCGGCCCCTAGTGATTCTCCTTCCCTTTGTTTGAAGGTAAGGATCTCGATTCGAAGGTCCGTGACCCGAGATTTAGGGAAGAAGGTTAAGCAGAATTTATCTCGTAGTGTCTCCCAACTTCCCTTCACTCTTCCATGATAGCGATCACACCATATCTTCGCTCGACCCGTCAAAGAGAAGGGAAACACCTTCCATTTCAGAGTTTGTTGGGCCATCCCCGTAATCACGAGACATGAGCAAATTTGCTCAAATTCCCGTATGTGAACATAAGGATTCTCCCCTTCAGCTCCAGAAAATGGATTCTCTCTGATCTTGGCTATGAATTTTGTGTGTATTCCGTAGCCAGAGCTTTTTATGGGGTGAGACGATGGTGGTGGCTCCAGATCTTCAGCTTTTGGAGCTGAGAATTGATATAAGGTAGGAGTGGAATTCATGATGGTAGGTGGATGGTATGTGGACGAACTAGGTTCAGGATAAGAACAGCTACCGTTCCCCGGCAACGGCGCCAGAAAGCTTGTTGGTATTTCTTATGACCTACAGATAAATCCGCAAGCGTACGGATACCGATGTAGCTTTCACCCGGGAGTATTCCAGGGATCGATTTCCACGGGGAACGAGAAGTGTACTAATCCTTTAATTAATTCGTCCGAAAGGGTAATACAGGGGATATGGATAACAACGAAAAGAAAAGAAGAGATAAAAAGGCTGAGGGTAGAGAGGGTACTTGTGTAGCAATACTGGATATTTCGATAAATCAAGCAAGTCAGACTTGTTCAAGAGAGTTCACTTCGGGCGCCTGAGACACCACCACTCACAGAAAGGGATGAGAAGGGGAGTGGTACCGCCTACCCCTAAGTCCTACAAACCAGAACTAACGTGGTGGATTACGTCAGCCGGACTGGGCTGTCACCACCTGCCGGCTACCACAACTATTCCGTTGAACTGGGTGCAACCCAAGGTAATGTTGATGGCCATTATAACCTCGTAGTGACCGTCAACATTTCGGTAAAATGAGGATGATCATACCATATTCCATACATAAAAGTATTTTCACTGACAAATTCCACAAGTTTTGGATGAGTTGTGCTTGCAGGATGAACCAGGAGAAACAAGGGCCAAACCTGGCACAGAGCCAGGCCGGCCGGCCTAGGCCAGGCCGACCGGCCTCCCCTGGCCAGGTCTGGCCACGTCATTGATCCACAAGCCATGCCAAGTGCCCAGGATGATCAAGCACCGTGCAAACAACGTCGGTTTGATCCAAGGACCCGGAAGGCCTAGAGGTGAAAGCACATGGATTGAAGGGCCCACATCCTAGGATTCTCGGACAGCTTCAACTAAACGCAACCGTTACCCCTTGGGAGAGCATCAGGAGCGTTCCTGCAGAGGGCGGTGCCAAGTGGCACCAGGGCCAGGCCGGTCGGCCTAGCCCAGGCCGGCCGGCCTCCCTCTGTGGCCGCCACGTCTCCTCCTTCGCGTGAAGCTTAAGCAGAGCCTTGGCGTGCTAATGACGCTGACATCCACCCTCTGGAGACTATAAAAGGAAGCTCATTCACCTTGGGAAGACACACACCACATATCTCAAGTCTTTACTTGAAGGGAGCTCTAGTATCTTTTTCATTTCTTAGATTAGGATTAGAGTTGGGAGTAGAATCGAGTCGAGCTTAGCTCGGATCTTCGGAGTCTTCAGAGTTCTGGTAAAGCTCTTGTATCCTTTCCTTCTTTTGAAGAGTTTATTTATATAATTACTTTCTTATTTCAGAGCTTAAGTTATCTTTTATATTTCTCTCTTGCTCTTCTCTAAGAGTAAAGATCTTGCTCTCTTTAGAGCAAAGTCCTTTTCCCCTTTAGTTTTAGTGTAGAGTTTAGTTTAGCTCTACCGGGTTTTATCTCGCGGGTTTGCTCGCCTTGACTGGGCCGTAAGACGCCTTAGGGAAGACGGGAATTTCTCTTGACAGGCCTCAAGAGAAATCTTAATCATCGAGTGCAGACGTGGTGTCTGGCTTGTTGATCAACTAGGAAGTGTGTTGCACCCCACGGTACAGCAGTGGTAGGTGGCAGGTGGTGACAGCCCTATCCGTCCTTCGTAGTCCACCACGTTCGGGTGTATTCATAACAGTAGTGCTGAGCCCGGAGAACCCCCTCTCTCACCCCATTCTGAGGTTCTCCCGTTCTAGCCGTCGAAGCGAGCTCTGTTCCCGGTATCTAAGCTAGGGTCTAGGCTAAGGCTAGAGTGCCTTTTGCTCTGAGTTAGAAAGAGTCTAGGTCCGGTCTCTCCCAACATCTTTCCTTTTCTTTAGAAATAGGTGCTCCATGTGTCGCTGGTATTTCAGACCTTCTATCCGGTCATTAACTTGACCATTATCCACCCAAACCTAGAGTTTGTGCCCCTGGGTTTGTGGCTTGATATTTCTGGCAAGATATATCATTTCATTCTTCAATACACTTTAACCATCTGCTTCCCTGCGGAAATATAAATACGATACCCTGGGGTAACTCCCAAGGTGAAGTGCTACAACGAGATATATTCTGTGCGCTTGCAGAATTAATTTTGCATACAACGACATATATCTACGCGCTCTTGAGCGTTGCTAAAATGTGACGCTAAGGAGTGCCAACAGGTAATGACTAGTCTAGGCACCACGCCTATACTAATAATTACTACTTCACTTGAATTCAGAGCAAAGCACCCACTACTAAGTAGTGAACGAGGAACCAGAGAACAAGCTAGCAAGACTGAACTGCTTAATAAATTAGAAGGAAGCCAGAGTTACCAAACAAGACCCGGATGTTACTCGAAGTTGAGCCGCATCCGCCGAGGTACAAAGTGGAAGAGAAGCCGACAGCTCCGGCTTCTCTCCCGGACTCTCACCTCACCTCTCTCCCTATTTTCTAAGTATGGAAGTGGTAGCACTTCTCCTCTATTTTGTTGTGTGTTGAGTAGGGGTGAAGGGCGCCTTTTATAGCCTCCCAAGCATGGAAGCCAGCGTAGATGTTAAGCCACATGCTTGCTTAGCTTCCACGCGAAAGGGGAGGCGTAACGGCCACAAAAGTAGGCCGGCCGGCCTGATCTAGGCCGTTCGGCCTAGGTCTGTCGCCATCTGGCACCGTCTTTCTTGTGGACGCTCCTGATGATGTCCTGATGACGGTTGTGGTGGCGTTCACCTCAAGCTTGACAGTTGGGGGCCGGCCGGCCTAGGGAAGGCCGTTCGGCCTGGCACTGGCCCCTCTCGGCCCTCCGTTGCACCGACTCGCTCACCAACGGTTGCATGTTGTCCCTTGAGGCGGTTTTGGTTGCGTTGAGTTGAAGTTGTCCGAGCATCCTAGGTAGGTGGACCTTCCAATCCATGGCCTAGGCCTTTCGGTCTTAACTTCATTTATTCCTGTCAATTCTTGCTTGGGGGGTCCATTGGTGACTCCCTAGGGTCCTTGTGCAAAGTTTGGAGCATTTTGGGGACCATTGTAGGCCAGCCGGCCTTTTCCAGGCCGATCGGCCTAAGTCAGGCCGACCGGCCTGGCAGGGTTCTGCCGGTGATCTTCTCGGACGCGTAACTTTCTCGTCCGGACTCCGAATTGGGTCATCCAAATGTCCATTTCGATCGTTTCGACGAGGCCTTCGCAATGGTGCATTCCAATGGTGCCACTTTTATATGTATTGTGCATGTTTTTATCATTGTATCCAGATGTGGCCTCCTGAAATCAACAATTCACCAAAGCTAGTGGAAATAGTTAGAATTAAACCCCTATGTCTAGTTTGGTGTTTGTTTCATGCCAGGGTTGACGGCCAATAATGGCATATAATGGCCGTCAACAACGCTGGACCGATTTGATCCATTCTTCATCAACTACGGCCTAACCTTAGCCGCGAAGCTCAATCGGCCATCATCCCTGCGGCCTATATCGAAGGTCGTCAAATTGAATTTATTGAAGCCCAACAGAAGTTATCTGATCAACAGAATCGGGAATCATTAATCAAGGAATCGGAGGAAAAAAGGGACATAGCCAATGCTATCAAAGACAAGATCAGATTCCTTGAATCAAGCCGCCCTTCGATAGTAGCCAAGATTGATCAATTAAAGGCCCGCAAAATAGAACTATAAAAAGAGCTCCGATTGGTCAGCCAAAGCCTTGAAGAAGAAGAACAAAGACTGCAACAGCTTCCGACCATGATCGAAGATCTCAACAAGACTCTCAAAGCTCAGGCATCCGATGCATTCAAACTTTACAAGAGCATCCCGGCGCAACAAGGTTCGATCGAGTCCTACTAGCACATCATCGATGAGATAGATCAGATCCGCCAGCGGGCATTGAATGTAATCTGATCCCTTCTATAAACGCTTGTAATTTGGTGGTTGTGTATTTATGGGCTTGTAATGAATATCATTTCCTGTAGATTTGACCTCTACTCTCTATTTTAATTTATGCATGACTCCTCGATCGATTCTCCGATCCCTGCTATCAACCCACATTGATGTGATAGCTGATTCACAAGCTTTTTCAGAACCTCTGAATCGAGAGATTTAATACTGTCTCATAAATGCTCCCAGCTGAAAGCCTCTATAAATACCTCACCATCTCCCCTTCACATATCACATACACCAACTCTTTGCAAAAAAATGGCTCCCTTTCAACAGGTGAACAATTCTTTTTTTAACTCGATCCATCACTTCTTTTCTCAATCTAATTTTCTTCTCAACTATTTCAGAGGCTTGACGAGATCATCACATCGCTCCAAGCTGGTAATCGTCTTTCTGCAGGAGATGAATACTTTCTTGAGAATCATGCTGAAGAAATCAAAGAAAGACTTCCAGCAGGAATCATCTCCATGCTTCATTCAATCCATATCAACACCATGCCCCCCGGCAGAATTAACCAAGTTCGCCATCAGATCCAAGCTCTTCAACTTTCTCTCTCCCTTCTTGAAGAACAACTCGCTCGCCTAGAATCAAGAAGAGACCTGATAATCGGTGCAGAGAATCAGATAAACTTGACCCGCATCTCAAGGGACGGAATGATAAGACTCCTTCATGAACAGCAAGAGATTGCCGCATCCTATGAGCAGCAGGAGAATCACTGCAGGGCAATCATGATAATCCAAGAATATTTAGATTCCCTGTAATTTTATTTTTATTTTTTTCACTAAGGGCGATGTTTATCACATCGGCCATGTATCTTCCGATTTAGATCAAATTGGATTAGAACTTTCGAAGCGGTTAAGAATCCTATTCCTTTGTACTTGCATGTATTTCCTTGTATCTTTCGATCAGTAATCAACTCATGAATCTACCCAAATACTAGGGTAATACTTTTTCAAATATTTCCCATTCAAAGCCCTTGTAAATATTTCTCCCTCAAGCGTTTCCAAGATATATGCATTACCCAACGCACATCGAAGAATTCGATACGACCCTTCCCAAGTCGGAGACCATTTTCCGAATTTAGAATCTTTTGATCCGATTGGCAACACTAGTTTCCAAACGAGATCTCCTTCAACAAAACTCTTAATTTTTACATTCTTATCGTACCATCGAGCCATATGTGCTTTATCCTTTTCGATATTACTTAATGCTCTTAACCGATGACTAGCCAAATCTTCTAATTCTTCTTTCATCAAAATAGCATAATTTTCAGCTGTTAATTCATCTTGAAGGTCGATACGCTGAGATCTAGTTTTAATTTCCCAAGGCAAAACGGCATTATGATCATAAACCAACTAGTAAGGAGATAATTTTGTAGCACCATGACATGCCATCCGATATGCCCATAAAGATTCACTTAACATAACATGCCACCTCTTAGGATTCTCTTCAATTTTTCTTTGTATCAACTTGATTATCCCCTTATTTGAAGATTCGGCTTGACCATTGGCTTGAGCATAATAAGGAGATGAATTCAATAACTTAATCCCCATGTTTGACATGAACTCTTCAAATTCTCCAGAAATAAACATATTTCCCTGATCAGTAGTTATAGTCTGTGGAATACCAAATCGGTAGATGATATGTTCTTTAACGAAATCAATCATATCAACCGATGTCACATTCTTCAGAGGTATGGCTTGAACCTATTTAGTAAAGTAATCGGTCGCCACCACTATAAATTTATGATTTTTACTAGACGGCGGATTAATCTGTCCGATTAAATCGATTCCCCATCCTCCAAAAGGCCACGGCTTAATAATCGGATTCATAGCCGAAGCTGGAGTTCTCCGAACATTACCAAACTTTTGACAACCTTGGCAACCTTTATAATATTGAAAGCAATCTTTGAGAATAGTCGGCCAAAAATATACGTTTTGTCGAATCATCCACTTCATCTTAAAAGCCGACTGATGTGCCCCACAAACTCCTTCATGAATCTCGCCCATCAACACCTTAGCCTCTTCAGAACCGACACATTTGAGTAATACTCCATCAAGAGATCGATAGTAGAACTTGTCATCCATCAAAACATATTTAATTGCTTGCAATCTTATCCTCCTATCAGTTCTTTTAGACGGGTCCTTCAAATAATCAAACACTTCCTTTCTCCAATCGTCATCAGCAAGACCCGATTCCAAAACGTCTTGAATCGGTCGATACCCTGAAGCACTCTGAACCAATCGGTTAGCCTCATGATTATGAAGCTTTGGGATATGTTCAATTGTTACCATCTTAAATTCTTTCAATAATTGGAGACACTCATCGTGATATCCTAAAAGAATATCATCATTGCATTCGTACTCCTTAGATAACTGTTTCACAACTAACATCGAATCTCCAAATATTTCAACAGCATCGGCCTTAACCTCTCATAATAGTTGTAAACCTTTAAGAACTGCCCAATACTCAGCTTGATTAGTAGTGGCAATCTTCTCAATCGGTATCACAAAGTCGAAACTTGCCCCCGGGGCGAGATGAGCACCACTCCGATACCAGATCCAACCCTGCAAGCCGATCCGTCAAAGATAAGTGACCAAGGAACTCGTTCTACCATGACTTCATCTGATCCACAATGTTGAGCAACAAAATCAGCCAATACTGGTCCTTTAATAGCTTTAGCAGATTCATATCTCAAATCAAATTCTGAAAGGGCCAAGATCCATTTAACGATTCTTCCATTCAAAATCAGCAAAGATAGCATATATCGGACTACATCATCTTTGCTTACAACTATGCACTCAGCCGATAATAAATAATGCCTCAACTTGGTACAAGAGAAATACAAGCATAAGCATAATTTTTCAACGGGAGAATATCTTGTTTCAGCATCCAAGAATCTTCTACTCACAAAATAAACAACCTGTTCTTTTCCTTTGAATTCTTGAACAAGAGCAGATCCGATTGCAGTTTCATTAGCCGATAAATACAATTTAAACGACTTACCTTTCTGTGGAGGAACTAAAATCGGAGGAGAAGTCAAATACTCTTTAATTTTATCTGGAGCCTCTTGTTGCTCCTTTCCCCATACAAACTCTTGATCGGTCTTTAATTTTAACAACGGAGTAAACGGCTTAATCTTGCCATACAGATTTAGATATGAACCTTCTGATGAAATTGATTTTCCCGATCAACGACTGAAGTTTTTTCTTGTTTTCGGGGCAACCACTTTATTAATTGAACTGATACTCTTCTGGCTAATTTCGATTCCCCTTTCATGAACCATAAGCCCCAGAAAATGTCCAGCCGATACTCCAAAAGCACACTTGAGTGGATTCATGTTAAGACCATGTTTCCTTGTACACTCTAATGTGCGTCGTAAATCGGCTAAATGGTCATCATAACTCTCCGATTTAACCACCACATCATCAATGTATATTTCAACAATCTTTCCAATAATATCATGCAAATATAATTCATGGCCCTTTGATAGGTACCACCAGCATTTTTAAGTCCAAAAGTCATCACGAATCACTCATATAATCCGATGTGAGCAGGGCATCGGAACGCAGTTTTATGAATATCTTCAACTGCCATTGAGATTTGATTATATCCAGCGTTTCCATCCATTAAACTAATAACTTTATGTCTTGCTGCCGCATCAACTTGCACATCGGCGATCGGCATCGGATATCCATCCATCGAAGTCGCTTTATTAAGATCCCTAAAATCAATGCAAACTCGAAGCTTTCCATTTTTCTTATAAACAGGGACGATATTTGAAATCCACTCGGCGTACCGGCATTGTCTAATAAACTTAGCATCTATGAGCCGAGTAATTTCCGCCTTAATATCATCTAAAAATTTAGGATCACAACGATGAGACGGCTGTTGATACGGCTAAAACCCTTGTTTGATCGGTAACCGATGTTCAACAACTGATCGGTCTAATCCAGGCTTCTCAGAATAATCCCAAGCAAAACAATATTTATATTCTACCATCTCCTAAATCGATTTCTTCTAATTTATCAGCCGACGTAAATCCTATAGCCTAGTTTTCCATCATCTTCTACATCCATTAAGACAATTCTTCAGGACCGACTGCTTGGATCGGTTGTAGACCAAAATCGGACATCTTGAGGAAATCGAGATCAATAGCCTGTCCCGATATGCAAGTCACCTCATAGCTCCAAGGACACACTTCAGCTGTCGCAATATTAAATGGAGCATCGGCTTTCACCAGCTCTACCGAATCTCCAACCCATTAAATTACACATTGATGCATTGTAGATGGAATACAACAATTAGCATGAATCCAATCCCGTCCTCTATTTTGTTGTATCTTGAGTGGGGGTGAAGGGCGCCTTTTATAGCCTCCCAAGCATGGAAGCCAGCGTAGATGTTAAGCCACATGCTTGCTTAGCTTCCACGCGAAAGGGGAGGCGTAACGGCCACAAAAGTAGGTCGGCCGGCTTGATCTAGGCCGTTCGGCCTGGGTCTGTCGCCATCTGGCACCGTCTTTCTTGTGGACGCTCCTGATGATGTCCTGATGACGGTTGTGGTGGCGTTCACCTCAAGCTTGACAGTTGGGGGCCGGCCGGCCTAGGGGAGGCCGTTCGGCCTGGCACTGGCCCCTCTCGGCCCTCCGTTGCACCGACTCGCTCTCCAACGGTTGCATGTTGTCCTTTGAGGCGGTTTTGGTTGCGTTGAGTTGAAGTTGTCCGAGAATCCTAGGTAGGTGGACCTTCCAATCCATGGCCTAGGCCTTTCGGTCTTAACTTCATTTATTCTTGTCAATTCTTGCTTGCGGGTCCATTGGTGACTCCCTAGGGTCCTTGTGCAAAGTTTGGAGCATTTTGGGGACCATTGTAGGCCGGCCGGCCTTGTCCAGGCCGATCGGCCTAAGTCAGGCCGACCGGCCTAGCAGGTTTCGCCGACGATTTTCCCGGAGGCGTAACTTTCTCGTCCGGACTCCGAATTGGGTCATCCAAATATCCATTTCGATCGTCTCGACAAGGCCTTCGCAATGGTGCGTTCCAATGGTGCCACTTTTATATGTATTTTGCATGTTCTTATCATTGTATCCAGATGTGGCCTCCTGAAATCAACAATTCACCAAAGCTAGTGGAAATAGTTAGAATTTAACCCCTATGTCTAGTTTGGTGTTTGTTTCATGCCAGGGCTGATGGCCAAAAATGGCATATAATGGCCGTCAACTGTCCTCTTCCTCTGGCTTCTCAAAATTAGCAGTTGCTGGATCGAACATCAATTGAGCAACTCCTTCTTCAACATCCGATTCTAAGACTTCATGGGATTTCATAAATTCTATTGGCAAGATAAATGTCATAAGCACATCTGCAGCTGTAGCATCGTTTTGATTTTGATCTTGAGCCTTTACACGCCAAACTTGATTCCGGCTGCCCTTGTTATTATTACGACGTTGTTCTTCCAGCTCGATTTGCCTCAACCTCTGAACACGTCTTTTCTGTGATTTGGTCAAACCCTCAGGACACCATTGGGGTTGTGGTTCTTTGTAATCGGTGAAACGGCTGTCGTCCATGAACCGATTCCCTTTCAGGATCCCCTTTGCATTGAAGGACCGAAACAGCGACCAGAGAGGGGGGGAGTGAATGGGAGCCGATAAAAATTCTTTCCAAACAATTCGGCTATTCTCCCAAATCAACTCCGATGCCTCCGAAAGCGATCTTGCCAAGATCACGTAGCCACTGTCAAGCTACTAACCCTAGGAACAAGAAACACACAGCGGAACTCGAATCGATCGAAGTGAACACAAAACGAACCGAAACAAGACTCGATTCAACACACCTAGAGGGGCGGTTAAACCGGGTCAGGGGGGCCGGTTAAACCGCCCTGGCCTGGGAACCTCGGGAAAAGTCAAATCAAAAGTGGATCTCCCAAACCGCTTGAGCTCTTGAGGCGAGATTTTGGTCAGATGATTTAGACCTCCAGTGGAGTGTTTTCCCAAAAGATCTCGGCCTCTAACTCGCTAGAACTCCCAGAATCTCAAATCTAAGGAAGAACACCATGACCTCGAGTTCATCCCGAAAACTTCAAATCCAAAGCGATTCCCGGCGTCTGGGGGCAAGAGATCAACAGCAAAAGAGGCACAAGGCACTCATACGTGAATCCCCCAAAGAAATCCGAGAGAAAACGCCCTAGGAAGTGAAGAACAAAAATCCCCCAAAAATAGCTCCGAAAATACCTCCGAAAATAGAAAAAGAAAAGGGAGCTCATGGATTCAAATCATGGCACAAAGATGAGCAGCACAAACTCAATCACCAAACCATGAATTCACCTATACAAACTAGGAATGATTCGAAATAGTTCTAGGTGGAGGGGATGAAGGGGAAAACTAGTTCAAAGGAGAAAACCAAAGAGAACTAAAGAGATAACTAGAAGAGATGACAGCCACCATGCCCTAGGGGGCCTATTAGTAGTCCAAGTGGTGGTGCTCTAAAGACTAAACTACCCCTAAGTGATACATACCCCTCAGGGGCAAATTTGACATTTGGTTTCAGATATTTTCCGGCTGGGACACCTTCCACCGCAAGCTAGCTTCCCTCCGACGCAAGCCTTGCAGTCACGCCGCGTGTCCTCCGGATCGAAGCTCCTCGACTCCGATTTTGGGCCTGCCTAGGGGGGGCGGTTAAACCGCCCCTGCCAGCCACACTTGGCCCAGCAGCCCAAAACTCGCCTCATCGAGTCCTCGGCCTTGGTTTTGAGGCCCAAACCAAGGGAAACCGTCCACCGATGATTTTGTGGCCAAATCACCAAACCCCGCGTACAAGCTTCGGTCGTTAGCCGCCACCTTGCACCGGCTTCACATCCGCGTACGAGCTACCTCGCACTGGAACCACGTCCCCTTGCTCGTTCTTGCCAGCATGTGAACCGCACTTGATCCATCTGGCCACCGGGTCCCTCGAACCAAGACTACTTGTCTCTCCGCTCCTCGGAGGCCGCCATGGCTAAGGCCTTTCGCGCCTGTTCTTCTCCTGCACCAATGCAACCAAGCCGCATTCTACACCTGCAATACTTGAGCCAAGGGAAACGTCAATCCACACCACGTTGTCAATCACTCATCACACCATGAAGCGACCATCCACCGGTCCTCGGACACACCGGGTCCTCAATCTCCCCCTTGATGAGTGCATTGACAACACACACATAGTAACCAATGATATAAATAAAATATAAAAGAAATGGAAAACAAGACTCAAGCAAGTGACTAATAGCAAGAACAAGCTGAGAACAAAGTCACTTCGCAAGAGAAAGCTCCAGAAACGCCAACCCTTCAAGAAGAAGCGAAAGGGCTCAACACCATCGGCAAAAGAGCAAAAGCACAAAGCACAAATCACAAATCTCCAATTCACTTTTCAGAACACTCAAAGCGCCCCCCTGCAAAGATGCAACCCCCCCTGAACAAGTGAACTTGTGCGTGCGAAAAACACTCGAAAATGCTCAAAATCCCACTAATCTTGTGCTCACTGCACAGGGGTGGTTAAACCGCCTAGGGGGGCGGTTAAACCGCCCCTGATAGATGACCAAACCCAAAAATGCAGTTTTTGCACAAACGAACTCACAACGATGCCGTTTCAACTCGAAAACTTTCCAAATATGCCTAGCAAGATATTCCAATGCTCAAACTCTCAAAAAGTTCACAAATTTTCAAAAACTCTCATTTTGGCAAAACTCTCACTTCTCACACAAATCCAACAAATTCTAGCGCAAAAGCTTTCTCACAAATTCAGCAACTTCTCCCCCTTGCAAAATGCTCCAGAAATTCTCCCCCTTGTTGACAATGCACAAATCAAGGAAAATTGTACAAAATGCAACTACAAGCTTCTCAAATATACAATGAGCAATACAAAATGCTACAAGTTAGAGAAGAGGCAAACAAGATAGTTCATCATGTGACACGGGCATTGCCGTCAAGAAGGTGAAGACATATATCCAATTGACAAAGCCATGAACAAGTTGTGTAGTTTAATCAAAAATGTCACCACATGAGCAAAGTCCTAACCATAGATTGTTCAAGCAAAAATGAACTTCATCTCACCAAAAACATGAAAGGACAAGTATTCTTGACAAAAGATCACCATAAACGCCGAAGTTCTACCTCATGTCATGTCAAAGCACGGTACATGAAATGTCTTTGCGACAAAAAGAAGCTTGTGCTCCTCCACAAGATAAAGTATGGGCTAAACATTTACAATGACAAAGGTCTTTGACCCAATTGAAAAGAATATCACATCCTAGCATGATCTTAAGCCAGATATAGCCATTTCGGCTCAAACAAGACATGCAAAGGCATTTACTCATGTGTGAAGGATTTTAAGATTAGTTTGTCATTTTAATTCAAAAAGAGACTATCTCAATAGAATATATATCAAAACCATCAAGAGCATAGCCATCCATACAATCAATCCCTAGCCAGCCTGCCTAAACTCTAAAATGTAGCAAGTTGTAGCAATCACTGCATATAGGAGAAGCTCATCCTAAGATATGATACAAATGCAGCATGATATATCACAAGATGCAAAAATAGAAAAATGTACATCAAGATACAAAGATGATACAATAGTATACATATGCTACAAGAGAAGCCTCCAAAGCTCAGCTCAGAAAAACGCACACACACCAAGTTCCCCTCGCAAGCAAGTGAAGGTAGCTTGGTCAAGTGGTTTGGTGAAAATGTCTGCAAGCTGGTTTTGGGTAGAAACATGGGCAAGCTCAATATCTCCTTTCTCCACATGATCTCTCAGAAAGTGGTACCTCACTTCTATGTGTTTGGTTTTGGAATGAAGCACGAGATTTTTGGCTACGCTGATGGCACTGGTGCTATCACAAAGAAGTGGAACATGGGACATGTCTAAGCCAAAGTCTCTCAAGGTGTAGGTGATCCAAAGCAACTGAGAACAACAGCTAGCAGCAGCAACATACTCGGCCTCTGTGGTGGATTGGGCTACACTAGACTGCTTGTGAGAAGACCAAGACACAAGAGACGAACCAAGAAACTAACACTGACCAGAAGTAGACTTGCGATCAACATGACACCCAGCAAAATCCGCATCAGAAAAACCATGGAGTGCAAGTGAGGAATCAGCAGAATACCAAAGACCCAGCTCAGGAGTGAACTTGAGATACCTGAAAATCCGCTTAACGGCCTGACGATGTGAAGTCCTCGGTGAAGCCTGAAAACGAGCGCACAGACATACGCTGAACTGTATGTCCGGCCTCGTCGCCATCAAGTAGAGAAGGGAGCCGATCATGCTCCGGTACTCCTTCTGGTCCACTGGTTCTCCGTCCTCATCCGCATCCAAAGCTGTAGTCGTACTCATCGGCGTAGTCATCGGCTTGGAGTCGCTCATGTCGAATTTCTTGAGAATGTCCTTGGTGTACTTGCTTTGGTGCACGGACGTCCCATCCATGGTTTGCTTGATCTGCAGCCCGAGAAAGAACTGCAACTCTTCCATCATCGACATATCAAATTCCCTACTCATATCGTCTGCAAACTTGGCAACAAGATCGTGAGAAGAGCCACCAAAAATGATATCATCCACGTAAACCTGAACGATTAAAAGATCATTGCCATTTCTCAACAAGAAGAGAGTTTTATCAACCTTTCCCATCACAAACCCCTTGCTAAGAAAGAACCCCCTCAACCTGCCATACCACGCTCTGGGTGCTTGCTTTAGGCCATATAAAGCTCGGTGGAGTTTGTATACTCGGTGTGGGTATCTCTCACTCTCAAAACCCGGGGGCTGCCTCATATACACTTCTTCCTCGATCACCCCATTCAAGAAGGCACTCTTCACATCCATTTGGTACAATTTGAACCCTTTGGCAACTGCAAATGCTAGAAGGATCTAATTGCCTCCAAACGGGCAACAGGAGCAAATGTCTCCTCATAATCTATCGCCTCCTGCTGCAAAAACCCCTGAGCAACCAACCTCGCTTTGTTTCTCACTATCTCACCACCCTCATCCCTCTTGTTTTTGAACACCCACTTGGTTCCTATAGGATGGCAATTTGGAGGTGGTTCTACTAACTTCCACACCTGGTTTCTCTCAAAGTTTTCAAGCTCTTCATGCATGACATTGACCCAATCAGAATCAGATAAAGCGTATCCAACATTTTTGGGCTCAAAAGACGTGACGAAAGCAGAATGAGCATAATGTGAGATATTCTGTGACCTCGACTGTGTAGTACATTCATCCAAGTTCCCGATGATCTTCGAAGGTGGATGATCCCTCTGTACCAGCCGGGGAGCTTCTCGCCTCGAGATTGCCTCCCCCTCAACATCAGCTTCCACTTGAACTCGATCATGTGCGCGACTCGACGAAGGTGTAGCAGTGGGGCCGTCGTCGAACGTCGTAGTAGTAGTGGAAGTAGAAGGTACACGATCTCCACACGGTGCATGAATCTCCTCATCATCTTCCTCATCAAGTTGTTCTTCCTCAAAGATGGACTGTCCCAACTCATCATCACCTGCACACTCAAAGACAGAAGAGCTACATGGAATGGTCTCGTCAAAGTGACTTTGCAAGTCTCCATGATTTGGTTAGTCTCAAGATTGAGCACACGGTATGCTCGAGAATGATTAGCATAACCAAGAAAAATTCCATCCATCGAACGAGACTCAAACTTGTCCAAATTTCCTTTCTTCAGAATGAAACACTTGCAACCAAAAACCCGAAAGTGACTCACACGGGGGGAACGACCATGGAAAAGCTCATAGCAAGTTTTCTTCTTGAAAGCATGAAGGAAAATCCGATTTGAAACATAACAAGCTGTATTCACCGCCTCGGCCCAATATTTCCTAGGAGTCCTATGCTCATCTAGCATCGTCCTAGCCATCTCACAAAGCGTCCGATTCTTCCTTTCAACAACTCCATTTTGGCAAGCAACATATGGCGAAGAGTATTGATGTTCGAGACCAAGATCACGACAAAAGGCATCAAAACGAGTGTTCTTAAATTCCGTACCATTGTCACTGCGTATAGCTCTCATGGCACCACCATTACTCTCGTTTTTCAACCTCAAAATCAGATCTCGAACAAAATCAAATGTGTCATCCTTCAACGCCAAAAAGAACACCCAAGCATACCGAGAAAAGTCATCCACAACCACAAGAACATACCACTTCCCACCAACTGAACGAACGCGAGCGGGACCAACCAAGTCCATATGCAAAAGCTCCCCTGGACGCTCAGTCATAACATCTGTCAAAGGTGGATGGGAAGCAGCAACCATTTTACCATGCCTGCAAGGTGCACAAACCAAATCTTTCTCGAACTTGAGCTTGGGCAATCCTCGGATAAGGTCAAGAGCACTCAAGCGTGTGAGTAAATCAAAGCTCACATGACCCAATCTCCTATGCCACTTCCAAAGCTCAGAAGAAGTACCAGCGATCAAACATCGTGAAGGACCAAAAGATCGAGAAAAATCAGCACGAAAAATATGTCCCTCGGGAATGATCATACACACAAGGTCACCTCAAGAATCAAGAATTCGAGAATCACCACTCTTAAACCGAACCTCATAACCCTCATCAAGAAGCTGAGAAACTGAAAGCAAATTAAAACCAAGATTCTTGACAAGAGCAACCCGCTTCAACATAAAATTGTCACTCACCTGAATAGCACCCTCAGACGACACTCTACCTCTACCCTTATCCCCGAAAGTGATGTACTGCCTGGACACCACCGGGGTGAGACTGGAGAACCACTTCCTATTACCTGTCATATGTCTCGAACAGCCAGAATCCATCAACCAAAAGTTCTCCAAGCCTCCCACCTGCACAATCAAAAACGAGAACGAGAATGAGCGAATGACTCGACACTGGGGTTAGCACAAAAAGAGTCAAACCAGTGTCGGGCCATCTGCTCAAAAGAGGGGTTAGCAAAATCAGCTCTACCACGTGAAACCCTCTCGTCTCTCACCATTGGACCTCTAGCACCACGCAGGGGAAAATGTGGCCTAGACTCTCTCCTCGCCTCAAAGCTACGATCGAACCTCCTTGAACCAAACTGACCACGAACCGGAGGCCGCCTAGCAAACTCACGACTAGCTGGAACACCACGACTGCCAAACGAAGGAACTGTGCGCACAAAGGCCTCTCCTCTAGGCAAGGGTGAAAGAGACACAGGCACACTACGGGAAGAGTAGTACCTGTCCATGTTCCCCATCTCCTTCTCTCTTCTCACGTCCCTCTTCTTCCTCCAGCAGAACTCCTCAAGGTGTCCATCCCTTCCACAATGCTCACAATGGAAGCGGACTGGTTTTGGCTTTGGGATTTCTCTCGGCTGTGGCCTCTCTCTCGGCTGGTAAACCCCACTCTTCACAAAGGTCACTCTCCTCTGGAAGTTGTTTGTCTTTGGTGGAAACTTGGGAGGATCTGGAGTGGTTTCAAGCTTGTTTAGCAGGTGGTTGGGTTTGGGTGTGAAGGTGTTCTTGAGAATGGCTTTCGGTGGGTTTGTAGGAATGTTTGTGGTGGAGTTTTCAGGCTCTCTCTCTTTCTCACCACTACTCTCACCAACTTTCTCAGAACCTGAGACCACGACCATCAGCTCTCTTAAAACCAGCAATCAACATCTTAAGCTGAGGCTCGCGACCCGACAACCAACCCAAACACTATCGCAACTCATCATTCTCATCTTGCAAGCGATCAACACATTGTTCTAGCTCAACATTCTTCAAAGCAACAACATCACAAGCAGAACAAGAATTACAATAGGAGATTTCAATTGAGCTTCAAGCGAACTGATCATAGTACGAGATTCAAGCAACTGATCATGTAAAACAGGATAAGAAGTACAAGCACCTAGCAAAGATGATCTAGACTTCAACTCAGCAAGCTCAACCCTAGCACCTTCTAGTTCATCAAGGCATGTCATGTGTTTCTCCTTAAGAACAACCAGATCAGCAAGATGCACATCACAGAACGAGCATTCAATTTCATCAGACACAAGAGGAGCATCTTTTAACACAGCAATCTCCAACTCAAGCTTAGCTGCTCTCTCCCTAGACTCGCAAAGCAAAGACTCAAACTCCATCGCCTTCTTTCCAGTCTCAGAAAGTAAGGCCTCAAGCTCAGCTACTCTCTCCTTCGACTCTCCTAGCAAAGACCTAAACTCTCTCTTCTCCTTGTTGGTCTTCCTAAGCACATCATCACGGTTATCGACCAACTCCTCTAGTCTAGCAATTTCCTTACGCAAAGCGGCGGGATCGGTCAATACCTCATCCTCAGAGTCGGATGTCGGAGTCGTCCTTGCTCTTCACGGAGTCGTGCACCATGGTGCAGTAGTCAACGGTGGCGAAGGAGATGTCGTTGAAGTTGCGGTTCAAGTTCTTCTTCTCCTTGCGGTGGCCGCGATCTTCATCTTCGCTGCTTGAGCTTGATGACGTGTTGGTGGAGCTTGTGTCGATGTCGCTCGCATCTGCCACCATCGCTCGAGATCGGTTCTTCTTGTGTCCATCGTGCTTGTTCTTCGACCTTCTCTCTTCCTTGTTCTTGTGCTTGGAGCGGTACTCGTCCTTGGGACGGTGCTTGTGGTCATCTCGCGGGCGGTGCTTGCGGTTGTAGTCGTTCTTGATCTCCTCGGGGCACTCGGCAATGAAGTGGCCCATCTTCCCTCATCTGTAGCACGTACTCCTGGCACGCCTCGAACCCTTCCAGTTCTGGTACATCCGCTCGAACCTCCTCGTGAGCAACGCGAGATCCTCCTCGCTCAGCACCTCATATTCTTCATCTGGAAGAGACACAAGAGAGGACAAAGCAAAGTGTCTGGGAGTGTTAGCATGTCCATAACCAGAGCCACCGACTAGAGCCAGACTATGGGGATCAGTCGGACTCTTAGCCTTGGCAAGCAGCTGTCTGTCAACCTCAGAAGACTTCAACTTCGAGAAAAGCTCATCAACAGACAAAGTTTCATAGTTAGCCGACTCCATGATCGCCTCAACCGTGGCACCCCACACGGATCTATCAAGTGCTTGCAAGAGCTTGATAGCTCTGTCATGATCCGATTATGGGAGTACGGTAATGTTGGCTTTCATGTTGTTGACTATGGAAGTGAAACGCTGAAACAAAACATCAACTGACTCTCCAGGCAAGTGAGCAAAATTTTCATATTCTCTCCGATACATCGAGAAAAGCCTAGCCTTCACATGGCTATCACCACCGTCGGCTACCTTGAGCTTCTGCCAGATCTGGCTAGTTAGGTCCTCGCCCAAAACTCTCTCAAACTCCTCGGCAGACAAAGCACGGAACAAGTAATCAACAGCTCTAGCGTTTGCTTCAAACTTATCCTTTGCATCCTGGGCATCTAAGTTGGTGGGATTGACATAGTTTTCATCTTTGGTCACATCCCACAACAACTTTCCTTTGCCTCGCAAGAAAGCGCCCATACGCGCAACCCAGTTCGGGTAGTTCTTCCCATCGAAGTGCGGAGGCCCGAAACCCCGATCTTGGTACGCCATCTTTGGATCTTAGACTGGTTAGAGTCGCAAAGACCCGTAACCGGCTTTGATACCAATTGAAGGACCGAAACGGCGACCAGAGAGGGGGGGAGTGAATGGGAGCCGATAAAAATTCTTTCCAAACAATCCAGCTATTCTCCCAAATCAACTCCGATGCCTCCGAAAGCGATCTTGCCAAGATCACGTAGCCACTGTCAAGCTACTGACCCTAGGAACAAGAAACACGCAGCGGAACTCGAATCGATCGAAACGAACACAAAACGAACCGAAACAAGACTCGATTCAACGCACCCAGGGGGGGCGGTTAAACCGGGTCAGGGGGCGGTTAAACCGCCCTGGCCTGGGAACCTCGGGAAAAAGTCAAATCGAAAGTGGATCTCCCAAACCGCTTGAGCTCTTGAGGCGAGATTTTGGTCAAATGATTTAGACCTCCAGTGGAGTGTTTTTCCAAAAGATCTCGGCCTCTAACTCGCTAGAACTCCTGGAATCTCAAATCTAGGGAAGAACACCATGACCTCGAGTTCATCCCGAAAACTTCAAATCCAAAGCGATTACCGGCGTTTGGGGGCAAGAGATCACCAGCAAAAGAGGCACAAGGCACTCATACGTGAATCCCCCAAAAAAATCCGAGAGAAAACGCCCTAGGAAGTGAAGAACGAAAATCCCCCAAAAATAGCTCCGAAAATAGAAAAAGAAAATGGAGCTCGTGGATTCAAATCATGGCACAAAGATGAGCAGCACAAACCCAATCACCAAATCATGAATTCACCTATACAGACTAGGAATGATTCGAAATAGTTATAGGTGGAGGGGATGAAGGGGAAAACTAGTTCAATGGAGAAAACCAAAGAGAACTAAAGAGATAACTAGAAGAGATGACAGCCACCATGCCCTAGGGGGCCTATTAGTAGTCCAGTGGTGGTGCTCTAAAGACTAAACTACCCCTAAGTGATACATACCCCTCAGGGGCAAAGTTGATATTTGGTTTCAGATATTTTCCGACTGGGACACCTTCCACTGCAAGGTAGCTTCCCTCCGATGCAAGCCTTGCAGTCACGCCGCGTGTCCTCCGGATCGAAGCTCCTCAACGCCGATTTTGGGCCTGCCCAGGGGGGCGGTTAACCGCCCCTGCCAGCCACACTTGGCCCAGCTGCCCAAAACTCGCCTCGTCGAGTCCTCGGCCTTGGTTTTGAGGCCCAAACCAAGGGAAACCGTCCACCGATGATTTTGTGGCCAAATCACCAAACCCCGTGTACAAGCTTCGGTCGTTAGCCGCCACCTTGCACCGGCTTCACGTCCGCGTACGAGCTTCGGTTGTGAGCCGCTACCTTGCACCGGAACCACGTCCCCTTGCTCGTTCTTGCCAGCATGTGAACCGCACTTGATCCATCTGGCTACCGGGTCCCTCGAACCAAGCCTACTTGTCTCTCCGCTCCTCGGAGGCCGCCATGGCTAAGACCTTTCGCGCCTGTTCTTCACCTGCACCAATGCAACCAAGCCGCATTCTACACCTGCAATACTTGAGCCAAGGGAAACTTCAATCCACACCACGTTGTCAATCACTCATCACACCAGGAAGCGACCATCCACCGGTCCTCGGACACACCGGGTCCTCATGCATGATTTCATCATCAGAGACACGATCATTAGCCATATCTTCAATTTCTTGGCTCATATATGGCTTCCTTCCTAATTGATCCCTTATATCGACCCTATGGCCAAGTCTTTCATGAACAGAAACACGCTGATTTGAATCTCCTTGTCGATCCCTATCATCTAACCGTCAATCTCTGAACATTGATCGACCCTGATTTCCCTGGTTTCTATTATCCAACCGATTAGATTTCTCTTCAACGCACGGCCTTTTATTTGGCCGAGTGTTCCAGCCTTGCCCATAGCACTCTGGACAATTTTCAGGAGTTGGTAATTTAATTCCTTCCTCCTAGCAATAGATAATCAGCATTGATTTGTCTCGTTTACTCTTTAAATCGAATCCGTTCATTCTCCCTTCGGAACTTACTGATCAATTGAGAAGTAACCCGCCTTTCTTGACTCCTAGAACTTCCAGATTCCTCTGATCTTCCTTTTCCCTTTAGATCGGTTAGTAGAAACCTGAACTTTAGGATCAACGACCCCATTTTCTCTAGCTAGCTGTGAAGTAAGCATCTTCTTAGGAACAACCTCTTCTTTGGATACCTCCACCATATTGATGGGAAAAGGATGTTGATCAATTTTCATCGGCTTTGTAGGTTTCTTAGGCAATTCAAACTTGATCTTTCCTTGCTCAATAGCCGATTGTAATTATTGACGGAATACTTTGCAATCATTTGTATTATGAGAAGTAGCATTGTGGAACTTACAGTAAACCATCTTTTTTAACTCTTCTTCTGAAGGAATCCTATGATAAGCAGACAACTTAAGCAATCCTTCTTTCAAAAGCATATCAAAAATTCTATCGGCCTTTGTAATATCAAAGCCGAACCTTTCAGGCTCCTTTTTAGCAAAAGCGACTGAAATCGGTTTTTTATTCTTAACCCACTCAGCAAGACTGATTTCTTCCCCTTCATCAGATTCAGAATCAGAACCATAGATCGCATAGTTGACCCTTTTCTAAAAATTTCTTCTCGGCTCATACGGCCGATTTTCATGCCCAGACATCCTCTGCACAATTTGGCTTATACTTTCGAACTCCTGATTAGCAAACTTCTCTTTCAAGTATGGCAACAATCCATCGAAAGCTACTTCAGTCAATTGTTTGTCAGTCAACATCAAGCTAAAACATTTGTTTCTGACATCTCTGAATCGTTCCTTTGCTTCATGTTGGTCAAATCAGAGAGTTTCTTCTTGTGAACTCCAGCAAATTAGTATTGATGAAATTGCCTCTCCAAATCGGACCATGTGACCACAGAATTAGGTGGCAGCGTCATGAACCAGCTAAAAGCTAAGCCAGACAAAGAACTTGAAAACAATCGGACCCTTAATGCATCAACGTTAGCAGCTTCTCCACACTGCATAAGAAATCGGCTAACATGTTCAGCAGTTGAAACATCATCTAGACCAGTAAACTTTGTAAACTCAGGGATCCGGTATCGATGAGGATAGGACATCATGTCATAATGCGCAGGATAAGGAGACGATACATGACATTCTGCACCTTTGGCTTCAAGCCGAACTGATTCTGAATCACATCGGCTATTTGAGATGACCAATCAATCTGTTTTTGAGGAGATTGTTCTGCAGGTTGATCATCTGATTGACAATTTGGCGGCCCTCTTGATTGAAAGTTGGTTGGTGTTGTCGGGGCTGGAGGCGCCATTGGAGCAGGCGGCGCGGGAGGAGCAGAAGATACATAAGGAGCAGGAGGCGCATAAGTTTGAATCGGCTGAGAAGCCGATTCACTTGTCTGACCATGTGGCACCATCTGCCCATACTGCTGACTATCGAACGGAGAAAAGCTGGCTGGTACTCGAATTTGCTGTATGGTTCTGTGATTACCATCTACAAGAGACCAAGTTTCTCCATCGCTATGTTTGACCCAAGCAGCACCTTCTCCTGACGCGACATTTTCTTCTTCTTTCTTCTTCCCATAATCAGGCGGCATGCCCCAACCTGTCTGTGGATTATACGTACCAGTTCCCAAACCTTTAGAAGTCGTCTGATGTGAAGTATGTCTACCTGCCATCTGAGAAACTGATTGTCCTGATGAACTAATAGGCATGGTATTTGCAGTAGTTACTCCAATCGGCTGATTGTCCGATTGATTCTGAGAAGACATAGCACTGCCAGAAGAAGATTCTGGAGCCGCTGATGGCGTAGTTGTAGCTAGAACTGATGCACTGATATCGGGTGTTGTATGTGGAACCGATGTAAAAGCTCCTGCTGCAGCACTAGATGCAAACGGAACAGATCTGAATGCTGGAGTAGCGGGAGATCCATAGAAAGGGGGAATACCATAATAAGGATATGGAGCATGATATGCTGGACCTCTGAATCTCGCCAGTGTTGGATCTTCACGCAGTTGAGCCAATATGGCATTACGAACCGTATTTGTCAGTACAGGTGATTGGTTAATAAAAGCATGGTGAATAGAATTGTCAACCATCTCCTGAAGCTTCCCTGATGATTCAGCAATAGTGATTGTACATGGAAGAGGAAGTGGAGCTTTCTTAATGGCTTCCCCTTGTTTAGTAGAACTACACGATTTGAGACACTCATTACGGTACTCCTCTTGACGAAGATCAAATTCTTTCTCTGCTCTTCATTCAGATCATCATATGTTACATTAATAATATTTTCATCATGAAGATCAGAGTTATTGTGCTCCTTAGGATCGATTGGCTTCTTCGGAGGCATCGTGAATTTTCTCTTCGGGTCCCACCGGGCGTGCCAAAAGTTTGTTGACGCAAAAATCGGGCGGTGATAGATGCGCTAACACATGAACGAATGGCGTGGCCTTGAAATCCGGGGCGTGCCAGTCAATCTGACCTGTTGATTGACATGGATAAAATCGGATGTTAAGAAACAGCTAAAGAGACGATTCTTTCGTTAGTGAAATCGAATGTGATTGGACCGATTCCGATGTGTAGTGAAACAGCACGGGGAGCCAATTCCTATAATCAATCAGTTGAAAGCCGATTGATAACTAAGCAGTAAAAGACAACCGTAAAGTGATCCGATACAGCTTAGTAAAACAACACTTAGAATTGAACTAATCAGCTATTAGATGGATTTCAGGATTAATGCTTTAACAGAGCCGATTAGATAAAACTCTAAGCTGGATAAGTGGTGATAAGAGCTAAAACAACAAGAATAAACTTGAGGATCTAGCAAATATCGATAACTGTCGAATAAATCTAAACGAAGCAATAGCGATGCGCCCGATGCTAAAGCTCAGATATTACTCAGTAGAAGTAGAACTCACGAGCAAGCCTTGGAGATCTGGATCGCCTTGACTAGCTCAGGAGAACTCGTGAAAGAGAAAAAACTTCACGAAGTCGCCGACTTGTAAGTAAATTGCGAAAAGTAGATGCAATTAGTAAAAGTTTGTGTATTGATATGTTCGTAACCTCTTCACGACCCTCAGGGTTTATATTTATACCCTGGAATTACAGACTCCTAGTCGATCACGACATGAACAAACTTGACGCAAAAGAAAGAAACTACTTTGACTAAGACTTAACTAACAATAAAAAGGGCAAGCCCATTATGGCCCACTTCAGCCCAAAGCTCGTGACGCCTTCAACCCACTTTTTCGAGTCCGATCCGATTCTGGAGTCTTGAGTCCGATACTGACCCTTCTTATGGAAACAAATCTGATCCAAACATCATCTTCAATTTTAACTCCATCTTCATTGAAATTCCTTCAAGGCGCCGGCTATGACACGTGTCAAAAAACATCATCAACAGTTTATTCAGGTGAATGTGCCAATCAATACACTCTGGGTTTATCGTGTGAAACGTGATGCTCGATAAAATATCATTCTATTATGCATTGCATCTCGTATAGGGACGACTCTCGCCAACGCAATATACGAGCTGATCCCGACGCAAAGAGAAGTACCGCCCGAGGAGAAGCCAAACTTCGTCGCAAGCAAGTCAAGACCCGAACCAAATTCGGAAGAGCCAATACTAACCTAACTCAGGATTAAGGCAAGTCCCGGAGCATATCCTACATTTCTAAATTATGCAACTATGTTTGTTACATATGCTTGTGCATTTACGTTTCAGGAATTGAATTGAAACCTTAGTTGCATGATCCTAGGTACCTATGCTTTGCAATACTAGTATGATAGGTCGATAGTTGCCCTGCTTTAACGACACGGTAAAAGTCGAGTGATTTCCTGTCATTCGCGAGATTATAGGAATCATCTAGTTTACTTATGTTGGAATCATAAGGATGGCGGACGGGAATTTGGTCATGTAGATGCCCCGTCTGTTTATGAAAAAGTTGCTAAGGTCAGATTGTGACGGCAATGCTGGTCAAGTGTTTGAAAGCACTAAGCACTTGTTTGGAACATGGGACCGGTAAGTTCAGTACCTGTTCGGAATGGGGAGTGGCCTTATCCTGCTTTCCGCGTACGAGCTTCGGTTGTGAGCCGCTACCTCCACCTGGAACCACGTCCCCTTGCTCGTTCTTGCCAGCATGTTAACCGCACTTGATCCACCGGCCACCGGGTCCCTCGAACCAAGCCTACTTGTCTATCCGCTCCTCGGAGGCCGCCATGGCTAAGACCTTTCGCGCCTGTTCTTCACCTGCACCAATGCAACCAAGCCGCATTCTATACCTGCAATACTTGAGCCAAGGGAAACGTCAATCCACACCACGTTGTCAATCACTCATCACACCAGGAAGCGACCATCCACCGGTCCTCGGACACACCGGGTCCTCAAAAGCACTAAGCACTTGTTTGGGACATGGGACCGGTAAGTTTAGTACCTGTTCGGAATGGGGAGTGGCCTTATCCTGCTTTCCCTGGGATTCAACCCCCCATGCGGTGCACATGTGGCTCAAGACCGAATCCGGCCGGCGCTGCCACGAAGTATCAACCGGATAGGCTTGTGTCCAAAGGGAGTGGGCTCGGATTAACAAGCCAGGAAGATATGGAAACGGCCTGGTTAGCGTCAACCTTTGTGGTTGAGCTTTTCCGTGTGTTTAGTATCCACCTTGCAAGATTGTAAAAATCGGTTCGAACTGTCTGTTTCTCATAGCTAAGAAAGTTGAACATGACGATGATAAACTTGAAGCTTGCTTAATTGCTTGCTAAACTTGCTTGATTAGTATAGGTTGCTTACCCAGACTGGTTAGCTCGAACCAAAACTTGATGCTAAAATATTGAAAGTAAGGATCCACTCTTAGTCGCTTTTTGGCAAAACAAACCCACCAGCCAAAAGCCTTTTATGTCTAGGAGTCAGTGATGTAGTTTTCACCCGACGGGTAAGTCTTGCTGAGTATTAGTATACTCAGCCTTGCTTGTTGAATTGTTTTCAGGTAGTGCTCTCGAGGAAATGGTTGCAGGTCTTACCTGGTCAACCAACCTTCCTCCAGGTTGGACCGTTGAATGGGACGAAGCTACTTCCGAGCCATATCATGACGGCTTCACATGATATTGCCATTCGTTCGTTCAAATCGTTTAAATTTCCGCTGCAGTTTGAAAACTTTGAACTTCTTTTACCTTATGCAAGAATTCGGCTTGTAATAAAGTACCTCAATGGGATCTATTTAATAATTTGTGGATTGTTGTAGTCTCTGGAACTCGCCTTTGTGTGAGTATTTGCACGACTCGTTTCGATCGATGTAACTATTCGTGGTTGCATCGGGCTTGACCCGACAGATTGTCACCTTAAATCGATTTAAGTGTCCAATCGCGTTTAATACGATGTTTAGTACACTTAAGCCGGACTAATTTGAACGGTTCTGCCACAGCTAGTATCAGAGCGAAAAGTTGTGCACCAGAGGTTTACACGGTCCCAATACACTTGTTTTATTTATAATAAAACTTGACCAACTTAGTGTTTTGCGAAAACTCGTTGGATCGCTAAGGATTAGCATAGACCGTGAAGCCCTAGAAGGTATTTTGGGATGTTTCTGGTGGCTTGCTAACTATGATATATTTGACTAATTGCCCAGCACATTCGAGCCCACGTGTTTCATACGTGAGCAGGTTTACGCGCCCCGAGTGCACGAAGGGTGATAGAATTCTATTCAAATGAACCTATCATCATGGTTGTGTATGAGTCGCCCACATGTTTTATATGTGAGAAAGGTCTTGATGGTATGGTTCTAATTCCAATGAACCTATCATCCTAGGTCGTTCGCCACGTTCGAGACGTGTGCATGATGCCGCATCACGAGTTATGCGAAGGGTTATCTGCCTCTATTCCAAATGAGTGTATAACCTATCGCCTTTGTGTGAGTATTTGCACGACTCGTTTCGATTGATGTAACTGTTCGTGGTTGCATCGGGCTTGACCCGACAGATTGTCACCTTAATTCGATTTCGGTGTCCGATCGCAGTTTAATGCGATGTTTAGTACACTTAAGCAGATTAATTTGAACGGTTATGCCATAGAAATTAACGTTGAGAGTTTTGGAGTTTCATTCTCTAATGACCAGAGTTACACGCTGGTCACTAACGGAGGGAGTTACATGCTAGCTTCAAATGGAGAGAGTTACAGAAGTTTACATGATGGGAGTTTTTCATAAACATTACTTCTGCATGTCTCTTGATCTCATGCACCGGTTCAACTTCTGGAGTTGCCTATAAAAATCAAGACTCACTTGAGATGAAATAGCTCATATACGTACTGGTCTCCACAATTCTGCTGCATCCTAGGCGTATCCGTTCCTGTTCTTGCGCGCATAAGTACTGGAAGAGCATGTCTCCAAAACGACTGTTGTCCGTGAGTTCATATGCGCGGGTGAAGGCCGGCAATCACGTTTTTGGGATGTGTCCACAATAGATACGACTGCTCGCTTCATCCTCTTCTTCCCGGCGTCTCGGCGGTGATCGGCACTAAACCAAGCAGGACGATTACACCGATAAGCACTATGTCGACTAGTGCATCCGGCTCTGCCGCTGGGTATGTATCCATTGCTTTAGTAAAGTTATGGATCAAAATCATGATGGTTGTTTTTCTCTATATGTTCATCATGCCCGGATCACACATGTCTGATGTCATAAGCATATTGTTTATCTTTTTCTGGATTAAATTACTACTGAAATTGCCTAATTTTCCAACAAGCATGCATGACTACAAAATGAGATATATTATTATCAGATTTAAACCAAGAAAATGCTTGGATAAACTGTATTAAAAATATTTTAAATTATATCCAACGATAGTACCTTCCCAGAAGACATCAAATTATTGCTAGTGAAGCCTCATAAACAAGTTTGTTGACGTGTCTCTTGGACTTGTGTAGTGCTCCCTGAAATTGTAAATCTAATTTGAGACCTTCACGTACCCTATTGTTGCAATCACCACTCTATCCGTACCCTGTCCTAATTTTTAAAAAGATTAATTAAATGGGCCAAAGTGTGCAAAGCTAACTGAGGGCGGCTTTAAATGGGGTGGAAGTTTTTGTGAAAAGTCGCATCAAGCGAAATTTACTATCTAAGAGTTTACTGAGTAGTAACGTAGACTACTAGTGAAACAAATTACAGATCTAGCCTGCTCACCGCGAGACAAATCTAATGACGGGTAATTAGTCAATAATTAACGGATCTAGCCTGTTGTAAATCATAGATTAAGTAGGCTCATTAGATTCATCTCGCGAAATCCATTCCATTCACGTAATGGTTAAACTTTTGTCTATATTTAATACTCTATGCATGCGATTTCTCTTTGATATGACATTTTGATGAATTTTTTTCCAACGACTCATCAGCCTGTCGATCCGCGGCGCCTTCACTCCTGCCGCCATGGTGTCCTTGACCCCGAAGCTGATGCGCTCGGTCGCCACTGTCATTGGCCGGCACTTCCAGCAAGTGCTCAGCTGGAAGTGCTGGCCAATGACAGCAGATCAAGGCGTATGAGGTCTGTGCAAAGATGTCACAGCCGGCTCCTCTCTGGCTGCCCTACTGGAAGGTTGGTACAAAGTCACCGTGCAAGCCCTTGCTCGTTGGCGATGAGGTGCAGTGGCAACGATAGAGGTGGGGCGCATCGTGTTCACGCTGAGGAACACACAGGCCTACGGACACGTCGTGGCGCGCGGGTTCCAGCCATCGGCGGCTTGAGTTGACTACTCAGCTTCGGCCTCGTCAGTGTCAGCGGCACCGTGTACACGTGCTTCGATGAAAGGACATGGCGGCATTATCTGAAGGCAAAAAATCACATCGAATGAACCAGCTCAGTTAGGCTGACGTGGATACTTTCAGAGGCTGCCTAGACAGTGTGGATAGCATCTTTAAAAACTGAAACGGCGTCGCGGTCTCATCAAAACATAACGCCACGTCATTCAAAAAAAGTATCCGTACAATCATGATCTGACGGCTGAGCAAAAGAGAAAAAAAATCCACCATGACATGCAGACTGCACACGGAACTCACGCAGCCATAAATCTTCTCACCGTGGAGCCCACAACAGCTGCTATTACCGAGGTGCTCCACCCATCAAGTCGTGAGCCATTGTTCCATTGTTTTTTTTCAAAAAAATATTGATCCATTGTCTACGGTATACCCGTGAGCCAAGCACTGAAAAATAAAATCGAGAGAAGTAGAATGCCTATAATATACTTTTTTAAATCTATTTGCAAAAAAATATATTTTAAATCAAAATCAATATGAGAACAATATTTAAATCAATAGAAGATGGTTCCGTGGTCTATGCATTTTCATTAATATATATGATGAGAGGACTATAAAAACGAATGAATCATAAAAAAATTTCAAATCGAGCTCGCACAGAGCATTTGAGACGAAATAGCGGAATTGTCGCGTGAGGTCCCCAATGCCAAGCTTCTCTGCAGCGTGTCCAGGTTGATACACATGTTGCGATGGAGAATTGGTAATCCAGAAATATCCAGAGAAAATCGTTTCAAGGATAAGAAATCGAACTTACCAGAAACTTATTTACGAATAAAAAAAGAATTCTAGAGATGCGGCGGCATACATTGGAATCTCCAGGTAGTGGTGCTGATGCCGCTTTAAACCACAAAATCGCAACACCGCTCATAGTACTATCTATAACGCGGGAGGTTTCGTGCCCTCCCAGCGTCCCTTGCTATTGTAGCGTTTTTTTTTCCTTTTTTCCTTTTATATATGAGTATTATTTTAATTTTGTTTAATTTTGTCTCTGAAAAAAGTACTATAACGCTGGGAGGTTTCGCGCCCTCCTAGCGTCCCTTGCTACTGTAGCGTTTTTTTTTCTTTTTTCCTTTTATATATGAGTATTATTTTAATTTTGTCTCTGGAAAAATAAGTATATCTATGTCATAGAAAACGTCGTCACCTAAAGTTGGTACATCCTCGCCGGCCACGTGGTTCTAAACTTTTAACGTTGCGTTTTACGTGCTGCTTCTCGGCATTGTCTTCAGAAGAAATAGGTACATCCATGTCGCCGGAAAAAAGCGAGCCCACTAAGAGTCGGTGCGTCCTCGCTTGTCACATGTGTTCCAGGCTTCTGGCATTGTATTATTTGCAATTGCTCGGTCGCTACGTATTAATATTTTGTATTGTTGGCAAATGAAATCGTGATGCCCCTTGCACGTTAGAGAGCCGGCATTGCCTCCCCTACGAAGTTGAAAAGATGACACAAACATTATGCTTCTCAGCTACTCACTCCATCACATGTCATAAATATTGTGCTCCGCGACTGCTCGCTCAATCTCTCACATCACGTGTCAACAGCCTCAATTTGGATCAGAGGTGGTGCCGCTACCTCGGAGGGAGATACCGTCCACCCCGGGCTCACCGGCCTCACATGTGAAACCTGCGACCACCGTTTCTTTTCAGACGAGTTCGTCGAACCGTTTCTACCTCCATATTTTCCTCTCCCCTCACTTTATGATTTGTCGCCTAGCTGGCCAACAACATCATCACTTCGCGCCGCTCCAGTACTCAGTTCCCACTATCGGCGCCGTAGTGGCAGAAGGCCCTCTTAGGTGCACACTCTATGTCAACACGACCATGCTCTCCATGGTCGAGAACATCTGCCTTACTGCCATCGAGTTTGCTTACGAGTCATGCCAGCATAATACCATCACTATTCATGATCTCTTACAGAGAAGAACTCATCTGGCGTGGCGTAGCGTGCCCTCCTACCTAGTACATAGAAGGATAGTGAGGACCCGGTGTGTCCGAGGACCGGTGGATGGTCGCTTCCTGGTGTGATGAGTGATTGACAACGTGGTGTGGATTGACGTTTCCCTTGGCTCAAGTATTGCAGGTGTAGAATGCGGCTTGGTTGCATTGGTGCAGGTGAAGAACAGGCGCGAAAGGTCTTAGCCATGGCGGCCTCCGAGGAGCGGAGAGACAAGTAGGCTTGGTTCGAGGGACCCGGTGGCCAGTGGATCAAGTGCGGTTCACATGCTGGCAAGAACGAGCAAGGGGACGTGGTTCCGGTGCGAGGTAGCGGCTCACAACCGAAGCTCGTACGCGGACGAGAAGCCGGCGCAAGGTGGCGGCTAACAACCGAAGTTTGCGCGCGGGGTTTGGTGATTTGGCCACAAAATCATCGGTGGACGGTTTCCCTTGGTTTGGGCCTCAAAACCAAGGACCGAGGACTCGACGAGGCGGACTTGGGCAGCTGGGCCTGTGTGGGCTGTCAGGGGCGGTTTAACCGCCCCCCAGGGCCGGTTTAACCGCCCCCCCTGGGCTGGCCCAAGAACGGCGTCGAGGAGCTTCGATCCGGAGGACACGCGGCGTGACTGCAAGGCTTGCGTCGGAGGGAAGCTAGCTTGCAGTGGAAGGTGCCCGAGCCGGAAAATATCTGAAGATCAAATGTCAAATTTGCCCCTGAGGGGTATGTATCACTTAGGGGTAGTTTAGTCTTTAGGACACCACCACTTGGACTACTAATAGGCCCCTTCAGGGCTGGTGGCTGTTATCTCTCTAGTTATCTCTTTAGGTTTTACTTTGAACTTGTTTTCCCCTTCATTCCCTCCACCTAGAACTACTTCGAATCATTCCTAGTTTGTATAGGTGAATTCATGGTTATGTGATTGAGTTTGTGCTGCTCATCTTTGTGCCATGATTTGATTTCCCGAGCTCCCTTTCCTTTTTCTATTTTCGTGGGTATTTTCGGAGCTATTTTTGGGGGATTTTCGTTCTTCTTATTCCCGAGCGTTTTCTCTCGGATTTCTTTGGGGGATTCACGTATGAGTGCCTTGTGCCTCTTTTGCTGGTGATCCTTTGCCCCCAAACGCCGAGAATCGCTCTGGATTTGAGATTTTGGGATGAACTCAAGGTCATGGTGTTCTTCGCGAGATCTGCGATTCCGGGAGTTGTACTGAGTTAGAGGCCGAGATCTTTTGGGAAAACACTCCACTGGAGGTCTAGATCATCTGACCAAAATCTCGCCTCAAGAGCTCAAGCGGTTTGGGAGATCCACTTTTGTTTTGACTTTTTCCCGAGGCTCCCAGGCCCGGGCGGTTTAACCGCCCCCCCTGGCCGGTTTAACCGCCCCCTCCTGGGTGTGTTAGATCGAGCCGAGTTTTGGGTCGTTTTGGTGTTCGTTTCGATTGGTTCGAGTTCCGCTGCTCGTTTCTTGCTCCTAGGGTCAGTAGCTTGACAGTGGCTACGTGATCTTGGCAAGATTGCTCTCGGAGGTTTCGGAGTTGGTTTGGGAGAATAGCCGGATTGTTTGGAAAGATTTTTTATCGGCTCCCATTCACTCCCCCCCTCTCTGGTCGCCGTTTCGGTCCTTCAGATAGAAAGCACACAACCGCCAGGGCACACTCGCCAAAGCGGCTGCTACGCTGCACGGAGTCGCCGGAGTTGTAGCTGCCGTCGAGCCGTCGCACAGTGTGCCTCCACCTCCACTGAACATGAAGCAATGCATGGATGAGAAAGGAAATCAGGATTAATGGAAGGGACGAGCCTCCTGCACTACGTCCTTATCCAGTTAGCTTAGGGCCTGTTGTGAAGTAAAAAGTAGAAGGGACAAATGAAATGATGAAATGGAATGGATTGATCTCATTGATGTGCACTGTTACATATATATACAGGCCCAAAGGGCATGGTGGGTGCCTGTTCGGGAAGGACACACCCCTTCCCGAATTGGCCCTTCGGTGGGAGGTTGCTTAATCTTTAAGCAACTACTAATGATGTCATTAATTACTAATTAAATAATTACAATAATTGATCACTAAATATATTTCTTAACACTCCCTCTTGATCAATTGTGTCTTGAGATCTTGTAAACAGTGCTTGAGTAAATCCTTCAATCTTCAGAAATTGTATAGGAAAACTCCTCCAAAAACCCCGTGGGAAAAACTTGAGGAGAACCTAATTTAATGTGTCTATGCCATCAAAACTCCTTTAAAACCTAGTGGGAAAATATAAGAAGAAAATGATATGGCATATATGTGATTATTGTCTCATTGTAAACTTATATGAGAAAAACCTTGAAAGGAAAAACTCATGAGAAAGTTTGAGATCAATAGTATGATCTGTGGATCATATTTGAATAATCTCCCCCAAAACCCAGTTGGAAAATATGAGGAGAAAATGATATGCCTTTGATATCTCCTTAAAAACTCTTTTAGAGAAAACAGAAGATATGACACGGAATCTGTCTTCAATATCATCCTTTAAAAACCCCAGTGGGGAAAATTAGAGAAAACAGAAGATATGACAGGAAATATGTCTTGAATATCATCCTTTAAAAACCCCGGTGGGAAAAATAGATGATATGACATATATTCTTGTATTGATATTGCCTCATTAAAACCTTTATGAGAAATCTTGTGAGGAAAAACTCATATAGGAAAAAGAGTACAATATAACGTTTGAACAGATTAAAATTTCAGGAGAGTCTCCCCTGAGCCTTGCAAAATTGTTACTTTCCACTGTTGGTGGATAAGGACTTTATGAATAAATATGTGCGGTTCTCACATATTTGCAAGATGTTTACTTCTCCAATATGTGAGAATAAACATGCTAGGCAATACACTTGTTGATATTGCTCTATGAAATCTGTTACATTTAAGCAATACAAGTAATATTATCTATATAGATAAGTTCATGATTCAGAAGAATCTAATTTAATCATTCAACACATACGTGGTGTTTTAATTTGATGACTCCCATTAGAACTATACCATCATGATATCAGTTTTGTATCTAGCAAGATGGGGATCATATAGCTAGTAACTTTGAATCACTATGGTTATATCTTGATTGAATAAAATAAGATTTCTGGTGCCATAATATATCTGTAGATATATAATTGGACTCGTGCCAATTGGCTTGATGGAGTTGCGCATTTTAAGCTATAGCAAATAATCTGCAACTGCAATGTTGGGCCCTTTTGCAATCTGCAAGATTTAAGCGCTTGTATGGCACTATAGTTGTCATCCCAGGGTCTAAATGGTTATTGATCCATCTTTAGGATTGACCACCATAAGTGATGATGGATATGATTATCCAATATTATTTTGATATTGATGAACAATATCTGTGAACTGATATATGTTCTTAAGTTGTAAACTTAAGTATAATTTGGTTTTAACCAAATATGTCATCTCAGATTCCATCTTAAAATGGTTGCTTGTTTGTTTGTGTGTTGAGATGATGGAAAATCCAGTTTGGATTATTTCTGAACACACATATGCAATCATAGTGATTGGAGTAATTCTTCTGTGGAAGAGACTCATATACTCAATTGTACCACAATCAACTTGACTATTTCAAGTCATGGAGTGACTTGAGTTTATACACAATGTACGTTGCGGTTTGTACTTCAATTAAAATATAAAGTCTAATGATGACTTTATATGACTGAATTTATCCAATTTATTTGATCTGCCAATGATCGAATGAACGAACATAATTTTTCACATATACCATCTGTTGACACCGTTTTTTGACACATTGCAGAGCCGACGTCAAAAAGGAAAAGAAAATGTGTTTTGGAATCAGAAATCGGACGAAGCAGTGGTTCCGGATCGGAGGAGGGCAAAAGAATTGAAATGGTGACCGATTTGGGATCGGATAAAGTGATGGTTCCAGATCGGAATCGGATGTATGCATCGGTCAACAGGAATCACGTATGAGAAGCTAAATGCACCGGCTAATTATAGCGGCCAAGTGGAGCATAAAGCAGAAGCCAATTTATGCGTACAGGCAGAAGGGGATTTTCTCATGAGTGTCCATGTCCCAGCCGGCTTGTATGGCAATAATTATTTGTCAATAAATCCGATATATGAGTCGCGAGACAATCGGTTATTGGTATTCATCGACACAAATTACGCGTGAGAAGATGAATGATCCGAAGGCGGTACATGGTTGACGTCAGCTTCAAGAAATAGATTAATTGGAATTGAGAAGGAGCAAGCCCGATTAATCTATTTCCGATAGCCATGTGCTGGAGAATATCTGATTTCTATATGCCGGAGGCAATGAAGCCTGGCATTTCACGTATGAGGAATGAAGCAACAAAAGGACCTTGTACGAGAATCGGTGACTTCGGAATCGGTGGTTTAGGAATCGGTGATTTGGCCAAATATGAAAAGAAGGAAGCTAAGGCTCGCATATATGGATGGAGGCGATGATCAGAATAGTATGGAAAGTGTGTTACCTGGGTTAGTTATTTGGCCGGCTGAATAAATTAAGACGGAAAGACGTACTCATATTGGACTTGGCTGGTCTCTCCGTATGTTAGCTTCATGGGAGAATAAATTAGAGGATAAGAATATTTTATTAGGTTAGCTTGCAAGATAGATGCGTGATCTTTTGTTAGCACGTAAAGGTTAAGGAGTCCTATTATGTGCGTAAAGTCCATGCTGCTACTCCTATAAATATAAAGGGACGGCGGCTAGTGTAAGATCATCACAGCATCAATAAACAAACCCTTTTATTTCAGTACTTCTACTTTTCTGTACCGGCGGCTTCGCCAACCTTTTTATTTTCCTCACGAGTTATTTGAGTTCGTCGGGCTGCATCGCCTCGATCTCCGGCTTGCTTGTAAGTTCCGTTTTTACCGAGTAATTTTTAGGCTTTAACCTTCGGGCGTATCGCTGAGGTTTCGTCTAGACTTATTCAACAGTTATCGATATCTGCTAGATCTGCAAGTTTCATATCAATTCTTGTTGTTCTAATTTTTATCACTAATTTATCATGCTTAGATCTAGATTGTTGTCGGCTCATTATCAAGTGATTTGTCCACTATATCATCAGCAGTTATAGCCGACTAGATCTATTTCTAAACGTTATTCACAAAGTCTCGGCTAATCTGTTAGCCGTTTCTTGGCAGTCTCGGTAGTCAGCCGATTCGGCCAGCGTTTTACGATTTATTCTTCCTTGTCAATCAACAGGTCAGATTGACTGGCACGCCTCGGTTCTCAAGGTTACACCTTTGCTCGTGTGTTAGTGTGCATCTGTCTCCGCCTGATTTTTGCGTCAACACACTTTTGGCACGCTCGGTGGGACACGATAGTCTAATTACCATCATGAGTTTCCTGATGGATGCAGCTAAATTGCAGGAGATATACAATCATCATGCACCACAGCCGTTGTTTTTTCAGCATCAAACATTGGCTCAGCTGTATCAGATAGGTGGCTATCAATATTATGCATCGGCTCCGCAGTCGATGGCTTATCACCAACCATGGTCAGCGATTCAGCAGCCAGATCCTGCTGATCAGCAATCACAGACGATGATTTATCAACAACAATGACTAAATAATTTCCACCCACAAGCATCGTCTTTGCAGTCAATGGCAAACTTGCCACAACATACAGCTGTCCAACATCCACAGGATATAGTGGGTCATCCACAGCAATTATGTAAATTATCAGCAACAAACATCGGCTCTCAAGATGATGACATGGCAGCCTCAAGTATCGGATGGATGCGAGTTGCATGAGGTAGTTCAACAGTCAACTACTTATCAAGCAGTCATACAGCAATCACGCTTAGCAATTTACCAGCAAGATTTTGATATTGATCAAAGAAAGGATACAGTTGAATATTCTGAAAAGTCAACAGAGGTCGGTGAGGATTTGCTTCCAGTAAACACGGTCAGAATTGATTACCAAGATGGGAGGTCCAATTCTAAAATATTAGTCTCTCGAGAAACAAAAGAGTCTGAATATATCTCCTCCAATGTACAAATATCGGTTGCTGAACTGAATAACAATAGCCGATATGAAAAAGAGAAAATCTTGAAGGGATAGTCGAAGAGAGAACTTCAACAAATGTCAAGGATATAGGAGATGACCTCGAGAAAGATCAGAGAGAAGCTTTTGAGAAGGCTGTCGAGGACTACAGATTGGCCTGCCTCAAAACTTTCAGTATTACCGAGCAGCGAGATGTTATCCAAATCCGTGATTTTCCAAAACCAAAAGAGTTTACAAGTTTTGAGAAGACCCAGATGATTGAAGGAGGTCAACCACAATCGGGGTTGTCTACTGATACAATCAAAGAAGCTACAGATCTTGCTCCTAGTGCTAGCGTGTCGACTTATTTAATTCGGCCTCCTGCATGCCAGCCGATGGATATTCCTGGTCAGATGGATACTCTTGATCAGATAGCTCTTACATGTCCTACCGCACAGAGCAATTCAGTCATTATTCCAGATGGATTTGTTAGATATAAATATCGGCTTGAGTATATTCAAGAAGGAAAAAGCCAATACAGTAAAAAATGCGAGCAATATGGAAATATCTACCAGCCTGTTGGTTATGATCAAAGTTGCTTCATTTCAACTAGAAGGGTCAGTATATTTATTTCTACAAAAGTATTGGTTGTTATATTTACTGAATATGATCGAGGATTTTGCCAAAGATTATGGGACCCGGGTGGTCAGAACTCCGATGATATGGTTGATCTTGCCCGATATATATCGCCCGGGTTAGTGTGTTATGATCAGCACCTGTGCCATGTGATCGCCGTTGCTGAAATATTAGAAGAGGCCAATCACTGAGGATGCGCAGCAATTGTGGAACTTTACGTATGTCAGATCGGCAAACATAATGATTTCTGGATTTTTTACTACTGTTCATCCAGACATATGTTACAGCCGATGGAACAAAGCGGTATTTAAGAGGCCAAGAGAATACTAATCGGCTAACTGATGTACAAGGACAGCCGATGGAGGTCGAGTGTTGATAAGGCACGACAATCGGTTTTGTGTGTCAAGATGATTTGAGTATTGAAAGCCTGACTATTTCTTTTAGTGTTTCAACATCTTGATGGCCGATTTTGTTGTCTGGAGCTGAGATGGATATTTGGCCAATGGAATATTTAATTGGTCGATTCATCATCTACTTGGCTCGTGATTATTGACTAACGAAGCCAATGGGATTATTGCAATGGATAATCATGCTAATCTCCAATTGATTGATCATCGATTGCCGAAAAATATTTTTATGGACAGGTACTGCAATACCAGAATCTGACAGGAATATGTGCTATAACTGTCAGTGAAACTTTCTTCTATCAGAAGTTCAGAACATCGAGAGTCAATGGTGCAGTCTTTTCTATTTTCACATAAAGAATATGCCACAAGATTATTTCAGAGAAATATGAAAGATCAAGTGGCCATGATTATCGTCATATGGTAAATTATTGATGGGACAATTCTGTAATGAAGATTGAATTACAATATCTTGTTGGAAGTTAATACATCTATTGGTTACTAACACTGAAGCCGATATGTCACATATGATGCAGCTCTGACTATCAACCGATACTTGTGCACGTTTGTGGCATGATTATATTTCAGGAGTGGGAATCGGCAAACTGCAGTTGGAAGATCAACACGGAATTAAATATATTTCTCGCTGGAGGTGTCTTGATTTTCGTGTATTGGCCAGACAGTGCACATTAGGCGTTTCCTTTATACTCGGGCACGTTTGTGGCATGATTATACTCCCAGGAGTCTTCGCAAATGCAAGTATACTCATTGGAAGATTATACAGATAGTGAGACTAATTTCTGTCATGGATATCAACTGGCTACTCATCAGCATTGAAACAGAAGCCAAGCGGAAACTGAGTCGACTCCAACCTTGAGTTGAGCCAACAGTAGACAATATGAAAATAAACTATCGGCTCTCTAAACAATCTTGTACAAGGTCAACCATCGAAAGATAGATGAAGAATATGGCTACAGACAATGCATCGGTGTGTTAGTGTGCTTATTATTGATTTCTGACAGCAAGGAATAGCCGATGCAGTTTCCTGAGCAAAAATATACAAAAGCCGATTGATCAATTTTAATAAGCATCGGCTAGCAAAGCTTTAATGAGATCCATAGAGACATATAATATTCCGTTGGCAGACAGGACTGATATATTCTTGTTTTGGCTAGTAGCCTCGTGAAGTCTGAAAAGGAGGAAAGGCCTGCGTCAAGACATCGGCCCGTAAGAGTAAAGAGGGCTAATTTAAAATTAATCGGCTTGTTAATTTTATCCTGTGTTGGCAAAATCACATTCAGTCATATGCAACAGAGAAGCCGATGCGTATCGCGGTGATGCAGAACATGGAGAAGTGTTGGCCATGGTATTCGAATATTAGTTCACTTTAGATGAGCATGTGTCAGCAACATTTTAGCTGATAATCTATCGAATGGTTGAAAGCTCCAAGCAACATTTTAATAACTGATGAAAATTTAACCAGGGTCAAATCGGCTGGGAATATTATTAGCTGCATATAACTCTATTGGCTTATCTACGGCTGCAAAATAATTTGGTTCCAGTAATTGATGGATCTTCTGTTGCTGGTAATAAAGCAGTCAATGGGTGTTCACAAATTAATCCTTGGTAATAGGGTCTGATCGGCCTGCAAGTTATATATCTAAGCTGATCAAACACGGGCTGGTATATCGGATCGGTGAGGTTAGTTTCTTCATGGGCTGCATGTCTCTTTGTGGGCGTGTTTTGAAGTAACCGATGGAGTAAGCAAGGGAAATTAAGAGGAGCCGATCTTTGAGAATATTTAAATACCACAGAAAGTTGATGATCAATAGTTGGAGACAATTCTCGGCTCATTGGAAACTTGCTTCCTCGCGAGCAGAATATTCATTGGTTCATTGAGTAGGAGTTCAGAACAAGTTGTCGGTGGAATTCTTACATAGGACAGCCAATAGAAGGCTAATTAAGCCAAGGACCGATACATTATTTCAACTTACGCATAGGTCATAAGGAGACAACATGTGTGAAATTACAAATTGGTTAATATTACATCGGCACCAGGAAGCTACAGAGTGTTAAATGGCAATGAGAAAGTTCACTAGCTTTATGGCTTAAGCTATGCTGCAACCAATAATTATTAAGCAGCAAGGACTAACGATTGCAAGACTACAGTGCTACCAATGCCGCTGATGCTTCCGCCAATGCTGCAGGTTTAATTGGCATCAGGACTATCGAGTCAGAATATTGGATACTGTCTATTCGGAAGTGCAGGATTAATCGGCTAGCAACTAAACAAGTTGGGTTGGATTTCACGTACAGGAAAAGAAGTAGAAAGAAAAAGAAATATGAGAGATGGGGATTGGATCGGAAACATCAGATGGAATTTTTTCTTATCATAATTGGTTATTTTGGACAGTAGAGGGGAAGACACATACTCCTGACAACACTTGTAAAATATGGAAAAGTTGTTGCCGATCTGATTCTCTGAGAACAGCTGGCTCCCTCGTGAATTCACTTATCGGATAATTTTTCCTAGGATGGAAGTACTATTACGAGTTGATGAGTTGACCAGATAATTGTGATTAGTTACAGCCGATGGTACGGGGAAAGTATATGACTACCCACGCGCAACGCGCGAGGAAATCAGCACACGTAGACTCGGCGACCGATTGATCTGGGACTATTTTCTACATCGTCGACAAATATCGCGCTGAAACTAAATCGTACTCAGACCCACATCGTGGCTAACATACTATGCAGAGCTTGGGTGCACATATACCTAGTTACACGTGCTACATGTATGGATTACGATTGGCCAGGGGCTGATGGCTCATCACTCTACTGGCAGCCGATGGTTTATTTGCTGATTGCCAATTATAGAAAATCGACATGTATAAAACATTTGTTCATGGAAGTTCATACAGTTGCCGTCGCTCAACTCTAAATGGCATGATTGATAATTTTATCAGGAAGATTATGACATCTATCAAATTATGTCAAGTCTGATGCTTGATTCACTTTTGGTCCCGTCAGTATTTTTCCAATGATTGCCAAATCTGTGAGATTGAATAGATGATACCCCTATTGGCTAAATGGGATATTGATCTTTCTGCAACCAAAGAATTACTGTTCTGCAAAAAGTTTGAGAGAAAGCATTATGGATCAGGATGGCCTAATCAGTGAGTATATGATTACTTCAAAAATAGGTTTATCGGCTCATTGGTTAAACATGCAGTGCATTAAATAAGATAGCTGGAGATCGACCATGACAGAGGAAAATACTTTGTTAAGGCAGTATGATCAATCTATCGGCTACTAGAATTTCATCAGATTCCACCAATGATATCGGCCTCCAATGAAGCATCACTACCGGATTCGCGCCCTTTGCCGCGGCACACGGCAAAGGTAGCTTTGCACACGGCAAAGGCCTTTGCCGTGTGCGGCTCACGGCAAAGGGCACACGACAAAGATTAGCCGGCAAATGCCATCTTTGCCGTGAGCCCCGATGCGGGCACACGGCAAAGGTTTGCCGTGTGCCAAATCCTTTGCCGTGAGCCCGCGCGGGCTGAACGGCCGCGGCCGTTAAGGTCCTTTGCCGTGTGCCGTAACGGCCGGCACATGACAAAGACTCAGCCTTTGTCGTGCGCCACGTGCCCCTGGCACACGGCAAAGGCTGAGTCTTTGCCGTGTGCCGGCCTGGTGAGGACCCGGTGTGTCCGAGGACCGGTGGATGGTCGCTTCCTGGTGTGATGAGTGATTGACAACGTAGTGTGGATTGACGTTTCCCTTGGCTCAAGTATTGCAGGTGTAGGATGCGGCTTGATTGCATTGGTGCAGGTGAAGAACAGGCGCGAAAGGTCTTAGCCATGGCGGCCTCCGAGGAGTGGAGAGACAAGTAGGCTTGGTTCGAGGGACCCGATGGCCGGTGGATCAAGTGCGGTTCACATGCTGGCAAGAACGAGCAAGGAGACGTGGTTCCGGTCCGAGGTAGCGGCTCACAACCGAAGCTCGTACGCGGACGAGAAGCCGGCGCAAGGTGGCGGCTAACAACCGAAGTTTGCGCGCGGGGTTTGGTGATTTGGCCACAAAATCATCGGTGGACGGTTTCCCTTGGTTTGGGCCTCAAAACCAAGGACCGAGGACTCGACGAGGCGAATTTGGGCAGTTGGGCCAGAGTGGCTGCCAGGGGCGGTTTAACCGCCCCCCAAGGGCGGTTTAACCGCCTCCCCCTGGGCCGGCCCAAGAACGGCGTCGAGGAGCTTCGATCCGGAGGACACGCGGCGTGACTGCAAGGCTTGCGTCGGAGGGAAGCTAGCTTGCAGTGGAAGGTGCCCGAGCCGGAAAATATCTGAGAACAAAATGTCAAATTTGCCCCTGAGGGGTATGTATCACTTAGGGGTAGTTTAGTCTTTAGAGCACCACCACTTGGACTACTAATAGCCCCTCCCAGGGCTGGTGGCTGTCATCTCTTCTAGTTATCTCTTTAGTTTTTCCTTTGAACTAGTTTTTCCCCTTCATCCCCTCCACCTAGAACTACTTTGAATCATTCCTATTGTCAACGTTGATGTATAGGAGAGAATATGAGAATTTCGCTCATTTGCCTGGAGAGTCGGTTGATGCTTTGTTTCAGCATTTCACTTCTATTGTCAACAACATGAAAGCCAACATTACCGTGCTCCCATACTCGGATCATGACCGAGCTATCAAGCTCCTGCAAGCACTTGATAGATCCGTGTAGGGTGCCAAGGTTGAGGCGATCATGGAGTCGGCAAACTATGAAACTTTGTCTGTCGATGAGCTTTTCTCGAAGTTGAAGTCTTCTGAGGTGGACAGACAGTTGCTTGCCAAGGCTAAGAGTCCGACTGATCCCCATAGTCTGGCTCTAGTCGGTGGCTCTGGATATGGACATGCTAACACTCCTAGACACTTTGCTTTGTCTTCTCTTGTGTCTCTTCCAGATGAAGAATATGAGGTGCTGAGCGAGGAGGATCTCGCGTTGCTCACGAGGAGGTTCGAGCGGATGTACCAGAACCGGAAGGGTTCGAGGCGTGCCGGGAGTACGTGCTACAGATGCGGGAAGATGGGCCACTTCATCGCCGAGTGCCCCGAGGAGATCAAGAACGACTACAACCGCAAGCACCGCCCGCGAGACGACCACAAGCACCGTCCCAAGGACGAGTACCGCTCCAAGCACAAGAACAAGGACGAGAGAAGGTCGAAGAACAAGCACGGTGGACACAAGAAGCACAGATCTCGAGCGATGGTGGCAGATGCGAGCGACATCGACACAAGCTCCACCAACACGTCGTCAAGCTCAAGCAGTGAAGATGAAGGACCGCGGCCACCGCAAGGAGAAGAAGAGCTTGAGCCGCAACTTCAACGGCATCTCCTTCGCCGCCGTCGACTACTGCACCATGGCGCACGACTCCGTGAAGAGCAAGGACGACTCCGACTCCGACTCCGAGGATGAGGTATTGACAGATCCCACCTCTTTGCGTCAGGAGATTGCTAGGCTAGAGCAGTTGGTCGATAACCGCGATGATGTGCTTAGGAAGACCAACAAGGAGAAGAGGGAGTTTAGGTCCTTGCTAGGAGAGTCCAAGGATAGAGTGGCTGAGCTTGAGACCTTGCTTTCTGAGACTGGAAAGAAGGCTATGGAGTTTGAGTCTTTGCTTTGCGAGTCTAGGGAGAGAGCAGCTTCGCTTGAGTCTAAGATTGCTGTTTTAAAAGATGCTCCTCTTGTGTCTGATGAGGTAGAATGCTCGTTCTGTGATGTGCATATTGCTGATTTGGTTGTGCTTAAGGAGAAACACATGACTTGCTTGGATGAACTAGAGGGTGCTAGAGTTGAGCTTGCTGAGTTGAAGTCTAGGTCATCTTTGCTAGGTGCTTGTACTTCTTGTCCTGCTTTGCATGCTCAGTTGCTTGAATCACGCACCATGATTAGTTCACTTGAAGCACAACTTAAATCTCCTATTGCAAATTCCTGTTCTGCTTGTGATGTTGTTGCATTGAAGAATGTTGAGCTAGAACAGTGTGTGAATAGATTGCAAGATGAGAATGATGAGCTGAGATAGTGTTTGGGTTGGTTGTCTGGTCGTGAACCTCAGCTCAAGATGTTGATTGCTAGTTTCAAGAGAGCTGATGGTTGTGGGCTTGGTTCTGAGAAGGTTGGTGATAGTAGTGGTGAGAGAGAGCGAGATCCAGAGAGCTCCACCGCAAACATTCCCACAAACCCACCAAAAGCCATTCTCAAGAACACCTTCACACCCAAACCAAACCACCTGCTGAACAAGCTTGACACCACTCCAGATCCTCCCAAGTTTCCACCTAAGTCAGAGAACTTTCAGAGGAGAGTGACCTTTGTGAGGAGTGGGGTTTACCAGCCGAGAGAGAGGGCACAGCCGAGAGAAACCCCAAAGCCAAAGCCAGTCCGCTTCCATTGTGAGCATTGTGGAAGGGATGGACACCTTGAGGAGTTTTGTTGGAGGAAGAAGAGGGAGGTGAGAAGAGAGAAGGAGGTGGGGAACAGGGACAGGTACTACTCCTCTCGTAGTGTGCCTGTGTCTCGTTCACCCTGGCCGAGAGGCGACGCTTTTGTGCGTACAGTTCCTGTAGCTGCTAGTCGTGGTGTTCCTGTTGTTCGTGAGTTTGCTAGGCGGCCTCCGTTTCGCGGTCAGTTTGGTTCAGGGAGGTTCGACCGTAGCTTTGAGGCTAGGAGAGAGTCTAGGCCACGTTTTCCCCCGCGTGGTGCTAGAGGTCCGATGGTGAGAGACGAGAGGGTGTCACGCAGTAGAGCTGATTTTGCTAACCCTTCTTTTGAGCAGATGGCCCGACACTGGTTTGACTCGTTCTGTGCTAACCCCAGTGTCGAGTCATTTGCTCATTCTCGTTCTCGGTTCTGATTGTGCAGGTGGGAGGCTTGGAGAACTTTTGGTTGATGGACTCTGGCTGCTCGAGACATATGACAGGTAATGGTAAGTGGTTCTCCAGTCTCACCCCGGTGGTGTCCAGGCAGTACATCACTTTCGGGGATAAGGGTAGAGGTAGAGTGTTGTCCGAGGGTGCTATTCAGGTGAGCGACACTTTCATGCTGAAGCGGGTGGCACTTGTCAAGAATCTTGGTTTCAATTTGCTCTCAGTTTCTCAGCTTCTTGATGAGGGTTATGAGGTTCGCTTTAAGCGTGGTGATTCGAAAATTCTTGATTCTCGAGGTGACCTTGTGTGTATGATCATTCTGAGGGACAGATTTTTCGTGCTGATTTTTCTCGATCTTTTGGTCCTTCACGGTGTTTGATCGCTGGTACTTCTTCTGAGCTTTGGAAGTGGCATAGGAGATTGGGTCATGTGAGCTTTGATTTACTCACATGCTTGAGTGCTCTTGACCTTATCCGAGGATTGCCCAAGCTCAGGTTCGAGAAAGATTTGGTTTGTGCACCTTGTAGACATGGAAAAATGGTTGCTGCTTCTCACCCGCCTTTGACAGATGTTATGACTGAGCGTCCAGGGGAGCTTTTGCACATGGATTTGGTTGGCCCCGCTCGAGTTCGTTCAGTTGGTGGGAAGTGGTATGTTCTTGTGGTTGTTGATGACTTTTCTCGGTATACGTGGGTGTTCTTTCTGGCGTCGAAGGATGAGACTTTTGATTTTGTTCGAGATCTGATTTTGAGGTTGAAAAACGAGAGTAATGGTGGTGCCATGAGAGCTATTCGTAGCGACAATGGTACGGAATTTAAGAACACTCGTTTTGATGCCTTCTGTCGTGATCTTGGTCTTGAACATCAATACTCTTCGCCATATGTTGCTTGTCAGAATGGTGTTGTTGAGAGAAAGAATAGAACACTTTGTGAGATGGCTAGGACGATGCTAAATGAGCATAGGACTCCTAGGAAGTATTGGGCAGAAGCGGTGAACACAGCTTGTTATGTTTCAAATCGGATTTTCCTTCGTGCTTTCAAGAAGAAAACTTGCTATGAGCTTTTCCATGGTCGTCCCCCCCGTGTGAGTCACTTTCGGGTTTTTGGTTGCAAGTGTTTTATCTTGAAGAAAGGAAATTTGGACAAGTTTGAGTCTCGTTCGATGGATGGAATTTTTCTTGGTTATGCTAATCACTCTCGAGCATATCGTGTGCTCAATCTTGAAACTAACCAAATCATGGAGACTTGCGAAGTCACCTTCGACGAGACCATTCTGTGTAGCTCTTCTGCTTTTGAGTGTGCAGGTGATGATGACTTGGGACAGCCCATCTTTGAGGAAGAACAGCCTGATGATGAAGATGATGAGGAATTTCAGGCACCGTGTGGAGATCGTGTACCTTCTACTTCCACTACTACTACGACGTTCGACGACGGCCCCTCGGCTACACCTTCGTCGAGTCGCGCACCAGATCGAGTTCAAGTGGAAGCTGATTTTGAGGGGGAGGCAATCTCGAGGCGAGAAGCTCCCCGGCTGGTACAGAGGGATCATCCACCTTCGAAGATCATCGGGAACATGGATGAACGCACTACACGGTCGAGGTCACAAAACATCTCTCATTATGCTCATTCTGCTTTTGTCGCGTCTTTTGAGCCCAAAAATGTTGGACACGCTTTATCTGATTCTGATTGGGTCAATGCCATGCATGAAGAGCTTGAAAACTTTGAGAGAAATCAGGTGTGGAAGTTAGTAGAACCACCTCCAAATTGCCATCCCATAGGAACCAAGTGGGTGTTCAAGAACAAGAGGGATGAGAGTGGTGAGATTGTGAGAAACAAAGCGAGGTTGGTTGCTCAGGGGTTTTCGCAGCAGGAGGGGATAGATTATGAGGAGACATTTGCTCCTGTTGCCCGTTTGGAGGCAATTCGGATCCTTCTAGCATTTGCAGTTGCTAAAGGGTTCAAATTGTACCAAATGGATGTGAAGAGTGCCTTCTTGAATGGGGTGATCGAGGAAGAAGTGTATGTGAGGCAGCCCCCGGGTTTTGAGAGTGAGAGATACCCACACCGAGTGTACAAACTCCACCGAGCGTTATATGGCCTAAAGCAAGCACCCAGAGCGTGGTATGGTAGATTGAGAGGGTTCTTGCTTAGCAAGGGGTTTGTGATGGGGAAGGTTGATAAGACGCTCTTCTTGCTGAGAAATGGCAAAGATCTTTTAATCGTTCAGATTTACGTGGATGATATCATTTTTGGTGGCTCTTCTCATGATCTTGTTGCCAAGTTTGCAGACGATATGAGCAGGGAATTTGAGATGTCGATGATGGGAGAGTTGCAATTCTTTCTCGGGCTGCAGATCAAGCAAACCAAGGATGGGACATTTGTGCACCAAAGCAAGTACACCAAGGACATTCTCAAGAAATTCGACATGAGCGACTCCAAGCCGATGACTACGCCGATGAGTACGACTACAGCTTTGGATGCGGATGAGGACGGAGAACCAGTAGACCAGAAGGAGTACCGGAGCATGATCGGCTCCCTCCTCTACTTGACGGCGACGAGGCCGGACATACAGTTCAGCGTGTGTCTGTGCGCTCGTTTTCAGGCTTCACCGAGGACTTCACATCGTCAGGCCGTCAAGAGGATTTTCAGGTATCTCAAGTTCACTCCTGAGCTGGGTCTTTGGTATTCTGCCGATTCCACTCTTGCACTTCATGGTTTTTCTGATGCGGATTTTGCTGGATGTCGTGTTGATCGCAAGTCTACTTCTGGTCAGTGTCAGTTTCTTGGATCGTCTCTTGTGTCTTGGTCTTCTCGCAAGCAGTCTAGCGTAGCCCAATCCACCACTGAAGCCGAGTATGTTGCTGCTGCTAGCTGTTGTTCTCAGTTGCTTTGGATCACATACACCTTGAGAGACTTTGGCTTAGACATGTCCCATGTTCCACTTCTTTGTGATAGCACCAGTGCCATAAGCGTAGCCAAAAATCCCGTGCTTCATTCCAAAACCAAACACATAGAAGTGAGGTACCATTTTCTGAGAGATCATGTGGAAAAAGGAGATATTGAGCTTGCCCACGTTTCTACCCAAAACCAGCTTGCAGACATTTTCACTAAGCCACTTGACCAAGTTACCTTCACCCGCTTGCGAGGGGAACTTGGTGTGTGTGCGGTTTTCTGAGCTGAGTTTTGGAGGCTTCTCTTGTAGCATATGTATATTTTTGTACCATCTTTGTATCTTGATGTATATTCTGCTTGCTTTTGTATCTTGATTTCATCTTTTGTATCATATCTTAGGATGAGCTTCTCCTATATGCAGTGATTGGTACAACTTGCTACATTTTAGAGTTTAGGCAGGCTGGCTAGGGATAGCTTGTATGGATGGCTATGCTCTTGATGGTTTTGATATATATTCTGTTGAGATAGTCTCCTTTTGAACTAAAATGACAAACTGATCGTAAACGTCTGCACCCATGAGTAAATGCCTTTGCATGTCTTGTTTGAGCCGAAATGGCTATATCTTGCTTAAGATCATGTTAGGGTGTGATATTCTTTTCAATTGGGTCAAAGACCTTTGTCATTGTAAATGTTTAGCCCATGCTTTATCTTGTGGAGGAGCATAAGCTTCTTTCTGTCGCAAAGACATTTCATGTACCATGCTTAATTTGAAAAACTTGAAAAATGAGGTGTCTATGCATGAAAGAAGAAAGTTGAGAAAAAGATATACTTGCAGAAAATTATGCTCATGTCTCTATGCTTTCACCATTGCACACACTTGCACACATGGGTGCTAAGCGGTTGCATGTTGTTTGCCGGAGAAGTCTCCCATGAGAAGTGAACACATGGCTCCGTGCTTTGACATGACATGAGGTAGAACTTGGGCGTTTATGATGATCCTTTGTCAAGAGTGCTTGTCCTTTCATGATTTTGGTGAGATGAAGTTTATTTTTGCTTAAACAATCCATGGTTAGGACTTTGCTCATGCGGTGACTTTTTTGATAAAAATCCACACTTTGCTCATGGCTTTGTCAATTGGATATATGTCTTCACCTTCTTGATGGCAATGCCCGTGTGACATGATGAACTAGCTTGTATGCCTCTTCTCTAACTTGTAGCACTTTGTATTGCTCATTGTATATTTGAGAAGCTTGTAGTTGCATTTTTGCATTTTTTGCTGTGCTGCCTGTGCATACTCGGCAGTGCCGACTGGAGCAACTCGGCAGTGCCGGTTCTTGCGCTTGTAGTTGCATGTTTGCATTTTTGTTGAGCTTTCTGTGTATACTCGGCAGTGCCGGGTTGTGCAACTCGGCAGTGCCGACTTGTGCACATCAGCGTCGGTTTTTGCACTTTGTTTTCTGACCTTGATTCATGCATTGTCAACAAGGGGGAGAATATCTTGAGCATTTCTAAAAGAAGAGGGAAAATTTTCTGGAAAGATTTTGAAAGTTTGTGCAAGATTGCATTTTCTAAAAGAGAAGCACATGTGAGTCATTTTTGAGTGTTTTTAGCACGCACAAGTTCACTTGTTCAGGGGGAGTTGCATCAATGCAGGGGGAGTGCTTTGCTTTGAGTATTCTGAGAAGTGATTTGGAGATTCGTGACTTGTTTTGTGCTTTTGCTCTTTTGCCGATGGTGTTGAGCCCTTTCGCTTCTTCTTGAAGGGTCGGCGTTTCTGGAGCTTTCTCTTGCAGAGTGACTTTGTTCTCGGCTTGTTCTTGCTTTTAGTCACTTGCTTGAGTCTTGTTTTCGATTTCTTTTATATTTTCTTTATCTCAACGATTACTATGTGTGTGTTGTCAATGCACTCATCAAGGGGGAGATTGAGGACCCGGTGTGTCCGAGGACCGGTGGATGGTCGCTTCCTGGTGTGATGAGTGATTGACAACGTGGTGTGGATTGACGTTTCCCTTGGCTCAAGTATTGCAGGTGTAGAATGCGGCTTGGTTGCATTGGTGCAGGTGAAGAACAGGCGCGAAAGGTCTTAGCCATGGCGGCCTCCGAGGAGCGGAGAGACAAGTAGGCTTGGTTCGAGGGACCCGGTGGCCGGTGGATCAAGTGCGGTTCACATGCTGGCAAGAACGAGCAAGGGGACGTGGTTCCGGTGCGAGGTAGCGGCTCACAACCGAAGCTCGTACGCGGACAAGAAGCCGGCGCAAGGTGGCGGCTAACAACCGAAGTTTGCGTGCGGGGTTTGGTGATTTGGCCACAAAATCATCGGTGGACGGTTTCCCTTGGTTTGGGCCTCAAAACCAAGGACCGAGGACTCGACGTGGCGAAGATGGGCCGTTGGGCTGCTGGGCTGTATGTACCCGGCAGTGCCGAGTTGAACAACTCGGCAGTGCCGAGTACATGCACCCGACTGGGCTGGCCCAAGAACGGCGTCGAGGAGCTTCGATCCGGAGGACACGCGGCGTGACTGCAAGGCTTGCGTCGGAGGGAAGCTAGCTTGCAGTGGAAGGTGCCCGAGCCGGAAAATATCTGAGATCAAAATGTCAAATTTGCCCCTGAGGGGTATGTATCACTTAGGGGTAGTTTAGTCTTTAGGACACCACCACTTGGACTACTAATAGGCCCCTTCAGGGCTGGTGGCTGTTATCTCTTTAGTTATCTTTTATTTGGCTTGTTTAGTTTTCCTCTTCCCTTCATCCCCTCCACCTAGAACTCCTTCGAATCATTCCTAGTTTGTATAGGTGAATTCATGGTTATGTGATTGAGTTTGTGCTGTTCATCTTTGTGCCATGATTTGATTTCCCGAGCTCCTTCTTCCTTTTCTATTTTCGTGGGTATTTTCGGAGCTATTTTTGGGGGATTTTCGTTCTTCTCTATCTAGGGCGTTTTCTCTCGGATTTCTTTGGGGGATTCACGTATGAGTGCCTTGTGCCTCTTTTGCTGGTGATCCTTTGCCCCCAAGCGCCGAGAATCGCTTCAGATTTGAGATTTTCGAGATGAACTTGATGTCATGGTGTTCATCACGAGATCTGAGTTTCCGGGAGTTGTACTGAGTTAGAGGCCGAGATCTTTTGGGAAAACACTCCACTGGAGGTCTAGATCATCTGACCAAAATCTCGCCTCAAGAGCTCAAGCCGTTTGGGAGATCCATCCTCGAGTTGACTTTGGGGCTGTGCTGTTTGCGTGTACCCGGCACTGCCGAGTTGTGAAAACCGGCACTGCCGAGTACATAGACTCGAGGGGTGTTTTTGTGCAGTGTGTATTCGGCAGTGCCGAGTTCTGAAAACCGGCAGTGCCGAGTACACACACCCAGTGGCTGTTTCGGTGAAGTTTTTGGATCGAGGATTCTTTCTGTGTTTCCGCTGCATGTTTCTTGTTCCTAGGGTCAGTAGCATCTCAGTTGCTACGTGATCTTGGCAAGATTGTGATACGAAGTCCGGAAGTGATTTTGGGGTGAAAGCCGAATTGATTTGGAGAAGAAAATTTTATCGGCTCCCATTCACTCCCCCCCTCTCTGGTCGCCGTTTCGGTCCTTCAATCTTCGGCCGCTGCAAGAAAGGTATCGGCCGATCCGGGAGCTGCGAGGGGCCTCGCAGGTATGGCTCAGGTCCTCCTGTGTCTCCTTCCTCCCCCCCCCCCCTCTACCTGCTCCTCCTCTTCCTCTCCGTGCTCTCCCTGCACCTCCTCCTCTCCTGTCCTCTCCCTGCTCCTCCTCGTGAGCGGAAGGCATCTGCTCGTCCTCGTCCTCCTCCTCGTCGTCCTCCTTCTCCACCACCTCCTCCTCCTCCTCCTCCTCCACCTCCTCAGGTGTGGGATCCCTCCCCCTCCTCCCCCTCTTCCCCCGTGTCATGCCCGAGCCCTCAGGTGCAGACGAGGAACTCGCTCCACCCTTGCCTCTCCCTCGAACCTTGCCTCCACCTCGAGACAGCGTGGAGACAACCGTCTGGTAAAGCGAGTTGACCGGCCGGCGTCCTCGTCCCACCATCTTTAATCAACACCTGCATTTAAAAAGAGTAAATGAATCAGTATATTAATTAGAACAAGTAGTAATTCAATGCATACAAGTAGTAAACTAATCAGTGCAACAAGTAAATTAAACATGGAAAAATTACTTACATATATTAGAAATAATCATCATAATCCGGATTAGCCGGATCATTATTCTCATCATCACTATCACGCATTTGCGGATAATCGGCGTTGGGGTCTACAAGAGGCTCCTCCACCTCAATGTCATCTCGTATACGTAATTTCTCGAGTAATTTTAAGTCATTTGCATTCTCAACCACATCTCCGGCGTCCTCGTCAACAAGCATTTCATTGTCCTCATCAACAATCATGTCTCCGGTTAATTCTACCTAAAACCTCCCTTCTAGCCCATCTTCTTGGAAAAACTCTCCGTCATATGTATTTGGGTCTAAATTATAATCTTCATTGTTTGGGAGAGGTAGTTTACCATGTGGAGATACTTTGAACACAACATCCTAACCGATAAGACGTTCATCGGTTTGGCACGGGTACGAGAGATAATAAACTTGGGTTGCCTATTGTGCAACAATATACACATCATCCCCTGGATACATGGATGGCTGTCTAATTTCCACTAGCCCAACTTTAGGGGTCCGTCTCACTTCTTCAGGATCAAACCAATGGCATTTGAATATGACAGGTTTGAGAGATTTCGAACCAGAAAACGTGAGTTCGTATATTTCTTCGATTCTTCCATAGTATTCGACCCCATCAGTCTCCTGGAGTAAACACTCCGGTATTTGTGGTTTTTCGATTGGGTCGACTCTGATCGTGTCTTGTTTTGTGAAAGCGATATCCATTGACATCATAAGCGCCAAATGACTTGACCCTAATGGCACAACCATCGGCAACCTGTCTCAATTCGGCACTCATAGACGCATCTGTTTGGCCCTGCAAGTTCAAGCAGGTACGACATTTGTTACTCATAGACGGGCTAATTTGTGTAATCGTGCATACTAACTATTAGCAAAATAGGACATTACCTTCTTTTTGAACCAAGAAATTAAATCTGGCCCATTTGCCGCACCATTTCTAACAAGGTTGTCATATTCCTGATCGGTAGGGCTCCTTGATCGATGCCAGTATGTCACATGAAATTCCCTGTACCAACGAGAAACAAAGGGGTTGGATGCAGAAGAGTGAATAGTGAAGAACAAGTTCGTTGAGAACTTACTGTATGTATGGCTCAACTTCGTCAAGGTTTTTCAAGACATATAGCATGATGTCACGCCACTCTTCGACAGTCAAGGTCTTGGTCCTCGAATGACTAGCCTTTTCGAGTTGGCCACGAAAAATGCTGAGGTTCGACTCATCTTCGCCGGCATTGTAACGAGGGGGTGGATTATGCACGCTAGGAAGGTTGTCAGAATAGTATTTGGATGTGAAATTTGACACCTCCTCCAGAATGTACGCCTCATCAATTGAAGCTTCAATCTTGCATTTATTCTTACATTTTGTTCGAAGAACTTTTTGACATCTCTCAATAGAATAGCACCAACGGTTTTGCACGAGACCACCCATTCGTGCCTGATACGGGAGGTGCAAAATCATATGCTGCATAGGATTGAAGAAGCCTGGTGGAAAGATTTTCTCCAACTTACATAGCAACACAGGAGCCATTTTTTCCATATCCGCAATCACGGACAGAGATACTTCCTTAGCACAAAGTTGATGAAAGAAATTGCTCAACTCTGCCAGCACTAGCCAGATATTATCAGGTACATAACCTCGAACCATCACAGGAAGAAGTCGCTCAAGCCATATATCGTAGTCATGACTCTTGAGCCCGTTGATTCGCATAGTCTCTAAGTTCACCCCCCTCGTCAGATTAGCAGCATACCCATCAGGAAACTTTAAGATTTTGAACACTACAGCGTTTTGTCACTGATGCAACGCCTCCAATTGGTTGCGTTATGGGTAAATTTGTTGCAATTGGTATGTAACACAGCGAATTGAAGTCGTTGCGATATTTTTTGGCTCGTTGCTTAAACCGGCGTTGCGAGAAGTTGTCGCATCGAATTGGAAATGCGTTGCGCAACCTGTGGCGTGTCGCAACGTCGTATGGCATGGCAATAGCCTACAGTCGCAACGATCAGTGGCGTTGCGCTTTTGTTACTTGCAATGATCGTCCATCGTTGCTATAGGTGATATTGCAACCATGGGGGATTGTTGCGAGTGAAGGGTGTTACAATGCACTGGTTGTGTGGTGATACGTTGAATTCATCGTTGCAACAGAATAGTTGGATATAGCAACGAAGTCACAGACGTTGCTACATGCTCTAGGGTAGCGCAGCAATGAAACACGCGTTGCAAATGCGATCAGGGTAGCGCAACGAGATATGTCGTTGCTATTTGTGATTAGGATATCACAATGATGTGCTCTTCGTTGATACATCTCTGTGCCTGTTGCAACCGAATTAGTCATTGCTATATGCATAGAGCTGGCACAACAGAGGGCGGTGTTGCTATATCCATCGATTTGTATTGCAATGGACAATGGCGTTGTTATATCCTTTGAAGCTATCACAACGAAAGATGGGTCGTCGCTATATGTTATAGGGTATAAGACAACGTATGTTTGATCGTGGCTATATGGTACTATGGTAACGCAGCGTAAATTGGTCGTGGAGATATGATCATATGTATGGCAACAAAAATGTTGTGCTGGCACCTCATACTCATTCTTAATGTAACAGGATTTTCATAATACAAAACAATCATGTAACAAATGTTGTAACACAGCATTCAATGTATCTAAGGACTCTTGTCCATACATCCTTCACTCCCGGTTTGCATGATGGCCATCATCTTATCTTGAGCTCAAATGTTGAATGTCTGTTTCAACCATGCAACATCATTGTGCATACGCCAGTCTTATTCTGTCGTTGATCGAGTTGCATCCTGTGAAGACAGACAAATGAGAGCATTACTTGTTATGTAACTTTGTGATTCAAATTGGTTTTGGAATGAAGCAACACCAATTACAATTGGCCTTGGAAAATGGTAATGGCATTATTAAAGCATAAATACAGTCCATACCTGTTGCTGTTTCTTTAACCCAGCTCGTGTTTTAGCAACGCTTGATACTAACTGATGTGAAGTAGTGAACTTTGTAGGTACATTAGATCCTTTCGCATGACTCCCATTGAATAGTTTCCTTGTAATGGGTCCATTAGCTTTACCACTTGCCATTATGTGAGGGGTCTTTCATCTTTTGTGTTGTGACAGTGCTTGTTGGATCAATATTCTGAATTAAATAATTATTAGAACAATGTTAATAAACATAAATTAAATTCACGAAGCCATCATTATTGGAAATGATTGTTCGATGTCCTTACTTGGTTTGCTACTTCTTCAGAATGCACTTGTGGTGTTGCAGGGATGATATCATTCCTGTTACCGGCTTCAACTTCCAAGGAATCATTGCTGTTTGCAGGGGCATCCTATGCAAAATAAATGAATTTTGTTATCAAGTTAGCCTCATAAATCTTTTGTCAACCACAAGCATTTGCCATTCGTTACCTTGTTCACTGTCTCTTGAATCGGTAGTACTGTTGCTGCAGTAGTGTTTTCCTGAGTAGTGGTAGGTCTTTCTTGTGTATTGTTGTTGGTTTGAGGGGTGGTCTGTGCATTTACAAATACAGCAGGTAAAATATATGTGACAAATATCCAATTGCAACCAAAAAGAACCACCAAATAACCAATTTGTAGATTATTGTGAGCATGATCCATATGTCAGGAAAGTTACCTCATTTGGCACTGCACTTTGATTTTGTGCCATAAGTGCTTGAAACTCCCCCATCAATTCTTGTCTAATTGAGGCTTTAAGTGCTTCCTTTTCTGCTTCCTTGTCTTGTTCATGCCTTTGAAGCTTTTCATTTAGCTCACGTTCTCTATCTTCCAGAATCTGGAGTCTATTCTGAATCATCCTCTCCTGAAGAACTTTCTCTCTTTTTGATTCACCAAGTACCCTACGCCAGCGTGACTTGGTGCCTTTGGCTCCTGTTGTCTCCTTGTATGTCTCCTGGAAAATCATTTCTTCCTTGGCAGCTGACGAAGTGTTACTTGTTCCTTCTTGATCGACCTCATCTGATTCTTCTATCTGCAATCTCTTGGCTGTATGATGCTGAGGGCAAAAAATGAGTGTATCAAATCATATGTGGTCACGTTCAGTTTCCGGAAAAAAATTATAAGGTGCAAGATCATGCATGCTTGTGTTGAAACTAGTACTCACATAAATACTCTCAGCCACAAATGTCGACCATTTTCCTTGCTTCGTGTGAGTAGTCTTCCAAAGTTCCAAAACTCCAGGCTCGGCACCAGTTTCGGAATCTCTCTACCAATATTATAGGTCATCAAGATATCATTATTTACTATAGTCCCATTCTAGAATTCAGGATAGATTCTTACATTTTCCCAACTGCGTTGCGAGAAAGATTTGGCACCCGATGAATGGTTGGTCTTCAGTCGACTCCGATTGCCAGAGTTAATGAAGCTCTTACCCTGCACACAGTTAGCGAGTAATATTTACCAGAGAAAATTTCAACTCATGTTTGCATTATGAATTATACCTAATGTTGTGTACCTTGAAATTTTGACATGCAAAGTATTGGTTCAAATAGTGCCACTCAACAATGTCTAGGTCTTCAGGCTTATGTTTCATTCTCTCCTCATAATTGTCGTAAGCCCTGTATGTAGCACTAAAGGTAGATCGCCAACCCCTGTAGCGTTCATCGGCAATCTTCCATATCTTTTTCTTCGGATTCTCTATGCTATCAAAATCCCATTGTTGGCACTCCTTAGCCTAACTAAAATCCGCAAGCGCACGGAGTCCGATGTAGCCTTTCACCAGGGGAGTAAGAACCTGGATATCGAATCCAAGGAACGGTAGACGCGACTAGCCTAGAACTTTTCTAACCGGATCCACCAAGGAGAAAAAGGATAAATGGGTAGAGAGCTTGACCTTAGTTAGCTACTCGTTACCCCAGACAAACTATCGATACCTAACCTGATCTGCTTCGACGGCTAGAACGGGAAGAACTCAGAACGGGGTGAGAGAGGGGTTCTTCCGGGCTCAGCACTACTGTTATGAGTACACCCGAACGTGGTGGAGTACAAAGGACGGACAGGGCTGTCACCACCTGCCGCCTACCACTGTAGTTCCGTGGGGTGCAACACAACCTGAGATGACTAGCCAGCACAGGCACCACGCCTAAGCTTTCAGTCACTGACCTCCACCCAACGCGAAGGGCTATGGAGGAAACCCCAAACAAGAGTCGCTGTCACTCGCGCAGACTCAGGTACCCGCAGATCAAAGATAAATATGATAACTTGCTGAAAGTAAGTTGTAAACTAGCGAAGTACTAAAGACAAGAGACCGAGGACTTACTGAAGATAACTCTTGAATATATTCCTCGGGGGCGGAAATGTTGAGACGAGACCGAGAGAGAAATCCCGGACTCTCTCTACAAAGCTCGGCTGTCACCCGAGCAACTCACCCACTCTCTCCCTACTCTACTCTAAAGATGAGAACTCAAACTCACTAAGCTACTCTTCTCTCCTTTGGATGATTTGATGGATGACTTCTCAAGGTGAAGGAGGGTCCCTTTTATAGCTTCCAAGGGCGGTTGCAGGCGTCAAGTGTAAGCTAACACTCTGCTTAACTGCCACGCGAAGGGGGGCAGGTGGCGGCCTCTGGGGGAGGTCGGCCGGCCTAGGCCAGGCCGATCGGCCTGGCCTTGCTGCCCCGTGGCACCGCCTTCTTCAGGGACGCTCTGGATTGCACCCTGAGGTCGGTAACGGTTGCGTTGGATTGAAGTTGTCCGAGAATCCAATGTTGGTGGGCCCTTCAATCCATGCATATGTAGCTTAGGCCTTTCGGGTTCTTTGGATCAAACCGTCGTTGATCGCACGTCTCATGATCATCTGAGTTGTGTTTGTGATCTTCTGGACCAAGGACGTGGCAAATGGCCACAGAAGGGGGCCGGCCGGCCTGGCTTTGTGTCAAACATGGCTCAGCTTTTGCTTGCTTGCACCTGCACTCACAAATTATACAAAACTTGTGGAACTCATTAGAAATAATCAATTTTACTTTGTTATGAGCAAGATGAGCCTGAAATGTGACGGAATGTTGGTGGTGAAACCGTATCGTAACGACCACCCTCATGTTCATCAATTGAGTCTTAGAACAACTCATTGATTGGTCAAGCACCTCTTCCTCTTGGCATTTGGAGTTTTTGATAATTTTATAAAGAAAAACGAGGCATTCCCTTGTTATTTCTCAACATCTCTCAATCAGTCATAGTGTTTAGATCCTCACCTGGGCTTAGAATCAAGCCTCTCTATGTTATATGGTGGAGCTTTGGAGATGTTGCTCACTCTTCTTTATTTATTTTGCGAGATCGAAGAACTTGTCTAATCATTCCTACTACTCATACATCTTGGCCAAGTGCATGTGTACTTTGATGGTGGAGTCCTTGTTCAAGCATCTTTCATCTTTCCCCTTTTCTCTTTCTTCTTTTTTTTCTTCTCTTTTTTTTCTGAAGATAAGGAGTGTATCATTCCTTTCTTCATCATCTTTCCTTCTCTTTTTTTCAGGGGGATGAAGAGCTTTCGACAATTTGGACCTTATTGATGCTCGTGTACGTGGATGGCCATGATGAATAAGATAGCATGAACGTGAAGGCAAGTAATTCGAGCAAGCTCAAAATTTAGAAGGTAGCTATGTAGAAGTTTCAACTTGAACTTGGTATATGGCTTTGGATAGGACATTTCAAGTTGATGATAACAAGGGTTGCCTTAAGTTTTATTTTCAAAAACAATCTCCAAAACCTTGAATCGGATGGCTCAACTTCTCAAATCGTTATATCATAAGAATCAATTAACGAGAATCAAGCAATCCTAATGAAAGTTCCAAGGCAATGAAATACGTTCTCATGAAATATCACAAGTGTATCCAAGGTGTCATGCATAGGGGTTCACTTTCATGAATTTTGATCAAGTTTTAACATTATTTAGCCAGGAATTTTATTTGAATCAAAATCACGAAGGGATCAAATGTAGGGGTTACAAACCGTGTCCTGGAGTCAAGTCGACGACGTTGGCCACAGGCCCAGGCCGATCGGCCCAGTAGAGGCCGGCCGGCCTGGCCTTGCAGCCAAATGTTCCGATTCAGGTTCCTCGTTCATGTGATTCGCGAGATTACGCAGTGGGCACGGGATCTCCTCGAACGGCTTCAGCAGGGGGCCGGCCGGCCTGGCCTAGGCCGACCGGCCTGGCATTGTGCCAGGTTTGGTCGTGCCTTGGCCAGCGACCGGTACAGCTCCTGTACATCAGTTTTTCTGCGTGCTTCACTGAAAAATCAGTCCGAGGGTTTGGTTGGCACACAAGTGTGCACCAACCATTCATTTTTTTATATATGAGCCTCTTCTTTCAAATAAATCAATTTATTTTATTCAACTAAGGGGAAACAAATGTGGGGGTGCTGCATACAAGGGAAAATTGAATGAAAGAAAGCAAAAAGGGAAATCTAAACTAGCACCCAAAAGTCTAAACTAATTCTAATCCTAACTACTCCTCCTTCGGGCGGTAGAGGTGCTCGTTGCCGGTGGCCTTCGCGAGGCGCTTGACCTTGGAGGCCATCGCTTTGCGAAGGATCTCTATCTTGTCATCGGCCTCCATTTGCCCGATCACCGCCTCTGCCACGCGCTCATCCATGTTGTTAACCTTTATTTGCAGCGCGGCGAGCTTCCTCCTTAGCTCCTCTATGTCCTCCTCCTCCTCTTCATCGGACCACTCCATCTGTCCGGGAGATCCTTGGATCGGAGGGGGCGTCAAGAAACGCTTCCTCCCCTCGTCGGGCTTCTTAGGGGCTAAGAAAAGCCCCTTCCCGATGCCTGGCCTTCCCGGCGTGGAGGGCTAGGACTTCCCGGGGTGTACTGCGGTGAGTACCCCAGCGAGGTGGAGATGAAGAGCGGCACGATCTCCTTCTTGAGCGGCGAGGAGACGGGGCGCTTCCCGATGGCCTTCTTCAGGGACAAAAGTCTCGTAGTTGGCCTTCGGGGCGTCTTGGGCTGCGAACTCCCCTGACCCTCCTCCTGAGGATCACGGAGGGAGGCTCTGCCCAAAGGCGAGCCAGAGAGGCGGCGAGGGGAGGCCGGCCGGCCTGCCCCAGGCTGATCGGCCTGGGAGAGTGGCCGCCGGGCCTCCGGCTGCGCGGCGACGACGTCGACGAACGCCGCCCTCTCAATGATTCGGACGCTGCTGGAGTTGGAGGAGCCCGGTGTCCCTTTCAAGGACTCGGACGGGGAACGGCTGCCGTGAGAGGCCGAGTTGGAGTCTTGGTGGCTGGATTGCGAGGCCATGGCTGAGATCTCTCAAAGGAAGGGACGTTTCTGGAGAAGGAGGCTCGAGAGTTCTGAGGGAGAAGAAGAGCGGGGGCCTTTCGTTTTAAAACAACGCTCCTCCCTTCGAAACCCCACGAATTCTCGGAAAGGATAGCAGCGAGACTCATTCAAACGAGGAGCGTCCCGAGTCGAGCCGTTGCTCGGCCGGTCGGCCTGGGTGGGGCCGGCCGGCCTGGCTGGGCCGGTCGGCCTGGGTGGGCCGGCCGGCCTGGCCTTGTCCCGGGAGCCCATGAAATTTTTCGTGCATGCTTCCATTGCTCTTATACCAGAAAGTCTTTATGGTTTGGCTAGAAAAAGTTTAAGAAAAGGAAAAGAAAAATAGAAAAGGGAAATCTATCCTAGATAAGGGCCATTTTTTAGGTCCCGCCCGGACCTGGACTAGGTATCTCGGTTAGCTTGTAGACGTCCATCTCTCTGAGCTCCGGCATTGAAAGTATTTCCGTCATTATCCTGGAGGGTTATCGCGCCATGATCGGCGGCATCTAACACTCTAAAAGGACCTTCCCACTTACTTCTAAGCTTACCATGACCAAACAAGCGAATACGGGAGTTAAAGAGTAATACCTGATCTCCCGCTTTGAAATGCTTGATCTTGATGCGCTTGTCATGCCATCTCTTTGTTCTTTCTTTATATAGCTTGGCGTTGTGGTAGGCCTTTTCCCTCCATTCATCCAGTTCGGCCAATTGCATTCTTCTTTTGAGTCCGGCCGTCTGGAGATCCTTGTTCCACCTCTTGATCGCCCAATGGGACTTGAATTATAGCTCAACCGGTAAGTGGCATGTCTTGCTATATACCAGCTGGTAAGGAGTCATCCCTATCGGTGTTTTGAACGCTGTTCTATATGCCCAAAGTGCTTCCGGTAATTTTCTCTCCCACCCTGTCCCTATTGCATTGACCGTCTTTTGCAGAATGTTCTTGATTTGTTTGTTTGATGTTTCTGCTTGCCCACTGGTCTGGGGGTGATAAGGTGTAGCCAGTCGGTGGTCTACTCCTAAGTCGCTTAGGCACTTCCGGAACGTCTTGTCGATGAAGTGTGATCCTCCATCACTGATCACGACTCGGGGTACTCCAAAATGGGGAAAGATGATCTCTTCGAACATCCTCCTTGAATTTTTCGAGTCGGCTGCCGTGCACGGAAGTGCTTCCACCCACTTGGAAACATAGTCGACTGCCACCAGGATATATTCACACTGCTCGGATGCAGGGAAAGGACCCATAAAGTCTATTCCCCACACGTCGAAAATCTCCAACTGGAGGTTATTTTGCAGTGGCATAGCATCACGGGCGTTGATATTCCCGTGTCTCTGACACCTGGCACATCTCCGTACGAATTCCTTAGCGTCTCCATACATGGTTGGCCAGAAGAATCCACTCTGCCAGACCTTTGCATGGGTTTGGAAAATTCTGTAATGTCCTCCGTACGGTGATGAATGGCAACGATCAAGGAGAGAAGCCTCCAAAACTCAGCTCAGAAAAAAAAACGCACACACACCAAGTTCTCCTCGCAAGCGGGTGAAGGTAACTTGGTCAAGTGGCTTAGTGAAAATGTCTGCAAGCTGGTTTTGGGTAGAAACATGGGCAAGCTCAAACTCAAAACACAAGCGCGATCAAAGCACAAATATAAAGATCCCCCTGGAATGTGCAACCAAAATGCAAATCCAAGGTTCAGGTTCAAATTTCAAACACCCATGAAATGCACAACCAAAATGCCAACTCAGCAACCTCACAAACTCATGCTATCCAAAAGCTCTAAGCAAGATCCTCTCCTTTCCAAATCAAGTCGAGCAATACTCCCGATTAAATAAAGCAAGCTCCCCCTCAATCAAAGATACCTAGAAAAACTAGAAAAGGTGTACAAAAGCAAATGGAAAGCTCCATCATAAAAAGGAAGAGAAATCTCAAATGAGCAAAATGCAACAAAAGATACCAACTAAAAGGATACCAGATAAACAAATGTACAATATGCTACACAAAACATAAAATCATGATACAGGCACAAAACAAGCTAAATATATACAGATGAACACAAGAGTGTACAAGGGATATACTCACAATACATAGTGTAGAAGGGCCACATCGGAGCCATCCAAAAAGGTGTGGAGAACCATCAAACCTTGATCATGCAAAAGACCAAGAGTCACCAAGCTCATGTTCTCCATACCTCACACCTGCACAATTAAAAGCGAGAACAAGAACGAGCGAATGACTCGACACTGGGGTTAGCACAGAAGGAGTTAAACCAGTGTCGGGCCATCTGCTCAAAAGAGGGGTTAGCAAAATCAACGTCACTACGTGGTACCCTCTCGTCTCTCACCATCGGACCTCTAGCACCACGCGGGGGAAAACGTGGCCTAGACTCTCTCCTCGTCTCGAAGCTACGGTCGAACCTCCCTGAACCAAACTGACCACGAATCGGAGGCCGCCTAGCAAACTCACGACTAGCTGGAACACCACGACTACCAAACGAAGGAGCTGTACGCACAAATCCCTCTCTCATAGGCAAGGGTGAACGAGACACAGGCACACTACGGGAAGAGTGGTACCTGTCCCTGTTCCCCATCTCCTTCTCTCGTCTCACCTCCCTCTTCTTCCTCCAGCAAAACTCCTCTAGGTGACCATCCCTTCCACAATGATCACAATGGAAGCGGACTGGCTTTGGCTTGGGTTTCTCTCGGCTGTGGCTTCTCTCTCGGCTGGTAAACCCCACTCTTCACAAAGGTCACTCTCTTTTGGAAGTCGCTTGTCTTTGGGGGAAACTTGGGAGGATCTGGAGTGGTGTCAAGCTTGTTCAACAGGTGGTTGGGTTTAGGTGTGAAGCTGTTCTTTGGAGGAGTTTTCTCTAGGTGGTGTTGGGGTACTTGTGGTGGAACTAGTTTGCTCTCTCTCTTTCTCACCACTACACTCACCAACTTTCTCAGAACCCAGACCATGACCATCAGCTCTCTTGAACCCAGCAATCAACATCTTAAGCTGTGGCTCGCGACCCGACAACCAGCCCAAACATTGACGCAACTCATCATTTTCATCTTGCATACGATCAACAGATTGCGCCAGCTCAACATTCCTCAAAGCAACAACATCGCAAGCCGAACAAGAGTTTGCAATAGGAGATTTCAATTGAGCTTCAAGCGAACTAATCATGGTACGAGATTCAAGCAACTGAGCATGTAAAGCAGGGCAAGAAGTACAAGCACCCAACAAAGATGATCTGGACTTCAACTCAGCAAGCTCAACCCTAGCACCTTCTAGTTCATCAAGGCATGTCATGTGTTTGTCCTTAAGAGCTACCAAATCAGCAAGATGCACATCACAGAAAGAGCATTCAATCTCATCAGAAACAATAGGAGCATCTTTCAACACACCTATCTCAGCTCTAGCACTTGCCAACTCAGTTTCAAGCTCAGCCACTTTCTTGCTAGACTCGCTAAGCACATACTCAAAATCCATCACCTTCTTTCCAGTCTCAGAAAGTAAGGCCTCAAGCTCAGCTATTCTTTCCTTTGACTCTCCTAGCAAGGACCTAAACTCTCTCTTCTCCTTGTTGGTCTTCCTAAGCACATCATCGCGATTATCGACCAAATGCTCTAATCTAGCAATCTCCTTACGCAAAGAGGTGGGATCGGTCAATACCTCATCCTCGGAGTCGGAGTCGGAGTCGTAGTCGGAGACGTTCTTGTTCTTGGAGTCGTGTGCCATGGTGCAGAAGTTCATAGCGACCCCAGAAAGCCCGTTGAAGTTGCGGTTCTTGTGCTTCTTCTCCTTGCGGTGGCCGCGGTCTTCTTCCTCGCTGCTTGAGCTTGACGAGGTGTCGGTGTTCTCCTCCTTGTTCTTGTGCTTGGAGTGGTGCTTGTCCTTGGAGCGGTGCTTGTCCTCATCTCGCGGGCGGTGCTTGTGTTTCTTGATTTCCTCGGGGCACTCGGCGATGAAGTGGCCCACCTTCCCGCATCTGTAGCACGTACTCCTGGCACGCCTCGAACCCTTCCGGTTCTGGTACATCCGCTCGAACCTCCTCGTGAGCAACGCGAGATCCTCCTCGCTCAGCACCTCATATTCCTCATCTGGAAGAGACACAAGAGAAGAAAAAGCAAAGTGTCTGGAAGTGTTAGCCTGTCCATAACCAGAGCCACCGACTAGAGCCAGACTATGGGGATCAGTCGGTGAGGACCCGGTGTGTCCGACGACCGGTGGATGGTCGCTTCCTGGTGTGATGAGTGATTGACAACGTGGTGTGGATTGACGTTTCCCTTGGCTCAAGTATTGCAGGTGTAGATGCGGCTTGGTTGCATTGGTGCAGGTGAAGAACAGGCGTGAAAGGTCTTAGCCATGGCGGCCTCCGAGGAGTAGAGAGACAAGTAGGCTTGGTTCGAGGGACCCGGTGGCCGGTGGATCAAGTGCGGTTCACATGCTGGCAAGAACGAGCAAGAGGACGTGGTTCCGGTGCGAGGTAGCGGCTCACAACCGAAGCTCGTACGCGGACGAGAAGCCGGCGCAAGGTGGCGGCTAACAACCGAAGTTTGCGCGCGGGGTTTGGTGATTTGGCCACAAAATCATCGGTGGACGGTTTCCCTTGGTTTGGGCCTCAAAACCAAGGACCGAGGACTCGACGAGGCGATTTTGGGCGGCTGGGCCAGAAGTGGCTGCCAGGGGCGGTTTAACCGCCTCCCCCTGGGCCGGCCCAAAATCGGCGTCGAGGAGCTTCGATCCGGAGGACACGCGGCGTGACTGCAAGGCTTGCGTCGGAGGGAAGCTAGCTTGCAGTGGAAGGTGCTCGAGCCGGAAAATATCTGAAGATCAAATGTCAAATTTGCCCCTGAGGGGTATGTATCACTTAGGGGTAGTTTAGTCTTTAGAGCACCACCACTTGGACTACTAATAGCCCCTTCCCAGGGCTGGTGGCTGCCATCTCTCAAGTTATCTCTTTAGGTTTTACTTTGAACTTGTTTTCCCCTTCATCTCCTCCACCTAGAACTACTTCGAATCATTCCTAGTTTGTATAGGTGAATTCATGGTTATGTGATGGAGTTTGTGCTGCTCATCTTTGTGCCATGATTTGATTTCCCGAGCTCCCTTTCCTTTTTCTATTTTCGTGGGTATTTTCGGAGCTATTTTTGGGGGATTTTCGTTCTTCTCTTTCTAGGGCGTTTTCTCTCGGATTTCTTTGGGGGATTCACGTATGAGTGCCTTGTGCCTATTTTGCTGGTGATCCTTTGCCCCCAAACGCCGAGAATCGCTTTGGATTTGAGATTTTCGGGATGAACTCGAGGTCATGGTGTTCTTCGCGAGATCTGCGATTCTGGGAGTTGTACTGAGTTAGAGGCCGAGATCTTTTGGGAAAACACTCCACTGGAGGTCTAGATCATCTGACCAAAATCTCGCCTCAAGAGCTCAAGCTGGTTTGGGAGATTCACTTTTGGTTTGACTTTCTCCCGAGGCTCCCAGGCCTGGGCGGTTTAACCGCCCCCCATGACCGGTTTAACCGCCCCCCCTGGGTGTGTTGGATCGAGTCGTGTTTCGGGTCGTTTTGGTGTTCGTTTCGATTGGTTCGAGTTCCGCTGCTTCTTTCTTGTTCCTAGGGTCAGTAGCTTGACAGTGGCTACGTGATCTTGGCAAGATTGCTCTCGGAGGTTTCGGAGTTGGTTTGGGAAAATAGCCGGATCGATTGGAAAGAATTTTTATCGGCTCCCATTCACTCCCCCCCCCTCTCTGGTCGCCGTTTCGGTCCTTCAATTGGTATCAGAGTCGGTTACGGGTCTTTGCGACTCTAACCAGTCTAAGATCCAAAGATGGCGTACCAAGATCGGGGTTCCGGGCCTCCGCACTTCGATGGGAAGAACTACCCGAACTGGGTCGCGCGTATGGGCGCTTTCTTGCGAGCCAAAGGAAAGTTGCTGTGGGATGTGACGAAAGATGAAAACTATGTCAATCCCACCAACTTAGATGCCCAGGATGCAAAGGATAGATTTGAGGCGAATGCTCGAGCTGTTGACTACTTGTTCCGTGCTTTGTCTGCCGAGGAGTTTGAGCGTGTTTTGGGCGAGGACCTAGCTAGCTAGTTCTGGCAGAAGCTCAAGGTAGCCCACGATGGTGATAGCCATGTCAAGGCTAGGCTTTTCTCGATGTACAGGAGAGAATATGAGAATTTCGCTCATTTGCCTGGAGAGTCGGTTGATGCTTTGTTTCAGCGTTTCACTTCTATTGTCAACAACATGAAAGCCAACATTACCGTACTCCCATACTCGGATCATGACCGAGCTATCAAGCTCCTGCAAGCACTTGATAGATCCGTGTGGGGTGCCAAGGTTGAGGCGATCATGGAGTCGGCAAACTATGAGACTCTGTCTGTTGATGAGCTTTTCTCGAAGTTGAAGTCTTCTGAGGTGGACAGACAGTTGCTTGCCAAGGCTAAGAGTCCGACTGATCCCCATAGTCTGGCTCTAGTCGGTGGCTCTGGATATGGACATGCTAACACTCCTAGACACTTTGCTTTGTCTTCTCTTGTGTCTCTTCCAGATGAAGAATATGAGGTGCTGAGCGAGGAGGATCTCGCGTTGCTCACGAGGAGGTTCGAGCGGATGTACCAGAACCGGAAGGGTTCGAGGCGTGCCGGGAGTACATGCTACAGATGCGGGAAGATGGGCCACTTCATCGCCGAGTGCCCCGAGGAGATCAAGAACGACTACAACCGCAAGCACCGCCTGCGAGACGACCACAAGCACCGTCCCAAGGACGAGTACCGCTCCAAGCACAAGAACAAGGACGAGAGAAGATTGAAGAACAAGCACGGTGGACACAAGAAGCACAGATCTCAAGCGATGGTGGCAGATGCGAGCGACATCGACACAAGCTCCACCAACACCTCGTCAAGCTCAAGCAGTGAAGATGAAGACCGCGGCCACCGCAAGGAGAAGAAGAGCTTGAACCGCAACTTCAACGGCATCTCCTTCGCCGCCGTCAACTACTGCACCATGGCGCACGACTCCGTGAAGAGCAAGGACGACTCCGACTCCGACTCCGAGGATGAGGTATTGACCGATCCCACCTCTTTGCGTCAGGAGATTGCTAGATTAGAGCAGTTGGTCGATAACCGTGATGATGTGCTTAGAAAGACCAACAAGGAAAAGAGGGAGTTTAGGTCTTTGCTAGGAGAGTCCAAGGATAGAGTGGCTGAGCTTGAGACCTTGCTTTCTGAGACTGGAAAGAAGGCTATGGAGTTTGAGTCTTTGCTTTGCGAGTCTAGGGAGAGAGCGGCTAAGCTTGAGTCTGAGATTGCTGTGTTGAAGGATGCTCCTCTTGTGTCTGATGAGGTTGAATGCTCGTTCTGTGATGTGCATATTGCTGATCTGGTTGTGCTTAAGGAGAAACACATGACTTGCTTGGATGAACTAGAGGGTGCTAGGGTTGAGCTTGCTGAGTTGAAGTCTAGGTCATCTTTGCTAGGTGCTTGTACTTCTTGTCCTGCTTTGCATGTTCAGTTGCTTGAATCACACACCATGATTAGTTCACTTGAAGCACAACTGAAATCTCCCATTGCAAATTCCTGTTCTGCTTGTGATGTTGTTGCATTGAAGAATGTTGAGCTAGAACAGTGTGTGAATCGATTGCAAGATGAGAATGATGAGCTGCGACTGTGTTTGGGTTGGTTGTCGGGTCGCGAGCCTCAGCTCAAGATGTTGATTGCTAGTTTTAAGAGAGCTGATGGTCGTGGTCTTGGTTCTGAGAAGGTTGGTGAGAGCAGTGGTGAGAGAGAGAGAGATCCAGAGAGCTCCACCGCAAACATTCCCACAAACCCACCAAAAGCCATTCTCAAGAACACCTTCACACCCAAACCAAACCACCTGCTAAACAAGCTTGACACCACTCCAGATCCTCCCAAGTTTCCACCGAAGACAGACAACTTTCAGAGGAGAGTGACCTTTGTGAGGAGTGGGGTTTACCAGCCGAGAGAGAGGGCACAGCCGAGAGAAACCCCAAAGCCAAAGCCAGTCCGCTTCCATTGTGAGCATTGTGGAAGGGATGGACACCTTGAGGAGTTTTGTTGGAGGAAGAAGAGGGAGGTGAGAAGAGAGAAGGAGGTGGGGAACAGGGACAGGTACTACTCTTCTCGTAGTGTGCCTGTGTCTCGTTCACCCTGGCCGAGAGGCGACGCCTTTGTACGCACAGTTCCTGTGGTTGCCAGTCGTGGTGTTTCAGCTGTTCGTGAGTTTGCTAGGCGGCCTCCGTTTCGTGGTCAGTTTGGTTCGGGGAGGTTCGACCGTAGCTTTGAGGCTAGGAGAGAGTCTAGGCCACGTTTTCCCCCGCGTGGTGCTAGGGGTCTGATGGAGAGAGACGAGAGGGTTTCACGCGGTAGAGTTGATTTTGCTAACCCCTCTTTTGAGCAGATGGCCCGACACTGGTTTGACTCGTTTTGTGCTAACCCCAGTGTCGAGTCATTCGCTCATTCTCGTTCTCGCTTTTGATTGTGCAGGTGGGAGGCTTGGAGAATTTTTGGTTGATGGATTCTGGCTGCTCGAGACATATGACAGGTAACAGGAAGTGGTTCTCCAGTCTCACCCCGGTGGTGTCAAGGCAGTACATCACTTTCAGGGATAAGGGTAGAGGTAGAGTGTTGTCCGAGGGTGCTATTCAGGTTAGTGACAATTTCATGTTGAAGCGGGTTGCTCTTGTCAAGAATCTTGGTTTCGATTTGCTTTAAGTTTCTTAGCTTCTTGATGAGGGTTATGAGGTTCGGTTTAAAAGTGGTGATTCTCGAATTCTTGATTCTCGAGGTGACCTTGTGTGTATGATCATTCCCGAGGGACAGATTTTTCGTGCTGATTTTTCTCGATCCTCTGGTCCTTCACGGTGTTTGATCGCTGGTACTTCTTCTGAGCTTTGGAAGTGACATAGGAGATTGGGTCATGTGAGCTTTGATCTACTCACACGCTTGAGTGCTCTTGACCTTATCCGAGGATTGCCCAAGCTCAAGTTCGAGAAAGATTTGGTTTGTGCACCTTGTAGGCATGGTAAAATGGTTGCTGCTTCCCATCCACCTTTGACAGATGTTATGACTGAGCGTCCAGGGGAGCTTTTGCATATGGACTTGGTTGGTCCCGCTCGCGTTCGTTCAGTTGGTGGGAAGTGGTATGTTCTTGTGGTTGTGGATGACTTTTCTCGATATGCTTGGGTGTTCTTTCTGGCGTCGAAGGATGAGACATTTGATTTTGTTCGAGATCTGATTTTGAGGTTGAAAAACGAGAGTAATGGTGGTGCCATGAGAGCTATACGTAGCGACAATGGTACGGAATTTAAGAACACTCGTTTTGATGCCTTCTGTCGTGATCTTGGTCTCGAACATCAATACTCTTCGCCATATGTTGCTTGTCAGAATGGTGTTGTTGAGAGAAAGAATCGAACACTTTGTGAGATGGCTAGGACGATGCTAGACGAGCATAGGACTCCTAGGAAGTATTGGGCAGAAGCGGTGAACACAGCTTGCTATGTTTCGAATCGGATTTTCCTTCGTGCTTTCAAGAAGAAAACTTGCTATGAGCTTTTCCATGGTCGTTCCCCCCGTGTGAGTCACTTTCGGGTCTTTGGTTGCAAGTGTTTATCTTGAAGATAGGAAACTTGGACAAGTTTGAGTCTCGTTCGATGGACTGGAATTTTTCTTGGTTATGCTAATCACTCTCGAGCATATCGTGTGCTCAATCTTGAGACTAACCAAATCATGGAGACTTGCGAAGTCACCTTCGACGAGACCATTCCGTGTAGCTCTTCTGCTTTCGAGTGTGCAGGTGATGATGACTTGGGACAGCCCATCTTTGAGGAAGAACAGCTTGATGATGAAGACGATGAGGAGATTCATGCACCGTGTGGAGATCGTGTACCTTCTACTTCCACTACTACCACGACGTTCGACGACAGGCCCCTCTGCTACACCTTCGTCGAGTCGCGCACCAGATCGAGTTCAAGTGGAAGCTGCTGTTGAGGGGGAGGCAATCTCGAGGCGAGAAGCTCCCCGGCTGGTACAGAGGGATCATCCACCCTCGAAGATAATCGGGAACATGGATGAATGCACTACACGGTCGAGGTCACAGAACATCTCTCATTATGCTCATTCTGCTTTTGTCGCGTCTTTTGAGCCCAAAAATGTTGGACACGCTTTATCTGATTCTGATTGGGTCAATGCCATGCATGAAGAGCTTGAAAACTTTGAGAGAAATCAGGTGTGGAAGTTAGTAGAACCACCTCCAAATTGCCATCCCATAGGAACCAAGTGGGTGTTCAAGAACAAGAGGGATGAGAGTGGTGAGATAGTGAGAGACAAAGCGAGGTTGGTTGCTCAGGGGTTTTCGCAGCAGGAGGGGATAGATTATGAGGAGACATTTGCTCCTGTTGCCCGTTTGGAGGCAATTCGGATCCTTCTAGCATTTGCAGTTGCTAAAGGGTTCAAATTGTACCAAATGGACGTGAAGAGTGCTTTCTTGAATGGAGTGATCGAGGAAGAAGTGTATGTGAGGCAGCCCCCGGGTTTTGAGAGTGAGAGATACCCACACCGAGTGTACAAACTCCACCGAGCTTTATATGGCCTAAAGCAAGCACCCAGAGCGTGGTATGGCAGGTTGAGAGGGTTCTTGCTTAGCAAGGGGTTTGTGATGGGGAAGGTTGATAAGACGCTCTTCTTGTTGAGAAATGGCAATGATCTTTTAATCGTTCAGATTTACGTGGATGATATCATTTTTGGTGGCTCTTCTCATGATCTTGTTGCCAAGTTTGCAGAGGATATGAGCAGGGAATTTGAGATGTCGATGATGGGAGAGTTGCAGTTCTTTCTCGGGCTGCAGATCAAGCAAACCAAGGATGGGACATTCGTGCACCAAAGCAAGTACACCAAGGACATCCTCAAGAAATTCGACATGAGCGACTCCAAGCCGATGACTACGCCGATGAGTACGACTACAGCTTTGGATGCGGATGAGGACGGAGAACCAGTGGACCAGAAGGAGTACCGGAGCATGATCGGCTCCCTCCTCTACTTGACGGCGACGAGGCCGGACATACAGTTCAGCGTGTGTCTGTGCGCTCGTTTTCAGGCTTCACCGAGGACTTCACATCGTCAGGCCGTCAAGAGGATTTTCAGGTATCTCAAGTTTACTCCTGAGCTGGGTCTTTGGTATTCTGCCGATTCCACTCTTGCACTTCATGGCTTTTCTGATGCGGATTTTGCTGGATGTCGTGTTGATCGCAAGTCTACTTCTGGTCAGTGTCAGTTTCTTGGTTCGTCTCTTGTGTCTTGGTCTTCTCGCAAGCAGTCTAGTGTAGCCCAATCCACCACAGAGGCCGAGTATGTTGCTGCTGCTAGCTGCTGTTCTCAGTTGCTTTGGATCACTTACACCTTGAGAGATTTTGGCTTGGACATGTCCCATGTTCCACTTCTTTGTGACAGCACCAGTGCCATAAGCGTAGCCAAAAATCCCGTGCTTCATTCCAAAACCAAACACATAGAAGTGAGGTACCACTTTCTGAGAGATCATGTGGAGAAAGGAGATATTGAGCTTGCCCACGTTTCTACCCAAAACCAGCTTGCAGACATTTTCACTAAGCCACTTGACCAAGTTACCTTCACCCGCTTGCGAGGAGAACTTGGTGTGTGTGCAGTTTTCTGAGCTGAGTTTTGGAGGCTTCTCTTGTAGCATATGTATACTATTGTATCATCTTTGTATCTTGATGTACTTTTTTTCTTGCTTTTGTATCTTGATTTCATCTTTTGTATCATATCTTAGGATGAGCTTCTCCTATATGCAGTGATTGGTACAACTTGCTACATTTTAGAGTTTAGGCAGGCTGGCTAGGGATTGCTTGTATGGATGGCTATGCTCTTGATGGTTTTGATATATATTCTATTGAGATAGTCTCTTTTTGAATTAAAATGACAAACTGAACTTGATTTCTTCACCCATGAGTAAATGCCTTTGCATGTCTTGTTTGAGCCAAAATGGCTATATCTTGCTTAAGATCATGCTAGGGTGTGATATTCTTTTCAAATGGGTCAAAGACCTTTGTCATTGTAAATGTTTAGCCCATGCTTTATCTTGTGGAGGAGCATAAGCTTCTTTCTGTCGCAAAGACATTTCATGTACCATGCTTAACTTGAAAAATGAGATGTCTATGCATGAAAGAAGAAAGATGAGAAAAATATATATTTGCAGAAAATTATGCTCATGTCTCTATGCTTTCACCATTGCACACACTTGCACACATGGGTGCTAAGCGGTTGCATGTTGTTTGCTGGAGAAGTCTCCCATGAGAAGTGAACACATGGCTCCGTGCTTTTGATGAGGACATGAAATACATGAAGCGTGTTAAACACACATGGAAGGCATGGAGGACCAAAGTGGTCGATTGGGGACCAAGTCAAAGTATTCCCACGTTTTACACCAGGCTATCACGTCACTTTTGGTCTAAGGAAATAAAGAGATTGAATCCAACACGTTTTGGAAACGCTGGATTCGGACTGCAGGAAAGTCCTGACTTTCAACGGCCGCCATGACCTCATCCGGACTCCGTTTGGGGTGTTCAAGTACTTGATGGAAAGCTTATAAAGTCTACTTTCATATGGATCTGGACTCATGTCCATATCTTTCCCGAGGCGGCCGCAATCGTCAAATCATTGACCAAAGGTTTTTCTGTCCAGGTGCGGCGACACCTTATTTTGGCCCACAGGCCGTGTATCGAGTTGGGTCCATTAGGGACGCGTCCTAGGGTTGGAGCACGACCCCAGCACCCCTGTGGACGTCCTCCCCCTATCATATACCCCTAGCCTCCGTCAAGAACACTTGAGTTTTGTTTTACATCTAGCTTTAGCTACACCGAACACGCACAAATACGTGCTGTCCTCGTGTGATTCAGAACTCCACCTTCGAGTGATATTAAGATTGCTCGCCTTCTTTTTCTTGTTCGTTCTTTGATTGCGTACAGGAAGTTCTGATCTTGATTGCAACAGGGTCGGTAACCACAGAGAGTTGGTTCAGCGATTGCATTGGCGCTTCGGGTTCGCTCGTCGTAGTCGGATCGTGAGGGTCGACTTCCACCAAATCAAAATTATCCTCCACTCACCGAAAGATCGGGCACTTCAGCTCTATCAAGTGGTATCAAAAGTCCAGGTTGATCGGTTAGTTTTATCGAGTGTTGTTCCATTACCTACAGTCCACAAAAACCAAAAAAAAATTCAGGTTAGATCATTGTCCCAACACCATTCTTCGCCTTGCACTTTCTTTCAATAATTTGCGTTGTTGAATTTGTGTGCTTCGCGTTCAATTGTTGCTGGTTACTTTGTGTTTCCGCCGCCGCCGCCACCACCACCCACCGCCGCTGCCACCACCACACGCCGCCGCCGCCACTCTACATCTTCACCACAAACCCTACAAGCCCACGCCGCTCATCCGAGTCCTACTCGGTTCGGCCGCCGCATGTTCGCAGTTTGGAAAGAGATAGAAAAGAAAAAGGAAAGAAAAAAACAGGAAAGAAAAAAAGGAAATAAAAAAAGAAAGTTTTGAAAAGAAAGAAAAAGGAAAGAATAAAAAAAGGAATCAGCAGTTCGGTTTTCGTTTGGAAGTTTCTTTTTGGCAGTTTCAAACACCTTCACGAAACGGCCATAACTTTTCGCTCGGATCTCCGATTTCAGCGTTCTTTTTTTTCCTGAAAACCTTACGAAATTTCAGTGCCGGGTGCGGTCAGTTTTGAGGCCAAAAAACGCCGTTTACATAGCGTAACGTGGCCCGGAAGATTTTCCGTTTCTGCATACCCACTTCCTTGTTCCCTTTGCTTGCTCCATAGCGCGTTGCCCTTGTTTCCAGCAGCATAGTTACGTGTTTAGCACTATAATTCAACTTTGCATTATTGATTGATTGTGCTAATCCTTGACTTGAGTGCAACCTACCCAGAACTACACATATTACTACGACGAGCCGACTTTTGTTTCTCCAGGCAATCGCTGCGCCAATCTTTCGCAGGTGCTACTTGTTGCTTGCAGGTCGCCCCTGTTACTTGGTAAGAACGGATAAGAATTTGATCGCAGCATCTTTGTGAGCATCTCATACACACATACACACCTTTGCTGTCCTAGGATTTTTGTTTTTGTGTTTGCGCTAATCATGTCAGGAGACGTCAACGGCATCGTGGCACGATTCGATGCGTGGTCCACGTCGGTCACGGCGTTGCACAAGGACTATGACAGTGACATGGAGCTAGACGATGGAGATCGCCACGGTTGTGCCCGCCGTGTGGTATGTCCTCCACACATTGACTCATTTGCTACGATTAAATTTAATATACCCTCTTATAATGGCAAATATGATCCTGCTGCATATCTTGATTGGGAATTAGAGGTTGAACAGAATTTTTCATGCCATAATATTCCTGCTAGCGCACAAGTTAACGCTGCTATTAGTGAATTTACTCTTTTTGCTTTAATGTGGTGGCGTGAATATAAGCTAAAACATCCCACGGCTATTCCAACCACTTGGGCTCAATTAAAAGTTGCTATGCATCATCGCTTTGTACCTTCATATTATGCCCGAGATTTGCTTAAACAAATGCAGCGGTTTCAGCAAGGGCAACAATCTGTTGAGGAATATTATCATGAATTACAAAAGGGTATGATCCGTTGTGGTTTATTTGAGACGGATGCCGCTGCTATGGCACGTTTTCGCAGTGGTTTGAACCGCGACATTCAGGACATACTTGATTCTAATACTTATGCTGATATGACCACATTGTTTGAATATGCTTGCAAAGCTGAACGTGAAGTGCAGGGACGCTCGACGACATATACTAACTCTTTTGCAGGACGAAGCCCGGCATCTAGCGCAGATCCTGCTCTCCCTACGCCATCCACGTCTAGCACTACACCGCGCGAGAGGACGGCCACAACAGCGCCGTCGACGACAGGTGCTCCACTCACGGAAGGTGAGACCACTTCTACTGTGCTGAATTTTTCCACACCTCATGCTATCATAGAGCAATTATTAGTGGAACCATCTCTTGATGAACCTTTGTCACATGATGATGTGCTTATTGTTCCTTGTGATAAAGAAGATCATTTGCCTTTGTCACAAGATCATTTGCTTGATGTACCTTGTGATGAAGAAGAGTTGTGTGATAGTGATTCTTTTATTCCTCTGCCACAATTACTTAATCATGATGATACACATGCTTTGGAGCCATATAATTATGCTGAAAATCAAATGTTTGTTCCAATTACTTGTGCAAATGATGAACAAAAATTGCTATCTTCTTTAAATACTTTAGGTTATATTGACTTTGCTGTTCTATGTAATCTAAATTGTTTGGAGGAGAGATTTCTTGCATATCTCAAATTGCCATGCTTATCTAGGAACACATATCACTTCATTGGCAAATATAATCACAATGGAGAATATATGATGCATCGAGTTTATATTTGTTCAAATCTGGTTGGACAACAATGTGATAAGTTAGAGAGCTGCACTAAGAATAATCATGTCACATCCAATTTCTCTAGCTTTGTTTTAAAGAAACATGTTCAATCCAAAGAAGGGGAGTTTTGCTGGTTGCTACCTATGCCTGCTTTGTCTATTGTTGGTACTAATCTTGTGCAGGATCATGTTAACAACCATATTGTGTCGTCCGATCCAGAAGTCTATATTCCTGCTGAAATGTCTATGCGAGATGACACATTTGACAATTCGAAGCATGGTGACCCTCCTCCTCCCAATACATTTGGTTTCTTTTTTTTCGCAACCCCGTTCTCCTTTGCGTTGTGCAGGATCAGTTTCAAGTACAATTGACGCCGAGGACGGCTTTTCGTCAAGAAGGGGAGGATGATGAGGACATGAAATACATGAAGCATGTTAAACACACATGGAAGGCATGGAGGACCAAAGTGGTCGATTGGGGACCAAGTCAAAGTATTCCCACGTTTTACACTAGGCTATCACGTCACTTTTGGTCTAAGGAAATAAAGAGATTGAATCCAACACGTTTTGGAAACGCTGGATTCGGACTGCAGGAAAGTCCTGACTTTCAACGGCCGCCACGACCTCATCCGGACTCCGTTTGGGGTGTTCAAGTACTTGATGGAAAGCTTATAAAGTCTACTTTCATATGGATCTGGACTCATGTCCATATCTTTCCCGAGGCGGCCGCAATCGTCAAATCATTGACCAAAGGTTTTTCTGTCCAGGTGCGGCGACACCTTATTTTGGCCCACAGGCCGTGTATCGAGTTGGGTCCATTAGGGACGCGTCCTAGGGTTGGAGCACGACCCCAGCACCCCTGTGGACGTCCTCCCCCTATCATATACCCCCTAGCCTCCGCCAAGAACACTTGAGTTTTGTTTTACATCTAGCTTTAGCTACACCGAACACGCACAAATACATGCTGTCCTCGTGTGATTCAGAACTCCACCTTCGAGTGATATTAAGATTGGTCGCCTTCTTTTTCTTGTTCGTTCTTTGATTGCGTACAGGAAGTTCTGATCTTGATTGCAACAGGGTCGGTAACCACAGGGAGTTGGTTCAGCGATTGCATTGGCGCTTCGGGTTCGCTCGTCGTAGTCGGATCGTGAGGGTCGACTTCCACCAAATCAAAATTATCCTCCACTCACCGAAAGATCGGGCACTTCAGCTCTATCAGCTTTGACATGACATGAGGTAGGACTTGGGCGTTTATGATGATCTTTTGTCAAGAATGCTTGTTCTTTCATGTTTTTGGTGAGATGAAGTTCATTTTTGCTTGAACAATCCATGGTTAGGACTTTGCTCATGTGGTGACATTTTTGATAAAACTACACAACTTGCTCATGGCTTTGTCAATTGGATATATGTCTTCACCTTCTTGATGGCAATGCCCGTGTGACATGATGAACTATCTTGTTTGCCTCTTCTCTAACTTGTAGCATTTTGTATTGCTCATTGTATATTTGAGAAGCTTGTAGTTGCATTTTGTAAATTTTTCCTTGATTTGTGCATTGTCAACAAGGGGGAGAATTTATGGAGCATTTTGCAAGGGGGAGATGTTGCTGAATTTATAAGAAAGTTTTTGCTCTAGAAGTTGTCGGTTTTGTGTGAGAGATTGAGAGTTTTGCCCAAGTGAGAGTATTGCTCTAGAAGTTGTTGGTTTTGTGTGAGAGATTGAGAGTTTTGCCCAAGTGAGAGTTTTTGGAAATTTGTGAAGTTTCTGAGAGTTTGAGCATGGAAATATCTTGCTGGGCATATTTGAAAGGTTTTCAAGTTGAAACGACATTGTTGCGAGTTCGTTTGTGCAATTTTGGCATTTTTGGGTTTGGTCATCTGCCAGGGGCGGTTTAACCACCCCTGTGCTGATTGCACAAGAGTTGTGAAAGTTTGAGCCATTTTCGAGTGTTTTTCGCACGCATAAGTTCACTTGTTCAGGGGGAGTTGCATCTTTGCAGGGGGAGTGCTTTGAATGTCCTGAAAAGTGATTTGGAGGTTTTGAGATTTGTGATTGATGCTTTGTGTTTTTGCTCTTTTGCCGATGGTGTTGAGCCCTTTCGCTTCTTCTTGAAGGGTCGGCACTTCTGGAGCTTTCTCTTGCGAAGTGACTTTGTTCTCAGCTTGTTCTTGCTTTTAGTCACTTGCTTGAGTCTTGTTTTCGATTTCTTTTATATTTTCTTTATCTCAATGGTTACTATGTGTGTGTTGTCAATGCACTCATCAAGGGGGAGATTGAGGACCCGGTGTGTCCGAGGACCGGTGGATGGTCGCTTCCTGGTGTGATGAGTGATTGACGTTTCCCTTGGCTCAAGTATTGCAGGTGTAGAATGCGGCTTGGTTGCATTGGTGCAGGTGAAGAACAGGCGCGAAAGGTCTTAGCCACGGCAGCCTCCGAGGAGCTGGAGAGACAAGTAGGCTTGGTTCGAGGGACCCGGTGGCCAGTGGATCAAGTGCGGTTCACATGCTGGCAAGAACGAGCAAAGGGACGTGGTTCCGGTGCGAGGTAGCGGCTCACAACCGATGTTTGCGCGCGGGGTTTGGTGATTTGGCCACAAAATCATTGGTGGACGGTTTCCCTTGGTTTGGGCCTCAAAACCAAGGACCGAGGACTCGACGTGGTGAAGATGGGCTGCTGGGCCAAGTGTGGCTGGCAGGGGCGGTTTAACCGCCCCCCAGGGCCGGTTTAACCGCCCCCCCTGGGCAGGCCCAAAAACGGCGTCGAGGAGCTTCGATCCGGAGGACACGCGGCGTGACTGCAAGGCTTGCGTCGGAGGGAAGCTAGCTTGCGGTGGAAGGTGTCCCAGCCGGAAAATATCTGAAAACCAAATGTCATATTTGCCCCTGAGGGGTATGTATCACTTAGGGGTAGTTTAGTCTTTAGAGCACCACCACTTGGACTACTAATAGGCCCTCCCAGGGCTGGTGGCTGCTATCTCTCTAGTTATCTCTTTAGTTTTTCCTTTGAACTAGTTTCCCCCTCATCCCCTCCACCTAGAACTATTTCGAATCATTCCTAGTTTGTATAGGTGAATTCATGGTTATGTGATGGAGTTTGTGCTGCTCATCTTTGTGCCATGATTTGATTCCACGACCTCCTTTTTCTTTTTCTATTTTCGGAGGTATTTTCGGAGCTATTTTTGGGGGATTTTCATTCTTCTCTTTCCTAGGGCGTTTTCTCTCGGATTTCTTTGGGGGATTCACGTACGAGTGCCTTGTGCCTCTTTTGCTGGTGATCCCTTGCCCCCAAACGCTGGGAATCGCTTTGGATTTGAGATTTTCGGGATGAACTCGAGGTCATGGTGTTTTTCACGAGATCTGAGTTTCCGGGAGTTCTAGCGAGTTAGAGGCCGAGATCTTTTGGGAAAACACTCCACTGGAGGTCTAAATCATCTGACCAAAATCTCGCCTCAAGAGCTCAAGCGGTTTGGGAGATCCTCTTTCGGTTTGACTTTTTCTCGAGGTTCCCAGGCCAGGGCGGTTTAACTGCCCCCCCGGGTGTGTTGGATCGAGTCTTGTTTCGGGTCGTTTTGTGTTCGTTTCGATCGATTCGAGTTACGCTGCGTATTTCTTGTTCCTAAGGTCAGTAGCTTGACAGTGGCTACGTGATCTTGGCAAGATCGCTTTCGGAGGTTTCGGAGTTGATTTGGGAAAATAGCCGGATCGGTTGGAAAGAATTTTTATCGGCTCCCATTCACTCCCCCCCCCTCTCTGGTCGCCGTTTCGGTCCTTCACACACCAAATGTGGCAGATCCTCAAGGGTATTCTCTTGGTCTGGGGGCTTTTGTTCGCTCACGTAGTGTGGTTGGACGCGGTGGATCTAATGAAAGAGTGACGATTTGCTGTTGTGTTCATGGGGAAGTCGATGGGAGGATCTGAAAACTGATCCTGAGGATGAGCATTATGTCTCAATCTACCAACGATTCGTTGTATGAGCACCATACCAAACTTCTCCCATGTTGCTCCAAGAGACTCATCACCTTGTTCATAGGTCGTCAACAGAGCTCTGAGCTTTGGGGATGGGATAGACAAACAAACAAACTTCAACCTTCACTTTGATCCAATCTCCTCCAACTCCACTTGCACTCCGACTGTACCAAAACTTTGCTTCCCCCGTCAGAGGAAAACAGGAAGAGTTCCATCTTGGTTCATCCCAGGAATGTTAGGAGAGAACTTCTCCTCATCTATTGCAAGGATTGTGAACGAACGATGGCAACAAGATTGGGGCGGATCTCGAAGCCATCAGATAACGGGGTGGAAGGATGGTGGCAGTTCCAAACACTCGCGAAATGGAAACGCCGGATAACTAGGAGTAAACTCCATGTCGTAGATGGTTATGGGGATAAAGTGTACGGCTAAAAAGATCCTACACTAGTGTTGCTACTGTTCCCCGACAACGATGCCGGAAAAGCTTGTTGGCACTCCTTAGCCTAACTAAATCCGCAAGCGCACGGAATACGATGTAGCCTTTCACCAGGGGAGTAGAAACCTGGATGTCAAATCCAATGAACGGTAGAAGCGACTAGCCTAGAAATATCTTAATCGGACCCACCAGGGGAGAAAAGGGTAAAGGGTGTAGAGAGCGGGAAGAACTCAGAACGGGGTGAGAGAGGTGTTCTTTCGGGCTCAGCACTACTGTTATGATGAAGGACCGAATAGGCGACCAGAGAGGGGGGGGGGAGTGAATGGCAGCCGATAAAATTTTCTTTTCGAATCCGGCTTCTCCCAACTTAATCCAAATCCTATGGACCGACCTTGCCAAGACCACGTAGCTACTGAGAGGCTACTGACCCTAGGAACAAGATCAACACAGCGGAACACGAATTGAACAAATCCAACAAGAATCGAATGGAAACAACCCGAATCAGCAACTCTCGGCCAGGGGCGGTCACACCTCTCTCTAGGGGCAGTTGCACTGCCCTTGCCTGGCCCTTCAGCCAGGGGCAGTCACACCGGTATCTGAGGGCGGCTGCACCGGTCTTGCCAGACAGCACGGCAAAAACTCGAACTCATGGTAAACTCGCGAACGGATCTCCCAAACGGCTTGGAGTCTTGAGACGAAACTTTGGGTAGATGATATACACCTCAAGGAGAGGCTATGCCCCAAAAATCTCGGCCTCTAACCCCCTAGAACTCCTGAAATCTTCAAATCTAGACCGGTTCCCGGTGTTTGGGGGCAAGGGATCACCAAGAAAAGAGGCACAAGGCACTCATGCGTGATTCCCCCAAAGAAATCCGAGAGAAAACGGGCTAGAAAGTGAAGAACGAAAATCCCCCAAAAATGGCTCTGAAAATACCTCCAAAAATGGGAAAAAGAATAGGAGCTCGGGAATTCAAATCATGGCACAAAGATAAAGAGATTAAGCTCAATTAACTAACCATGAATTCACCTATACAAACTATGAATGATTCAAAATAGTTCTAGGTGGAGAGGATGAAAGGGAAGGGAAACTAAACAAGCCAAATGAAAATAACTAGAGAGATGACAGCCACCACCCCTAGGGGGTCTATTATATAGTCCAAATGGTGGTGCTCGAAAGACTAAACTACCCCTAAGCGATACATACCCCTCAGGGGCGAATATGACATTTTCTGTGAAGATTTTTCTGGCTGGGACACCTTCCACCGCAAGCTAGCTTCCCTCCGACGCAAGCCTTGCGATCACGCCGCGTGTCCTCCGGATCGAAGCTCCTCGACGCTCGTGGGCGACCTGCCCAGGTGGGACCGGCCACACCGCCCCTAGCTGGCAGGCCGGGCCGTCGCTACGTCGAGTCCTTGGCCTTGGTTTTGAGGCCCAAACCAAGGGAAACCGTCCACCCGGTGGTCTTCTGGCCAAACCACCAAACCCCGCGTGCAAGCTTCGGTTGTGAGCTGCCACCTTGCACCGGCTTCATGTCTGCGTACGAGCTTCGGTCGTGAGCCACTACCTCGCACCAGAACCACGTCCCCTCGCTCGTTCTTGCCACCATGTGAACCGCACCTGATCCATCTGGCCACCGGGTCCCTCGAACCAAGCCTACTTGTCTCTCCACTCCCTGGAGGCCGCCATGGCTAAGACCTTTCGCGCCTGATCTTCACCTGCACCAATGCAATCAAGCCGCATTCTACACCGTGCAACACTTGAGCCAAGGGAAATGTCAATCCACACCACGTTGTCAATCACTCATCACACCAAGAAGTGACCATCCACCGGTCCTCATATGAATACACCCGAACGTGGTGGAGTACAAAGGACGGACAGGCCTGTCACCACCTGCCGCCTACAACTACAGTTCCATGGGGTGCAACACAACCTGATGTGGCTATCCAGCATAGGCACCACGCCTAAGCTTTCAGCCACTGACCTCTACCCAATGCGAAGGGTACAGAGGAAACCCCAAACAAGAGTCGTTGTCACTCGCGCAGACTCAGGTACCCGCAGATCAAAGATAGATAAGATAAATTGCTGAAAGTAAAGAGTAAACTAGCGAGATACTAATTCAAGAGACCGAGGAATTTACTGAAGATATCTCTGAAGTTTTATTCCTCGGGGGCGAAACAATGTTGAGGGAAGGCCGAGATGACTCCCGAACTCCCTCTACACGCTTGGCTGTCACCCAAACACTCACCCACTACTCTCTCTACTCTACTCTAAGATAGTGGACTACATCTTGAGCCTTCTTTTCTCTCCAATGGATGGTGTGGTCTTGAGTGGGGGTGAAGGGCGCCTTTTATAGCCTCCCATGGGTGGAATCCTGCGTAATTGTCACGCCACCATCTTGCTCAGCTTCCATGCAAAAGGGGAGGTGTAACAGCCATGGAAGTAGGCCGGCCGGCCTCATCTAGGCCGTTCGGCCTGGCACTGTTGCCATCTGGCACCGCCTTTCTTATGGACGCTCCTGATGATATCCTGATGATTGGGGGCATTCACCTCAAGCTTGACAATTGGGGGCCGGCCGGCCTAGGGGAGGCCGTTCAGCCTGGAACTAGCCCCTCTAGGCCCTCCGTTGCACCGACTCGCTCATGAACAGTTGCATGTTGTCCCTTGAGGCGGTTTTGGTTGCGTTGAGTTGAAGTTGTCCAAGAATTCTAGATAGGTGGACCTTTCAATCCATGGCCTAGTGTGGGGGATATAGTCCCCGGGTACCTCACGAGCAGGCCTGGCAGCCCTCCGATAGGGGGCAGGCCCGGCCCACCGTTCTGGACCTGATGACGTGCGGGACAAGTCGGCGCATGTAGGAAGGATTCAGAAGGAGAAGTTCTGATTAGAATAGGAGTTTTTGTAAAGAAGGAAAGGATCCTTAGAGATAGGATCGGCTACAAACCGACTTGTAACCCTGACCCCCCGATATATAAGGCGGGCAGGGACCCCCTCCAAAGACAACTCACAATCACAACCACAACTCATAGCGAAATCCATGCAATACAACACCCCCAAAACAGGACGTAGGGTATTACGTCGAGTTGACGGCCCGAACCTGTCTAAATCCTTGTGTCTTTCCACCCAACCATCTAGCTTCCGATCTTTGCGATCTTTCCTACATACAAATCACTTCCGTGGGCTACCCCATGGAAGACTGCCAGAGATCATATCACCGACAGTGGCGCGCCAGGTAGGGGATATCGCCGAGATCAATTTGGTGAGCTCGATGGACCGCGTCAAGATCTTGGACAGCTGCAACCTCCCGGACATCGACGGATTCGAGATCCAGTTTGGGAACATCACCGCCACTTTGGATACCCAAACGGTAGGAGCTACAACCGCCACGGAGGTTTCCTCTCTAGCGCTGACTTCGGCCATCACGGCCCAATCTGGTCCGATCACATCTGATCACGCCGTTTCTGCCCCACTGAGTCCATCGCAAAACGCGAGGCCCAACCAGTCGGGAGCAGATCAGCAACCACTCGGTTCCGATCCGGCTCTTGAGAGTCGCGTCGCCGAGTCATCTCAGAGCGTAAACGCTCAGCAAACGCGCGCTCCGAGCCCTGAGGTCATCACCATCCAGACCCCCGGCTTCCGCGCGCTTACCCAGCAGCAGAAGATGAAAGAGATCATCCAGGCGGATGATTTCCCCTCTGAGAGCGACTCCTACGAGTCAAACCCACGAAGACCCTCAATTCTGGACGACCTGCAAGAGGGTTACACCGCGTCCGACTCCTCTACGGAGCCGGAACTGTTAGGATCACCCGGAGGATCGACTCCGAGTAGCTTGGAGCGTGGCACACCCACAACCAATCTTTCCGAGTCCGAGGAAGATTACCTCGCGCAAGGAGGAGCCGGGTCATACTGCTACATGGTGGCACCATCGACGCCACCTAACCCCGTGTCGGAGGACGAACTCACCCCGGCCGACGAGACAACTGAAGCCAGGGATCAGCGCCGAGGACGCAACGCCAATCGGGCGAGTCGCAGAGCCGCCCGACCACACGGGGCCAACGCATCAGGATCTGGCACCGCTCAACCTCGAGAACCACTCTTGGAGGACCATCGTCGTCATCAGGATCGACGCGACAGGAGAAGCAGTCGGAACCTGATGCGCGTCGACATGTTCGAGTACAACGGATTCAACGTCTACGAGATGCCGGTCCAGAACCTCGTCAGCATTGACAAGGAAATCAGTCGGCTACAACCCAGTACTCCAGGCCTGGATAAGGTAAGGGCTTTCGTGCAGGCCGCCTCTGTCCAGGTTCACCAGATGCAGAGCAGATCACGTACAGCTGCTTCTGAGCCCGGGCCGTCTCGACGCCGGACAAGTGGTGGATCGGACCGTGATGAAGATCTTCGTGACACGATCAATAGAGACCGAGATGCAAGGAACGTCATCCGTAGCAGCGCTGAGGAACGTGACCGCGAGGAGGTTCGACGTCGTGAAGAATACGATCGGGAGCATGGGAATCCCTGTCGTAACTCCAACCGGAACGGCTACTCGACGGAGTCAGAGTATACTGATCACTCTGATCTCTCCGGTAGCCCAAGGCGCGGAAATGACGGCGGTCGTACTCCACCTCGACGACGGACTCCGTCGCGAGGACGAGTGGCTCCCTCACGAAGGCGGCCGACCCCGCCAAGGGAGCAGACTCCACCGCGCAGCAGAACGTACTGACGGGACCGATCTCCTCCCAGGACTCGGACCTATCGGAGGATCCGTTCCCCACCCAGGGACCGGGATCGCAGGAGGGAGCGCACTCCCACAAGGACGACAGACGGCTCGGATCCGAGTGGTTCCCGCCCCAGAGGTCGGATCGGTGGATTCCAGTCGATCACTGAGCGCTTGAGGAGCGTGACCTGGCCCAGGGGCTTCAAGCTATCAGACATCGACAAGTACGACGGGAAATCTGATCCATCCCAGTGGCTTCAGATCTACTACACTGCCGTACAAGCTGCTGGCGGCGACGAGGACGTGATGGCAAATTACCTCCCCATCATGCTAACCAAAGACTGTCGCAACTGGCTAGCAGGACTCCCGCAGGACTCCATCGACAACTGGGATCAACTTACCGTACTCTTCATCGGTAATTACCTCGGAACTTGGGAGAGGCCCGAAATACGACAACGTAAGAACGAGTCCCTGCACGACTTCGTACGCAGGTTCTCAGGAGAAGCGCAACTCCATCACGGACGTGACGGATCAGGAGGTGATGACCGCTTTCCAAAACGGCATCTCCGACGGAAGATTGATCCACAAGTGGACAAGAAAGCCGCCCGTGACTGTCAATGACATGTTCCGGGTCGCTAGCACGTGGGCGGACGCAGAGATTGCGGAGAAGGAACAACTCAGCGAGATCAAGAATCGTTGGGAGGAAGAGAACAAGACAACCCGCAAGCGCGACCGCCGCGAGGACGAAGAACGACATGACGACCATCGTCGTAGCGACAGTCACCCCCGCAAGAAGAAGAGCGAGGGCGATATGGTCGCCACTCTGGACCGGCCCAGAGGCCAGGTAACTCCAGAAGATTTCCAGCGCATGCTCGATGAGCAATGTCCATACCACAAGCATAAGCACTCGGCACTGAGAGTGCTACGGGTTGAAGCGAGCTTTCACTGGGGGCAACAGAGGCCCTCCCTACAAAAGGAGGAACGATAGTTCCCTAAGAGATGACAGGCGAAACGACGAGCCTGGCGACGAGTTTCAGGAGGCCGACCGAGTGGTTCATATGATCTACGGCGGACCGGAAGGCTTTGAGACGAAGCGCCAGCAAAAGCTCACCCACCGTCAGGTCATGCATGCAAGGGAGCCATCGGTAGCTAAGTACCTCAAGTGGTCGGAAGTGCCGATCACCTTCACCCAGGGAAGATCACCCGAGCTTCATACCGAAGCCCGGGTCCCACGCCTTGGTAGTAGCTCCGACGATCCGCAACGTTCAGCTCACCAAGGTGCTAGTTGACGGTGGCAGTGGCCTGAACATCCTCTTTGCTAACACATTGAAGGAACTTTACAATTTCCGCAGAACTCTTCCTGTTGAGGTCATATCTTGTGCTCGCTTCAGTTTGAATCTTTTCCGCTGCATTGATCTAGTTCCTAGGGTCAGTGGTTTCTCACTAGCTACGTGATCTTGGCTAGATTGTCGGATTGGCTTGGAGTTGATATGGGAAAGGCCAGATTTGGGAAAGAAATTTTTATCGGCTCCCATTCACTCCCCCCCCCCTCTCTAGTCGCCGTTTCGGTCCTTCAGGTGGCGGCGGTGTTGAGGCCGTTGTCGTGGTGGCCATCGTGGCCGGTGTCGCGGTGGCCGTTGTTGCCGGCGTCGCAGACGGTGTGGTGTCCGTCGTGGTTGTGGGGGCCGACATCGCGGCGGTCGTTGTGGCAGCTGGCGTCGCGCTCGCGTTGTAACACCGTCGGAATTAAAAACGAGTTATTTATTTAATTATTAGATTAATTGTTAGGATTATTAAAGCCACTATAGGCTTAAATAGGAATTACCATAAATAATAGGGTAGAAAATAATAATAGAAAAAGAAATAAAAATGTTCTACAACTTGAGTGCTCTATAAGGACTAAACTAGTACAAAGCCCTAGGACCAAACTTAAAAGAGAATGTAGTTTAAATTTGGATTCAAAATCTCTCAAACAAATAAAAAAGGAAGCACTATGCTTAACGGGCCGTCAGCTCGCGGCCCAAAACTCGCGCAGTCTGTTTTGGCCCCTCCAACTCCTCCCCTGACTCGCTCGCAGCGGCCCGGCCCAGCCCACCTTACCCCCTTATCCTTCCTCTCTCCCTTTCCCGGTTCCTCCCCCTCTCCCTCATTTCTCCGGCGCCCATGCCGCCGCACGCCCATGCCGCCACCTCGCCACCTCTAGCCTCGTGGTGCCTGAAGATCAACGCCACGTCCTCCCCGCCATCCTCTGCGCACGTCAAAGCCGCTTCCCCGGCACAGGAACCCCTTTCCCTGCCATACCGTGATGCCAAGAGCAACGCCACCGCTGCACGATCTCCTCCCTCTCTCCAGGATAGGCTCGACAAAGGCGCGCAAGTCACGTGCCAACACCACGCGAAGCCACCGCACACGAGGTGCGGCGCCAACAGCCCTTCCCCGACCATCTGCACGATAACCCGCGACCGCACGCATCGCACGCCGGCGAGGCCACCGCGCCACGCGTTGGCGCTGCGCTGCTTCGGCAAGCCCCCGGGGAGCTCTGCCGGGCTATAAATAGCCCCGTGCATGCCCAGGTTGGAGCACACACACACCCCACAGCACCTACACATACACACCACCTTCGCTGCCGCAAGCACACGAGCGTCGCCGCCCCGCTCCGCCGTCGTCGTTGCTCCCTAACAACCTGGCCAAGCGCTAGCCACTGTAGGGCTGCACAGCGAGCCACTGCCGCCCAGGGAGGGAAGCTCGAGGAGCCCCGACGCCTGGAGGAGCACCACCCCAACCCTGCTGTGACCAGGGGCCACCGTCGCCCGTCGGTGCGCTACTCCGGCCGTTCCCCGTCCTCATTGCCCTGTGGTAATAACACCGCCGCACGGCCGTACCCTCTCCCTCTCACTCTTCGCCCCTCACACACGCTGGCTGGAGCACCGCCGGCCGCAATGCACGCCGCCATACTCTGGCAAGCCACCAGCCGGCCCCGGTCTCTCTTCCCCATGCCCTGACAAGCTGACGCACCCTAAGTACCCTGTGGCTCATGCGCAAGCAACAGCCAAAACATCAGAGCGACCCTACCCTCCTTTCACCATTGCCGCCGCCCGCCGCCCAAGCTCCAGCAAGCTCGAGCTGCCGCCTCGAACCACTCCACCACGCTAGAATATGCCCATCCGCCCCAGCCGTGACCTAGGACGGCCGGACCAAGTAGCTCCGGCGAGCTACCCGCCACCGCGCAACTCTGCGCGCTGCCACCCGGCCTGGCTGGCACCGAGGTGGCACCCACGTGGCACCCACGTCAGCCATGACCCCACAGGCCAGTGGTTCAGCCCTCGCCACGCAACCCCCGCCTCCCCCTTCCTTCCCTCCGTGCACCCGGTTCACGTAGACCAAAGACTCAACGGCCCTCCAGTCCATGGGTCCATGGCATAGTACCCCGACGTGGGACCGCTCCCCGGGCCCGCCTATCTGCCTCTCTCTCCCTATAAAAATGCTAGGTACACCCGGCTTAGTGCACCCAAGAAGTTATTTCTCCACCTTATAACCTTCCAAAAATTACCAGAAAATACCCAAAGATACCAGAGAAAATTATAAGCTAGTTAGTGCCATCCAAATTATTTGTGCACATTTCATGAGCCTAGAAATAAATGGATTCCTTTTCAGCATATATGGAGCCTCCGTTAAATGTACCCCAAAATATACCAAACCCTAGATAAAACTCCATAAATAGCTAGTAAATTCCTAAAAACACTAGGATATATTCTAAGCTTTTCCATAGGGTTAGATTTCATAGAAGCTTTCCCTAACCCCGAAATCGATTTCTTGCCACCCACCTGTGGGATATTGGTACCTAGGGGCCCTTCGCCGACCAGGATAACACTCGGCCTGGGCCCACGTCCGACAGCGAAGTGGGCCGACCCATGGCCAAGCCCACAAGACAGCCCAAGCTTGCAGGACAAGTTTGTGAAGACTTAGCCCGCAAGGCGTGCGGCATGACACCCAGATCAAGTGAGTTACGCGCGACCCACCTGGCAGATCGTGCCCGGATATCTTGGAGATTACACCACAGCCGACTCGGATTGCCTTCGAAACTGTAAACCGATAGGATTAGATCTCAACTGACTTGTAACCCTAGGCTGTCAGCCTATATAAGGTGGCCTAGGTCAACCCCTGAGGGCATCCCTCTCAACCATTGTAACTGCTCATTGACTCGCCATTGCTCAAGAGCTTTGGTCGGTTCATCAATACAAGACACCACCGAACACAGGACGTAGGGTTTGTGCGTCTCCTGTGTTACCTCGAGCTCCCTAGCCCCACGATCACCCTTGCCTATAAATCTACCACTTGGGTACCCCTAGTGGATTGTCGGACCCAAAGTCTAATAGTTGGCGCGCCAGGTAGGGGGGATTGTAGGGCATCTACAGCTAGCTCGATGGCAGCTCCTTCCCGCGACGTCATCTTCCCTGAAACCCTCAAGGAGATTCCTGAGCACCTTGAGGGGATCAGCTTCTTTGCAGAAACCCACAGCTGCGATGCCGTCAGCCCCGGCTCAGTCGGCAATGCCCCATCTGACCCGACGCTTGACGCGCTCCCCTGATCCGATCGGATCCGATGATGAGGTCCCGGAGGCACGCCCCTAGATCGTCATCCAGCTCTTCCACCGCCCGGGTGTGCTGGCCTTGAGGGACAGGGTCCCAGACCTGATGCCCGGAGCAGATTTCCGTCACCCGGCGAGATCGTCGCCAGGTTAGATCGCTTCTACGACACCGTCTCTGACTGTGTCGCCATGTCAGAGGAGGCCCTGCATGGGTCGGCCGCTCGTTTTCCGTTCAGTCTGAAGAACGCTGCCGCTACATACTCGGACAGCCCGCGCAGGTCGCTGGCGCAGGACCCATCTGAAAACCCAGCCCACCCCACCCAGTTTCCAGATGGCGGCGAGTTCCATTAACGAAGAGGTTGACCAGCACAGCCCGAAGCAGAAGACAATGAGCTCGACAATGGGCGCAACCCTCGCAACAGGCATGACGCCCAAGACCAACCCCACCAGCCGGCTGACCGGCGGGTAGATTGGAACCGGCAGGCCACAGGAGATCTCCGCGGCCGACTCGAACAGCGCGCCTGCGATCTTTGACCAGGCCTTGAAGACCGCCACGCTGCGTGCCACGTGGCAGAGCTGGCACAGGCGCGCTCGCTACGATGAGGATTACGGCCCCCCACACAGGCAGGGGCGCGGCGCGAACATCAATGACGCCGAAGCAACAGAGGAGGAGCAACGTGCCTTCAATGGAGCGTGATCGCTATGATCAAGAGTTTGGTGCCCCGTGTGATGGCAACCGACCCAACCTAGAACCAAGGCACATAGAGCGCGTCCTGACTCAGAGTCGAGGCCGGTCGGCTCCCACGCTACGAGAGAATCTAGGGCGACAACGACAATTTTGATGGTTTCGTTGCCTTCACACGGCCGTCCGAGTCGCACATGGGTCCAACGACCAGGCAGCTGCCTACTTCCCAGTAATGCTCGGACCAGAAGCCTTGCTTTGGTTCGAGGGCTTACCCCGCAATTCCATTGACAGCTGGCAAGATCTTTGCGCAGTGTTCTCCAAGAACTACCACGCCAGTTACACACCCCCTGGTTCATGCTACGATCTTGACAACGTCAAGCAAAAGAAGGGTGAAAGCCTTAGGAACTACGCCAACCGCTTCTTCGACAGCCGTAACAAGCTTACAGACGTCACAGATCGGGAGGTAATCGACGCCTTTCGCCGTGGGCTCGCACAGCCAGGGCTCTTTCGCACCCTGTTCAAGATTGATCCCAGTGATGTAGGAGAGCTCATGGACGTCGTAAACCTCGAAGCATGCACTGATAAAGCTGAAGCAAGCCCAGTTCAAGTCCAAGGGCAAACACTGTCGATGAAGACGACCGCCCCGACCATGCCAAGAAGCATGAGTCGGCTAGAGTCAGAAGACAGGGTCCTGAACCCGTGGTGGCCGTAGCCGAAGGAGAAGACAAGACGGCCCTGATTCCTGCCGGAGGAGTTCCACGACACCCTCAACGACTTCTGCCCCTGCCACAAAAACGCCATGCATTCCCTCCGCGAATGCCGCAACCTCATGCAAGAACTCGGCGTCACCCAGCCACCAAAGAAGCAGCGCATCCAAGGTGGGCAGCACCACTACGATAACGCCCTGGCCGTTCAACGGCCATCGAGACTACAACAACCGTAACAGCTACAGGCGTGACGACTACAGACGTGACGACCGCCCAAACAACAGACCAAGGGACCATGACGACCATCATCATGACGACGAGAGGCAGCGCGAAGAACCCCACAAAGAGCCGGCGCAGCAAGATAACCCCAATGGTGAGTTCCAGCCCACCGACCGGGAGGTGCACGTCATCATTGGCGGCCCTAGCAAGACCAAGCGCCGCCAGAAGCTCCAAACTCGAGAGGTAAATCTCGTTTCCACTCGGCCGGTTGAGTACCTCCAGTGGTCCGAGCTACCGATCTCCTTCAGCCGCGACGATCATTGGATCCACCTCCCAGAACCGGGCTCCTACCCCCTGGTGGTCGCCCCGGTGGTGGATCGGGTCCTACTCTCCAAGGCGCTAGTGGATGGGGGCAGCGCCCTAAACCTCATGTTCACGGCCACGCTGAACAGCATGGGCTTTGATTACAACAGGCTTCAGGAAGCCACATAACCTTTCTTTGGAATAGTAACAGCAAGGCCTCATATCCGGTCGGCCGTGTCACCCTGCTAGTCACCTTTGCATGGCTGACAACTACCGAACGGAGCAAATCCACTTCGAGGTGGTCGACTTCAAGAGCTCCTACCATGCCATATTTGGCAGGCCCATGCTGGCCCGCTTCTTGGCAATCCCTAATCACACGTACCTCGTCCTGAAGATGCCAGCCCCCAAAGGGGTCCTCACCATCCGAGGAGATGTGAAGATCTCCTTCGAGTGCGATAGCGAGGCAATCCGACTCACCGAGTTGTCCTAGCAAGTTGGCAATAGCGAGCTCATGGTAACCATCGCAGCCAAAGCAGCCGCCGACCCATTGGAGATTTCAGAAGCAATGCCTACGACCACCACGCTGGAACTAGCCGACGCGCCAAAGGAAATCAGGCTCGGCCTCGACGACCCCAGGAAGACCTCCCTCATAGGGTCGAGCCTCACTCCTAAATAGGAAGATGCGCTCACCTCCTTCCTTCGGGCCAACTAGGACATCTTTGCATGGAAACCATCAGACATGCCAGGGGTCCCAAGGGAGAAGGCTGAGCACTCCTTGGATCTAGTTCCAGCTGCCAAACCAGTGAAGCAGAAGCTGCGTCGGTTCGCGCAAGATCGCAAGGAGGCCATTAGGGTAGAGATTAATAAACTCTTAGCCGCCAGATTCATTAGAGAATGTAAGCACCCAGAGTGGCTTGCAAATCCTGTACTTGTCAAAAAGAAAACCGGTGAATGGAGAATGTGCATTGATTATACCGATCTCAACCGTTACTACCCTAAAGACCCCTTCCCCCTTCCGCGGATCGACCAAGTTGTCGACTCCACTTCCGGCTGTGTACTCCCCTGCTTCTTAGATTGCTATTCTGGGTATCACCAGATCTCGATGAAAGAGTCCGATCAGGACAAAACAACCTTCATCACGCCCTTTGGCATATATTGCTATAAGTCAATGACTTTCGGGCTAAAAAATGCAGGCGCTACGTATCAAAAAGCCATCCAAAGCTGCCTCAGCGATCAAATAGGTCGCAACGCCGAGGCTTACGTCGACTGATGTAGTCGTCAAGACCTACGACGCTGACAACCTAGTCGGTGACCTACAAGAAACATTCAACAATCTCCGCCGCTTCAGGTGGAAACTCAACCCGACCAAGTGTGTCTTTGGAGTACCGTCAGGCAAGCTCCTAGGGTTCTTGGTCAGTCAACGTGGAATAGAGGCAAATCCGGTGAAAATCAACGCCATACCAAAGCTCCTGCCGCCGACTGCAAAAAAGACGTCATGAAACTCATAGGCATGATGGCAGCACTAAGCAGATTGTTTAAGCTTCTCTGGAAAAGCGTGCCCCTTTGAAAACAGTTGTCAGATGTGGCACCAACCGACAGGCCCCTTAAATAGCAAGTCACCCCTTTTGACCCGGCTGACCACTGCTCTCGTGGAGGACGGCTTACCGCTCTACGATGCTCTGCATGGAGTCTTACTTCGTAGGCAGCACGCCGGGTGGGTACGGAACCCGAAGAGTTGCGTTTAAGGTGGATTAGTCATGTGGGGTTAACCTGGCTCAGTCCGCATAGGGGTTATGTTATACTGATTATCGTGATTCGGATGCATGCCCTTTGCTGGGTTTAGTTTTTAGCAATTAGGGGGGCTGCATGGCCGTTAAGACCCAGTCCTCGTGCATGAGGAAAAAAGGATAGCAAGAAGCATGAACTTTATTCATATCAAGAGAGGGAACAAAGGTACATAGCTGTGGTTGTCTAGGCATAGAACTTCACAAGATGCTCAATGTTCCATGGGTGGGGAACACCTTGTCCGTCTGCCCACTTGAGCCTGTAGGTGCCGGGTGAAATGACTTCGGTGACGATGAATGGTCCTTCCCATGGGGCGGACAATTTATGCTGATCCTTGGTGGATTTTACTCGGGGCAGCGCTAGGTCACCGACATTGAGGGATCTCTCGCGGACGTTGTTGTTGTGGTAGCGCCTAATCTGCTGCTCATGGCGCGTGTGTTGGATGACGGCTGCGAGGCTATGCTCCTCGACACTGTCGAGGTCGAAACGCCGACTTACTTCGACTTGTCCTTCTTCGTAATGCTGGATTCTTGGGGCGCCATATGTGAGGTCGGCCGGTAGGACGGCTTCCGACCCGTAGACGAGGAAGAAAAGGGTATACCCTGCGGCTCGGCTCTTTTGCATGTGCACATCCCAAACAATGTGTGGTACCTCCTGGGCCCACCGACCATCATGCTGTTTGATGTCGTCATATAAGTCCTTTTTAAGTCCTTCTTGCACCATGCCGTTGGCACGCTCGACCTGGCTGTTACACCTGGGGTGGCCGGAGAAGGAGTAATACATGTCGATGCAGCTGTCTTGGCAAAAGTATCAGAAATCTTTTCCGGAAAACTGTGGGCCCAAGTCTGTTGCAATGCGGTGGGGTACACCAAAGCGATGGGTCAATTGTTCTATGAACTTGGCTGCCGTGGCAGACTTCGTATCTTTCACCACTTTGTACTCGATCCATTTGGTGAACTTGTCCACCGCCACGAGGAGATGCTTGAATCCTCCTGGGGCTGTCTTGAAGGGTCCTACAGCATCCAGCCCCCACACGACGAATGGCCACGAGGGTGGTATGGTTCTGAGTGCTTGGGCTAGTAGGTGCTTCTGTTTCTAGAAGAATTGGCGGCCAGCGCACCTCTGAACAAGGTCCTTGGCATCAGCCATGGCTGTGGGCCAGTAGAAACCTGATCTGAACGCTTTGCCGACTAGGCTGCCAGCTGCGGCGTGGTTGTTGCATGAGCCCGAGTGAATTTCGTGGAGGAGACTGATCCCTTCGCTTCGCGGTATGCACTTCATGGGGATAACAGTAGAGGCCGCCTTGCGGTATAGTGCGTCGCCTACAACAACGTAGTTAGGTACTCGGCGGGCCAGGCGTTCGTACTCGACTTTATCTTCGGGAACCTTGTTCTCGACGATCCATGCGATAAAAGGGGCCCGCCAGTCGGTCTCAATGATCAGGACGTCATTGCCGACCATCTGCGGCTCGTCTGGTACCTCTGGCAGTGCGGATCCGTCTTCTAGCATCTTGATGGATGGGGCGCGAAGATCTTGCATGACAATTCCGGCTGGGACATTGGGTCTCTTGGAACCTAACTTGGATAGGACGTCGTCTGCCACGTTGTCGTCCCTGACGACGTGGTGGACTTCTAGCCCGTAGAAATTAGCTTCGAGTTTGCGTACCTCGGCGCAGTATGCGCTCATTGTGTCCTTCATGGTGTCCCAATTCTTGTTGACTTGCTCGACGACCAGCTTGGAGTCACCGTAGCAGAGGAGTCGTTTGATGCCGATGCTGATCGCGATTCTGAGACCATGGATCAAGGCCTCGTACTCAGCGCCGTTGTTGGATTCCTTGTAATGGATCTGGAGCACGTATTTCAGGTGTTGGCTGTCTGGGGCGATGAACAGGACGCCTGCTTCGGCGCCCTCAAGGTTGAGAGCTCCATTGAAGTACATCGTCCAATGTTCTGGCGGTTCCTCTGGTGCAGGCGCTTGGATCTCGGTCCACTCGGCGACGAAGTCGGCTAAGACTTGTGACTTGATTGAGGTTCGTGGGGCGAACTGGTGATCGAATGCGCCAAGCTCCACCGCCCATTTGACTATGTGGTTGTCAACATCACAGTTGTGAAGGATAGCGCCGAGTGGAAAGTTGGACACAACTGTAATTGTGTGGGCTTGAAAATAGTGTTTGAGCTTTCGCGAGGTCAACAATATTGCGTATAGCAACTTCTGTGGGTGGGGGTACCGCATTTTTCAGTCGGCCAGTACTTCACTGACGTAGTATATGGGCCGTTGTGCCTTATAGGCATGTCCTGGCTCCTCCCTTTCGGCAACGAGTACCGTGCTGACCACGTTGGTTGTAGCAGCTATGTAAAGGAGCAAAGGTTCCTGGAGGGCCGGCCCGACCAGGACTGGTGGCGTGACCAGAAAATATTTTAGGTCGGCTAAGGATTGCTCAGCTTCCTGTGGCCACTCGAATCGATCCACTTTTTTTCAACAGCTTAAAGAAGGGCATGCCTTGTTCACCGAGTTTGCTGATGAATCTGCTTAGCGCTGCCATCATGCCTATGAGTTTCATGACGTCTTTTTTGCTGGTCAGCGGCAAGCAGCTTTCGTATGGCATTGATTTTGACCAGATTTGCCTCTATTCCTCGTTGGCTGACCAGGAAACCTAGGAGCTTGCCTGAGCGTACCCCAAAGACACACATGGTCGGGTTGAGTTTCCACCAAAAACGGCGGAGATTGTTGAATGTTTCTTGAAGGTCGCCGACAAGATTGTCAGTGTCGTAGGTCTTGACCACGACATCGTCAACGTAGGCCTCGGCGTTGCGTCCTATTTGCTCGCTGAGGCAGGTTTGGATGGCTTTTTGGCATGTAGCACCAGCATTTTTCAGCCCGAAAGTCATTGACTTATAGCATATATGCCAAAGGGCGTGATGAAGGTTGTTTTCTCCTGATCGGACTCTTTCATTGAGATCTGGTGATACCCAGAATAACAATCTAGAAAACAGAGGAGTACGCAGCTGGAGGTGGAGTCGACAACTTGGTCGATCCGCGGAAGAGGGAAGGAGTCTTTAGGGCAGTAACTGTTGAGATCAGTATAATCAATGCACATTCTCCATTCACCGGTTTTCTTTTTGACTAGTACAGGATTTGCAAGCCACTCTGGGTGCTTGCACTCTCTAATGAACCCGACAGCTAAGAGTTTATTAATCTCTACCATAATGGCCTTCTTGCGATCTTGCGCGAACCGATGCCGCTTCTACTTCACCGGCTTGGCGGTTGGAACTAGATCCAAGGAGTGCTCAGCCTTCTCCCTCGGGACCCCTGGCATGTCTAATGGTTTCCATGCGAAGATGTCCCAGTTGGCTCGGAGGAAGGAGGTGAGCGCGTCTTCCTATTTAGGAGTGAGGCTCGACCCTATGAGGGCGGTCTTCTTGGGATCATCGAGTCCGAGCCCGATTTCCTTTGACGCGTCAGCTGGTTCCAGCGTGGTGGTTGCAGGCGTTGCTTCTGGAATCTCCATTGGGTCGGCGGCTGCCTTGGCTACGGCGCCTACCATGAGCTCGCTGTTGCCGACTTGCTGGGACAGCTCGGCGAGTCGGATCACCTCGCTGTCGCACTCGACGGAGATCTTCACATCTCCCCGGATGGTGAGGACTTGAAGGACCAAAACGGCGACCAGAGAGGGGGGGAGTGAATGGGAGCCGATAAAAATTCTTTCCAACCGATCCGGCTATTCTCCCAAAACAACTCCGAAACCTCCGAGAGCAATCTTGCCAAGATCACGTAGCCACTGTCAAGCTACTGACCCTAGGAACAAGAAACGAGCAGCGGAACTCGAACCAATCGAAACGAACACCAAAACGACCCGAAACGCGGCTCGATCTAACACACCCAGAGGGGGGCGGTTAAACCGGCCAGGGGGGCGGTTAAACCGCCCGGGCCTTGGTGGCTCGGGAAAAAGTCAAAACAAAAGTGGATCTCCCAAACCGCTTGAGCTCTTGAGGCGAGATTTTGGTCAGATGATCTAGACCCCCAGTGGAGTGTTTTCCCAAAAGATCTCGGCCTCTAACTCAGTACAACTCCCGGAATCGCAGATCTCGCGAAGAACACCATGACCTCGAGTTCATCCCGAAAATCTTAAATCCAGAGTGATTCTCGGCGTTTGGGGGCAAAGGATCACCTAGCAAAAGAGGCACAAGGCACTCATACGTGAATCCCCCAAAGAAATCCGAGAGAAAACGCCCTAGAACAAGAAGAACGAAAATCCCCCAAAAATAGCTCCGAAAATACCCACGAAAATAGAAAAAGGAAAGGGAGCTCGGGAAATCAAATTATGGCACAAAGATGAGCAGCACAAACTCAATCACATAACCATGAATTCACCTATACAAAACTAAGAAGGATTCAAAGTAGTTCTAGGTGGAGGGGATGAAGGGAAAACTAGTTCAAAGGAAAACCTAAAGAGATAACTAGAGAGATGAACAGCCACCAGCCCTGGGAGGGGCTATTAGTAGTCCAAGTGGTGGTGCTCTAAAGACTAAACTACCCCTAAGTGATACATACCCTCAGGGGCAAATTTGACATTTTGATCTCAGATATTTTCCGGCTCGGGCACCTTCCACTGCAAGCTAGCTTCCCTCCGACGCAAGCCTTGCAGTCACGCCGCGTGTCCTCCGGATCGAAGCTCCTCGACGCCGATTTTGGGCCGGCCCAGGGGGAGGCGGTTAAACCGCCCCTGGGGGGCGGTTTAACCGCCCCTGACAGCCACCACTGGCCTAGCAGCCCAAAGCTCGCCTCGTCGAGTCCTCGGTCTTGGTTTTGAGGCCCAAACCAAGGGAAACCGTCCACCGATGATTTTGTGGCCAAATCACCAAACCCCGCGCGCAAACTTCGGTTGTTAGCCGCCACCTTGCGCCGACTTCTCGTCCGCATACGAGCTTCGGTTGTGAGCTGCTACCTCGCACCGGAACCACATCCCCTTGCTCGTTCTTGCCAGCATGTGAACCGCACTTGATCCACCGGCCACCGGGTCCCTCGAACCAAGCCTACTTGTCTCTCCGCTCCTCGGAGGCCGCCATGGCTAAGACCTTTCGCGCCTGTCCTTAACCTGCACCAATGCAACCAAGCCGCATTCTACACCTGCAATACTTGAGCCAAGGGAAACGTCAATCCACACCACGTTGTCAATCACTCATCACACCGGGAAGCGACCATCCACCGGTCCTCGGACACACCTGGGTCCTCAATCTCCCCCTTGATGAGTGCATTGACAACACACACATAGTAACCATTGATATGAAGAAAATGTAAAAAAATCGAAAACAAGACTCAAGCAAGTGACTAAAAGCAAGAACAAGCCGAGAACAAAGTCACTCTGCAAGAGAAAGCTCCAGAAACGCCGACCCTTCAAGAAGAAGCGAAAGGGCTCAACACCATCGGCAAAAGAGCAAAAGCACAAAGCACAAATCACAAACTTCAAATCCTCCAATTCACTTTTCAGGACTCTCAAAGCACTCCCCCTGCAAAGATGCAACTCCCCCTAAACAAGTGAACTTGTGCGTGCGAAAAACACTCGAAAATGGCTCAACTTTCCACAAACTGTGTGCTCTCAGCACAGGGGCGGTTAAACCGCCCGGGGGGGCGGTTAAACCGCCCCTGGCAGATGACCAAAGTGAAAAGTGCCAAAATTGCACAAATCAACTCACAACGATGCCGTTCCAACTTGAAAACCTTCCAAATATGCCCAGCAAGATATTCCAATGATCAAACTCTCAGAAACTTCGCAAATTTTCAGAAAACCTTATTTGGGCAAAACTTTCAATCTCTCACACAAATCCGGCAAAATCAAAAGCTTTCCTACAAATTCAGCAAAGTCTCCCCCTTGCAAAATGCTCCAAAAATTCTCCCCCTTGTTGACAATGCACACATCAAGGCAAAAATGTACAAAATGCAACTACAAGCTTCTCAAATATGCAATGAGCAATACAAAATGCTACAAGTTAGAGAAGAGGCAAACTAGATAGTTCATCATGTCACACGGGCATTGCCATCAAGAAGGTGAAGACATATATCCAATTGACAAAGCCATGAGCAAATTGTGGAATTTTATCAAAAATGTCACCACATGAGCAAAGTCCTAACCATGGATTGTTTAAGCAAAAGTGAACTACATCTCACCAAAATCATGAAAGGACAAGCATTCTTGACAAAAGATCATCATAAACGCCCAAGTTCTACCTCATGTCATGTCAAAGCACGAAGCCATGTGTTCACTTCGCATGGGAGACTTCTCCGGCAAACAACATGCAACCGCTTAGCACCCATGTGTGCAAGTGTGTGCAATGGTGAAAGCATAGAGACATGAGCATAATTTTCATCAAATATATCTTTTTTCTCATCCTTTCTTCTTTCATGCATAGAGATCTCATTTTTCAAATTTTTCAAGATAAGCATGGTACATGAAATGTCTTTGCGACAGAAAGAAGCTTATGCTCCTCCACAAGATAAAGCATGAGCTAAACATTTACAATGACAAAGGTCTTTGACCCAATTGAAAAGAATATCACACCCTAACATGATCTTAAGCCAGATATAGCCATTTCGGCTCAAACAAGACATGCAAAGGCATTTACTCATGGGTGAAGGAATTAAGTTCAGTTTGTCATTTTAATTCGAAAAGAAGCTATCTCAATAGAATATATATCAAAACCATCAAGAGCATAGCCATCCATACAAGTAATCCCTAGCCAGCCTGCCTAAACTCTAAAATGTAGCAAGTTGTACCAATCACTGCATATAGGAGAAGCTCATCCTAAGATATGATACAAAAGATGAAATCAAGATACAAAAGCAAGAAAAATCAAGATACAAAGATGGTACAAAAATATACATATGCTACAAGAGAAGCCTCCAAAACTCAGCTCAGAAAACCGCACACACACCAAGTTCTCCTCGCAAGCGGGTGAAGGTAACTTGGTCAAGTGGCTTAGTGAAAATATCTGCAAGCTGGTTTTGGGTAGAAACATGGGCAAGCTCAATATCACCTTTCTCTACATGATCTCTCAGAAAGTGGTACCTCACTTCTATGTGTTTGGTTTTGGAATGAAGCACGGGATTTTTGGCTACGCTTATGGCACTGGTGCTATCACAAAGAAGTGGAACATGGGACATGTCTAAGCCAAAGTCTCTCAAGGTGTATGTGATCCAAAGCAACTGAGAACAGCAGCTAGCAGCAGCAACATACTCGGCCTCTGTGGTGGATTGGGCTACACTAGACTGCTTGCGAGAAGACCAAGACACAAGAGACAATCCAAGAAACTGACACTGACCAGAAGTAGACTTGCGATCAACACGACATCCAGCAAAATCCGCATCAGAAAAACCATGAAGTGCAAGAGTGGAATCGGCAGAATACCAAAGACCCAGCTCAGGAGTGAACTTGAGATACCTGAAAATCCTCTTGACGGCCTAACGATGTGAAGTCCTCGGTGAAGCCTGAAAACGAGCGCACAGACACACGCTGAACTGTATGTCCGGCCTCGTCGCCGTCAAGTAGAGGAGGGAGCCGATCATGCTCCGGTACTCCTTCTGTTCCACTGGTTCTCCATCCTCATCCGCATCCAAAGCTTGTAGTCGTACTCATCGGCGTAGTCATCGGCTTGGCGTCGCTCATGTCGAATTTCTTGAGTGTCCTTGGTGTACTTGCTTTGGTGCACGAACATCCCATCCTTGGTTTGCTTGATCTGCAGCCCGAGAAAGAACTGCAACTCTCCCATCATCGACATCTCAAATTCCCTGCTCATATCATCTGCAAACTTGGCAACAAGATCATGAGAAGAGCCACCAAAATGATATCATCCACGTAAATCTGAACGATTAAAAATCAGTGCCATTTCTTAGCAAGAAGAGCATCTTATCAACCTTCCCCATCACAAACCCTTGCTAAGCAAGAACCCTCTCAACCTGCCATACCACGCTCTGGGTGCTTGCTTTAGGCCATATAAAGCTCGGTGGAGTTTGTACACTCGGTGTGGGTATCTCTCACTCTCAAAACCCGGGGGCTGCCTCACATACACTTCTTCCTCGATCACCCCATTCAAGAAGGCACTCTTCACGTCCATTTGGTACAATTTGAACCCTTTAGCAACTGCAAATGCTAGAAGGATCCGAATTGCCTCCAAACGGGCAACAGGAGCAAATGTCTCCTCATAATCTATCCCCTCCTGCTGCGAAAACCCCTGAGCAACCAACCTCGCATTGTTTCTCACAATCTCACCACTCTCATCCCTCTTGTTCTTGAACACCCACTTGGTTCCTATGGGATGGCAATTTGGAGGTGGTTCAACTAACTTCCACACCTGATTTCTCTCAAAGTTTTCAAGCTCTTCATGCATGGCATTGACCCAATCAGAATCAGATAAAGCGTGTCCAACATGTTTAGGGCTCAAAAGACGCGACAAAAGCAGAATGAGCATAATGAGAGATGTTCTGTGACCTCGACCGTGTAGTGCGTTCATCCATGTTCCCGATGATCTTCGAAGGTGGATGATCCCTCTGTACCAGCCGGGGAGCTTCTCGCCTCGAGATTGCCTCCCCCTCAACATCAGCTTCCACTTGAACTCGATCTGGAGCGCGACTCGACGAAGGTGTAGCAGAGGGGCCGTCGTCGAACGTCGTGGTAGTAGTGGAAGTAGAAGGTACACGATCTCCACACGGTGCCTGAATTTCCTCATCATCTTCATCATCAAGCTGTTCTTCCTCAAAGATGGGCTGTCCCAAGTCATCATCATCTGCACACTCAAAAGCAGAAGAGCTACACGGAATGGTCTCGTCGAAGGTGACTTCGCAAGTCTCCATGATTTGGTTAGTTTCAAGATTGAGCACACGATATGCTCGAGAATGATTAGCATAACCAAGAAAAATTCCATCCATCGAACGAGACTCAAACTTGTCCAAATTTCCTTTCTTCAAGATGAAACACTTGCAACCAAACTACCCGAAAGTGACTCACACGTGGGGAACGACCATGTAAAAGCTCATAGCAAGTTTTCTTCTTGAAGGCACGAAGGAAAATCCGATTTGAAACATAACAAGCTGTGTTCACCGCTTCTGCCCAATACTTCCTAGGAGTCCTATGCTCATCTAGCATCGTCCTAGCCATCTCACAAAGTGTTCTATTCTTTCTTTCAACAACACCATTCTGACAAGCAACATATGGCGAAGAGTATTGGTGTTCGAGACCAAGATCACGACAGAAGGCATCAAAACGAGTGTTCTTAAATTCCGTACCATTGTCGCTACGTATAGCTCTCATGGCACCACCATTACTCTCGTTTTTCAACCTCAAAATCAGATCTCGAACAAAATCAAAAGTCTCATCCTTCGACGCCAGAAAGAACACCCAAGCATACCGAGAAAAGTCATCAACAACCACAAGAACATACCACTTCCCACCAACTGATCGAACTCGAGCGGGGCCAACCAAATCCATATGCAAAAGCTCCCGTGGACGCTCAGTCATAACATCTGTCAAAGGTGGGTGGGAAGCAGCAACCATTTTTCCATGCCTACAAGGTGCACAAACCAAATCTTTCTCGAACTTGAGCTTGGGCAATCCTCGGATAAGGTCAAGAGCACTTAAGCGTGTGAGTAGATCAAAGCTCACATGACCCAATCTCCTATGCCACTTCCAAAGCTCAGAAGAAGTACCAGCGATCAAACACCGTGAAGGACCAAAAGATCGAGAAAAATCAGCACGAAAAATCTGTCCCTTAGGAATGATCATACACACAAGGTCACCTCGAGAATCAAGAATTTTCGAATCACCACGCTTAAAACGAACCTCATAACCCTCATCAAGAAGCTGAGAAACTGAGAGCAAATTGAAACCAAGATTCTTGACAAGAGCAACCCGCTTCAGCATGAAAGTATTGCTCACCTGAATAGCACCCTCGGACAACACTCTACCTCTACCCTTATCCCCGAAAGTGATGTACTGCCTGGACACCACCGGGGTGAGACTGGAGAACCACTTACCATTACCTGTCATATGTCTCGAGCAGCCAGAATCCATCAACCAAAAGTTCTCCAAGCCTCCCACCTGCACAATCAAAAGCGAGAACGAGAATGAGCGAATGACTCGACACTGGGGTTAGCACAAAACGAGTCAAACCAGTGTCGGGCCATCTGCTCAAAAGAGGGGTTAGCAAAATCAACTCTACCGCGTGAAACCCTCTCGTCTCTCACCATCGGACCTCTAGCACCACGCGGGGGGAAAATGTGGCCTAGACTCTCTCCTAGCCTCAAAGCTACGGTCGAACCTCCCCGAACCAAACTGACCGCGAAGCGGAGGCCGCCTAGCAAACTCACGAACAGCTGAAACACCACGACTAGCAACCACAGGAACTGTGCGCACAAAGGCGTCGCCTCTCGGCCAGGGTGAACGAGACACAGGCACACTACGAGAAGAGTAGTACCTGTCCCTGTTCCCCACCTCCTTCTCTCTTCTCACCTCCCTCTTCTTCCTCCAACAGAACTCCTCAAGGTGTCCATCCCTTCCACAATGCTCACAATGGAAGCGGACTGGCTTTGGCTTTGGGGTTTCTCGGCTGTGCCCTCTCTCTCGGCTGGTAAACCCCACTCCTCACAAAGGTCACTCTCCTCTGAAAGTTCTCTGACTTAGGGGGAAACTTGGGAGGATCTGGAGTGGTGTCAAGCTTGTTCAGCAGGTGGTTTGGTTTGGGTGTGAAAGTGTTCTTGAGAATGGTTTTTGGTGGGTTTGTGGAAATGTTTGCGGTGGAGCTCTCGGGATCTCTCTCTCTCTCACCACTACTCTCACCAACCTTCTCAGAACCAAGACCACAACCATCAGCTCTCTTAAAGCTAGCAATCAACATCTTGAGCTGAGGCTCACGACCAGACAACCAACCCAAACACTGTCTCAGCTCATCATTCTCATCTTGCAACCTGATTCACACACTGTTCTAGCTCAACATTCTTCAATGCAACAACATCACAAGCATAACAGGAATTTGCAATAGGAGATTTAAGTTATGCTTCAAGTGAACTAATCATGGTGTGTGATTCAAGCAACTGAGCATGCAAAGCAGGACAAGAAGTACAAGCACCTAGCAAAGATGACCTAGACTTCAACTCAGCAAGCTCAACCCTAGCACCCTCTAGTTCATCCAAGCAAGTCATGTGTTTCTCCGTAAGCACAACAAGATCAGCAATATGGACATCACAAAACGAGCATTCAACCTCATCAGACACAAGAGGAGCATCTTTCAAAACAGCAATCTCAGACTCAAGCGAAGCTGCTCTCTCCCTAGACTCGCAAAGCAAAGACTCAAACTCCATAGCCTTCTTTCCAGTCTCAGAAAGCAAGGTCTCAAGCTCAGCCACTCTATCCTTGGACTCTCCTAGCAAAGACCTAAACTCCCTCTTCTCCTTGTTGGTCTTCCTAAGCACATCATCGCGGTTATCGACCAACTGCTCTAACCTAGCAATCTCCTGACGCAAAGAGGTGGGATCTGTCAATACCTCATCCTCGGAGTCGGAGTCGGAGTCGTCCTTGCTCTTCACGGAGTCGTGGCCCATGGTGCAGTAGTCGACGGCGGCGAAGGAGATGCCGTTGAAGTTGCGGTTCAAGCTCTTCTTCTCCTTGCGGTGGCCGCGGTCCTCATCTTCACTGCTTGAGCTTGACGACGTGTTGGTGGAGCTTGTGTCGATGTCGCTCGCATCAGCCACCATCGCTCGAGATCTGTGCTTCTTGTGTCCACCGTGCTTGTTCTTGGATCTTCTCTCGTCCTTGTTCTTCTGCTTGGAGCGGTACTCGTCCTTGGGACGGTGCTTGTGGTCGTCTCGCAGGCGGTGCTTGCGGTTGTAGTCAGTTCTTGATCTCCTCGGGGCACTCGGCGATGAAGTGGCCCATCTTCCCGTATCTGTAGCACGTACTCCCCGCACGCCTCGAGCCCTTGCGGTTCTGGTACATCCGCTCGAACCTCCTCGTGAGCAACGCGAGATCCTCCTCGCTCAGCACGTCATACTCTTCATCTGGAAGGGACACAAGAGAAGACAAAGCAAAGTGTCTAGGAGTGTTAGCATGTCCATATCCAGAGCCACCGACTAGAGCCAGACTATGGGGATCAGTCGGACTCTTAGCCTTGGCAAGCAACTGTCTGTCCACCTCGGAAGACTTCAACTTCGAGAAAAGCTCATCAACAGAAAGAGTCTCATAGTTTGCCGACTCCATGATCGCCTCAACCTTGGCACCCCACACGGATCTATCAAGTGCTTGCAGGAGCTTGATAGCTCGGTCATGATCCGAGTATGGGAGCACGGTAATGTTGGCTTTCATGTTGTTGACAATCGAAGTGAAACGCTGAAAAAAAGCATCAACCGACTCTCCAGGCAAATGAGCGAAATTCTCATATTCTCTCCTGTACATCGAGAAAAGCCTAGCCTTGACATGGCTATCACCACCGTGGGCTACCTTGAGTTTCTGCCAGATCTGGCAAGCTAGGTCCTCGCCCAAAACACGCTCAAACTCCTCGGCAGACAAAGCACGGAACAAGTAGTCAACAGCTCGGGCATTCGCCTCAAATCTATCCTTTGCATCCTGGGCATCTAAGTTGGTGGGATTGACATAGTTTTCATCTTTCGTCACATCCCACAGCAACTTTCCTTTGCCTCGCAAGAAAGCGCCCATACGCGCAACCCAGTTCGGGTAGTTCTTCCCATCGAAGTGCGGAGGCCCGGAACCCCGATCTTGGTACGCCATCTTTGGATCTTAGACTGGTTAGAGTCGCAAAGACCCGTAACCGGCTCTGATACCAATTGAAGGACCGAAACGGCGACCAGAGAGGGGGGAGTGAATGGGAGCCGATAAAAATTCTTTCCAACCGATCCGGCTATTCTCCCAAAACAACTCCGAAACCTCCGAGAGCAATCTTGCCAAGATCACGTAGCCACTGTCAAGCTACTGACCCTAGGAACAAGAAACGAGCAGCGGAACTCGAACCAATCGAAACGAACACTAAAACGACCCGAAACGCGGCTTGATCTAACACACCCAGATGGGGGCGGTTAAACCGCCCGGGCCTGGGTGGCTCAGGAAAAAGTCAAAACAAAAGTGGATCTCCCAAACCGCTTGAGCTCTTGAGGCGAGATTTTGGTCAGATGATCTAGACCCCCAGTGGAGTGTTTCCCCAAAAGATCTCGGCCTCTAACTCAGTACAACTCCTGGAATCGCAGATCTCGCGAAGAACACCATGACCTCGAGTTCATCCCGAAAATCTTAAATCCAGAGTGATTCTCAGCAGTTTGGGAGCAAAGGATCACCAGCAAAAGAGGCACAAGGCACTCATACGTCAATCCCCCAAAGAAATCCGAGAGAAAACGCCCTAGAACAAGAAGAACTGAAAATCCCCCAAAAATAGCTCCGAAAATACCCACGAAAATAGAAAAAGGAAAGGGAGCTCGGGAAATCAAATCATGGCACAAAGATGAGCAGCACAAACTCAATCACATAACCATGAATTCACCTATACAAAACTAAGAAGGATTCGAAGTAGTTCTAGGTGGAGGGGATGAAGGGAAAACTAGTTCAAAGGAAAACCTAAAGAGATAACTAGAGAGATGAACAGCCACCAGCCCTGGGAGGGGCTATTAGTAGTCCAAGTGGTGGTGCTCTAAAGACTAAACTACCCCTAAGTGATACATACCCCTCAGGGGCAAATTTGACATTTTGATCTCAGATATTTTCCTGGCTCGGGCACCTTCCACTGCAAGCTAGCTTCCCTCCGACGCAAGCCTTGCAGTCACGCCGCGTGTCCTCCGGATCGAAGCTCCTCGACGCCGATTTTGGGCCGGCCCAGGGGGAGGCGGTTAAACCGCCCCCCAGGGGCGGTTTAACCGCCCCTGACAGCCACCACTGGCCCAGCAGCCCAAAGCTCGCCTCGTCGAGTCCTCGGTCTTGGTTTTGAGGCCCAAACCAAGGGAAACCGTCCACCGATGATTTTGTGGCCAAATCACCAAACCCCGCGCGCAAACTTCGGTTGTTAGCCGCCACCTTGCGCCGGCTTCTCGTCCGCATACGAGCTTCGGTTGTGAGCCGCTACCTCGCACCGGAACCACGTCCCCTTGCTCGTTCTTGCCAGCATGTGAACCGTACTTGATCCACCGGCCACCGGGTCCCTCGAACCAAGCCTACTTGTCTCTCCACTCCTCGGAGGCCGCCATGGCTAAGACCTTTCGCGCCTGTCCTTCACCTGCACCAATGCAACCAAGCCGCATTCTACACCTGCAATACTTGAGCCAAGGGAAACGTCAATCCACACCACGTTGTCAATCACTCATCACACCGGGAAGCGACCATCCACCGGTCCTCGGACACACCGGGTCCTCAGGACTCCTTTGGGGGCTGGGATCTTCAGGACGAGGTACGTGTGGTTAGGGATTGCCATGAAACGGGCCAGCATGGGCCTGCCAAAGATGGCGTGGTAGGAGCTCTTGAAGTCGACCACCTCGAAGTGGATATGCTCCGTTCGATAGTTGTCAGCCGTGCCAAAGGTGACTGGCAGGGTGACACGGCCGACTGGGTACGAGGCTTTGCCAGGGTACTATCCCAAAGAAAGGTTCTGTGGCTTCCTGAAGCCTGTTGTAGTCAAAGCCCATGCAGTTCAGCGTGGCCGTGAAGATGAGGTTGAGGGCGCTGCCCCCGTCCACCAGTGCCTTGGAGAGTAGGACTCGATCCACCACCGGGGCGACCACCAGGGGGTAGGAGCCGGGTTCTGGGAGGTGGAACCAATGGTCGTCGCGGCTGAAGGAGATCGGTAGCTCGGACCACTGGAGGTAGTCAACCGGCCGAGTGGAGACGAGATTAACTTCTCGAGTTTGGAGCTTCTGGCGACGCTTGGTCTTGCTAGTGCCGCCAATGATGACATGCACCTCCCGGTCGGCGGGCTGGAACTCGCCGTTGGGGGTTGTCTTGCTGCGCCGACTCTTGCGGGGTTCTTCACGCCGCCTCTCATCGTCATTACGTCGATCAGTCGTGGTCCCTTGGACGGTTGTATGGGCGGTCATCGCGTCTGTAGTCGTCACGCCTGTAGTCATCGCACCTGTAGTAGTTGCGCCTGTAGCTGTTGCGATTGCTGTAGTCTCGACAGCCGTTGAATGGCCGGGCAGTTGTCGTAGGGGTGCTGCCCGCCACAGATGCGCTGCTTCTTGGATGGCTAGGTGACGCCGAGTTCCTACAGGAGGTTGCGGAATTCGCGCAGGGAATGCGTGGCGTTTTTGTGGAAGGGGCAAAAGTCGTTGAGGGTGTCGTGGGACTCCTCCGGTAGGAATCGGGAAGCCGTCTTGTCTTCTCCTTCGGCCACGGCCACCACAGGTTCAGGGCCCTGTCTTCTGACTCTTGCCGACTCATGCTTCCTGGCATGGTCAGGGCGGTCGTCTTCATCGATGTGCTTGCCCTTGTTCTTGAACTGGGCCTGCTCTGCTTCGTCAGTGCGTGCTTCGAGGTTTATGACATCCATGGGCTCTCCTACGTCGCTGGGATTGATCTTGAACAGGGTGCGAAAGAGCCCTGGCTGTGCGAGCCCGCGACGAAAGGCGTCGATGACCTCTCGATCTGTGACGTCCGTAAGCTTGTTACGGCTGTCGAAGAAGCGGTTGGCGTAGTCTCTAAGGCTTTCACCCTTCTTTTGCTTGACTGTTGTCAAGGTCGTAGCGTGAACCTGGGGGGTGTGTAACTGGCCTGGTAGTTCTTGGAGAACACTGCACAAAGATCTTGCCAGCTATCGATCGAGTTGCGGGGTAGGCCCTCAAACCAGGGCAAGGCTTCTGATCCGAGCATTACTGGGAAGTAGGCGGCCGCCTGGTCGTTGGAGCTGTGTGCGACTCAGACGGCTGTGTGATACTGCTTGAGCCACAGCTTTGGGTTGGATCACCCATTGTACTTCTCCACCTGAGTGGGTTTGAAGCCGCCCGGGTAGATGACGGCTCGTAGGCGTGGCGCGAAGGCGATGAATCCGTCGAAATTGTCATCATCACCCTGGACTCTCTCGTAGCATAAGAGCCGACCGGCTTCAGCTCTAAATCGGACACGCTCTGCGCGCCTTGGTTCTGGATTGGGTCGGTTGCCGTCGCGTGGGGCACCGACCTCTTGATCGTAGCGATCATGCTCCATGAGCTCGTTGAAGGCACGTTGCTCCTCCTCTGCTGCTTCGGCGTCGTTGCCGTTTGCGCCACGCCCCCACCAGTGTGGGGGGTCGTAGTCCTCATCGTAGCGAGCGCGTCGTGCCATCTCTGCTATGTTGCGCGTGGCGTGGCGATCTTCGAGGTCTAGTCAAAGATCGCGGGCACGTTGTTCGAGTCGGCCGCGGAGATATCCTGCGGCCTGCTGGTTCCGACCTACCCGCCGGTCGCCCAACTGGCGGGGTTGATCTTGGGGGTCACGCCTATTGCGGGGGTTACGCCCATCGCCGGGCTCGTTGTCTTCTGCCTCGGGGTTGTGTTGGTCATCCTCTTCATTGATGGGCTGGAGCCAGGGTTCGTCCTGTCATCGTCTGTGTTGACACGACCGACTCTGTCACGAGCGGTTGCTACCGGCCCTGCCAGAGTTCCCGCATCCGGATTGGTATGACCTCTCAACTTGCTCATGAGCAGCCTCGAGTCGCTCTCTCGCATGGCGGATCGCCGGGTTATCGTCGATGTACGCCAACTCTGCTAGAGCGGCAGCGACATTCGCTTGGGGGGGGGTCCTGTATGCCCTCCGAAAGTCGGCTTCAAGGTTCCTAGGCGCGATGCAGTCGTCACGGCGTCCGCGGGGGTCCTACCGACCACCGTTGCGGCGGTCGTCGTAGTCGACGTCGTTGTCGTAGTGCCGATCATAGTCGTTGCCGGCGCCATGGCGCTGATTGTTGTCGGCCACGTTGTCATTGACAACGTCGCCTACGGGGGGTTGACGCCGTTGAGGGACGGCTGCGGCAGCGGCTGCCGCAGCTTGAGCCTCGCGCGCGCACTGGCGCGCCTTCTCCTGGTTGCGCTGCCTCCGCCGATCCCTCATGGAGTCGGTCTCACCATCTTGGGTGGACATGTCTTCAGAAACGAACACCTCCCGACGTAGGGAAGTGTTGTGGTCTTCTACGGTGGCCTGTTCCGCTGTAAGGGTGCGGACTGCGGCCTGGAACTCGCCACCATCTGGAAACTGTGTGGGGTGGGCTGGGTTTTTAGATGGGGCTCGTGCCGGTGATCTGCACAGGCTGTCTGAGTATGTTGTAGCGGCGTTCTTCAGGCTGAATGGAAAACGAGTGGCCAACCGCGCAGGGCCTTCTCTGACATGGCGACTCAGTCAGAGAGGGTGTCGTAGATGCGATCTAACCCGGTGACGATCTCGCCGGGTGACGGAAACCTGCGTCGGGGTAACAGATCCGGGACCCTGTCCCTCAAGGCCAGCACACCGGGGCGATGGAAGAGCGGGATGACGATCCAAGGGCATGCCTCCAGGACTTCATCGTCGGATCCGGTCGGATCGGAGAGCGCGTCACGCGTCGGGTCAGATGCTGCGTTGCCGACCGAGCCAGGGCTGACGGCATCGCAGCTGTGGGTTTCTGCGAGGAAGCTGATCCCCTCAAGGTGCTCAGGAACCTCCTTGAGAGTTTTGGGGAAGATGACGACGCGGGAAGGAACTGCCATCGAGCTAGCTGTAGATGCCCTGCAATCCCCCTACCTGGCGTGCCATCTGTCGGACTTTGGGTCCGGCAATCCACTAGGGGGTACCCAAGTGATTGATTTATTGGCAAGGGTGATCGCAAGGCTATGGAGCTCGAGGTAACACAAGAGATGCAAGGTTTATACAGGTTCAGGTGGTCGGGAGGCACAAACCCTACGTCCTGTGTTCGGTGGTATCTTGTATTGATGAACTGGACAAAGCTCTTGAGCAATGGCGAGTCTATGAGCGATTACAACGGATGAAAGGGATGCAAGACATGGTACGTGATGGGATGCCTAGGGGTTGACCTAGGCCGCCTTATATAGGCTGACGGCCTAGGGTTACAAGTCGGTTGAGATCTAATCATATCGGTTTACAGTTTGGAAGGCAATCCGAGTCGACTGCGGCATAATCTCCTAGATATCCGGCGCGATCTGCCAGCCAGGTCGCGCGTATCTCACTTGATGTAGACGTCACGCCGCACGCCTTGCGGGCTAAGTCTTCGTAGTCTTGTGCGCCAAACTTGGGCTTTCTTATGGGCCCGGCCTTGAGTCGGCCCACATTGTTGTCAGACGTGGGCCCAGGCCGAGTATAATCCTGGTCGGTGAGGGGGCCCCAAGTACCAATATCCCACAAATATGGCCTTGAGCGGTACTCTTTATTTTGCATGGATCCCTATTAGGACTTTCAAGACTCGAAACTATCGAGCTCTCTATCTCTCTTTTTTTTTCTTTGCCCATAACTAGGCAATTTTTTTTGCTCGATAGATCCATGTCTTCTCTCAAATATGGGGAAGGGATGGCTAGATTATTTATTTTGAAAGGCCATATTTGTGGATAGGATTTGGTCAAGGGTATATGGATGAAATGATTTTTGTTTGGTTTGATGGAGGAATGTCTGATGAAAGTGGATGCAAGAATCCATTTTGGAATCAGCATCTCCAGACATGGAAAAGCTAGCACTAAAGGATAGATGCAAAGGAAGAACTGATCGGTATTGAAATGTCACTTTCCCATAAGGACACAAAGTTTGACAAAACTCAACACAACTATATAGGTGAGCATATGTATAGGTTTGAGCATGTGAAATATTTGGCTCTGGTAGGAATTTTCAACCATTGAGGGATTCTGAGCCTAAGGGTTTTCATGATTTTTTTTCAAAGAAAAGTCTCCAATGTAAGAATTAATAAGAAGAAAGAAACACTTCTATCTCATTATCTCACACTCGTCAACAACTTAGGCAAGATCCTCCTGAATTTCTGATCCCACAAGCATAGAGTACGAGTTAAGGAATAAAGCTTGTGCTCGCTGACATGTGAGATGCTAAGTTGTGATCAAGATAACTTGTTGTATGTATATCATCATTCATTTTTTTATATGAACAAGAGGCTCAATCCAAAGATATGAACATTATGAAATAACCTCAAGTGGGGGAATAAAAGTGCAAACCAGCGTTGAAGGATTGACCATGCTTTGCTTCGTGCTCAAATTATGTCCTCCCCCATGCTCAGATTTTGCGACACTTGGTGCCAAATACTGAGCGTCTGAGGCTGTAGCCTTTTGCCCAACTCTTCGGTTTATTTGAGTCTCAACTTGAAAGGTTAGTGACAAAAATACCCGAAGGAAGCGAGTCCTGAAATTATGTCATGAAACTTTGTTCGGTTTTATTCATTGAAAATAAAGATTTTTTATTGTTATTATCATTTTTTATGATGGAATTTGAAAGAAGGAAAGAAAAAAATGAATGAAAAGACGGGTTACCTCCCGGCAGTGCTTGTTTATGGTCAAAAGCTCGACCTTGGGAGCCTCTTTTCGAAGTAGCAGCTAGCTTGGTGTTGTGGCTCCCTCCATCACCAATCTTTGAATGTCCTTTCTCTAGCTGCAAGGTTAGCACAACAAACCACGACGAGATTTGCAATACTTATGATAAACAAAATCATCCATAACCACCCTTTTGAAATTGTTTTGATGGGGCATGTGATGGTTGGAGTCATCGTGTGTGCTAATGGTTGGAGTAGATGGAGTATCCACAGGGAAACATGGATCTTTGGGTTTCTCAAAGACGAAATATCCATGCTCATTATTTTCTTCCAACCCGACATGGAATTTGCTACCTCAGGAATATCTATAGAGCAAACATTTTCAGAATCAAGCTTGTAGTATTCTTGAGGCGTATCTTTCTCTTCGATATGGAAGTCTTTTGATTTTTCTGGATCAAGAAGGAAAGCATTCTCCTCAAAATCGCAAAATTGATATGATGTTGGGAATTCTGAGGGGTTTGACGAGATAGGAGCTTTGAACTCCTCATCGGAAAATTCAAATTCATCTTCCGAGAATTGAAACTCCGGATCGAGGGATGGTGAATCCTCCTTAGGAGCTTTGAGCTCCTCATCAGAAAATTTGAATTCATCTTCCGAGAATTGAAACTCTGGCTCGAGGGATGGTGAATCCTCCTTAGGGGATTCAGACTTGTCCCTTGAGTATTGGAGACCCGGGAGTGTTGAGAATCAGGATGCCGTCTTAAAGAATGGAACATACTGCTGGGCATCGATCCAGGATTCTTCTTGTGGGTCGGAGGTCACTACTTCAAATTTTCTGTAAGCATCATCTTCTTTTCCTGGTGATGATGGGACATCACCGTATGTTATCGATTCATCGTCATCGAACATGGAAGAAAGAAAGGTTGATGATGATCATAGGAGGGCTTAGGATTTGAGGTAGGGGGTTTTGGTTCGGCAACGTTCTATGGGCAAGGTGATGGGGAATGACCAAAAGCATTTATTCTATCAGCAGGCTCTTGAGACTTTTTCAGGCAGATCTTCGTATACTCCGGTGTGCTCAGTGTTGGTGGTCGTTACGATACGATTTCGCCACCAACATTCCGTCACATTTCAGGCTCATCTTGCTCATAACAAAGTGAAATTGGTTATTTCTAATGAGTTCCACAAGTTTTGTATAATTTGTGAGTGCAAAAGCAAGCAAGCAAAAGATGAAGAACTTTGGACACAAAGCCAGGCCGGCCAACCTAGCATAGGCCGACCGGCCCCCTTCTGTGCCCCTTTGCCATGTTATTGATCCAGGAGATCCCAAATACAACACCAAAGATCCTGAGACGTGAGATCAACGTCGGTTTGATTCAAGGACCCAAAAGGCCTAAGCTACACTTGCATGGATTGAAAGGACCACCAACCTTGGATTCTCGGACAGCTTTAATACAAAGCAACCGTTACCGACCTCAGGGAGCAATCCAGAGCGTCCCTGAAGAAGGCGGTGCCATGGGGCAGCCAGGCCAGGCCGATCGGCCTGGCCTAGGCCGGCAGGCCTCCCCCAGAGGCTGCCACGTGCCCTCCTTCGCGTGGCAGTTAAGCAGAGGGTTAGCTTAAGCTTGACGCCTGCAACCACCCTTGAAGACTATAAAAGGGACCCCCCTTCACCTTGAGAAAGTATCCATCAATCCATCCAAAGGAGAGAAGAAAAGTCTAGAGAGGAGTTTTCATCTTTAGAGTCAGATTAGGGAGAGAGTGGGTGATTTGCTTGGGTGCAGCCAAGCTTTGTAGAGAGAGTCCGGGATTTCCTCTCGGTCTCATCTCAACATTTCCACCCCAGAGGAATATACTTCAGGATTTATCTTCAGTAAGTCCTCGGTCCCTTGCCTTTAGTACCTTGCTAGTTTACGAATTACTTTCAGCAATCTATTTTATTTATATTTGATCTACGGGTACCTGAGTCTGCGCGAGTGACAGCGACTCGTGTTTGGGGTTTCCTCTATAGCCCTTCGCGTTGGGTGGAGGTCAGTGGCTGAAAGCTTAGGCGTGGTGCCTGTGCTGGATAGCCATCTCAGGTTGTGTTGCACCCCACGGAACTGCAGTGGTAGGCGGCAGGTGGTGACAGTCCTGTCCGTCCTTTGTACTCCAGCACGTTCAGGTGTACTCGTAACAGTAGTGCTGAGCCCGGAAGAACCCCTCTCTCACCCCGTTCTGATTTCTTCCCGTTCTAGCTATCGAAGCAGATCAGATTAGATATAGATAGTTTGTCTGGGGTAACGAGTAGCTAACTAAAGTCAAGCTCTCTACCCGCTTACCTTGTGCTCCCTGGTGGGTCCGGTTAGAAAAGTTCTAGGCTAGTCGCGTCTACCGTTCCTTGGATTCGAAATCCAGGTTCTTACTCCCCTGGTGAAAGGCTACAACGTACTCCATGCGCTTGCGGATTTAGTTAGGCTAAGGAGTGCCAACAAGCTTTTCTGGCGCTGTTGCTGGGGAACAGTAGTAACACTAGTGTAGGATCTTTTTAGCCGTACACTTTACCCCCATAACAATCTATCACATGGAGTTTTCTCCTAGTTATCCGACGATTCCATCTAGCGAGTATTTGGAACCGCCTTCATCTTGCCACCCCATACCACCTCATGGCTTCGAGATCTGTCCCAGTCTCGTTGCCATGGTTCATGCACAGTCTTTCGGTGGAACGAAAGACGAAAGTCCCTATGCTCACTTGAAGGTTTTTGAAGAGAATTGCTCTCTTCTTATTATACCCAGCGTCAACCAAGACACTATTCTATGGAAACTTTTCCCATTTTCTCTGATGCGAAATGCAAAATCTTGGTATGACCAGACTGTAAGGAGATTTAGCAGAGATTGGATCAAATTGAAGATGAGTTTTGTCTGTTCTTTTACCCTGTCTCCAAGATCTTAAAGGTCAGAGTCGAGTTGATGACATATCAGCAAGGTGATGAGCCACTTGGGGCCACGTGGGAGCGATTTATTCAGCTGGCCAACTCAGGGCCACCGCATAACATTCCAGAGGAAATGCTTATGCAGCATTTTGTTGGTGGATTGAAGCCGAAAAGTGCACAGTTCTTGAACATCACTTCCGCAGGGTCAGTGTTATACAAGACAGTGGACGAGGTACGAGAAATCTTGGAAAAGGTTCTCAGCTCTACCGAGTACACAGGAGTCTTCGATGACCCACCAACACCACCAACAACCCCCACAGACAAGCAGGCAATCCTTGCCCTTACATTTGATCCACCTTCCTCCGATCATAGAGGATGTGCTCGAACACCACAAGTCCTCAGACCAAGAAACTATTCTCGACGATCTGCCGCACTTCATTCCCGAGCTCTTTACAGAAGAAGAGTACTCGGAGATCGGCAATACATCACGTATGCCTATGGAACAAGTGTGCGCAAGTTCAAGGTCTAAGGCATTCGTTCCAGAAGCCGTACCGCATATTGAGGGTTTATCTGCGATCATGAGCAAGGAATGGATGGAGGAAATTGAAAGTTGCGAAGACATCATCCGAACCACCCACAACTTCAGAGTACTCCATTGCGCTATTGAGGGAACTGACACTCAGGAAGTTGTCTACGACCCAAAGGTCGGGAGTAATATCATATCAAGTGCATTCGCAGCACGAGTGCAACCAGACGAACCCCGGTCCTTTTTCCATAAGTACCTCAAGTGGATCGACGGCCAAATGATGGAATGTAGAGGAATCATCCGTGTTGTGCCCGTACACATGGGACGCAACAAGATTTTCCTAGACTTCCACATTTTCGATGTCCCTAGAGGTGACAACTTCTTCTTGATTGGACAGCCAATAGAGCACCTTGCCAACCCGAACCACGATCGATCAACGATACAGTTTAGAGTTGGTAAAGAGATCATCCCGGTCAGTCTCGTGCGGGCGGTTAACACCATCGCAGAGGCTCGAACCGAGACAGACCCAGTGGAAGAAGCAGTTAGCTCGGCTCAAGCAGAGCAAGCTCAGTCATCACATGCTGAAGAGGCTAACCATTTCATCCAAGAGGCAGAAACGGACGGCTTTATGAAACTCAACGAGGAAGAAAAGCCACAACACTCCCCTCCTGAGTTAAAGCCGCTGCCTCCTGGACTCAGATATGCTTTTCTCCACAACGACCGACGCTCGCCAGTCGTCATCAGTGACAAACTGACAGAGAATGAGACTTGGCAGCTTATCACAGTCCTAGAGAAACCCCGTGCAAGACAGTGAATGGGTCAGCCCAGTTCAAGTTGTGCCAAAGAAGGGTGGAATGACGGTTATCCAGAACGAGAAGAACGAGCTTATTACTCAGAGGACTGTTACTGGATGGAGGATGTGTATCGATTACAGGAATCTCAACAAAGCAACCCGTAAAGATCACTTCCCTCTCCCTTCATTGACGAGATGCTTGAGCGGCTGGCAAACCACTCATTTTTCTGCTTCCTTGATGGATACTCTAGTTATCACCAAATTCCTATCCATCCCGATGACCAGAGCAAGACTACCTTCACCTGCCCATACGGAACGTTCGCCTATCGGCGAATGTCCTTTGGCCTATGCAACGCACCAGCTTCATTCTAGCGTTGTATGATGGCGATATTCTCTAACCTGATTGAGCAAATCATGGAAGTATTCATGGACGACTTCACCGTCTATGGCAAAACCTTCGACCAATGTCTCAGAAATCTAGAAAAGGTTCTCGAGAGGTGCGAAGGGCATCACCTCATCCTAAATTGGGAGAAGTGCCACTTCATGGTCAGACAAGGAATTGTGCTGGGGCACAAGGTGTCAGAAAAAGGGATAGAAGTTGACAAGGCAAAAATAGAAGTTATCGAACATCTACCACCCCCGACAAATGTCAAGGGTGTGCGAAGTTTTCTGGGTCATGCTGGCTTCTACTAAAGATTCATCAAAGATTTCTCTCGAGTAGCCAGACCTCTTACAAGCCTATTGGCTAAAGAAGCACCCTTCAACTTCGACGATGATTGCCTTCTCGCCTTCTACACCCTCAAGAAGGCACTTATCTCAGCTCCCATCATACAACCACCCGACTGGAATCTTCCATTCGAGATAATGTGCGACGCTAGCGACTATGCAGTCGGGGCAGTGCTCGGTCAATGCAAGGATAAACAGCATTACGCCATATCTTATGCAAGCAAGACATTGACCAAAGCTCAGTTAAACTACGCAACAACGGAGAAGGAACTCCTGGCAGCGGTGTTTGCCATGGATAAGTTCAGATCTTACTTGGTTGGTGCTAAGGTGATAGTATACACAGACCATGCTGCACTGAAGTACCTCTTGACCAAGAAAGACGCTAAGCCACAACTTATCCGTTGGATTCTGCTCCTTCAAGAATTCGATTTAGAAATACGAGACAAGAAGGGGACAGATAATTGTGTGGCAGATCATCTCTCAAGAATGCAAGTTCAAGGGTCGGACCTTCTGATCAATGATTACCTCAGAGATGATACTCTCCTAATGGTCACCACATCCAGTCCATGGTATGCAAATTTGGTAAATTTCACGGTGACTGGGTATATGCCTCCGGGAGAAGACAAGAAGAAATTAATCTACCTCAGCAGATTTCACCTATGGGATGACCCTTATCTATTCAAAGTATGTGCTGATGGATTACTCTGAAGATGCATCCCTCACGAGGAAACACACAAGGTCCTTGACCGCTGCCACTCATCACCGTACGGAGGGCATTATGGAACTTTCTGAACCCATGCAAAGGTCTGGCAAAGTGGATTCTTCTGGCCGACTATGTATGGAGACGCTAAGGAATTCGTACGGAGATGTGCTAGGTGTCAGAAACACGGGAACATCAACACCCGTGATGCTATGCCACTGCAGAATAACCTCCAATTGGAGATTTTTGACGTATGGGGAATCGACTTTATGGGTCCTTTCCCTGCATCCGAGCAGTGTGAGTATATCCTGGTGGCAGTCGACTATGTTTCCAAATGGGTGGAGGCACTTCTGTGCACGGCAGCCGACTCGAAGAATTCAAGAAAGATGTTCGAAGAAGTCATCTTTCCCCGTTTTGGAGTACCCCGAGTCGTGATCAGTGATGGAGGATCACACTTCATTGACAAGACGTTCCGGAAGTGCCTAAGCGACTTAGGAGTGAACCATCGAGTGGCTACACCTTATCACCCCTAGACCAGCGGGCAAGCAGAAACATCAAACAAACAAATCAAGAACATTCTGCAAAAGACGGTCAATGCAATGGGAACGGGGTGGAAGCGAAAGCTACCGGAAGCACTATGGGTATATAGAACATCATTCAAGACACCAATAGGGATGACTCCCTACCAACTGGTATACAGCAAGACATGCCACTTACCAGTTAAGCTCGAATTCAAATCCCATTGGGCGATCAAGAGGTGGAATATGGATCTCCAGACAGCCGGACTCAAAAGAAGAATGCTATTGGCTGAACTGGATGAATCGAGGGAGAAGGCCTACCGCAATACCATGCTTTTCATGGAAAGAACAAAGAGATGGCACGACAAGCGCATCAAGATCAAGCAATTCAAAGCGGGAGATCAGGTATTGCTCTTCAACTCCCGTATTCGTTTGTTTGGTCATGGTAAGCTTAGAAGTAAGTCGGAAGGTCCTTTTAAAGTTTTAGATGCCGCCGATCATGGCACGATAACCCTCCAGGATAATGACAGAAATACTTTCAAGGCTAATGGCCAAAGATTGAAAATATTTCTCGAATCCGAAATGCCGAGGCTCAAAGAGATGGACGTCTACGAGCTAACCTGAGATACCTAGTCCTGGTCCAGGCGGGACTTAAAAATGACCCTTATCTAGGATAGATTTCTCTTTCCTATTTTCTTTTTCTTTTCTTTAAACTTTTTCTAGCCAAATCCTAAGAAACTTCTGGAAGAAGAGCGAGTGGAGCACACCTGAAAAATTTCAGAGGCTCCCGAGACAGGGCCAGGCCGGCCGGCCTACTCCAGGCCGATCGGCCCCGCCTGGGCTCGTCCTGGGACGCTCTTCATTTGAAAGAGTCTCCCCGTTATCCCTTCCAAGAATCTGTGGGGTTTTGAAAGAGGAGCGTCGTTTTAAATCGAAAGGCTCCCCTCTCTTCTTCCCCATCAGAACTCTCGAGCCTCTCTTCTCCAGAAACTCTCCCCCTTTGAGAATTCGTGCCATGGCCTCCCAGTCCAGCCACCAAGACTCCAATTCGGTCTCCCGAAGCAGCCATTCTCCATCTCAATCCTTGAAAGGGATGCCCAGCTCCTCCAATGCCAGCAGCGTCAGGATAATCGAGAGGGCGGCGTTCGTCGAGGCCGTGGTGGCGAAGCCGGAGGGCCAGCGGGCCTCTGCCCAGGCCGATCGGCCTATGGCAGGCCGGCCGGCCTCCCCTCGTCGCCGTTCTTGCTCGCCCTTAGGTAGAGCCCCCCTCCTGAATCCCAAGGAGGAGGGCCAGGGGAGTTCACTGCCGAAGACGCCCCAGAAGGCCATCGGGAAGCACCTCGTCGCCTCCCCGTCCAAGAAGGAGATCGTGCCGCTCTTCCTCTCCATCTCGCCGGAGTTCTCGCCGCAGTACACGCCGCGAAATCCTAGCCCTCCACGCCGGAGTGGCCCGGGCATCGAGAAGGGGCTCTTTCTAGCCCCTAAGAAACCTGATGAGGGGAGGAAGCGCTTCATGGTGCCTCCACCCATCCAAGGGCCTCCCGGGAAGATGGAGTGGTCTGATGAGGAGGAGGAGGAGGACGTGGAGGAGCTGAGGAGGAAGCTCGCTGCGCTGCAACTCAAGGTTAACAATATGGATGAGCGCGTGGCGGAGGCGGTGATCGGGCAAATGGAGGCCAAAGACAAGATTGAGGTACTCCGGAAGGGCAATGACCTCTAAGGTCAAGCGCCTTGCGAAGGCCACTGGCAATGCACACCTCTATCGCCCGAAGGAGGAGTAGTTTAGGCTAGGATTAGTTTAGTTCTAGGGTGCTTGATTTAATTTTCCTTTGCTTTATTTCTTTCAAATTTCCTTTGTATTCAGCACCCCCATCTTTGTTTCCCCTGATTGGAATTAAATAAATTTAGTTATTTGAAAGAAGTGACTCACATAAAAAAATAAATAATAATGAATGGTTGGTGCACACTTGTGTGCCAACCAACCCCTCGGACTAAACTTTCAGTGAAGCACGTAGAAACTCAGACGTACAGAAGGTTTACTGGTCACTGGCCAAGGCAGGGCACGATCTGGCATAATGCCAGGCCGGCCGGCCTAGGCTAGGCCGGCTGGCCCCATGCTGCTGCCTCTCGAGGAGATCCCATACCCGCTGCGTAATCCTGCAAATCACATACACGAGGAACATGAACCGGGATGTCTGGCAACAATGCCAGGCCGGCCGGCCTATACTGGGCCGATCGGCCTGGGCCTGTGGCCAACTTCGCTGGCTTGACTCCAGGACACGGTTTGAAACCCCTACATTTGATCCTTGCATGATTTTGATTCAAGAAAAATTCCTGGCTGAATAAATTTAAAACTTGATCAAAATTCATGAAAGTGAACCCCTACTAATGATATCTCAGATACACCTGTGATATTTCTTGAGCGATGATTTCATTACCTTGGAACTTTTATAGGAATATCTGATTCTTGTAAATTGATCCTTATGATATGATGATTTGATAAGTTGAACCGTCCGATTCAAGGTGTTGGAGATTGTTTTTTGAAAATAAAACTTAAGGCAACCCTTGTTATCATCAACTTGAAATGTCTTATCCAAAGCCATATATCAAATTCAGGTTGAAGTTTCCACATAGCCATCTTCTAAATTTTGAGCTTGCTCGAATTGTTTGCCTTCACGTTCATGCTATCTCGTTCATCATGGTCATTCACGCACACGTGCATCAATAAAGTCCAAATTGTCAAAGCTTTTCATCCCCCTAAAAAAAGAGAAGAAGAAAAAAGGAAGAAGGGAATGATACACTCCTTATCTTCAGAAAAAAAGAGGAAGAAAGAGAAAGGGGAAAGATGAAAGATGCTTGAACAAGGACTCCAACATCAAGTACACAAGCACTTGGCCAAGATTTACGAGTGGTATGACTGATTAGACAAGCTTTTCGATCTTGCAAAATAAATGAAGAAGAGTGAGCAACTCCGATCCCAAAAACTCCACCTCAAAATGTAGGAATAGGAGAGGCTTCATTCTAAGCCAAGGTGAGGATCCAAACACTATGAGTGATCGAGAGATGTTGAGAAATAACAAGGGTAGGCCTCGCTTTCTTTATAAAATTATCAAAAACACCAAATACCATGAGGGAGAAGTGTTCGACCGATCAATGAGTTGTTCTAAGACTCAATTGATGAAGATGAGGGTGTTAGCCATCGGAATCCAAGGTATGAAAGAAAACTCAGAGATATGACTTGTGTATACCTTGAGTTCATGACCCTGATCTTGCTAAAGTCCTGATAATTTAATTCATTCTTTGCTAAGGGACTAGCAAAGTTCAGGTAGGGAGCGTGTTGGTGGTCGTTACGATACGATTTCGCCACCAACATTCCGTCACATTTCAGGCTCATCTTGCTCATAACAAAGTCAAATTGGTTATTTCTAATGAGTTCCACAAGTTTTGTATAATTTGTGAGTGCAGAAGCAAGCAAGCAAAAGATGAAGAACTTTGGACACAAAGCCAGGCCAGCCGGCCTAGCATAGGCCTACCAGCCCCCTTCTGTGCCCCTTTGCCACGTTATTGATCCAGGAGATCCCAAAGTACAACACCAAAGATCCTAAGGCGTGAGATCAACGTCGGTTTGATCCAAGGACCCGAAAGGCCTAAGCTACACTTGCATGGATTGAAGGGCCCACCAACCTTGGATTCTCGGACAGCTTTGATACAAAGCAACTGTTACCGACCTCAGGGAGCAATCCAGAGCGTCCCTGAAGAAGGCGGTGCCACGGGGCAGCCATGCCAGGCCGATCGGCCTGGCCTAGGCCGGCCGGCCTCCCCCAGAGGCCGCCACGTGCCCCCCTTCGCGTGGCAGTTAAGCAGAGGGTTAGCTTAAGCTTGACGCCTGCAACCGCCCTTGAAGACTGTAAAAGGGACCCCCCTTCACCTTGAGAAAGTATCCATCAATCCATCCAAAGGAGAGAAGAGAAGTCTAGAGAGGAGTTTTCATCTTTAGAGTTAGATTAGGGAGAGAGTGGGTGAGTTGCTTGGGTGACAGCCAAGCTTTGTAGAGAGAGTCCGGGATTTCCTCTCGATCTCATCTCAACATTTCCACCCCAGAGGAATATACTTCAGGAGTTATCTTCAGTAAGTCCTCGGTCCCTTGCCTTTAGTACCTCGCTAGTTTACGAATTACTTTCAGCAATCTATTTTATTTATATTTGATATGCGGGTACCTGAGTCTGCGCGAGTGACAGCGACTCTTGTTTGGGGTTTCCTCTATAGCCCTTCGTGTTGGGTGGAGGTGAGTGCCTGAAAGCTTAGGCGTGGTGCCTGTGCTGGCTAGCCATCTCAGGTTGTGTTGCACCCCACAGAACTGCAGTGGTAGGCGGCAGGTGCTGACAGTCCTGTCCGTCTTTGTACTCCACCACGTTCGGGTGTACTCATAACAGTAGTGCTGAGCTCGGAAGAACCCCTCTCTCACCCCGTTCTGAGTTCTTCCCGTTCTAGCCGTCGAAGTAGATCAGATTAGATATAGATAGTTTGTCTGGTTTAACGAGTAGCTAACTAAAGTCAAGCTCTCTACCCACTTACCTTGTGCTCCCTGGTGGATCCGGTTAGAAAAGTTCTAGGCTAGTCGCGTCTACCGTTCCTTGGATTCGATATCCAGGTTCTTACTCCCCTGGTGAAAGGCTACATCGTACTCCATGCGCTTGCGGATTTGGTTAGGCTAAGGAGTGCCAACACTCAGTATCCTTGAGCATCTTATCTAGGATGGCTCTCCCCTCACTTACGGTTAAGAAGAAGAAAGAACCTTTAGAAGCTGCATCTAAAAGGAGTGCACTCTCTTTTCTAAGTCCACCAGCAAAGTGTTGTAGGCGCATAGCCTTGGGTATACCCAGATCTGGCCCTGAAGCTAAAAGTTTGGTGAAACGAGCCCAAGCTGCTCCCAAGGATTCTCCCTCTTGTTGCTTGAAAGAGAGGGCTTCTGTACGAAGGGCAATGACCTTCGATACGGGGAAGAATTTGAGACAATACTCATCTTTGAGGGTATTCCAATCACCTTTTACGGTCCCTACAGTCATATAATACCATTCTTTGGCAACTCCAATCAGGGAGAATGAAAAGAGCTTCCATTTCACCGTTTCATGGTGCATGCCTGGTATTGAGATGATAGAGCAGTTCTGTTCAAATTCTCGTAGGTGGGTGTAAGGATTTTCATCCTTGTGCCCAGAGAAAGATTGTGATCGAACCAAGGCTGCAAGACTAGGGCGGATCTCGAAGCCCGAAGTATGGATGGGGTGTGATGAAGGTGGAGGCACCCAATGATTATGCCCTGGTGCCGAGAACTGACGGAGGGTAATGGATTCCATGGGGAAGGTGGGATAGAATTTTTTTTTAACAAGGGATGGTATGGTAGGTGGAGTGATAAAAGGATAAACTAGAATGATACTAGTACAGCTACCGTTCCCCGGCAACGGCGCCAGAAAGCTTGTTGGCGGTCCTTAGCTTAACAGATAAATCTGCAAGCGTACGGATACCGATGCAGCTTTCACCTGGGAGTGTTCCAAGGTATCGAATCCACGAGGAACGAGAAGTGTACTAGAAGTGATTCTGGTTTATCCAGGGACGACGGGTGTAGGGACCCCTTATCCAGAGGTTCCCTACTTACCTGTATCAGGTCCTGGATCGGTCGCTGATACAGATCTTGTCACAGATTAGTATCAGAAAGGTAAATAGCGTATATTTGAAATGGATTTTAACACCGTTTTAACTAACGGAGAGCGGGCAGGCACTTCATTCCTCCACCGGAATGGGCTGCAGCACCTTCTCACCCTGAAAGCCTAAACCTGTAAGACAATGAAAGCAAGGGTGAGTATTCTTGAAAAGAATACCCTAGCAAATCCCACAAATTCAATAATATATCAAATTAAATTAAAGTTAAGGGTTGGTCCTGGAGGGGCACTTCCTCCCTGCCAGTCCCAGTATACAAACCCTGAACCTGACCAACGGTACCTTCGCCGTTTCAGGTTCCCCGTACAGAAATAGTAAATCTAATCATCGGGGGCTTTGACTAAGTGGACTCTTGCCGGAGTCGCGGCTATCCAGATAGATTCTACACTCTGCAGAGGTCGTACTTATCTACCCCGCATTCGGTCTGTTCCCACCTTCGCGAAAGGCGGGCGTCGACCTACGAGATTCGTACCCACCGGTGACCATCGCTGGTCAGCATTCCCTAGATCCAGCCACGTGTATACTGGGGGCTAAACAGGGGCTACTAATCATCCGCCTCGCGGATATCGACCCGGGTTTTTGATGAGCTCATCGGGCCTCCGGCCTCCAGGGTCTCTGACCCTGTATCCTAGTCAACCCGTGCCGCCCAGTCCCAGCCCTCTGTCTGGGGCTTGTCTCCAGTATACCCGTTTCCCGACTTGGCGTGTGCTCGACCCGGCACCGGGCGGTCCTAGTTCGCCGGTCAGCACTCGGCGCCAATCATACGGCTTCCTTGGGATGGATTACTAGGTTCAGCTGGTGGGGTGTGAATCAAGGCCTCACATAAATAGGCATTCCCGAAGGCTATGCCTTTTTGGCATGCGAGGTTGTACTGGGCACTAGAAAGACTCTCCCGTGAACCTGGTCCTTAGCTGGGATCAGAGTGGCTCGGAATCCCCTTCCTTGGGATTTCCTTCCACTCCCAATCAGCATCCTAAGTCTACAGCGATGCTGGGCATACTCTCCGGTCATGCCCACCCTGTAGCTTATGTTGCACATAAGGTAGATTTTAGTGATTAAAGTGATATTATTGGTGAGACTTGCCTTCATTGTCGTCCTTAGACGATTCTTACGCGGGCGTGTTCCATAGGTTGACCGGGCTTGGGCTTCGGGTCTTCTGGAGCTTCGACGTCTCGTCGGGCCCGGTCATGCTATCGATAAAACACATAAAATAACAATCAGTATAACAATACATCAATCAAATCGTAAAAGGAAAAAGGAGAAAGGAAAGGGAGGCCGGGATTAAAGGATTTGCCTAAGGGCTGATGACTAGAGATTTGGATTAATAATCCATTAATTATAAGATAAGTAATGGATCAAAGGTTAAGAATAAGAGAATTATTAAATAATTCCCTGAACGGTGGCTGGAACGATGATCATCAGTATTTCGGGATTTATATAGATTTCTTAAGGAATAAACCCCGAACGATGAATCTCTAGAAAATCCTTATGTGTTTGTGGGCAGCATGCCGGCTAGGGTTTTACCAAAACTCCGGGTTTTGATCGGACGGCGAAATGACGTCCGTGGAGTTTAGACGGGGTTTTGGCGGGGCAGTAGAAGTGTGCGACGGGGTTTTGGAGTCAGGGGGTGGATACCAGGGTAATAAGCATATGAAAATGCTTAGAATAATCCCTAGTATTTGTGGAAATTCTTGGGGATTTTATGGAGCTAAGATGTGGAGAGGGGAATTTCCGGGGTACACCGGGGATGGCTTCTTATAGGTTAGAACTTAGCCTAATTGGATTTAGGCTCTAATGATGTGCTAAAAAGGATTGGGTGGCACTAATAGGCCTAGAAATAATCCTAGGATTTTTGGATATTTTCGGGGAATTTTTGGAAATGTGGAAGGGCTCTAAATAACTTTGTGTGTGCACTTACCGGGGTACGCGTAGCAATTTCGGGCCGGCTGACGCAACAGGGTGGGGCCCGCCAGCGGCACTGTTTCATGGGCCGTCCTCTGTGGGCCTTCGTGGACCGGGCGGCCTCCTCACGGTCCACATGGACCGTGTCCACGCGGGGCGCGCGCAGCAGGAGCCCATGGGCCGGCCGTGGTCCGGCGCATGGCCAGGTCTTTGGTCCTGGTGGACCAAGACCACACGGCCAAGGAGGGGCCTAGGGCCCATTTGTCAGTGGCGCGGGACAGGGGGAGGGAGCGGACAGAGGAGGTCTTCTTCCTCCTCTTGCCCGCCCGCCATGGATGGGGAGTAGGGAAGCTCGGGCTTGGACCCGATCCCGGAGCTCCGGCCACCGGGGCAGGTGTGGAGGGCACCAGCGTGAAGAGGAGAGTGAGGGGGTTCCAATTTGGGTGGTGGCTTGGGAGGAGAGGGAGAGTGGAGAGGCCGGCCATGGGAGGTACGGAGCTCGGCTCGGCCTCGCTTGGTACCGGGCAAAAGGGGGGTATACCCCTCTATTTATAGGCGCGGGAGGAGCAGCGGGACGCGCCACGTCGCCCGGAAGGATGAGGACGGCCGGCGGGGAGGGCCACGCGGCAGGCCATGGGCGCTTCGAGCTCCGGCGATGGAGCTTGGGCCGGCGGCGGGGGAAAGGGGGGCTGGCGCCGTAGTTTCCCCCCCCCATCTCAGCCGTAGGAGCGACATCACGCGGTGGTGGTGTGCCACTGGATGCGTACGGAGTGCCGTGGAGGAGAGGCGGGGCGCACGGCATGGGCACGCTGTCGCCATTAATGGCGCGGCGGCCGGGTGCCTCCGTGGCAGCGGAGGAAGGGGTGGAGTAGGGGCGCGTGGCGCTTGGCCACGTGATGGGGCTGTGCTGATGCAGGGTGCCAAGGCCACCACCAGCGCGCGGCGAGGCTTGGCCGGCGGCGACCAGACGCGGCGGCGGCGGAGCCAAGCGGCGGCGGCGGCGCTGGGTTAGAGAGGAGGCAGGGGCGCGCGCAGGTGGGCCCGCGCAGGTGGGCCGCGCAACGCGCAGGCCGTTTCGGCCTGTGGGCCTTGCGGTGCGCGCGGCCGTGCGGCGGGGCGTGGCCTGATAAGGCGGCGTGGCCCGCAGCCTGCTGGGCCAAGCGACGGGGAGTGCGGGGCTGGGGCGCGGCTGGCTGTTGGGCTGGTCGCGAGAAATGGAAGAGGGGCGGGAGCGCGTGGGAAGAAGAGTGGAAGGGGGTAAACTAGACTTCGTGGTTGGGCTGGGAAGGGTAGCTGGGCCGCAAGGGAAAGGTTTTGGCCCACTATCTTTTAAATAGGTTTTCTTATTTGTTTGAAGGAGTTTTTCAAAAGGAAATCGAATTCAAATTTATTTCAAATCTTTTCAAGTTTTATTCTAGAGTTTTAGAGACTTATTCTAGTGCTCGAGTTGTGGATCATCCCTTTTATTTTCCCCTGGTTTCTTTTCCATATTTATTCCTTTTAGGCCTATAATTACTTTAACAAATCTAAGGATTAACTAATAATCTAATATTCCTACTTAATTTTGAGGGTGTCACAGATCTACCCCACTTAAAGAAATCTCGTCCCGAGATTTTCGGCTAGAAAGAAGATCTAGGGTTTTCTCCTAGCATTCTTTTAACTTATAGCATTGACAAGGATTTCCAATACTTATTAAAAGGAATTTCTTCTCCCTTTTAAATTTTGAATTCTTCTCTTCGTGATATACCTGTCCCTTATTTCCGTGAGCGGGAGTATTGTTGTTGACGTTTGTTTCCTATACTCCCGAATATAACCAATTAATTTTGGCTGCATCTGGGTGACTTGATGAAATACTTTTCCTGAGTTGTTTTAATCCTCAAGTTCTTGAGGTCAAGAACCTTTTTCCTTCGTTTGGGTTACTACCCCACTTGAAAGGATTAACTCAGGATTTCCTTTGATTCTGATCCGAGATTCTCCTTCTGAATGGGTTTATTCAAATCTCTTTTGAAAACCTCAGATTTTCATATGCTCTTTAGGGTTTTCGTCCAAGCTTTCTATCCAAGTTTTTCTTTACTTGGATGCACTGTCCTATTCTTGATCACTCCACTGTCTTTGTCGTGGCTTTCTTCTGGGTAACTTTGCTCCTTCTGGAGTGGTTAGGTTCGAGGAAGGCTATAGCTATGGTTACAAGGAATCTGGTAATTGGCTCGGTTACCAGATGGGGAAAAAGAAATCTAGGGTAAGAACTTGGGTGACTACTTCTCATCCGGAAATTTGGTATGGTGATTCTTCTGGATTGAGAAGTGTCTCCTCTAGAAATGGATAGGTAGTTTTGAATCTTGGGTTGGTGGGTTTGCTAACCATTCTTAGTGGAATTTGGTGTCCAAATTCGTATGGTGATTCTCCTGCCAAATCACCTAGTTATTCCACTAAGATTCCTTCCTTATGTTTCTTCTATCCAAGACGGATTAAATTTTTCTAGGGATGTAGCTAAGGTTGAGTAGTTTGTTGCTGGGGTATTTTCTTAGAATGGTTCTTTCAGGGGACGAGCCTGGTTTAACCATTCCTTGGATGGGGCATGACGGGATGGTTTTACTGGGTGTTCGAAGATTTGTCTCTTGGGGAGAGATGATGGTCATGGCTAATCTTATGAAAGTTTATTCGGCCATGACTTCAGGTAGTTATGGTGGCTAAGAGGGGACGGTTGGGTGGTGGCAGTTGATGAGATAATTCTCAGGGGTGGTTAAGTATTCTTGGTTATGAAGGAAAGAGAATATGACTGAGGAGCATTTTTCTTAAAGAAATTTGCATGCCTCAGTGATCTGCAAGAGTTAAGGTAGTTTTTCTAGTAGGAAGGAGGGTTTCTTGGTTTGGAGTGGGTAGGAATGATTTTGATTGACAATCTTTTCGGATGGGGGATGATTTCATGGAGTGACTGAAGGTGTGTCTTTTAGAAGGAGGGGATGGTTATAGTCAGCTTCAGTGTTTTGAATATAATCTGGACGGTTATCCCATCCTTGGTGACAGGGAGGGGAATGATCGAGCGATGATGGTTGGACGGGGTGGTGATGGAGTAATGTTCTCAGGTTAGTCCTGGGGTTCTTATGGATGAATGACGGAAGAAGGTAGGCTTGGAGAAGCTCGCATGCTTCAATGATTTCCTGTTAAGAGCGGTGGGCTCTTGTGGTGGCCAAGGTGTTTTGGCAGAGTATCGGTTTGGGTATGAGTACTTGTACAGGTAGGTTTCTCAGAATATTTTGGAAATGAGTATATGTAATGGAGGGTGAGGTCGGGGTGGTGGATATTTCGTTCAGGGGTTCGTGGAAATAGATTGAGACAGGGACTAGGGATGGTTGACTCGTCTAGGAGATCATGGGTCGGAAGGAAAACGTTTACTAGAGAGAGGAATGTAAATATATGGATTTCTCTAGTACTGTTGGTGTGGAAGGAAATGGATAGAGATTTCTCGGGGGAAATTGAATGGCATGTTTTGATTAGAAAGGATTGTCGACGTTCTTGGGGCGTCGACATTTTTATTGGGTGAGGGGTTTGAGTTTGGGCTGGTTCTCAGGAGAAAGAAGCTTGGATTTCAGGGAGGGTTTATTGAGGAATTTGTAGAAGTGGGTGGTGGTTAAAAGGGCCTGGTTTCATCAAGAATTTGATTATCTTGATAGATAGGCAGAGGTTTCGTTATTTCCGTGAGAATTTTCACGGAAGTTGACTGGATGGAGGTGGTATTGAGATAGCGGTGATGAACAGGATAATCTGAAAGCTGGGGGAAAGATCAAGAGAGAGAGATGCCAGGAATGACAAGGATTTTGGAGTTATGAATATTGTCAGTCCTGATTCAAGGAAGGATGTCGGTCAATCCAGAAGTACTCATGGTGGATGGAGTTGACCTTGGGGCGGATTGGGGTGGATGTTTATTTCTTGGCTGAGGGTTCATGGATTGTGGAACCTATGGCTTAGGGTTTCTAACGAAGATCCTTATATCTTCTTATTGGTTTCCTCAGCTTTCACAGGTTTCCGTTTCAAGGTTTTTCTCAGGGATTTAATTCTTGTCACAATCATAGTATGGGCTTGTCTTATACTATTTCTGTGATTATTCCGTATTTTTCCTGAGATCTGTATTGTATAAGTCGATCTCTAAAGTTTTCCGAGTAGAATGTCTCAATCACTTCGGAACCTACCCCACTTAAGAGGATTAGATTTTGTATTCCATTCCAGACATGTACAATTATTTTTCCAGAAATTTTCTTCATTTCCGGACTTTTGTTTGAATTGACGACGTTAGAAGGACAAGGCTATAGATAATCCTTAGATTTTGAGGAAAGAGTGGATCTATCCACGCATTTCTACAATCAACTACCAATCAAATCCACATCTATTACATGGAAAGGGGGAAACTATTATCCGGGGCTTAATCAAACATTATACAATCAAAAGTACGTTACTATGAAGTCATAGGCTTATTTTCCAATAGAACATTCTACCACTAGTTTCCTAGTTACTCCGGCAGCATTTGCTTTTCGGCAAATCTTCATCTCATCATCTCCATAATCCGGATCATTTTTCGGACTTCATTCTCATGATCCATACCTGTCAGAGTAACAATTGGAGTTAAGCAAGAAATAAAGGGAGTTCAGGGGCATGGACAAAGGATTTTTCAAGAAATTTCAAAAAATAGGAGCAGAATACAGGGTTTATGACTTCCTAATGCCTATGGGCTGTCTTATATGGTGATATGAATTTATTTACGGCTCTGATACCACCCTGTAGGGACCCCTTATCCAGAGGTTCCCTACTTACCTGTATCAGGTCCTGGATCGGTCGCTGATACAGATCTTGTCACAGATTAATATTAGAAAGGTAAATAGCGTATATTTGAAATGGATTTTAACACCGTTTTAACTAACGGAGAGCGGGCAGGCACTTCATTCCTCCACCGGAATGGGCTGCAGCACCTTCTCGTCCTGAAAGCCTAAACCTGTAAGACAATGAAAGCAAGGGTGAGTATTCTTGAAAAGAATACCCAGCAAATCCCACAAATTCAATAATATATCAAATTAAATTAAAGTTAAGGGTTGGTCCTGGAGGGGCACTTCCTCCCTGCCAGTCCCAGTATACAAACCCTGAACCTGACCAACGGTACCTTCGCCGTTTCAGGTTCCCCGTACAGAAATAGTAAATCTAATCATCGGGGGCTTTGACTAAGTGGACTCTTGCTGGAGTCGCGGCTATCCAGATAGATTCAACACTCTGCAGAGGTCGTACTTATCTACCCCGCATTCGGTCTGTTCCCACCTTCGTGAAAGGCGGGCGTCGACCTACGAGATTCGTACCCACCGGTGACCATCGCTGGTCAGCATTCCCTAGGTCCAGCCACGTGTATACTGGGGGCTAAACAGGGGCTACTAATCATCCGCCTCGCGGATATCGACCCGGGTTTTTGATGAGCTCATCGGGCCTCCGGCCTCCAGGGTCTCTGACCCTGTATCCTAGTCAACCCGTGCCGCCCAGTCCCAGCCCTCTGTCTGGGGCTGTCTCCAGTATACCCGTTTCCCGACTTGGCGTGTGCTCGACCCGGCACCGGGCGGTCCTAGTTCAGCCGGTCAGCACTCGGCGCCAATCATACGGCTTCCTTGGGATGGATTACTAGGTTCAGCTGGTGGGGTGTGAATCAAGGCCTCACATAAATAGGCATTCCCGAAGGCTATGCCTTTTTGGCATGCGAGGTTGTACTGGGCACTAGAAAGACTCTCTCGTGAACCGGTCCTTAGCTGGGATCAGAGTGGCTCGGAATCCCCTTCCTTGGGATTTCCTTCCACTCCCAATCAGCATCCTAAGTCTACAGCGATGCTGGGCATACTCTCCGGTCATGCCCACCCTGTAGCTTATGTTGCACATAAGGTAGATTTTAGTGATTAAAGTGATATTATTGGTGAGACTTGCCTTCATTGTCGTCCTTAGACGATTCTTACGCGGGCGTGTTCCATAGGTTGACCGGGCTTGGGCTTCGGGTCTTCTGGAGCTTCGACGTCTCGTCGGGCCCGGTCATGCTATCGATAAAACACATAAAATAACAATCAGTATAACAGTACATCAATCAAATCGTAAAAGGAAAAGGAGAAAGGAAAGGGAGGCCGGGATTAAAGGATTTGCCTAAGGGCTGATGACTAGAGATTTGGATTAATAATCCATTAATTATAAGATAATTAATGGATCAAAGGTTAAGAATAAGAGAATTATTAAATAATTCCCTGAACGGTGGCTGGAACGATGATCATCAGTATTCCGGGATTTATATAGATTTCTTAAGGAATAAACCCCGAACGAATGAATCTCTAGAAAATCCTTATGTGTTTGTGGGCAGCATGCCGGCTAGGGTTTTACCAAAACTCCGGGTTTTGATCGGACGGCGAAATGACGTCCGTGGAGTTTAGACGGGGTTTTGGCGGGGCATAGAAGTGTGCGACGGGTTTTGGAGTCAGGGGGTGGATACCAGGGTAATAAGCATATGAAAATGCTTAGAATAATCCCTAGTATTTGTGGAAATTCTTGGGGATTTTATGGAGCTAAGATGTGGAGAGGGGAATTTCCGGGGTACACCGGGGATGGCTTCTTATAGGTTAGAACTTAGCCTAATTGGATTTAGGCTCTAATGATGTGCTAAAAAGGATTGGGTGGCACTAATAGGCTTAGAAATAATCCTAGGATTTTTGGATATTTTTGGGGAATTTTTGGAAATGTGGAAGGGCTCTAAATAACTTTGTGTGTGCACTTACCGGGGTACGCGTAGCAATTTCGGGCCGGCTGACGCAACAGGGTGGGGCCCGCCAGCGGCACTGTTTCATGGGCCGTCCTCGTGGGCCTTCGTGGACCGGGCGGCCTCCTCACGGTCCACATGGACCGTGTCCACGCGGGGCGCGCGCAGCAGGAGCCCATGGGCCGGCCGTGGTCCGGCGCATGGCCAGGTCTTTGGTCCTGGTGGACCAAGACCACACGGCCAAGGAGGGGCCTGGGCCCGTTTGTCAGTGGCGCGGGACAGGGGGAGGGAGCGGACAGAGGAGGTCTTCTTCCTCCTCTTGCCCGCCCGCCATGGATGGGGAGCAGGGAAGCTCGGGCTTGGACCCGATCCCGGAGCTCCGGCCACCGGGGCAGGTGTGGAGGGCACCAGCGTGAAGAGGAGAGTGAGGGGGTTCCAATTTGGGTGGTGGCTTGGGAGGAGAGGGAGAGTGGAGAGGCCGGCCATGGGAGGTACGGAGCTCGGCTCGGCCTCGCTTGGTACCGGGCAAAAGGGGGGTATACCCCTCTATTTATAGGCGCGGGAGGAGCAGCGGGACGCGCCACGTCGCCCGGAAGGATGAGGACGGCCGGCGGGGAGGGCCACGCGGCAGGCCATGGGCGCTTCGAGCTCCGGCGATGGAGCTTGGGCCGGCGGCGGGGGAAAGGGGGGCTGGCGCCGTAGTTTTCCCCCCCATCTCAGCCGTAGGAGCGACATCACGCGGTGGTGGTGTGCCCCTGGATGCGTACGGAGTGCCGTGGAGGAGAGGCGGGGCGCACGGCATGGGCACGCCTGTCGCCATTAATGGCGCGGCGGCCGGGTGCCTCCGTGGCAGCGGAGGAAGGGGTGGAGTAGGGGCGCGTGGCGCTTGGCCACGTGATGGGGCTGTGCTGATGCAGGGTGCCAAGGCCAGCACCAGCGCGCGGCGAGGCTTGGCCGGCGGCGACCAGACGCGCGGCGGAGCCAAGCGGCGGCGGCGGCGCTGGGTTAGAGAGGAGGCAGGGGCGCGCGCAGGTGGGCCCCGCAGGTGGGCCGCGCAACGCGCAGGCCGTTTCGGCCTGTGGGCCTTGCGGTGCGCAGCGGCCGTGCGGCGGGGCGTGGCCTGATAAGGCGGCGTGGCCCGCAGCCTGCTGGGCCAAGCGACGGGGAGTGCGGGGCTGGGGCCGCGCTGGCTGTTGGGCTGGTCCGAGAAATGGAAGAGGGGCGGGAGCGCGCGGGAAGAAGAGTGGAAGGGGGTAAACTAGACTTCGTGGTTGGGCTGGGAAGGGTAGCTGGGCCGCAAGGGAAAGGTTTTGGCCCACTATCTTTTAAATAGGTTTTCTTATTTATTTGAAGGAGTTTTTCAAAAGGAAATTGAATTCAAATTTATTTCAAATCTTTTCAAGTTTTATTCTAGAGTTTTAGAGACTTATTCTAGTGCTCGAGTTGTGGATCATCCCTTTTATTTTCCCCTGGTTTCTTTTCCATATTTATTCCTTTTAGGCCTATAATTACTTTAACAAATCTAAGGATTAACTAATTAAATCCTAATTAATTCCTACTTAATTTGAGGGTGTCACAGATCTACCCCACTTAAAGAAATCTCGTCCCGAGATTTTCGGCTAGAAAGAAGATCTAGGGTTTTCTCCTAGCATTCTTTTAACTTATAGCATTGACAAGGATTTCCAATACTTATTAAAAGGAATTTCTTCTCCCTTTTAAATTTTTGAATTCTTCTCTTCGTGATATACCTGTCCCTTATTTCCGTGAGTGGGAGTATTGTTGTTGACGTTTGTTTCCTCTACTCCCGAATATAACCAATTAATTTTGGCTGCATCTGGGTGACTTGATGAAATACTTTTCCTGAGTTGTTTTAATCCTCAAGTTCTTGAGGTCAAGAACCTTTTTCCTTCGTTTGGGTTACTACCCCACTTGAAAGGATTAACTCAGGATTTCCTTTGATTCTGATCCGAGATTCTCCTTCTGAATGGGTTTATTCAAATCTCTTTTGAAAACCTCAGATTTTCATATCCTCTTTAGGGTTTTCGTCCAAGCTTTCTATCCAAGTTTTTCTTTACTTGGATGCACTGTCCTATTCTTGATCACTCCACTGTCTTTGTCGTGGCTTTCTTCTGGGTAACTTTGCTCCTTCTGGAGTGGTTAGGTTCGAGGAAGGCTATAGCTATGGTTACAAGGAATCTGGTAATTGGCTCGGTTACCAGATGGGGAAAAAGAAATCTAGGGTAAGAACTTGGGTGACTACTTCTCATCCGGAAATTTGGTATGGTGATTCTTCTGGATTGAGAAGTGTCTCCTCTAGAAATGGATAGGTAGTTTTGAATCTTGGGTTGGTGGGTTTGCTAACCATTCTTAGTGGAATTTGGTGTCCAAATTCGTATGGTGATTCTCCTGCCAAATCACCTAGTTATTCCACTAAGATTCCTTCCTTATGTTTCTTCTATCCAAGACGGATTAAATTTTTCTAGGGATGTAGCTAAGGTTGAGTAGTTTGTTGCTGGGGTATTTTCTTAGAATGGTTCTTTCAGGGGACGAGCCTGGTTTAACCATTCCTTGGATGGGGCATGACGGGATGGTTTTACTGGGTGTTCGAAGATTTGTCTCTTGGGGAGAGATGATGATCATGGCTAATCTTATGAAAGTTTATTCGGCCATGACTTCAGGTAGTTATGGTGGCTAAGAGGGGACGGTTGGGTGGTGGCAGTTGATGAGATAATTCTCAGGGGTGGTTAAGGATTCTTGGTTATGAAGGAAAGAGAATATGACTGAGGAGCATTTTTCTTAAAGAAATTTGCATGCCTCAGTGATCTGCAAGAGTTAAGGTAGTTTTTCTAGTAGGAAGGAGGGTTTCTTGGTTTGGAGTGGGTGTTCAAAGGAATGATTTTGATTGACAATCTTTTCGGATGGGGGATGATTTCATGGAGTGACTGAAGGTGTGTCTTTTAGAAGGAGGGGATGGTTATAGTCAGCTTCAGTGTTTTGAATATAACCTGGACGGTTATCCCATCCTTGGTGACAGGGAGGGGAATGATCGAGCGATGATGGTTGGACGGGGTGGTGATGGAGTAATGTTCTCAGGTTAGTCCTGGGGTTCTTGTGGATGAATGACGGAAGAAGGTAGGCTTGGAGAAGCTCGCATGCTTCAATGATCTGCCAGGAAATAAGATGATTTCCTGTTAAGAGCGGTGGGCTCTTGTGGTGGCCAAGGTGTTTTGGCAGAGTATCGGTTTGGGTATGAGTACTTGTACGGGTAGGTTTCTCAGAATATTTTGGAAATGAGTATATGTAATGGAGGGTGAGGTCGGGGTGGTGGATATTTCGTTCAGGGGTTCGTGGAAATAGATTGAGACAGGGACTAGGGATGGTTGACTCGTCTAGGAGATCATGGGTCGAAAGGAAAACGTTTACTAGAGAGAGGAAGTAAATATATGGATTTCTCTAGTACTGTTGGTGAGGAAGGAAATGGATAGAGATTTCTCGGGGGAAATTGAATGGCATGTTTTGATTAGAAAGGATTGTCGACGTTCTTGGGGCGTCGACATTTTTATTGGGTGAGGGGTTTGAGTTTGGGCTGGTTCTCAGGAGAAAGAAGCTTGGATTTCAGGGAGGGCTTATTGAGGAATTTGTAGAAGTGGGTGGTGGTTAAAAGGGCCTGGTTTCATCAAGAATTTGATTATCTTGATAGATAGGCAGAGGTTTCGTTATTTCCGTGAGAATTTTCACGTAAGTTGACTGGATGGAGGTGGTATTGAGATAGCGGTGATGAACAGGATAATCTGAAAGCTGGGGGAAAGATCAAGAGAGAGAGATGCCAGGAATGACAAGGATTTTGGAGTTATGAATATTGTCAGTCCTGATTCAAGGAAGGATGTCGGTCAATCCAGAAGTACTCATGGTGGATGGAGTTGACCTTGGGGCGGATAGGGGTGGATGTTTATTTCTTGGCTGAGGGTTCATGGATTGTGGAACCTATGGCTTAGGGTTTCTAATGAAGATCCTTATATCTTCTTATTGGTTTCCTCAGCTTTCACAGGTTTCCGTTTCAAGGTTTTTCTCAGGGATTTAATTCTTGTCACAATCATAGTATAGGCTTGTCTTATACTATTTCTGTGATTAGTCCGTATTTTTCCTGAGATCTGTATTGTATAAGTCGATCTCTAAAGTTTTCCGAGTAGAATGTCTCAATCACTTCGGAACCTACCCCACTTAAGAGGATTAGATTCTGTATTCCATTCCAGACATGTACAATTATTTTTCCAGAAATTTTCTTCATTTCCGGACTTTTGTTTGAATTGACGACGTTAGAAGGACAAGGCTATAGATAATCCTTAGATTTTTAGGAAAGAGTGGATCTATCCACGCATTTCTACAATCAACTACCAATCAAATCCACATCTATTACATGGAAAGGGGGAAACTATTATCCGGGGCTTAATCAAACATTATACAATCAAAAGTACGTTACTATGAAGTCATAGGCTTATTTTCCAATAGAACATTCTACCACTAGTTTCCTAGTTACTCCGGCAGCATTTGCTTTTCGGCAAATCTTCATCTCATCATCTCCATATTTCGGATCATTTTTCGGACTTCATTCTCATGATCCATACCTGTCAGAGTAACAATTGGAGTTAAGCAAGCAATAAAGGGAGTTCAGGGGCATGGACAAAGGATTTTTCAAGAAATTTCGAAAAATAGGAGCAGAATACAGGGTTTATGACTTCCTAATGCCTATGGGCTGTCTTATATGGTGATATGAATTTATTTACGGCTCTGATACCACCCTGTAGGGACCCCTTATCCAGAGGTTCCCTACTTACCTGTATCAGGTCCTGGATCGGTCGCTGATACAGATCTTGTCACAGATTAGTATCAGAAAGGTAAATAGCGTATATTTGAAATGGATTTTAACACCGTTTTAACTAACGGAGAGCGGGCAGGCACTTCATTCCTCCACCGGAATGGGCTGCAGCACCTTCTCGCCCTGAAAGAATAAACCTGTAAGACAATGAAAGCAAGGGTGAGTATTCTTGAAAAGAATACCCAGCAAATCCCACAAATTCAATAATATATCAAATTAAATTAAAGTTAAGGGTTGGTCCTGGAGGGGCACTTCCTCCCTGCCAGTCCCAGTATACAAACCCTGAACCTGACCAACGGTACCTTCGCCGTTTCAGGTTCCCCGTACAGAAATAGTAAATCTAATCATCGGGGGCTTTGACTAAGTGGACTCTTGCCGGAGTCGCGGCTATCCAGATAGATTCTACACTCTGCAGAGGTCGTACTTATCTACCCCGCATTCGGTCTGTTCCCACCTTCGCGAAAGGCGGGCGTCGACCTACGAGATTCGTACCCACCGGTGACCATCGCTGGTCAGCATTCCCTAGGTCCAGCCACGTGTATACTGGGGGCTAAACAGGGGCTACTAATCATCCGCCTCGCGGATATCGACCCGGGTTTTTGATGAGCTCATCGGGCCTCCGGCCTCTAGGGTCTCTGACCCTGTATCCTAGTCAACCCGTGCCGCCCAGTCCCAGCCCTCTGTCTGGGGCTGTCTCCAGTATACCCGTTTCCCGACTTGGCGTGTGCTCGACCCGGCACCGGGCGGTCCTAGTTCGCCGGTCAGCACTCGGCGCCAATCATACGGCTTCCTTGGGATGGATTACTAGGTTCAGCTGGTGGGGTGTGAATCAAGGCCTCACATAAATAGGCATTCCCGAAGGCTATGCCTTTTTGGCATGCGAGGTTGTACTGGGCACTAGAAAGACTCTCTCGTGAACCGGTCCTTAGCTGGGATCAGAGTGGCTCGGAATCCCCTTCCTTGGGATTTCCTTCCACTCCCAATCAGCATCCTAAGTCTACAGCGATGCTGGGCATACTCTCCGGTCATGCCCACCCTGTAGCTTATGTTGCACATAAGGTAGATTTTAGTGATTAAAGTGATATTATTGGTGAGACTTGCCTTCATTGTCGTCCTTAGACGATTCTTACGCGGGCGTGTTCCATAGGTTGACCGGGCTTGGGCTTCGGGTCTTCTGGAGCTTCGACGTCTCGTCGGGCCCGGTCATGCTATCGATAAAACACATAAAATAACAATCAGTATAACAGTACATCAATCAAATCGTAAAAGGAAAAGGAGAAAGGAAAGGGAGGCCGGGATTAAAGGATTTGCCTAAGGGCTGATGACTAGAGATTTGGATTAATAATCCATTAATTATAAGATAATTAATGGATCAAAGGTTAAGAATAAGAGAATTATTAAATAATTCCCTGAACGGTGGCTGGAACGATGATCATCAGTATTTCGGGATTTATATAGATTTCTTAAGGAATAAACCCCGAACGATGAATCTCAATAAAATCCTTATGTGTTTGTGGGCAGCATGCCGGCTAGGGTTTTACCAAAACTCCGGGTTTTGATCGGACGGCGAAATGACGTCCGTGGAGTTTAGACGGGGTTTTGGCGGGGCAGTAGAAGTGTGCGACGGGGTTTTGGAGTCAGGGGGTGGATACCAGGGTAATAAGCATATGAAAATGCTTAGAATAATCCCTAGTATTTGTGGAAATTCTTGGGGATTTTATGGAGCTAAGATGTGGAGAGGGGAATTTCCGGGGTACACCGGGGATGGCTTCTTATAGGTTAGAACTTAGTCCTAATTGGATTTAGGCTCTAATGATGTGCTAAAAAGGATTGGGTGGCACTAATAGGCTTAGAAATAATCCTAGGATTTTTGGATATTTTTGGGGAATTTTTGGAAATGTGGAAGGGCTCTAAATAACTTTGTGTGTGCACTTACCGGGGTACGCGTAGCAATTTCGGGCCGGCTGACGCAACAGGGTGGGGCCCGCCAGCGGCACTGTTTCATGGGCCGTCCTCGTGGGCCTTCGTGGACCGGGCGGCCTCCTCACGGTCCACATGGACCGTGTCCACGCGGGGCGCGCGCAGCAGGAGCCCATGGGCCGGCCGTGGTCCGGCGCATGGCCAGGTCTTTGGTCCTGGTGGACCAAGACCACACGGCCAAGGAGGGGCCTGGGCCCGTTTGTCAGTGGCGCGGGACAGGGGGAGGGAGCGGACAGAGGAGGTCTTCTTCCTCCTCTTGCCCGCCCGCCATGGATGGGGAGCAGGGAAGCTCGGGCTTGGACCCGATCCCGGAGCTCCGGCCACCGGGGCAGGTGTGGAGGGCACCAGCGTGAAGAGGAGAGTGAGGGGGTTCCAATTTGGGTGGTGGCTTGGGAGGAGAGGGAGAGTGGAGAGGCCGGCCATGGGAGGTACGGAGCTCGGCTCGGCCTCGCTTGGTACCGGGCAAAAGGGGTGTATACCCCTCTATTTATAGGCGCGGGAGGAGCAGCGGGATGCGCCACGTCACCCGGAAGGATGAGGACGGCCGGCGGGGAGGGCCACGCGGCAGGCCATGGGCGCTTCGAGCTCCGGCGATGGAGCTTGGGCCGGCGGCGGGGGAAAGGGGGGCTGGCGCCGTAGTTTTCCCCCACATCTCAGCCGTAGGAGCGACATCGCGCGGTGGTGGTGTGCCCCTGGATGCGTACGGAGTGCCGTGGAGGAGAGGCGGGGCGCACGGCATGGGCACGCTGTCGCCATTAATGGCGCGGCGGCCGGGTGCCTCCGTGGCAGCGGAGGAAGGGGTGGAGTAGGGGCGCGTGGCGCTTGGCCACGTGATGGGGCTGTGCTGATGCAGGGTGCCAAGGCCAGCACCAGCGCGCGGCGAGGCTTGGCCGGCGGCGACCAGACGCGGCGGCGGCGGCGCTGGGTTAGAGAGGAGGCAGGGGCGCGCGCAGGTGGGCCCGCGCAGGTGGGCCGCGCAACGCGCAGGCCGTTTCGGCCTGTGGGCCTTGCGGTGCGCGCGGCCGTGCGGCGGGGCGCGGCCTGACAAGGCGGCGTGGCCCGCAGCCTGCTGGGCCAAGCGACGGGGAGTGCGGGGCTGGGCCGCGGCTGGCTGTTGGGCTGGTCGCGAGAAATGGAAGAGGGGCGGGAGCGCGCGGGAAGAAGAGTGGAAGGGGGTAAACTAGACTTCGTGGTTGGGCTGGGAAGGGTAGCTGGGCCGCAAGGGAAAGGTTTTGGCCCACTATCTTTTAAATAGGTTTTCTTATTTATTTGAAGGAGTTTTTCAAAAGGAAATCGAATTCAAATTTATTTCAAATCTTTTCAAGTTTTATTCTAGAGTTTTAGAGACTTATTCTAGTGCTCGAGTTGTGGATCATCCCTTTTATTTTCCCCTGGTTTCTTTTCCGTATTTATTCCTTTTAGGCCTATAATTACTTTAACAAATCTAAGGATTAACTAATTAAATCCTAATTAATTCCTACTTAATTTTGAGGGTGTCACAACGGGAGTGAAGAAGAATAGATAAGCTGGGATGAGGTCAACTTACTAACTTCCTATCAGCAATACTTGATTCCTCTAGTCGCTTCGACGGCTAGAACGGGAGAACCTCAGAACGAGGTGAGAGAGGGGGTTCTCCGGGCTCAGCACTACTGTTATGAGTACACCCGAACATGGTGGACTACGAAGGACGGACAGGGCTGTCACCACCTGCCACCTACCACTGCAGTTCCGTGGGGTGCAACACAACCTGAGGTAGCTAGCCAGCACAGGCACCACGCCTAAGCTTTCAGCTACTGACCTCCACCCAACGCGAAGGGCTATAGTGGAAACCCTAAACAAGAGTCGCTGTCACTTGTGCAGACTCAGGTACCCGCAACTAGAGAAAGCATTCAAGAACTACTAATGTAAGGAGAGAAAGCAGTAAAGACAAAAGAAGAGGAACCTTACTCGAACTGAAGCTTCATTTCTCGGAGGCACAAAGTTGGAGAGGGGCCGACACTTCGGCTCCTCTCCGGACTCTCACCTCACCACTCTCCCTATTTTCTAAGCTAGATAGGTAGCACTACACTACACTTGGACTTCTCCCTTTCACCGTGGTGTGTAGAATGGGGGTGGAGGTCGCCTTTTATAGCCTTCCAAGGGTGGTATCACGCGTAGGAATGACGCCAAGGACCTGCTTAGCTTCCACACCAAAGGGGACGAGTAACGGCCACGGTCATAGGCCGGCCGGCCTCCTTCAGGTTGTTCGGCCTGGAGATGGTGCCATCTTTCACCTGGATGGTCCTGATGCTCTCCTAATGACGGTTGTAGTGGCGTTCGATCCACGCTCGGCAGTTAGAGGCTGGTCGGCCTAGGCTAGGCCGGCCGGCCTGGCTCTGGCCCCTCTCGGCCTCCATTGCACCAACACACTCATGGACAGTTGCTTGTTGTCTGAAGAGGCGGTTCCAATCCAAAAGTTCGGTTTAGTCGCTGCATGTGGGCCTTCCACTCCATGCCCTAGGCCTTTCGGTCTCAACTTCACACATCCTTGTCAATTCCATGCTTGGGGGTCCTTTGGTCACTCCCTAAGGCCATCTTGCAAAGGTTGAGGTGGTTTGGTGGATGTCCAGGCCGGCTGGCCTTGTCCAAGCCGTTCGACCTAGGTCAGGCCGACCGGCCGGACAGGTTTCGCCGGCGATTTTCCCGGAGGCGTAACTTTTTCAGCCGGACTCCGAATTGGGTCATGCAAATATCCATTTCGATCATCTCGGAAAGCTCTTCGGCATGGGGTTGTCAAATATGTGATTTGGATAACTTTTGCACCTTGTCCAAGTCTCCTTTGTCTCGGGATGAACCTTCACTTGTATGACTTCACCGATGTTGGTATTTATGCACCATATTACCTATATCTCCTTGCAAAACATATTGGTGCACAAAACTTGTGGAACTCATTAGTTTAAATAAAATATTATATGAGCATCACTTAGTTCCTTCATTAAGTTGGGAAGGTTGACGGTCAAAAGTGGCATATAGTGGCCGTCAACACTGCCGACCTCGCATACGGCGCCCCAAGAATCCAGCATTACGAAGAAGGACAAGTCAAAGTAAGTCGGCGTTTCGACCTCGACAGCGTCGAGGAGCATCGCCTTGCAGCCGTCATCCAACACACGCGCCATGAGCAGCAGATTAAGTGTTACCAGAACAAGAACGTCTGCGAGAGATCCCTCAATGTCGGTGACTTAGCGCTGCGCCGAGTGAAGTCCACCAAGGATCAGCATAAACTGTCTGCCCCATGGGAAGGGCCATTCATCCGCTAAACCCCAGTAAAACCCCGAATCGCCCCGCAAGACCTCAAACACAGTAAAACCCCGAATCAGCCCCAAATTGTTCGAGTCGACAATTTCTAAACCCCGCTAAACCCCAGTAAAACCCCGAATCGCCCCACAAGACCTCAAACACTTCCCCAAATCCTTGGTTAGACTAGAAACCCACTCCGTTACCCACATCCTCTTAAATTCCTTATTTAAATACATTCACCCGATGTGATGATTGATTTAGTATTATATCTATGCTCGTGTAGGCGCTCCGCCAGGAACTCCAAGAATTAGTCTCTGGCAGAAACCACCGTAACACCAGGCAAGTCTTAAAAATTTCCTTGCTCATGCTAATCAACTCCATAAAAATTCTCTTATCCTCCCTAATGTCTATAGCTTGCATTAAGATTACCCTGGGGTGAAAAGATACGAGGTAGAGCGGATAGTCTTGAAGGAAGCCCCTATCCGGAGGCCTGCCTTGGTCGTTTAAGGTCCGGTTCTTTGGGAAAGTCTTACCAACGCCCTGTACGGCTATACAGGCCAAAAAGAGCATAGCCTTCGGGAATGCCCTGTAATGTAAGGCCTCGACTCACACCCCACCAGCTACCTATGATAAGCTACCCAGGGGCCACGGTTGGGCAACGGATATGCTGGGGACAGACCCCGACAGAGGGTTGGGTCTGGTCGGCACGGGACACATGTGACTATGCTGGTAGGGCCTTGCATGGATGTTTATGTGACCCCTACTTAGGCCCCAGTAGCATCCGTGGGTAGACCGAGAAGGAAGTTGTCCAGTGATGGACGTCGGTGGGTACGAGTCCTGTAGGGTGGCCCTACCGTTGGCCACGGGAGGGTCGCCTAACCATATAGTCATAGAGTACAAGTCTCTGCAGAGTCAACCAATCTATCTAATAGCCGTGGCTCTCGGTCAAGAGCCCGTCTGGTAAAAGCTCCCATTGATTAGCCAGCAATAACCCTTAGGAATGGTTGAATGAGGAGGTGATTGCAGGATCGATCGAGTCACTGCCAGAATCACCAGGGGACTAGCAGGGAGGGTCTTGCCCCTCCAGGACCCAAAACTTCTAAGCTACGCTTAAAGCCCCACTTACCGCAATAAAGCATACTTGTTCCTTTGATTGTTAAACACTTGCTGGGTATGGTGGTGCTCAGACTTGCTTGTGGAATTGTGCAGTTCCACCCGAAGACCTCTCTTTCCTCGCGGGAGCTGCAGCCCATCTGATCAGGTTCTAGTACCGCTCCATACTTACCTAATTCATTCAGCTTGATTACCAACTCCAATACAATTAATGTTCCCCTCTTACCAGGAAATGACATTAATTCGTGTTAAGTGGAGAGGCGGTCCCCACACATGTCGTGCACAGCCGTCGGGGCAGCCGGTGGCATGGCCGGCGTCGAGGCGGCATCGTGCGTGGCCGTCAGCGTCGCGGCCAGCATTGTGGTGGCCGACGTCGCGGCCGTCATCGTGTGTGGCCGTCGGCAGTCGCGGTTGGCCGGCGTCGTACTCAGCGGCGTGGGGCCGTTGTTGTAGAACTTCTTGTGCGTGGTACCGACGGTGTCGAGTTACCTTGGCAAAAATAATTGAGCCATATCCAGCCTGCACGCTGAAAAGAACGGGAGTCTCCCGGAGGAGTAGTATACTTAGCTATTGTATTAGGGAATCAAGGCGACAACGCACAAACACAAACGTTTATAACCGTTTGAGCAAGATTTTAATTCACGAAAGGCTTTACTGCCCCATCCCTGCTGGAGACCGTTTCGCCTTTCACAATTGAACCGTTTGATAGAGCTGAAGTGCCCGATCTTTCGGCGAGTGGAGGATAATTTTGATTTGGTGGAAGTCGACCCTCACGATCCGACTACGACGAGCGAACCCGAAGCGCCAATGCAATCGCTGAACCAACTCCCTGTGGTTACCGACCCTGTTGCAATCAAGATCAGAACTTTCCTGTACGCAATCAAAGAACGAACAAGAAAAAGAAGGCGAGCAATCTTAATATCACTCGAAGGTGGAGTTCTGAATCACACGAGGACAGCATGTATTTGTGTGTGTTCGGTGTAGCTAAAGCTAGATGTAAAACAAAACTCAAGTGTTCTTGGCGGCGGCTAGGGGGTATATGATAGGGGGAGGATGTCCACAGGGGTGCTGGGGTCGTGCTCCAACCTAGGACGCGTCCCTAATGGACCCAACTTGATACACGGCCCGTGGGCCAAAATAAGGTGTCGCAGCACCTGGACAGAAAAACCTTCGGTCAATGATTTGACGATTGCGGCCGCCTCGGGACAGATATGGACATGAGTCCAGATCCATATGAAAGTAGACTTCATAAGCTTTCCATCAAGTACTTGAACGCCCCAAACGGAGTCCGCATGAAGTCGTGGCAGCCGTTGAAATTCAGGACTTTCCTGCAGTCCGAATCCAGCGTTTCTAAAACGTGTTGGATTCAATCTCTTTATTTCCTTAGACCAAAAGTGACGTGATAGCCTGTTGTAAAACGTGGGAATACTTTGACTTGGTCCCCAATCGACCTCTTTGGTCCTCCATGCCTTCCATGTGTGTTTAACACGCTTCATGTATTTCATGTCCTCATCATCCTCCCCTTGTTGACGAAAAGCCGTCCTCGGCGTCAATTGTACTTGAAACTGATCCTGCACAACGCAAAGGAGAACGAGGTTGCGAAAACAAAAGAAACCAAATGTATTGGGAGGAGGAGGGTCACCATGCTTCGAATTGTCAAATGTGTCATCTCGCATAGACATTTCAGCAGGAATATAGACTTCTAGATCGGACGACACAATATGGTTGTTAACATGATCCTGCACAAGATTAGTACCAACAAAAGACAAAGCAGGCACAGGTAGCAACAAGCAAAACTCCCCTTCTTTGGATTGAACATGTTTCTTTAAAATAAAGCTAGAGAAATTGGATGTGACATGATTATTCTTAGTGCAGCTCTCTAACTTATCACATTGTTGTCCAACCAGATTTGAACAAATATAAACTCGATGCATCATATATTCTCCATTGTGATTATATTTGCCAATGAAGTGATATGTGTTCCTAGATAAGCATGGCAATTTGAGATATGCAAGAAATCTCTCCTCCAAACAATTTAGATTACATAGAATAGCAAAGTCAATATAACCTAAAGTATTTAAAGAAGATAGCAATTTTTGTTCATCATTTGCACAAGTAATTGGAACAAACATTTGATTTTCAGCATAATTATATGGCTCCAAAGCATGTGTATCATCATGATTAAGTAATTGTGGCAGAGGAATAAAAGAATCACTATCACACAACTCTTCTTCATCACAAGGTACATCAAGCAAATGATCTTGTGACAAAGGCAAATGATCTTCTTTATCACAAGGAACAATAAGCACATCATCATGTGACAAAGGTTCATCAAGAGATGGTTCCACTAATAATTGCTCTATGATAGCATGAGGTGTGGAAAAATTCAGCATAGTAGAAGTGGTCTCACCTTCCGTGAGTGGAGCACCTGTCGTCGACGGCGCTGTTGTGGCCGTCCTCTCGCGCGGTGTAGTGCTAGACGTGGATGGCGTAGGGAGAGCAGGATCTGCGCTAGATGCCGGGCTTCGTCCTGCAAAAGAGTTAGTATATGTCGTCGAGCGGCGTCCCTGCACTTCACGTTCAGCTTTGCAAGCATATTCAAACAATGTGGTCATATTAGCATAAGTATTAGAATCAAGTATGTCCTGAATGTCGCGGTTCAAACCACTGCGAAAACGTGCCATAGCAGCGGCATCCGTCTCAAATAAACCACAACGGATCATGCCCTTTTGTAATTCCTGATAATATTCCTCAACAGATTGTTGCTCTTGCTGAAACCGCTGCATTTGTTTAAGCAAATCTCGGGCATAATATGAAGGTACAAAGCGATGACGCATAGCAACTTTTAATTGAGCCCAAGTGGTTGGAATAGCCGTGGGATGTTTTAGCTTATATTCACGCCACCACATTAAAGCAAAAAGAGTAAATTCACTAATAGCAGCGTTAACTTGTGCGCTAGCAGGAATATTATGGCATGAAAAATTCTGTTCAACCTCTAATTCTCAATCAAGATATGCAGCAGGATCATATTTGCCATTATAAGAGGGTATATTAAATTTAATCGTAGCAAATGAGTCAATGTGTGAAGGACATACCACACGGCGGGCACAACCGTGGCGATCTCCATCGTCTAGCTCCATGTCACTGTCATAGTCCTTGTGGAACGCCGTGACCGACGTGGACCACGCATCAAATCGTGCCACAATGCCGTTGACGTCTCCTGACATGATTAGTGCAAACACAAAAACAAAAATCCTAGGACAGCAAAGGTGTGTATGTGTGTATGAGATGCTCACAAAGATGCTACGATCAAATTCTTACGTTCTTACCAAGCAACAGGGGCGACCTGCAAGCAACAAGTAGCACCTGCGAAAGATTAGCGCAGCGATTGCCTGGAGAAACAAAAGTCGGTTCGTCGTAGAAATATGTGTCGTTCTGGGTAGGCTGCACTCAAGTCAAGGATTAGCACAATCAATCAATAATGCAAAGTTGAATTATAGTGATAAACACGTAACTATGCTGCTGGAAACAAGTGCAACGCGCTATGGAGCAAGCAAAGGGAACAATGAAGTGGGTATGCAGAAACGGGAAATCTCCCAGAGCCTAGTACGCTGTGTAAACGGCGTTTTTTGGCTTCGAAACCGACTTCACCTGGCGTTGCCAGGTGACCTATATAGGAGAATTTCGTAAGCTTTTCGGGAAAAAAAAAGAACGCTGAAAACGGAGATCCGAGCGAAAAGTTATGGCCGTTTTCGTGAAGGTGTTCGAAACTGCACAAAACTTCCAAACGTAAACCGAGCAAGATTAGGCAACTTTGCTGTTTCCTTTTTTATTCTTTCCTTTTTCTTTCTTTTCCTTTTTTGTTTCTTTCCTTTTTTGTTTCTTTTTTTTCCAAACTTTGAACACGCGGCCGAGTAGGACTCGGTGTGGGAGGCGCGGCCGAGGCAGGGAGGGTTTCGGTTTGGGGGGGGGGGGCTGCGATGTGAGGCGGCGAGGTGGGGCGGCGGCGGTGATGGAAAAGCGACGGAAGCACAAAGTGACCAGCAAAAATTGAACGCGAAGCACACAAATTCAACAACGCAAATTATTGAAAGAAAGTGCAAGGCGAAGAAAGGTGTTGGGACAATGATCTAACCTGAATTTTTTTTTGGTTTTTGTGGACTGTAGGTAAAGGAACAACACTCGGTAAAACTCACCGATCAACCTGGACTTTTGATACCACTTGATAGAGCTGAAGTGCCCGATCTTTCGGTGAGTGGAGGATAATTTTGATTTGGTGGAAGTCGACCCTCACGATCCGACTACGACGAGCGAACCCGAAGCGCCAATGCAATTGCTGAACCAACTCCCTGTGGTTACCGACCCTGTTGCAATCAAGATCAGAACTTCCTGTATGCAATCAAAGAACGAACAAGAAAAAGAAGCGAGCAATCTTAATATCACTCGAAGGTGGAGTTCTGAATCACACGAGGACAGCACGTATTTGTGTCTGTTCGGTGTAGCTAAAGCTAGATGTAAAACAAAACTCAAGTGTTCTTGGCGGTGTCTAGGGGGTATATGATAGGGGGAGGACGTCCACAGGGGTGCTGGGGTCGTGCTCCAACCCTAGGACGCGTCCCTAATGGACCGAACTTGATACACGGCCCGTGGGCCAAAATAAGGTGTCGCAGCACCTGGACAGAAAAACCTTCGGTCAATGGGTTGACGATTGCGTCCGCCTCGGGACAGATATGGACATGAGTCTGGATCCATATGAAAGTAGACTTCATAAGCTTTCCATCAAGTACTTGAACGCCCCAAACGGAGTCCGGATGAAGTCGTGGCGACCGTTGAAAGTCAGGACTTTCCTGCAGTCCGAATCCAGCGTTTCCAAAACGTGTTGGATTCAATCTCTTTATTTCCTTAGACCAAAAGTGACGTGATAGCCTGGTGTAAAATGTGGGAATACTTTGACTTGGTCCCCAATCGACCTCTTTGGTCCTCCATGCCTTCCATGTGTGTTTAACACGCTTCATGTATTTCATGTCCTCATCACCGTTCGTGGCAGTAAAGTGCATGTTGTGATTTGTGAATGAATCAGGATTCGGCCGCATTGGTGAGCAAGAGAGTCATGGCAGCCGAGGCACGAGCTCCCCGCCGTTCGACCAACTTGCCATAATTCCTTTTCGTCACAACTTGCTCCTTTTTACCTCGCCGCTGTCAAAGGGTTGGCCGTGAAAAACATCCATCAAGTGACCACAAACTAGTAGGGTGTCACTATAAAAGCTAGTGAAAGGATAGGAGAGTACTCTATTTTTTCTTTTGGAAAAGAAGACCAAAACTCCTTGATTTATACGTGTTTGCACAAAGCCTAGAGAATACAAGCATAGAAGCGACTTAGCTGTTTGGTGTTTCGAACGCTGATGAAGAGCTTGCCGCCGGCAGTCTGGAGCTTGTACGCGCTCGTCGAGGGTGCAGCTCCATCTTACCGAGCGACTCGACAGCGACGGCGGTGTTGACGGCATGGTGACTCGATGAGGGCACCAGCGCGCGCCTGCTTACCATTCGGATGGGCTACGAAGTCGAGGTCCCCGGGGCGCACGAGCGCGCACAGAGACCAGCTTAGAGCGTGGCTTGCCATCCGAAGCTTGCTAGAGAACGAAGAAACACGCAACAGGCCCGTACCTGGCGCGCCAACTATCGTTGTTTCGTAAACCCGGCTAGTAAATTTCTACGGTTGCGCGTTTAAGCCCGGATGGTTAGCAAGACAGACATAAGGATTTATACTGGTTCGGGCCATCCAAAGATGTAAGACCCTACGTCCAGTTCGAGCTGCTCGTGTTGCTTGCTATGGTTTGCAGTAGGGGTATACAAACTGGCAAGAGAGGGAGAGCTGCTCCCAAGTCTCTTGTGTTCGTGTCTGTGGTGTGTGAAGAAAGAGTGAGGTCAAAGTACCTTGGGAAAATTAGAGGCCGGAGCCTCCCCTTTTATAAGTCAAAGGGAGCCAGTTACAGTGTAGTAAAAAGAAGATGTAAAAAAGAATTACATGGGGTAGTTTAAGAGAGAGAGGCCAAGGAGAAGGGACGTGAGAGTCCTGGTCATTTGCCATGAGTTTCCTTGGTCTCCAAGCATTGCGTGAGCTTCCTTGGTCTCCAAGCACTGCGTGAGTTAAAAGTAGAGAAAAGACGACTTGCACATGCTGCAAGTTGCAGCTCAGATCACTGACGTTGGATGGAAAAAGCCTTGGGGCCTCTCAGATGGTGTCAGGGGCTACTATTTCCACTGCCATAGTACTGTAGTGAAGCGTGGAAAGTGTTCAAGAGATAAGAAAGAGAGGTCTGGGCCTCCCTTCGGTCAGCGGCGGTAGATCTGTGACAGGAGCCGCTGCGTCACTAGCGTTGTCTAGACGTGACGGGCCGCCTGCGCTACGGCCATGCCGTTGTTACGGCAGGTTTACCGTGCCAGCCAAGTCCGCTTATTTTCTTGGCCGTCATGATGCCATCATATTCTTGTTGTCAGGTCCAGGGAGCACTTTTCTAGAGGTGCGAATATTCTGCCTCCCCCTCGGATATTGTTGCGGGTCGGGTGAGACGGAGATCGATCATGGCTCCTCTCTAGGTCGGGAGAGCCAGAAACCGGCTGGCCCATGCGTCTACGCCCCGACCCGGCCGTAAGGGTCAGGCGAGGCGGAACTCATGTGGGCCACGTGTTCGCGTCTTGACCCGAACGCAATGGTCGGGCAAGGCGGACATGAGTCGTCTTGGCCATCGCTTCCCTGAAGGGTCAGGCGTGACGAGAATTGCCTCGTTCCCTATCCCCTGTTCCTTTAGGTGGGCCCGATCGTGCTAGCACTTTTTATGCTAACTCTCCATAAGTTGATCCTCTATTTTGGGGGTCCCTGGTATTGACCCCCGACACATATAATTGTGGCCCTTTGTTTCCAGTAAATCCTCTTAGCCTCTAGCAACTGGAGAAGGTGAGCCTTTACAATTTTCCTGAGATTCTTCTCCACTCTAAAAAGAGCCCTTTGATCCTCAAGTCCATCTAGCATTGCCAGCACCCAACTACAATTATTAATCAACTTAGTAAGGTTGGAGAGTGCAGAGCTCCATGCTTTCAAACCCTACCTAAGCTGCTTGAATTTACTAGATAGTGTTCTTGCTGGGTTCGCAAACACAGGATTGTTGTTCCAATGAAGATCAACCGTGTCCATGAACTCTGAAAAGTTAGCCCAAAAGTTCTCAAATCTAAAAACTTTAGCTTTTGGAATGAATGTATTAGCCTTGATAATATATGGAATGTGATCTGATAATGGCCTCGAAAGAGGCATGACTTTAGTATCTGGAAAGGAGAGAGCCGAAGTGGCTGAGGTGAACACCCAATCCAACTTCTCTAACAGGGCATTATCCTACATATTACTCCAAGTGAAGTCCCTGCCAATGAAAGGTATTTCCACTAGATCAAGATGCTGAATCAAGTCACTAAAAGCCAACATTTTAGTGTGGGATCCACCGGCTCTGTTTCTGTTTTCAGGTGTTCTAATTAGGTTGAAATCCCCTGCCAAAACCCAGTCTTCAATATCAGTTTTGTCAAAGTTATACAACCAATTGATGAAGGTTGCCTTTTCAATGGAGGCAGCAGGACCATAAATGTTTCTAACATGAAAGCAATTCGAAGCTAGACGTGAGAACTTGATAGTAACTGAATAAGCATTGTTAGATATCACCAATCCATCAAACATAGAGCTATTCCAAGCTTTTAAAAGACCACCTGAAGCTGCATCAGAAGAAGAAAAAGCAAAATGGGAAAAATGCCTTGGACAGAACTTCCTGATATAAGAGAGTTCAAAATGATTGCATTTTGTTTCTTGAATGCAGATAATAGATGCATTGCTCTCTGCAATTTTATTTCTAATACAGTCCCATTTACTTTGAGAGTTGATGCCCCTAATGTTCCAAACCAATATATTCCAATCCCTTGTGTTACTCATTAAAAAACCAATGATCACAGAGACGAGCAAGTATCCCAGGAACAACCAGGGACCAAAGCAGACCCAAAAGCACAGATATGAGACAGATATAAGGAAAGGAAACTGGATTAATAATCACACCAAGGTTCAAGCACAAGCACACTGGTTTGACAGATAAAGTGGAAATAAACAGGTAGATGTGGCACGTAGGCCAGACTGCCAGAAGGGACCAAAAGGTGAGACTATCCCTACTAGCATCAAGAGCTACTAGAGCGGTTTTATTCTTCATCAGAGGAGTCCAAGAGAGCAGCTGTAGACATAGTTCCTGACTGTATCTTCAAGTACCCCGTAGCTAAAGCCTGCGCGTTCTCCACGCTGAAGAAGGGAGGTGGGGCATCAGCCTTCAGCGCAGAACCTGTGTACGCCTGAATCTGCATGGTGTTGTGATCAGCAGGTAGTACATCAAGCGGCGTTGGATTCATCACTGCTTCCACTTCAGCCATGTCTTCTGCATTGTCTTCAGCCTGATGAGCTACAGCTGCTGCCTTGATCATGAAAATCAGCCAGGTTCTTATTGATCCTCAGGCTGCGACGTACAAACTTCTTGCACAGGGGCGATTTGAGCTTGCGTGCTTTGCTCTTACGTGGGGTCTTGACCACCATCTCCTCTTTGACTTTAGGCTGAATGCCCTTCATCATTTCCTCTATGAGTGTCACACCCGGATTTACACAGAAACCTGAATGCTGCCATATGTGTGCCCAAGAAGTCCACACAACACATATAGCTTACAAATATGGTATTACAGAGAACACAATGCTCGAATAAAACAATTTACATCGGAGTTTACAAAGGACACATGCCTTAACACAGGGGAAGACTAATTTATTAACTATCATCTGGTAGAGCCTCAAGTCCACAGGGACACCGACTGGTTGACCACAGCTTAGATGTACGAAGGGTCTTCTGGTAAATCTTCAGCCACTGCCTCACAAGCTGCTCCTTCTGATTACCCGTCCGAGATTTTGTTGACTGAATGCAAGTGTAAGTAATCCATCTTACTTGGCAAGTATAACAGGAATGCATGAAGGCTAAAGAGGTAGTCTCGGGTTTACTGCATTAGCACTTTTAGTTGGTTCTTTTTAGCATTCTCTACTACATTACTCCCAGTTGTAACCCCATTAGTTAAGATGTATGTACCACTAGAACATCAGAGCATCATCATCATCTTCTAATAAAAAAGGATCCAGGCCGCTCGTGACCGAGAGCACGGCTATCCTGATAGATTTACACTCTGCAAAGGTTTCATCCTTTAACCACCGGTCGCGTAAAAGCTCAAAGGAACTTTAAACCCAACCATGCTATGTTGATCGGGCACGTACCACACTTCCGAGGTGTGATTGCATAGGGACTCCACAAGGTTTTTCATAAGACACCTTAACAAGCACAATAGCCGTTTTGGTCCAACTTGTGGTTTTGGCCAAAGTCAACACATGAAATAATGGATTAAAATTTCATGCACCAAACCTTTAGAGCTTGAATTGATTTGAATTCAAAATTTCGCTTAAAAACTTGAAAATCTGTCAATAAGAGAGTTGTCCCAAATTTTATAAGGAACAACTTTGTTAATTGGTGGTTTTTAAAATTTTGAGTGGAAGATGCTCTAAATCATGGTCAAACAGCAGTCAAACCAGTTTTTCAGCCAACACTTAGAAAATTTTCTGTCTGGACAGCAGCAGTTTTTCCCAAAAGTTGAGGCTTGCCATTTGGATTTCCATATATAACTTTTCATGAACTTCTCTCTAAGTTGAATCATTGATGTTTGAAATTGCCCTTGGTCATGTTCTCCATCAAGTATTCACACCCTAAGCATTTTAAATTTGCTTGGGAGGAGAGTTAAGTCGAATGAACTCCTGGCAACTCGGTGAACTTCGACCTTTCTCGGTTGGCATGGTTCAAATTCGTATTTCCACTTAAGAACTCAAAAATCCACCAACACAAAAGTTGTTCACATTTTCATGGGACACGACTTTGTCAATTGGGGCTCGATGAGATTTTGAGTGCACCATACCTAAAAACTTAGTCGAAACCAGTCGAACTCCAGAAGTTCACCCAGACCGACACAGAAGTTCACGCTGTCTTTCGTCGCGCGCTCCAGCCCAAACCAAGCTGTTTTCCTATGGTTGCCCTTTACGAAAGTTGTAGAGGGTACTGAGGGACACGACTTTCGTATTTGGAGATTTTTGAGTTCAGTTCAAATATTTGGAGATTATTGGCCTGCGAAACAGCGCACATCAGGCGTTCGACGAAATGACGAGTGCGCAGCGGCACTCGCGTTCACCACGCGTTCGCGCCCGACAGCTCCCCCTACCACGTGGCACCGCTCACCTGACCCGGACGTCGATGTCCACGGCCCGTCCCGACCGGCCGCGCCTGTTCCCCACCTGTTCCCGACCAGAACAGCAGCGCCGTCCCGCCACCGCCACGTGGCCGCCGCCGATCGGCCGGCATCCTGCGCGCCCTGGCGTTGTTCCACCCGACCACTCTTGTGCCCCGACAGCACGACACGCGCAGAGCCCATCCACCCAATCCCCGCGCTGCGCCCGGTTCCCTGCACCCCGACGCGCTGACGTCCCGACCGACCGGCGACCCCCTCTGCCGTGGACGCCAAGCCGCGCCGCCCGAACCCCTCCACGCGGAGCTTCGGAACTCCAGGACCTCCGCCCGAACCTTGCCTCGCCGCCTATAAAAGGGGCGGAGCCCGAGCACCCCGACGTATCTCGCCGTCCCGCTCTGCCGCCAGGCTGCTCGGTTACCACCGCATCCTCCTCTCCTAGTCACTGTCTAAGCTCGCCAGCGCCTCCCCCTCGCTCTACTCCGCCCGCACGAGCCCACGGCCGAGCGCCTCCCCCACCAGTCACGCTGGAGCTGGAGTAGGAGCGCTCCGTGATCTACTCCGCCACGGCGAGCCTCCTCCAGGCCTTCCCCGACCTCAAGTGATACCTCGAATCGGTCGCAGGTGATCCCATGACCCTTCCCGTGCCCTTTCCCGGCCGAGTACGACCCTCCCCTCGCCAGAATTTAGGCCGAACCATCACCGGTGCGCCCAGGGACCACATCGTGAAGATCAAGTTCTTTCTAGGGTTCGTTCTGCAAAAGTCCAGGGTCCTATCTGTGAAAGTCGAGTTCCAGTTTTTGAGTCAAATCTGTGAACTTCTAAAATCGATTAAAAATCGTAGAAAAATCAGACAAATGCAAACCTAACTTTGTTGTTCTCCTGGTACTGTGCTCTACCTTTTCTAGAAAGCATATATAGGTGTTTTCTGTGTAGATTTTAAATTAAGTTCAAATCAGTTGAAACTTAAATTTGTGCACAGTTTGAAATCTATTGCTTTGTTTGTGCTAGTTTTTGGATATGTTGTAGCTGCTGAAATGTTTAGGCTCCTGTAAAAAGTTGGAACATAGTTGCAGCAATAAATGTTGTGTTATGATTTATATAGGCTGTCAGCACACATCTGGATCTATGAATTTTAGTAATTAACCTGTTCAGTAATTAAATCCCAACTTTTTGCAGTAACTTGTTCACATCATGTTGTATCTATGATAAATGATTGGGCTCCGTTTAATCTGTTTAGCTTGCTCCTTTAAATCATAACAGTTTAATCTTGAGTGATTAAAACAGCAAGATCCTGTAATCTTTTGAAGCTACCCTTTGGCATGTCACCTTGTTTAGACTAGGATATGCTCTGGTAAACTTGTAAGGATCATTTGATGATTGTGTGATTTATTAGGATTTATTCTTGATGTTAGTGTGCTGTTCTTGTTTATTTTGTTGTGATAAATGCATGCATGATCTTGGCCTAGTTTTTGGTCAGTAAATCAAGTAAACTACAAAGAGCATGCTGTAAATTTCTCACATTATAATCATGAACCAAACTGCCAGAATAAATTGTTGAAGTTACTTTGCTTAAAAGGCTAAATAATGATAATTCACCTCTTTAAGTTATTTAAACGATTAAGTACCTCACTTCACACAACCATGCTATTTTACGATGAAATCAAAGTTAAATAATATATGTGTACACAATCACCATCAACAAACCCCAAATACTTTAATGAGTAATTGCAACCTTTGTTAAAGAAAGGGAAGATCAGATAAAATTGTCCAGGTTAATGTGTCACTTAATACACCCCGGGTCCATCATTATGCAACTGTGATGACTCGACATAAGATCATGTTCTTATTGCATATGCATTCGTGTAGAACAAGCCCTCGCTGACGGAGACTACGAACTTGTCCCCGCTGGAGGAGAAGGCCAAGCTGAAGGCGAGGTGAACGCCGTCCAGGTCGAGCAAGACCCGAACGTTGCTGCCGAGGAATCCCAAGCTAACATCGTGCCTGAAGGCAAGCCCGGGAGCATATCCCATGTTTCGAATCTTGCAACTATGTTTTGTACTCTATGCTTGTGCATTTACGTTTCAGGCATTGATTGAAACCTTAGTTGCATGATCCTAGGAACCTATGCTTGCAATAATAGCATGATAGGTCGATAGTTGCCATGCTTTAAGGACACGGTAAAAGTCGAGTGATTTCCTGTCACTCGCGAGATATAGGAATCACCTGCTTTACTTATGTTGGAATCATAAGGATGACGGACGAGGATTTTTGATCATATAGATGCCCCGTCTATTTATGAAAAGTTGCTAAGGTCGAAGTGTGCCGGCGATGTTGGCCAAGTGTTTGAAAGCACTAAGCACTTGTTTGGGCATGGGACCGGTAAGTTTAGTACCTGTTCGAAAGGGGGCGCGGCCTTCTCTCACTTTCCCTGGGATTTATGCCCTTTGTCGCTGACACTGTGGCTCAAGACCGAGGCCGGCCAGCTAAGGCCGCGAAGTATGACCGGCTAAGGCTTGTGTCCAAGGAGAGTGAGCTCGGATTAACAAACTCGGAAGACATGGGAATGGCCTGGTTAGCATCGACCCTCGGGGTTGGTGCTTTTCCGTGTGTTTAGTGTCCACCTTGCAAGGTTTAAAATCGGTTCGAACTGTCTGTTTCTCGCAGCTAATGAGACTACTTGATCTCTTGCCGTACCGAGTAATGAAAGTGGAACGTGATGATGATGATAAACCTGCTGCTTGCTTAATTGTTTGCTCCACTTGCTTGGGTTAGTATAGGTTGCTTACCTAGAATGGTTAACTTTAACTAGAACTTGATGCTAAAATATTGAAAGTAAGGATCCACTCTTAGTCGCTCTTTGGCAAAACAAACCCACCATCCAAAAGCCTTGCATGTCTAGAAGTTGGTGATGTAGCTGTCACCCGACGGTTAAGTCTTGCTGAGTATTAGTATACTCAGCCTTGCTTGTTGATTTGTTTTCAGGTAGTGCCCTTGAGAAATGGTTGCAGGTCTTACCTGGCCAACCACCCTTCCTCCGGGATGGACTGTTGTTTGGGACGAAGATGCTTCCGAGTGATGTCACGACGACTTCACGTGACGTCCGAATAAATTAGTTTATCTTCCGCTGTTTTTCGAAAACTCTGATTTAACTGTTGCTTTATGCTTGAACTCAGTTTGTAATAAAGTACCTCATGTGGGACCTATGTAATACTTGTGGATTGTTGTAATCTCTGGGACCCACCTTCGAGTGGGTATTTGTACGACTTGTTTCGATCGAGGTACTGTTCGTGGTTGCATCGGGCATCGACCCGACAGACTGTCAGATTACTCCGATTTAATTGCGTGACGACCAATGGAAGGTTAGCGCACTTAAGCCGGATTAATTTGAGCGGTTCTGCCACAGCTGGTATCAGAGCGAAAAGTCGTGCACCAGAGGTTCGCACGGTCCCAACACACTTGTTTCGGAATAAAACTTGACCAACTAGTACTTTGTGAAAACTCGTTGGATCGCTAAGGATTAACTAGACCGTGAAGCCCTAGAGGGAATTTCGGGTTGTTTCAGGTGGCTTGCTAATTATAGTATATTTGACTAACCTGCCCAGCACACCCTTGCCCACGTGTTTTATACGTGCGCTGGTTTCCGTGCCCCGCGTGCACGAAGGGTGATAGGATCTCCATTCCAAGGAACCTATCATTACAGTTGTGTATGAGTCGCCACATGTTTTATATGTGAGCAAGGTCTTGATGGTATGGTTCTAATTCAAATGAGCCTATCATCCTGGTTGTTCGCCATGTTCGAGACATGTGCATGATGCCGCATCACGAGTTATGCGAAGGGTTGTGTGCTCTATTCAAAAGGAGCGTACGGCCTAGACTAGATGCACTGTCCATGCAGTGTTGAACGCATGGATACCGTTTTATAAATGAACGGTAATGAATGGGGACGCTTCCGTGGCATGCTGGCACGGAAGGTTCATGGTTTTCTTGCAGGTACACTGACTCCGTTCGTTTAGGGTTGCGATGGTCTGAGTAACGACTAGCTATTATAGGGAGAGACGTATATTGTGCCTCGCCACCGGCAACTAACTATGTACACCAAGGCTTCTTGGTATTTGTGAGGACGATTTTAGTTCTTTTGCATCATGTTAATCACCTTAAAAATTGTTAAGTCAACTGGAGGCAAAAAGGAAATAAAAATCGTAAATCTCAAAAACTTCCAGAAGTCTGTCAAAACTGTGTTTCTTGCTGGTCCGAATTTTTTTCGGGTCATTAAACCATCTCAGATGGCTAGGCACCTTAAATAAAAGTTGTTCATAATTTCATAAGCAAGCTGCTTTAAAATCTCAAGGTTTTTGGATAAGTAAAACTTGAGTTGTGTTTAAAACAAGTGTTGACTGTTTGCAGAAAAATCTGGGTTGATAGCAGTGTAGTAGTTCAGTTTTTATCCCACCTTAGAGCCAAAAACAGCTGAACCTTTGACTACCAAAGTTGTGAGTAATTTCACCAGGAAAATACTCATGAAATTTCAGCTCCATTGAGCTAGTAAGTCACGCGATATGGAGATTTTGTGATCCTTGTCAATTCTGAAATCAGCAAAGGCAGAGAGGCAAACATTGAATGGTTTCACCTAGTTGAAGTTTGAATATGGTCCTGAGATGAATACCAAAGTTGTAAGGAATTTCATAATGGTGGTGCTCGCAAAATTTTGGTTCCATTGGTTGAGAATTGAGAGAGTGATGCACGTTTTAGTGAGCCTCGGCCATTCTGAAAACAGCAGAGACAGAGATGCAATCTTTGAATTTTTCGCCCTAGCTAGAGTTCGAATCTGACCTGGAGTTATAAATGAAAGTTGTAGCTCACTAAATTTCCTAGCTGCTGGCATAAGTTCGTAAAGTTTGGACATGTCACCTAGGAGTTACGAATTTTCTTTCGTAACAACCTTGCTATTGAGAAAACTCTCTGCGATTGATTCTTATTGCCTTCACGCATGAATTTCTTGTTTACCTTGTAAACGAGTTTAAGAATCGCGCGGCAATTAAGTAAATTATATTGCAAGGAATGGAAGCAACACACCGATCCCGATTTGGTTCCAGCTATAACCAAGAGAAGAAGTTAGAGTTTTGAAGGCCACGTTTTTGGATTAAGATGAAAGTGCTACGAAAAGGAATATCCCACTCGATCAAGTTCGTCTGACAGGAATTGCGTTCTTTCGAATGTCAGCCTGAGAGGTACGAGACGTGAAGATACTGCCGAACGCTCTTGGGATGGTTTACCATAGACGTTTTGTTACATCGTACGCTCTCAAGTTAGATAGGTGACTGCTAGCAGTTTTCTCTGACAAATTTCTGCTCATCGGATGGCTCCTTACTCAACATCCATGAGCGACAAAAAGTAAATTCTTGTCATGCACATCTTATAAATCTACACTCTTTGATCAGCTAGATGTACACACACCTTTTTGAAATGGCTATTGGATTCTTCCTTGCCATTACACCCCTATTCTTTTGATTCATGACATATTGCATTGTATGATTGCACCCCTCGTTCCGTTACATGCTGACACCGTGCCCAACCTAACGTACCACTGACTCCTGTCACCTCCATCTCTTTTGATATTCGGGTTGTTGTCCCCTTCCTTCTCTCGTGAAGGAGTATTCCCTAACCTATGGTGCCATGACGGAACCTAAGGTTTTTGTGTGTGCGACGGCCACATAAATTTCTACTAGGAGCGCACTGGTATCTCGGTAAATGAATGCAACTTCACCAGAACCTCTATGCTGCAACCCGAATATGTGCCCCTATCTGTTGACCTCTCTTGACCAATGACGCGTTTAGTGGGTAATGTAAGGCACGCTAACATGCATCCAAGCATGTGCCCGTACATCATTCACTCATAAGCATATGCACCATCCGCTCATGTGCATGTGCATCATGCTGCATGCACCTCATCATGGACATATGTCATATGCACCATCATTCGTGCAGCATACCATGTGCACCATTGAAACGGCATCATAATGCATCATGACATAGGCAACTCACGGATGCATGGATCATTCACGAGTACCTTGCATCATGCCAGCAATAATCCTTCTTGGTGCATTACCGCTTTCCAACCTGACTTGTGCACCTCGAGCCACGACATGCCTTCTTGCTCCCCTGTTGTGCAAGTATTCACCTATGAAATCCTTGCATCAAGCAATTAGCCATGTTTTTCCCTACCCATATCACGTACGTTTTTCATGGGAAAAACCTTGAGCTTTGATGATCGTCGCCTTGTACATTGCTTCGTGACCTTCCGTGAGCTTTTCTTACCCGCCTTGTTTTCTCCTTAATGTGAATTCCCACTTGAGAACGTTTCGACCCCTTGTCATATCGTACCGTTTGTACCTTGTTTCACCTCTTCTTCTTCATCATGGAGAAATGTGACTAGGTGCAACCTCACTGTGAATCCTTCCAAACTATATAGGTGTGCCCAATATCCTTTTTCTCGACAAACTTCCAAAGTTACACCGATTTTTAGTACAATAGAACGATGAAGAATGTTGGAAGGTTCCACCCGGATTTTAGTCTAAGCGGATCACTCAAGCAAGAACAGTTTTCCCCGAGGCAGAGTGAAGAAAATGAAGGCTCTCCACTGCCAGTCTCTTATGCGATGCAAGTTTTAGTGCTCCCTTCAGGACAGTGACAATGTTGGATCAGCTAAGGACTTTTAGTAGAGCGTAAGAGCTTAGTGCGCCCCCACCGAGCCCTTTCCAAAAACTCAAGCCTAGAGTTTTATTTCTCTCGGCCCTCAACATCATGTCTCGATGGAACCCAGCCCTTACAATATGGTCATTTTGGACCAGTCACAAATCGACCGCATCAAGATCATCAAGCAACACCTCTCAGAGAAGGAGGAGAATCACCAATGTTTTAACAAGATCAAGAAAAGTTAGTATAGTTGGAGGATCGCATAGGGTACCCAGAAAACTTGGATCTTCAAAGTCAAGTCTTGGATCGAACATGTCGCTCTTAATTCTTGGTTCACCCGGTAGCAGCAAGGTATGGTCTGAAGCAGAATTTCTGATGGACTAAGGAGGAAGAGAAAGACCACCAAGTATGTCTTAAGTGTGGCTCGTATCCAAAGAAGAAGAACTAGTCTCCTTAGGACAACAAGAACCTTATAACCGTCACCTATACCTTTTGGAAGTGAGAAGATATGGATAAGATATGACCTTCGCTTGGATTACCGCTCACTCCTCGAAACTAGATTCCATATGAGTTTTTATCAACGGACTCACAAGGACCGCCCACTTCTTATCACCATAGAAGACGTGCATTAGTAGGAGTTATGGTGACGTCTATATCAACCGCAGAGTTACCGCGAGCCTAGGGATAAGAAGGAGTTATCTAAGGACTAAGGATGACCCGCTTGCCAGAATTTGAATCTACTCATTAGTCAATGGATTGTCAGAGTTAAGTCAGAATTATCATCGCTCGGGACGCCGAACCTGACTTCTATGTGGAGAATATGGTCATTTTTCCTCCAGGACTGCCTCTCCACCATTCGAAGTATCCCAAAGGATAAAGTCGCCACATCACACCGGGAATAGAATATTGAGCATGGATCTAACCATCTGTGCTACAGAAAAAGCCCAACAAAGCAAGCCCTATTGTTACCAATACAGTCAGCTAGGCCGTTTGCTCGTGACCGTCCTCAGTCCCCAAGGAAGAAGCAGGTGTCTGACAACCAAAACGGGTAGGAGGAGATTTTTACCTCACCAGGGCGAGAGTATGCCTGACACCGATGGACGAAGTGCAAGTTGTGAAGTCCACAAGCCCTTTCGTCCAGCCTTAATCTACCTGAATCTCGGGACGAGATTCTTTTTAAGGGGGTAGGTTGTGACATCTTTGATGTCTAATCACCTCATTAAGGCTTAATGGACAATTAAACTTGTGGTTTTGACCAAAGTCAACGCATGAAATAATGGATTAAAATTTCATGCACTGAACCTTTAGAGCTTGAATTGATTTGATTTCAAAATTTCTCTTAAAAACTTGAAAATCTGTCAATAAGAGAGTTGTCCCAAATTTTATAAGGAACAACTTTGTTAATTGGTGGTTTTCAAAATTTTGAGTGGAAGATGCTCTAAATCATGGTCAAACAGCAGTCAAACCTGTTTTTCAGCCAACACTTAGAAAATTTTCTAAGTCTGGACAGCAGCAGTTTTTCCCAAAAGTTAAGGCTTGCCATTTGGATTTCCATATATAACTTTTCATGAACTTCTCTCTAAGTCGAATCATTGATGTTTGGACTTGCCCTTGGTCATGTTCTCCATCAAGTATTCACACCCTAAGCATTTTAAATTTGCTTGGGAGGAGGGTTAAGTCGAATGAACTCCTGGCAACTCAGTGAACTTCGACCTTTCTCGGTTGGCATGGTTCAAATTCGAATTTCCACTTAAGAACTCAAAACTGCGCCAAAACAAAAGGTGTTCACATTTTCATGGGACACGACTTTGTCAATTGGAGCTCGATGAGATTTTGAGTGCACCATACCTAAAAACTTAGTCGAAACCAGTCGAACTCCAGAAGTTCACCCTAGGCCGACACAGAAGTTCACGCTGTCTTCGTCGCGCGCTCCAGCCCAAACCAAGCTGTTTTCCTATGGTCGCCCTTTACAAAAGTTGTAGAGGGTACTGAGGAACACGACTTTCGTATTTGGACATTTTGGAGTTCAGTTCAAATATTTGGAGATTATTGCCTGCGAAACAGCACACATCAGGCGGTCGACGAAATGACGAGCGCGCAGCGGCACTCACGTTCACCACGCGTTCGCGCCCGACAGCACCCCCTACCACGTGGCGCCGCTCTCCTGACCCGGACATCGATGTCCACGGCCCGTCCCTGACCGGCCGCTGCCTGTTCCCTACCTGTTCCCGACCAGAACAGCAGCGCCGCCCCGCCACCGCCACGTGGCCGCCGCCGATCGTCCGACATCCTGCGCGTCCTGGCGCTGTTCCACCCGACCACCTCGTGCCCCGACAGCACGGCACGCGCAGAGTCCATCCGCCCAATCCCCGCGCCGCGCCCGGTTCCCTGCACCCCGACGCGCCGACGTCCCGACCGACCGGCGACCCCTCTGCCGTGGACGCCGAGCCGTGCCGCCTGAACCCCTCCACGTGGAGCTTCAGAACTCCAGGACCTCCGCCCGAACCTTGCCTCGCCGCCTATAAAAGGGGCAAAGCCCGAGCACCCCGACGCCTCTCGCCGTCCCGCTCTGCCGCCAGGCTGCTCGGTTACCACCGCGTCCTCCTCTCCCAGTCACTGTCTAAGCTCGCCAGCGCCTCCCCCTCGCTCTACTCCACCCGCACGAGCCCACGGCCGACCGCCTCCCCCACCAGTCACGCTGGAGCTGGATCAGGAGCGCTCCGTGATCTACTCCGCCACGGCGAGCCTCCTCCAGGCCTTCCCCGACCTCAAGTGATACCTCAAATCGGTCGCAGGTGATCCCTTGACCCTTCCTGTGCCCTTTCCCGGCCGAGTACGACCCTCCCCTCACCGGAATTTAGGCCGGACCATCACCGGTGCACCCAGGGACCACATTGCGAAGATCAAGTTCTTTCTAGGGTTCGTTCTGCAAAAGTCCAGGGACCTATCTGTGAAAGTCGAGTTCCAGTTTTTGAGTCAAATCTGTGAACTTCTCAAATCGATTAAAAATCGTAGAAAAATCATAAAAATGCAAACCCAATTTTTTTGTACTCCTGGTACTGTGCTCTACCTTTCCTAGAAAGCACGTATAGGTGTTTTTTTGTGTAGATTTTAAATTAAGTTCAAATCTGTTGAAACTTAAATTTGTGCACAGTTTGAAATCTATTGCTTTGTTTGTGCTAGTTTTTGGATATGTTGTAGCTGTTGAAATGTTTAGGCTGCTGTAAAACGTTGGCACATAGTTGCACAATAAATTTTGTGTTATGATTTATATAGTCTGTCAGCACACATCTGGATCTATGAATTTTAGTAATTAACCTGTTCAGTAATTAAATCCCAACTTTTTGCAGTAACTTGTTTACATCATGTTGTATCTATGATAAATGTTTGGGCGCAGTTTAATCTGTTTAGCTTGCTCCTTTAAACCATAACAGTTTAATCTTGAGTGATTAAAACAGCAAGATCCTGTGATCTTTTGAAGCTACACTTTGGCATGTCACCTTGTTTAAGTTAGGATAGGCTCTGGTAAACTTCTAAGGATCATTTGATGATAGTGTGATTTATTAGGATTTATTTTTGATGTTAGTGTGCTGTTCTTGTTTATTTTGTTGTGATAAATGCATGCACGATCTTGGCCTAGTTTTTGGTCAGTAAATCAAATAAACCACAAAGAGCATGCTGTAATTTTCTCACATTATAATCATGAACCAAACTGCCAGAATAAATTGTTGAAGTTACTTTGCTTAAAAGGCTAAATAATGATAATTCACCTCTTTAAGTTATTTAAACGATGAAGTACCTCACTTCACACAACCATGCTATTTTACGATGAAATCAAAGTTAAATAATATATGTATACACAATCGCCATCAACAAACCCCAAATACTTCAATGAGTAATTACAACCTTTGTTAAATTAAGGGAAGATCAGACAAAATTGTCCAGGTGAATGTGTCACTAAATACACCCCGGGTCCATCATTATGCAACTGTGATGACTCGACATAAGATCATGTTCTTATTGCATATGCATTCGTGTAGAACAAGCCCTCGCTGACGGAGACTACGAACTTGTCCCCGCTGGAGGAGAAGGCCAAGCTGAAGGCGAGGTGAATGCCGTCCAAGTCGAGCAAGACCCGAACGTTGCTGCCGAGGCAATCCCAAGGTAACATCGTGCCTGAAGGCAAGCCCCGGAGCATATCCCATGTTTCGAATCTTGCAACTATGTTTTGTACTCTATGCTTGTGCATTTACGTTTCAGGCATTGATTGAAACCTTAGTTGCATGATCCTAGGAACCTATGCTTGCAATACTAGCATGATAGGTCGATAGTTGCCATGCTTTAAGGACACGGTAAAAGTCGAGTGATTTCCTGTCACTCGCGAGATATAGGAATCAACTGCTTTACTTATGTTGGAATCATAAGGATGACGGACGGGGAGTTTTGATCATATAGATGCCCCGTCTGTTTATAAAAAGTTGCTAAGGTCGAAGTGTGTCGGCTGATGTTGGTCAAGTGTTTGAAAGCACTAAGCAGTTGTTTGTCCATGGGACCGTTAAGTTTAGTACCTGTTCGGAAGGGGGCGTGGCCTTCTCTCACTTTCCCTGGGATTTATTCCCCTGTCGCTGATACGTGGCTCAAGACCGAGGCCGACCGGCTACGGTCGCGAAGTATGACCGGCTAAGGCTTGTGTCCAAGGGGAGAGGGCTCGGATTAACAAACCCGGAAGACATGGGAACGGCCTGGTTAGCGTCGACCCTCGGGTTGGTGCTTTTTCGTGTGTTTAGTATCCACCTTGCAAGGTTTAAAATCGGTTCGAACTGTCTGTTTCTCGCAGCTAATGAGACTACTTGATCTCTTGCCGCACCGAGTAATGAAAGTGGAACGTGATGATGATGATAAACCTGCTGCTTGCTTAATTGTTTGCTCCACTTGCTTGGGTTAATATAGGTTGCTTACCTAGAATGGTTAACTTTAACTAGAACTTGATGCTAAAATATTGAAAGTAAGGATCCACTCTTAGTCGCTCTTTGGCAAAACAAACCCACCAGCCAAAAGCCTTGCATGTCTAGAAGTTGGTGATGTAGCTGTCACCCGACGGTTAAGTCTTGCTGAGTATTAGTATACTCAGCCTTGCTTGTTGATTTGTTTTCAGGTAGTGCCCTTGAGGAAATGGTTGCAGGTCTTACCTGGCCAACCACCCTTCCTCCGGGATGGACTGTTGTTTGGGACGAAGATGCTTCCGAGTGATGTCACGACGGCTTCACGTGACGTCATTCCATTCGAATAAATTAGTTTATCTTCCGCTGTTTTTCAAAAACTCTGATTTAACTGTTGCTTTATGCTTGAACTCAGTTTGTAATAAAGTACCTCATGCGGGACCTATTTAATACTCGTGGATTGTTGTAATCTCTAGGACTCACCTTCGAGTGGGTATTTGTACGGCTTGTTTCGATCGAGGTACGGTTCGTGGTTGCATCGGGCATCGACCCGACAGACTCTCAGGTTACTCCGATTTAATTGCGTGACGACCAATGGAAGGTTAGCGCACTTAAGCCGGATTAATTCGGGCGGTTCTGCCACACAGCGCATGACCCCAAGGCATCGAGATTGACTTACGCCCATGGATATACGCACCATGAGGGGGTCAATGGCGTCCGGAGCGCGGGCATCGACCTTTCGGCGCGACGTGTGGAGCATCCAGAGTGTAGGTAAGATGCTCCCAACACGGGACTGTGCCTAACGAGACATAGCCAACGGACTCAGAGCGCAGGTGAGACCGTCCTCGATGGATCAAAGATCATACTTGAACTGCAGCTCCAACGTACGCCTTTCGGTAACCACTTGCGAGCTAGAGACATACAAGATACTTGACCAAGACCAGAGCCATAATAGTTCCGATGGTGGCAACAGGTTCCTGGGTTGCCGCTGTAAGAACCGGACCTTACGGAGAGACACTAGAACAAGCACGAAGCGGGTGTTCTAGCCCTCTGAACCATGTTGCTAAAAAGCAAGTTTTACCATAAGTTGAAGTGAAGCATTAAGTCATGATTAACAGTTAAATAAAGGCGACGTAGCTGCGCTTAGCAAAGGACTACCCAAAATGCATAAAACCCAGGGTAACAAGGAGAAAGGTATAAAGACTAGGTACAACCTTAGGGCAATCAAAATTAGACACATGCAAGTATGAATGAATGATTAAAGGTGAATAGGTTGCAAGGATTATTCCATGTTACACTTGCCTTAAATCTAGTTAACAGTTGCACAGGGCCTTCGGCTCCTGCTCTTCAAACTCTTATTCTTCAAGACCCTTGGACAGCGTTCCTTCTCCTACTCGTAGCAATCATCCGAAGCAACCACTCTAAAGCAAACATGCAAGCAACAAATAGAGACAACTAAGAACAGTACATCAATCAAAATAAAAGCTTTAAAAGTGCATTCTAAACGACATGACTCGCAAACGCACAAGAAACGCTGAAGACAGAACTACGGGTCAGAAGAAACAGCTATCGAAAGATTTCTGAGTACAAGGCAAAAGACTAAGTGCTGGATATATTTTAATTTGATAGAATCATGTATATAGGTTATTTCAGAGAAACACCCTATTTAGAATTAACATAAGTTATATTTGCATTTGAAAGCGGATGTAGACTTAGTCAAATTTTATTCATAACTGTTTATGTACCAATTATTATTTAGAAAGCAATGTAGACTTAGTCAAATTTTATTCAACATTTGCTTTCGGAAAGAGATACATGAACATCTAATCGAATAACTTTGTTCCTCGTTTTCAACTAACCAAATTATTATTTAGAAAGCAATGGTAGTAGTGTTAATCATATTAGCTTTATTCACAAAACCGAGGTATAGCCTATATAGCTTTTACTTACAAAACAGATGAAATATATATTAATCAAGTTAACATCTAATTTAGAAACACCGAGGTATAACTCTAATTGGATTTTATTTAGAAACACTGAGATAGTATTAGTCAACTTAATATTAATATGAAAACCGACATGTACCCCTATTTTGCTTTTATCAGGCAAAAACATTTGAATAGACATTAATCAAATTAATTTGGAAATAATTTATAAAAACACGAATCTAACGCAACATGAACGGATTAAAATGGAGCCAAAACATAGACCCCAAGGGTGTTTAAAAGCTGCAGGGACCTGGTCGTAATTAACCGTAGACGACAGGGGCTAGCAAAGAAGTATCGTAGGACTTAGTGAATAGGAACCAGGAATATGCAAAACTTTGGGGTTAGATTTGCAAAACTGCTGAGATTGGGCTGGGTTTCTAGGATCTAAAGATTGCAGGGGGTTTCTGGAAAAGTTGCAAGACACATAAACTAATCTATTATTTACGTTCTTCTTTGAGGGCCTAACTGCAAACGTCCCTTCTTCTTCCTTAGGCAGCTCATGGCCGGCGGCACTGGTCGCTCGGCTCGCCGGCGCTCTGGGTGGCTAGGGTCTCGTCCGAGCTGGGGAAGGGAGAGCGGAGGCCGAGGGGGTCGCAAGGGTGTTGTTGGTGGTTGTTACGATACGATTTCACCACCAACATTCCGTCATATTTCAGGCTCATCTTGCTCATAACAAAGTGAAATTGGTTATTTCTAATTAGTTCCACAAGTTTTGTATAATTTGTGAGTGCAGAAGCAAGCGAGCAAAAGATGAAGCACTTTGGACACAAAGCCAGGCCGACCGGCAAAGGTTAGCTTAAGCTTGACGCCTGCAACCGCCCTTGAAGACTATAAAAGGGACCCCCTTTCACCTTGAGAACCAACCATCCAAAGGAGAGAAGAGTAGTCTAGTGAGAAGATCTCATCTTTAGAGTTAGATTAGGGAGAGAGTGGGTGAGTTGGTTGGGTGACAGCCAAGCTTTGTAGAGAGAGTCCGGGATTTCCTCTCGGTCTCATCTCAACATTTCCACCCCACAGAAATATACTTCAGGAGTTATATTCAGTAAGTCCTCGGTCCCTTGGCTTTAGTACCTCGCTAGTTTACAAATTACTTTCAGCAATCTATTTTATTTATATTTGATCTGCGGGTACCTGAGTCTGCACGAGTGACAGCGACTCTTGTTTGGGGTTTCCTCTATAGCCCTTCGTGTTGGGTGGAGGTCAGTGGCTGAAAGCTTAGGCGTGGTGCCTGTGCTGGCTAGCCATCTCAGGTTGTGTTGCAACCCCACGGAACTGCAGTGGTAGGCGGCAGGTGGTGACAGTCCTGTCCGTCCTTTGTACTCCACCACGTTCGGGTGTACTCATAACAGTAGTGCTGAGCCCGGAAGAACCCCTCTCTCACCCCGTTCTGAGTTCTTCCCATTCTAGCCGTCGAAGCAGATCAGATTAGATGTAGATAGTTTGTCTGGGGTAACGAGTAGCTAACTAAAGTCAAGCTCTCTACCCGCTTACCTTGTGCTCCCTGGTGGGTCCGGTTAGAAAAATTCTAGGCTAGTCGCGTCTACTGTTCCTTGGATTCGATATCCAGGTTCTTACTCCCCTGGTGAAAGGCTACATAGTACTCCGTATGCTTGCGGATTTATTAGGCTAAGGAGTGTCAACAAGCTTTTCTGGCGCCGTTGCCGGGGAACGGTAGTAACACTAGTGTAGGATCTTTTTTAGCCATACACTTTACCCCCATAACTATCTACCACATGGAGTTTTCTCCTAGTTATCCGACGGTTCCATCTAGCGAGTATTTGGAACCGCCTTCATCTTGCCACCCCATACAACCTCATGGCTTCGAGATCCGTCCCAGTCTCGTTGCCATGGTTCATGCACAGTCTTTCGGTGGAACGAAAGACGAAAGTCCCTATGCTCACTTGCAGGTTTTTGAAGAGAATTGCTCTCTTCTTATTATAATCGGCGTCAACCAAGACACCATTCTATGGAAACTTTTCCCATTTTCTCTGATGGGGAATGCAAAATCTTGGTACAACTAAACTGCAAGGAGATTTAGCGGAGATTGGATCAAATTGAAGGACGAGTTTTGTCTGTTCTTTTACCCTGTCTCCAAGATCTTAAAGCTCAGAGTCGAGCTGATGACATATCAGCAAGGTGATGAGTCACTTGGAGCCACGTGGGAGCGATTTATTCAGCTGGCCAACTCAGGGCCACCGCATAACATTCTAGAGGAAATGATTATGCAGCATTTTGTTGGTGGATTGAAGCCGGAAAGTGCACAGTTCTTGAACATCACTTCCACAGGGTCAGTATTATACAAGACAGTGGACGAGGTACGAGAAATCTTGGAAAAGGTTCTCAACTCTACTGAGTACACGGGAGTCTTCGATGACCCACCAACACCACCAACAACCCCCACAGACAAGTAGCCAATCCTTGCCCTTACATTTGATCCACCTCCTCCGATCATAGAGGAAGTGCTCGAACACCACAAGTCCTTAGACCAAGAAACTATTCTCGACGATCTGCCGCACTTCATTCCCGAGCTCTTTACAGAAGAAGAGTACTTGGAGATTGGCAATACATCACGTATGCCTATGAAACAAGTGTGTGCAAGTTCAAGGTCTAAGGCGTTCATTCCAGAAGCCATACCGTAGATTGAAGGTTTATCTGCGATCATGAGCAAGGAATGGATGGAGGAAATTGAAAGTTGCGAAGACATCATCTGAACCACCCATAACTTCAGAGTACTCCATTGCGCTATTGAGGGAACTGACACTCAGGAAGTTGTCTACGACCCGAAGGTCGGGAGTAATATTATATCAAGTGCATTCGCGGCACAAGTGCAACCAGACAAACCCCGGTCCTTCTTCCGTAAGTACCTCAAGTGGATCGACGGCCAAATGATGGAATGTAAAGGAATCATCCGTGTTGTGCCCGTACACATGGGACGCAACAGGATTTTTCTAGACTTCCACATTTTCGATGTCCCTAGAGGTGACAACTTCTTCCTGATTGGAAAGCCAATAGAGCACCTTGCCAATCCGAACCACGATCGAGCAACGATACAGTTTAGAGTTGGTAAAGAGATCATCCCGGTCAGTCTCGTGCGGGCGGTTAACACCATCGCAGAGGCTCCATCCGAGACAGACCCAGTGGAAGAAGTAGTTAGCTTGGCTCAAGCAGAGCAAGCTCAGTCATCACAAGCTGAAGAGGCTAACCATTTCATCCAAGAAGTAGAAACGGACGGCTTTATGAAACTCAACGAGGATGAAAAGCCACAACACCCCCTCCCGAGTTAAAGCCGCTGCCTCCTGGACTCAGATACGCTTTTCTTCACAACGACCGACGCTCGCCAGTCGTCATCAGTGACAAACTGACAGAGAATGAGACTCGGCAGCTTATCACAGTCCTAGAGAAACACTGGTCTGTCTTCGGGTATTCTCTACAAGACTTGAAGGGGATCAACCCCAGTTTATGCACCCATTGCATACCTACAGAGCTGGACCATACTGCCGTCTAGAGAACATCAACGACGGCTGAATGATGCGATGAGGGAGGTAGTCAAGAAAGAAGTGTTGAAGCTTCTGCACGCGGATATAATCTATCCCGTGCTAGACAGTGAACGGGTCAACCTAGTTCAAGTTGTGCCAAAGAAGGGTGGAATGATAGTTATCCAGAACGAGAAGAACGAGCTTATTCCTAAGAGGACCGTTACTGGATGGAGGATGTCTATCGATTATAGGAAGCTCAACAAAGCAACCCGTAAAGATCACTTCCCTCTCCCCTTCATTGACGAGATGCTTGAGCGGCTGGCAAACCACTCATTTTTCTGCTTCCTTGATGGATACTCTGGTTATCACCAAATTCCTATCCATCCCGATGGCCAGAGCAAGACTACCTTCACCTGCCCATACGGAACGTTCGCCTATCGGCGGATGTCTTTTGGCCTATGCAACGCACCTGCTTCATTCTAGCGGTGTATGATGGCGATACTCTCTGACCTGATTGAGCAAATCATGGAAGTATTCATGGACGACTTCACCGTCTATGGCAAAACCTTCGACCAATGTCTCGGAAATCTAGAAAAGGTTCTCGAGAGGAGTGAAGAGCATCAACTCATCCTAAATTGGGACAAGTGCCACTTCATGGTCAGAGAAGGAATTGTGCTGGGGCACAAGGTGTCAGAAAAAGGGATAGACGTTGACAAGGCAAAAATAGAAGTTATCGAACAACTACCACCCCCGATGAATGTCAAGGGTGTGCGAAGTTTTCTGGGTCATGCTGGCTTCTACCGAAGATTCATCAAAGATTTCTCTCGGGTAGCAAGACCTCTTACAAGTCTATGGCTAAAGAAGCACCCTTCAACTTCGACGATGATTGCCTTCTCGCCTTCTACACCCTCAAGAAGGCACTTATCTCAGCTCCCATCATACAACCACCCGACTGGAATCTTCAATTCGAGATAATGTGCGACGCAAGTGACTATGCAGTCGGGGCAGTGCTCGGTCAATGTAAGGATAAACAACATTACGCCATATCCTATGCCAGCAAGACATTGACTGGAGCTCAGTTAAACTACGCAACAACGGAGAAGGAACTCCTGGCAGTGGTGTTTGCCATGGATAAGTTCAGATCTTACTTGGTTGATGCTAAGGTGATAGTATAAACAGACCATGCTGCACTGAAGTACCTCTTGACCAAGAAAGACGCTAAGCCATGACTCATCCGTTGGATTCTGCTCCTTCAAGAATTTGATTTAGAAATACGAGACAAGAAGGGGACAGATAACTGTGTGGCAGATCATCTCTCAAGAATGCAAGTTCAAGGGTCAGACCTTCCGATCAATGATTACATCATAGATGATACTCTCCTCAAGGTCACAACATCCAGTCCATGGTATGCAAATTTGGTAAATTTCATGGTGACTGGGTATGTGCCTCCAGGAGAAGACAAGAAGAAGCTAATCTACCTCAGCAGATTTCACCTATGGGATGACCCTTACCTATTCAAAGTATGTGCTGATGGATTACTCTGAAGATGCATCCCTCACGAGGAAACACACAAGGTTCTTGACCGCTGCCACTCATCACTGTACGGAGGGCATTACAAAACTTTCCGAACCCATGCAAAGGTCTGGCAAAGTGGATTCTTCTGGCCGACTATGTATGGAGACGCTAAGGAATTCGTACGGAGATGTGCTAGGTGTCAGAAACACGGGAATATCAACGCCTGTGATGCTATGCCACTGCAGAATAACCTCCAATTGGAGATTTTTGACGTATGGGGAATAGACTTTATGGGTCCCTTCCCCGCATCCGAGCAGTGTGAATATATCTGGTGGCAGTCGACTATGTTTCCAAATGGGTGGAAGCACTTCCTTACACGGCAGCCGACTCAAAGAATTCAAGAAAGATGTTCGAAGAAGTCATCTTTCCCCGTTTTGGAGTATCCCGAGTCGTGATCAGTGATGGAGGATCACACTTCATCGACAAGACATTCCGGAAGTGCCTAAGCGACTTAGGAGTAAACCATTGAGTGGCTACACCTTATCACCCCCAGACTAGCGGGCAAGCAGAAACATCAAACAAACAAATCAAGAACATTCTGCAAAAGACGGTCAATGCAATGGGAACAGGGTGGAAGCGAAAGCTACCGGAAGCACTTTGGGCATATAGAACAGCATTCAAGACACCAATAGGGATGACTCCCTACCAACTAGTATACGGCAAGACATGCCAGTTACCAGTTGAGCTCGAATTCAAATCCCATTGGGCGATCAAGAGGTGGAATATGGATTTCCACACAGCCAGACTCAAAAGAAGAATGCAATTGGCTGAACTAGATGAATGGAGGGAGAAGGCCTACCACAACGCCAAGCTTTATAAAGAAAGAACAAAGAGATGGCACGACAAGCTCATCAAGATCAAGCATTTCAAAGCGGGAGATCAGGTATTGCTGTTCAACTCCCTTATTCGTTTGTTTGGTCATGGTAAGCTTAGAAATAAGTGGGAAGGTCATTTTAAAGTTTTAGACGCCGCCGATCATGGCGCGATAACCCTCCACGATAATGACGGAAATACTTTCAAGGCCAGTGGCCAAAGATTGAAAATATTTCTCGAATCCGAAATGCCGAGGCTCAAAGAGATGGACGTCTACGAGCTAACCAAGATACCTAGTCCAGGTCCAGGTAGGACCTAAAATATACCCTTACCTAGGATAGATTTCCCTTTCCTATTTTCTTTTTCTTTTCTTTAACTTTTTCTTGCCAAATCCTAAGAAACTTCTGGAAGAAGAGCTAGTGGAGCACACTTGAAAAAAATTTCAGAGGCTCCCGAGACAGGGCCAGGCCGATCGGCCCAGCCCGGGCTCGTCCCGGGACGCTTTTCATTTGAAAGAGGTTCCCCGTTATCCCTTCCGAGAATCTGTGGGGTTTTGAAAGAGGAGCGTCATTTTAAATCGAAAGGCTCCCCTCTCTTCTTCCCCATGAGAACTCTCGAGCCTCCCTTCTCTAGAAACTCTACCCCTTTGAGAATTCGTGCCATGGCCTCCCAGTCCAGCCACCAAGACTCCAACTCAGTCTCCCGAAGCAGCCATTCTCCATCCAAATCCTTGAAAGGGATGCCCAGCTCCTCCAATGCCAGCAGCGTCAGGATCATCAAGAGGGCGGCATTCGTCGAGGCCGTGGTGGCAAAGCCGGAGGGCCGGCGGGCCTCTGCCCAGGCCGATCGGCCTAAGGCAGGCCGGCCAGCCTCCCCTCGTCGTCGTTCTGGCTCGCCTTCAGGCAGAGCCTCCCTTTTGAATCCCAAGGAGGAGGGCTAAGGGAGTTCACTGCTGAAGACGCCCTGAAGGCCAACTACAGGACTTTTGTCCCAAAGAAGGCCATCGGGAAGCGCCTCGTCGCCTCCCCGTCCAAGAAGGAGATCGTGCCGCTCTTCCTCTCCACCTTGCCAGGAGTACTCGCCGTAGTACACGCCGCGAAGTCCTAGCCCTCCACGCCGGAGCGGCCCGGGCATCGGGAAGGGGCTGTTCTTAGCCCCTAAGAAGCCCGATGAGGGGAGGAAGCGCTTCATGATGCTCCCTCCGATCCAAGGACCTCCCGGGCAGATGGAGTGGTCCGAGGAAGAGGAGGACGTGGAGGAGTTGAGGAGGAAGCTCGCCGCGCTGCAGCTCAAGGTCAACAACATGGACGAGCGCGTGGCGGAGGCGGTGATCGGGCATATGGAGGCCGAAGACAAGATCGAGGTCCTCCGTAAGGCAATGACCTCTAAGGTCAAGTGCCTTGCGAAGGCCACCAGCAATGGACACCTTTATCGCCCAAAGGAGGAGTAGTTTAGGCTAGGACTAGTTTAGTTTTTGGGTCTCTTTGATTTATTTCCTTCAAATTTCCTTTGTATTCAGCACCCCATATTTGTTTCCCTTGATTTGAATAAAATAAATTTATTTATTTGAAAGAAGTGACTCATATAAAAAAATGAATGGTTGGTGCACACTTGTGTGCCAACCAACCCCTCGGACTAAACTTCCAGTGAAGCACGCAGAAACTCAGATGTACAGGAGGTTTACTAGTCGCTGGCCAAGGCGGGGCACGACCTGGCACAATGCCAGGCCGGCCGGCCTAGGCCAGGTCAGCCGGCCCCATGCTGCTGCCTCTCGAGGAGATCCTGTGCCCGCTGCGTAATCCCGCAAATCACATACACGAGGAACCTGAATCGGGATGCCTGGCAACAAGGCCAGGCCGGCCGGCCTATGCTGGGCCGATCGGCCTGGGCATGTGGCCAACTCCGCTGGCTCGACTCCAGGACACGGTTTGCAACCCCAACATTTGGTCCTTGCATGATTTTGATTCATGAAAAATTCGTGGCTAAATAATTTTAAAACTTGATCAAAATTCATGAAAGTGAACCCCTACGCATGACACCTTCGATATACCTGTGATAATTCTTGAGCAAGTATTTCATTGCCTTGGAACTTTTATAGGAATATCTGATTCTTGTTAATTGATCCTTACGATATGATGATTTGAGAAGTTGAACCGTCCGATTCAAGGTTTTGGAGATTGTTTTTGAAAATAAAACTTAAGGCAACCCTTGTTATCATCAACTTGAAATGTCCTATCCAAAGCCATATATCAAATTCAAGTTGAAGTTTCCACATAGCCATCTTCTAAATTTTGAGCTTGCTCGAATTGTTTGCCTTCATGTTCATGCTATCTTGTTCATCATGGCCATCCACGCACACGTGCATCAATAAAGTCCAAATTGTCAAAGCCCTTCACCCCCCTGAAAAAAGAGAAGAAGAAAATGAAGAAGGGAATGATACACTCCTTATCTTCAGAAGAAAAAAAACACGAGAAAGTGAAAGGGGAAAGATGAAAGATGCTTGAACAAGGACTCCAACATCAAGTACACAAGCACTTGGCCAAGATTTATGAGTGGTATGAATGATTAGACAAGCTTTTCGATCTTGCAAAATAAATGAAGAAGAGTGAGCAACTCCGATCCCAAAAACTCCACCTCAAAATGTAGGAATAGGAGAGGCTTCATTCTAAGCCAAAGTGAGGATCCAAACACTATGAGTGTTCGAGAGATGTTGAGAAATAACAAGGGTATGCCTCGCTTTCTTTATAAAATTATCAAAAACTCCAAATACCATGAGGAAGAAGTGTTCGATCGATCAATGAGTTGTTCTAAGACTCTATTGATGAAGATGGGGGTGTTAGCCACCGGAATCCAAGGTATGAAAGAAAACTCGGAGATGTGACTTGTGTATGCCTTGAGTTCATGACCTTGATCTTGCTAAGTCCTGATAGTTTATTTCATTCTTTGCTAAGGGACTAGCAAAGTTCAGGTAGGGGGGCGTGTTGGTGGTCGTTATGATACATTTCGCCACCAACATTCCGTCAGATTTCAGGCTCATCTTGCTCATAACAAAGTGAAATTGGTTATTTCTAATGAGTTCCACAAGTTTTGTATAATTTGTGAGTGCAGAAACAAGCAAGCTAAAGATGAAGCACTTTGGGCACAAAGCTAGGCCGGCCAGCCTAGCATAGGCCGACCGGCCCCCTTCTGTGGCCCCTTGCCACGTCATTGATCCAGGAGACCCCAAATACAACCCCAATGATCCTGAGACTTGCGATTAACGTCGGTTTGATCCAAGGACCCGAAAGGCCTAAGCTACACTTGCATGGATTGAAGGTCCAACCGACCTTGGATTCTCGGACAGTTTGATTCAAAGCAACCGTTACCGACCTCAGGGATCAATCCAGAGCGTCCCTAAAGAAGGCGGTGCTCACCAGCGGCGGAGGATGACAAGGGTGACCGGAATCAGGCGCAGACGGCGGCGGTGCTCTGGCGGTTGTCCGGCGACGAGGAGAGGCGGCGGGGGTGCGGCACGGCGCGACGGAGCTCGTGGCGGGGACCGCTTTTCCGTCGGGCGGCGAAGACGGTGGATCGAGGCGACGAAGGCCGGCGACGGCGCACTGCTCCGGCTGGCGGTGGTTCCAGGCGGCGCTGCGCGGGGAGGGGCTACGGCAGCGTGGCAACAGGGACGCATGGCCGGGGCTAGACGACCACTTTATAGGGTGCGGAGCCCTAGGATGGCTGGGCACAGGCAGCCGAGGGAGGCCAGCGGCGGCGGCCGGGCCTAGATGGGCCCTGGCGGGTCGGGCTGAGTGGCTCGGCTCGTTAGGGTTTCCTTTTCTTTTTTTCCAGAAATGATTTCCCTATGTAAAGTTAAATCTTGAAAAGTACCTATAACTTATTTAAGCCACAAAAAATACTCTGAAAAACCCAAAAATTCCAGAAAAAATCCCTGAGAAAGATTGGGACACGTGGAGTCCAAATAAAATATCCAGAGCTCGTGAAAAAGATTTTAGCGCCTTCTAATAAATAGAAAGAGCTCTAGAAAAAGGAGAATCAAATTCTAGAAAAGTCCAGAAAATTCCTAAAAGAACCTAAACGCCGCATAAACGCATTTTAAAACATGAGCTCTCATGAAACACCAAAATGCGTCAGCATGAATGCAACACACGTAACGAACTTATTTAATTTCAAAAGAACAACCAATTGTTTTTCCTAGACTAATTTCCCTGTAAAACAAATAAATGCTGGAAAAGTTTTAAAATTATGAGAAATCGTTGTTTATTTATTCTTTCTAATCACATCCTGAAATACAACAATTTCAGGGTGTGACAAAGAGCATTGTTGTTTATTTGGTTGCAAAGTGCAACCAACTCTTGTTCTCTATGTTATAGAGCAGCTGTGAGTTGAGTGATTTGCTTCCCAACTGGGTGGCCTTTGTTTGTTGCGAGTAGTTGTTCCACACAGTTGGAGTCATCGTCACCATTTACGGGGTGGACATCATCATCCCTTTGTGATTTTGCTCCCTCTAAGCCTGCAATATCAAGCAACTCATCACCTATGAGAGTGTTCATCATATAGGGGATTATAAGACCCTACATAAAGCAAATATTTTTGTTCAGTACCAGAGTTTGAAATGCCCCAAGTCACCGGGCGATGGCCTGGTGGAAGTTGCTTGCGGGGCTTCTTCCTCTTGAAGTGAGTTGACACAGAGGATGCCCCACTAGTGCTACTACAAGCTTCTGTAATTCCTACTGGCATAGAGGAGAGTACCTCAAATTGATTGGTTGAGGCTCTCTTTTGAGCTTGCGAGGGAGTGAGGATTTTTGCCTCATCTTTGGTGGAGTTGTCTTATTCTTTTTTCTTTTGTACGCCACTAGAACGGCTTGATGAAGCGAGATTTGTATCTTGCACCTAGCTTGACATATAGTCTGTTGGAATTGCTAACTCTCTTTCTTTGTAAGTGACACGCCTAGCATGCACATTAGCAGCTTGTTTGGTGTATTTCTCACACCGAGGATCGTTCTTCAAAAACTATTGGTACTCGGGCCATTTGGCAGAAAACTTCAGCTCGCCGCATGACCTCACGGTAAACATCATCAGTGGATGCGGATGCTCCCGGGAGCAACCTCCTTAAATCTTGGCATATGGTCCTCTCCATGAAGGCTTGAATAGCTTGTATTGCAGCATTCTGAACTCTACGGTGACTTCTTTCATGCTGAGCTAAAATTGTATCCAGAATAAGAGCTCATTGTGCATTTGTTAGGGCCGAATCATCAGCCACATTAAAATTAGCCCAAGCCTTCGGTGGTTCCTCCTTGGAGACACCGAATTTTGTGCAGAAGGGCCTAGAGGCGTCACATATGATGATATAGGATCAGAAGTTGTGACAGTGGGATCAACATGCCCCTTTTTAATGTCACCGATGTTGGAGTAAATCCCTTGCCACCGGAGACTACGCTCGGGTTGGATCATGCCAAAGTCATATTCTGGTGTAGGAAAGAACTCTAGGGCATTCAACTCGAAGTTGAGTCTTCTTTGTCAATGAATCACTATCAGAGGATAACGAATTATACTCTGTCACCACTTCCTTCCCTTTGTTTGCTAGTTGTGAGGGGTTTGTTTATCCTATAGTTGCACCTTCACCCTTGTCACAAGGTTGAGGATGATGAGGGTGTCCCAACGACGCCACATTTTTTGCATGGAGTTGGCGGAGTCGCCATGGCTGGAACCTTGGCTAGAGGTGCCCCTAGTATGCTTAGGGAAGGTTTGGAGGCACATGCCCCCGACATTTTGGAGACACGTCACCAGCACGGTTTCCTGAAACATAAACTATATATGTCACTCGTCCAATCAAATTAAGGATCGACAAACATATTCCCTGAGTCAAATACTTAAATCTTAGGTTCACCATGTAAAGAAAGACTAAGTGCTAGATATATTTTAATTTGATAGAATCATGTATATAGGTTATTTCAGAGAAACACCCTATTTAGAATTAACACAAGTTATATTTGCATTTGAAAAGCCGATGTAGACTTTGTCAAATTTTATTCATAACTGTTTATGTACCAATTATACAAATTCAACATTTACTTTCGGAAAGAGATACATGAACATCTAATCAAATAACTTTGTTCCTCGTTTTCAACTAACCAAATTATTATTTAGAAAGCAATGGTAGCAGTGTTAATCATATTAGCTTTATTCATAAAACCGAGGTATAGCCTATGTAGCTTTTACTTACAAAACAGATGAAATATATATTAATCAAGTTAACATCTAATTTAGAAACACCGAGGTATAACTCTAATTGGATTTTATTTAGAAACACTATGAGATAGTATTAGTCAACTTAATATTAATATGAAAACCGACATGTACCCCTATTTTGCTTTTATCAGGCAAATGCATTTGAATAGACATTAATCAAATTAATTTGGAAATAATTTATAAAAACACGAATCTAACGCAACATGAACGGATTAAAATGGAGCCAAAACGTGGACCCCAAGGGTGTTTAAAAGCTGCAGGGACCTGGTCGTAATTAACCGTAGACAACAGGGGCTAGCAAAGAAGTATCGCAGGACTCAGTGAATAGTCACCAGGAATATGCAAAACTTTGGGGTTAGATTTGCAAAACTGCTGAGATTGGGCTGGGTTGCTAGGATCTAAAGATTGCAAGGGGGTTTCTGGAAAAGTTGCAAGACATATAAACTAATCTATTATTTACGTTCTTCTTTGAGGGCCTAACTGCAAACGTCCCTTCTTCTTCCTCAGGCAGCTCATGGCCGGCGGCACTGGTCGCTCGGCTCGCCGGCGCTATGGGCGGCTAGGGGCTCGGTCGAGCTGGGGAAGGGAGAGCGGAGGCCGAGGGGTCGCAAGGGTGTGCTCACCAGCGGCGGAGGATGACGAGGGTGACCGGAATCCGGCGCGGACTGGTGGCGGCGCTCCGGCGGTCGGCTAGCGACGAGGAGAGGCGGCAGGGGTGCGGCTCGGCGCAACAGAGCTCGTGGCGGGGATGGCTTGTCCGTCGGGCGGTGGAGACGGTGGATCGAGGCGGCGAAGGCCGGCGATGGCGCACTGCTCCGGCCGGGGGCGGTTCCAGGCGGCGCTGCGAGGGGAGGGGCTACGGCGACGCGGCAACAGGGACGCGTGGCCGGGGCTAGACGACCGCTTTATAGGGCGCGGAGCCATATGATGGCTGGGCGCGGCAGCCGAGGGAGGCCAGCGGCGGCGGCCGGGCCTAGATGGGCCCTGGCGGGTCGGGCCGAGTGGCTCGGCTCGTTAGGGTTTCCTTTTCGTTTTTTCAGAAATGATTTCCCTGTGTAAAGTTAAATCTTGAAAAATCCAGATAACTTATTTAAGCCACGAAAAATACTCTGAAAACCCCAAAAATTCCAGAAAAAATCCCTGAGACAGATTGGGACACGTGGAGTCCAAATAAAATATCCAGAGCTCGTGAAAAAGATTTTAGAGCCTTCTAATAAATAGAAAGAGCTCTAGAAAAAGGAGAATCAAATTCCAGAAAAGTCTAGAAAATTCCTAAAAGAACCTAAACACCGCATAAACGCATTTTAAAACATGAGCTCTCATGAAACACCAAAATGCGTCAGCATGAATGCAACACACGTAACGAACTTTATTAATTTCAAAAGAACAACCAATTGTTTTTCCTAGACTAATTTCCCTGTAAAACAAATAAATGCTGGAAAAGTTTTAAAATTATGAGAAATCGTTGTTTATTTATTCTTTCTAATCACATCCTGAAATACAACAATTTCAGGGTGTGACAAAGAGCATTGTTGTTTATTTGGTTGCAAAGTGCAACCAACTCTTGTTCTCTATGTTATAGAGCAGCTGTGAGTTGAGTGATTTGCTTCCCAACTGAGCGGCCTTTGTTTGTTGCGAGTAGTTGTTCCACACAGTTGGAGTCATCGTCACCATTTACGGGGTGGACATCATCATCCCTTTGTGATTTTGCTCCCTCTAAGCCTGCAATATCAAGCAACTCATCACCTATGAGAGAGTTCATCATATAGGGGATTATAAGACCCTACATAAAGCAAATATTTTTGTTCAGTACCAGAGTTTGAAATGCCCCAAGTCACCGGGCGATGGCCTGGTGGAAGTTGCTTGCGGGGCTTCTTCCTCTTGAAGTGAGTTGACACAGAGGATGCCCCACTAGTGCTACTACAAGCTTCTGTAATTCCTACTGGCATAGAGGAGAGTACCTCAAATTGATTGGTTGAGGCTCTCTTTTGAGCTTGCGAGGGAGTGAGGATTTTTGCCTCATCTTTGGTGGAGTTGTCTTATTCTTTTTTCTTTTGTATGCCACTAGAACGGCTTGATGAAGCGAGATTTGTATCTTGCACCTAGCTTGACATATAGTCTGTTGGAATTGCTAACTCTCTTTCTTTGTAAGTGACACGCCTAGCATGCACATTAGCAGCTTGTTTTGGCGTATTTCTCACACCGAGGATCGTTCTTCAAAAACTATTGGTACTCGGGCCATTTGGCAGAAAACTTCAGCTCGCCGCATGACCTCACGGTAAACATCATCAGTGGATGTGGATGCTCCCGGGAGCAACCTCCTTAAATCTTGGCATATGGTCCTCTCCATGAAGGCTTGAATAGCTTGTATTGCAGCATTCTGAACTCTACGGTGACTTCTTTCATGCTGACCTAAAATTGTATCCAGAATAAGAGTTCATTGTGCATTTGTTAGGGCCGAATTATCAGCCACATTAAAATTAGCCCAAGCCTTTGGTGGTTCCTCCTTGGAGACACCGATTTTTGTGCAGAAGGGCCTAGAGGCGTCACATATGATGATATAGGATCAGAAGTTGTGACAGTGGGATCAACATGCCCCTTTTTAATGTCACCGATGTTGGAGTAAATCCCTTGCCACCGGAGACTATGCTCGGGTTGGATCATGCCAAAGTCATATTCTAGCGTAGGAAAGAACTCTAGGGCTTCAACTCAAAGTTGAGTCTTCTTTGTCAATGAATCACTATCAGAGGATAACGAATTATACTCTGTAACCACTTCCTTCCCTTTGTTTTCTAGTTGTGAGGGGTTTGTTTATCCTATAGTTGCACCTTCACCCTTGTCACAAGGTTGAGGATGATGAGGGTGTCCCAACAACGCCACATTTTTGCATGGAGTTGGCGGAGTCGCCATGGTTGGAACCTTGGCTAGAGGTGCCCCTAGTATGCTTAGGGAAGGTTTGGAGGCACATGCCCCCGGCATTTTGGAGACACGTCACCAGCACGGTTTCCTGAAACATAAACTATATATGTCACTCGTCCAATCAAATTAAGGATCGACAAACATATTCCCTGAGTCAAATACTTAAATCTTAGGTTCACCATGTACAGAAAGAAAGCTACAATGCTTCGTACCTATATGACAAGTACACACTCGCTACCTAATGCATAAATTCCAAATATTGTGCATGAGCACGTGAAAACAGCAAACAAATGCTATGCATTTAAATGACGCCTACTAACCTCGGCTCTACGGCAAGCATTCATCACTACGACGAGAAGACATAGGCTTATTTTATTTTGTAGCCTTGTAATAGGTAGCCATATGATGTAATCAATATTTTTACATACTCATGTTGGAACTCTTAATCAAGGGCATTCTCTACGGAGATGTAATTAAAATAATTTTTGTGAAAATATAAGAATTATGGAAGTATGGACTTGCATTACCTATATTTCTTAACTTCGTCCCATTAAATTAAACTACAATTAAATTTGTCTATGCTGACTCGCATTACCTTTCACTTTAATCCAAGGTCCCCGTTCTTGTTCTTCCTGCATGTGGCGACTAGTCCTTTCGGATCAAGAGCTTGAACCCCTTTTTCAATTCGCTTCAATTATACTTGCAATTGTTAGATTGTGTGTTTTTACTTTCTTGCTTGCGTTCTCGATTCGTTTGCAAGAAAAGCCTTCTTGGCGAGGTCAATCAAGTTGTCGCTTGGTTGATAACCAACGAAGCAGTGGTGTAGCTATTGCAGGGTTCAAATCGTGTTTGATTTGAAGTGGGATCGTCAACGCCGAGTTTCCACCAATCGAAATTATCCCTACCTCTCGGAAGATCGGGCTAGTTCTTATCAATTGGTACCAGGATTCAGGTTCCTTGTGAGGTATTATTGTGTTTTCCCTTTAGATTGATTTGTGTTCATCACCCATAGACCACAAAAAGCCCAAAAAGATTTACTTTCCCACTGTCCTACCGCCCCCTTGGCCTTGCAATTTTGTTTACAGATTGCTTTTGTTGACTTTGTGTCCGTGGTCGAGTCGTATTGCTGGTTTAGGGTTATCCTGTTGTTTGTTTCCGCCGCTATCCTATCCACCATTATCCAAATCACAAGTCCAACCACCACATTACTGTTGACGGCCATTATAACCTTGTAGTGACCGTCAACATTTCAGTAAAATGAGGATGATCATACGATGTTCCACACATAAAAGTGTTTTTACTGACCAATTCCACAAGTTTTGGATGAGTTGTGATTGCAGGATAAAACAGGTGAAACAGGGGCCAAACCTGGCACAAAGCCAGGCCGGCCAGCCTATCCTAGGCCAACTGGCCTCGCCTTGCCAGGTCTAGCCACGTCACTGATCCACAAGCTAAGTTAAGCATCCAAGGTGATCAGGAGACATGCACTTGATGTCGGTTTGATCCAAGGACCCAAAAGGCCTAGAGTGGGAAACACATGGATTGAAGGGCCCACCAACCTAGGATTCTCGGACAGCCTCAACTAAACGCAACCAATACCGACTTCAGGAGAGCATCAGGACCGTTCCCGCAAAGGTCGATGCCAAGTGGCACCAGGACCAGGCCGGCCGGCCTTGATGAGGCTGACCGGCCTCCTTCTATGGCCGCCATACTTCCTCCTTCGCATGAAGCCTAAGCAGGTCCTTAGCTTGCTAATCACGCTGGGATCCACCCCCTGGAGGCTATAAAAGGAGCGCTCATCCACCTTAGGAGACACACACCACACTTCTCAAGTCTATACTTGAAGGGAGCTCTTGTATCTTTTCCATTTCTTAGATTAGGATTAGAGTTGGGAGTAGAGTTGAGTCGAGCTTAGCTCGGATCTTTGGAGTCTTCGGAGTTTGGTAAAGCTCTTGTATCCTTTCCTTCATTTGAAGAGTTTATCAATACAATTACTTTCTTATTTCAGAGCTTAAGTTTATCTTTTATCATTCTGTCTGGCTCTTCTTTTAGAGTAAAGATCTTGCTCTCTTTAGAGTAAAGTTTTATCCCCCTTTAGTCTTAGTGTAGAGTTTAGTTTAGTTCTACCGGGCTTTATCTCGCGGGTTTGCTCGCCTTTGCCGGGCCGTAAGACGCCTTAGGGAAGACGGGGATTTCTCTTGACAGGCCTCAAGAGAAATCTTAATCATCGGGTGTAGACATGGTGTCTGGCTTGTTGATTAACTAGGAAGTGTGTTGCACCCTATGGAATTGCAGTGGTAGGCGGCAGGTGGTGACAGCCATGTCCGTCCTTCATAGTCCTCCACGTTCGAGTGTACTCATAACAGTAGTGCTGAGCCCGGAGAACTCCCTCTCTCATCCTGTTCTGAGGTTCTCCTGTTCTAGCCATCGAAGCGAGCTCTATTCTTGGTATCTAAGCTATAGTCTAGGTTAAGGTTAGAGTGTCTTTTGCTCTCAGTTAGGAAGTTTCTAGGTCTGATCTCTCCGAACGTCTTTCCTTTTCTATTGAATTAGGTGCTCCTGTGTTGCTGGTCTTTTAGACCTTCTATCCGGTTATTGATTTGACCATTATCCCCAAACCTTAGAGTTTGTGCCCTGAGTTTTGTGGCTTGATATTTCTGCAAGATTTATCATTTCATTCTTCAATACACTTTAACCATTCTGCTTCCTGCGGAAATATAAATACTATACCCTGGGATAACTTCCTAGGTGAAGTGCTACAACGAGATATATTCTGTGCGCTTGCAGAATCCTTTTTCATACATCGATATATCTTCGCGCTCTAAAAGCATTGCTACAACGTGACGCTAAGGAGTGCCAACAAGCATTTCTGGCGCCGTTGTCGGGGAAGCAATTGGCTAAAGTTATTGTTGAATTATTTGATAATCCTTACAGATTTATTAGCCACTAACCTTAGTGACCTCATCGCTGTAATACTCAGTCTATCTTTGATGTGTTTGCAGGGTAGTGCATGACTGGTTTCAACCTGCCATCAAACTTTGATCCTAATCTAGAACGCATTGGAAGAGTAGTGCGAAGGAGATACATTCCTCCTCAGATTTCACTCAGCTCAAGCAACACATTCGAGTCGTCAGCCGACTCCGAGTCCGAACCAGATTCAGGCTCATCATACTCTTCAGCTCCAGAGTCACTTGAGATAATGGCTCAGCCGAAGAAGACACTCCGTGAGTTCTCAGCCCCGTCAAGCAGCAACTTCCCGGACTGTCGAATGCACAGGAAGGCGCATTTGAGCTGAGATCTGGCCTGGTCAACATGGTCCAGGCCAGCCCTTTCTGTAGAAAGGCAATTGAGGACGCTAACGCTCACCTTCGGAACTTTCTGGAGGTATGCAGCACTATTAATCCCAATGGCACACCGATCAACAACTTCCGCCTACAACTCTTCCCATTCTCCTTGCTTGGGAAAGCCAGGGAGTGGTTCTATACCAACAAGGCATCTTTTGAAGGACGATGGCAGACTTGCGCAGACGCATTTCTGACCAAGTACTTTCCGGTGGGCAAGACCAATGCCCTCCGAGGAAAAATCACTGGTTTTCAGCAACCAGACGGAGAGTTAGTCCCAGAAGCTTGGGAGCGACTGTAAGAGTACATTGCAGCTTGCCCCCACCACGGTGTGGAAGATTGGATGATCACTCAAAACTTCTTCCAGAGCCTGAGTCGTCGATCGCAAGAGCTCTTGGATGCAGCTGCGGGAGGAGCTTTCCTCTTGCTTGATGTAGACGCAGCGAAAGAATTGATCGAAAAGATATCCTCTCACCAGAGTTGGGTGGGAGAGAGACAATCTCCCCACACAAAGGGAGTACATCAGATTGATGTCGTCGACATGCTGGCAGCTAAGATGGACCTTCTCTTGAAAAAGATGGAGTCTCCTGGTAAGTAGATGAATCAAATCATGGAGGAATGAATCACATATGAAACGCGTGGAGAAGCAGGACACTCGGGTGACAGTTGCCCGATGACGCAAGAGGAAGCCCATTTTATCGAAAACAAAAAACAATTCAGGCTTCCGTCCTCAACAGGGTTGGAATTCCAAGCCCAACTTCCCCTTCGGCCAACAGCAAGGTAAAAACTCTAACAACGGCTTTCAGCCGTCGTTAAAAGATATCTGGTATGGCCAAAAGCAAATTAACGATAGCATTAGCAAGAAATTTCTCGCTAATGATAAAGTTATGGAGTCAATGGCCTCCCAGATAGAAGCTTTTAATTCCGTTGTTAAGAACCAGCTGAGCTTCAAAAAAATGATTGAAACTCAAGTAGCTCAGCTGGCCGCATCTTGTCCTAACCCCAACGCGGGGAAGCTACCCGGGCAACCGGAGGTTCCCTTCAAGGAAAATGTTAGTGCGGTGACCACGCGGACCGGTAAGTCCACACGGGATCCACCCAATCCTCAAGATGCAGGTACCCAACAAAGAAAGCTAGTGACTCCGAGCTAGCCGCCGAAGAGGAAGACGACGAAGACCCATCCCTGTCTCGAAGGAGGGAAACGAGGCACCAAAAGCCTCTAGCGACAGCCGTGATCCCAGAAGTCCCAGGATGCCAACTATAGAATCACTCATGAAGATGGTGGAAGCCTTCACCACCAAAGAAAAGAAGAGGCATGACCGTTATCATGCACGACGAAGGATATCGAGAGCCAAAGCTCTAGAGGAGCAAGTAAAGCGCGATAAAGATGTTGAATCCAAGTCCCATCCGATCCGAAAGGAATGGCGGGTAAAAGCAGTCCCGAACGAAGAATCGGAGAGTTCTGCTCAGGACATAAAACTCGAGCCCTCGCCATAAAGTATATGGTACGTATCCATGCATTGCATATAGGATAGTTTTTTTCCCCTTCCTTTCATTTCAATTCTTTCATTTAGCATGGCATGTTTAATTTTTGAACTGTGCATCTATATCTTTGTTATGCATTGCTTAGCATATAAAAAAATGTTTTCAGCCAAAATTCAAGGCCGACCGACCCCACCTAGGTCGGCCGGCCCCACTTGTCATCAATCATGGCTAGATCACAGCAGCAAGGAATCAGCAATCGTGCATGGGCATGACACGAGGGACATAGGAGAAAATTGGGCAGGCCATCAGGCCGATCGGCCCCATGCAGGCCGGCCAGGCCTCCCTCCACCGCTCCTGTGCCATCTTCACCTACTAGAGCACGTTGCACAGGAAAGAGACCACTGACGCACGGGATGGGCACCAGCCGTGCCATGTGCAGGCCGGCCGGCCTCCCCCTGTCGCACCTCTATAAAAGCTAGTGCTCAGCTCTTCATCAACTCGCCCCAAGTGCAGGGATGCAAGCATCCTCAGCACTGCACTTCTCCCTTGCTCTAAAATCTCGAAAATCTCTAAGCAAGATTAGAGTGCAACCACAAGAAAATTCTACTGAAATCAATCTTTAAATTCTTGTGAGAACAAACTCTTTCCGGTTGAACGAGAACGTTTGTGGTGGTTGATTCCCCACAAGAACGACTAACTGAGTTGTGGTGATTAATCTCCCACAAGAACGCCTAACCACTGACTGCCTAACCCTTGATTTCCTTCAGGTATTGTAGAGCTAATCTTTTGCAGGAATCATGTGGACCAAGGCAAAAGCGACGGAACGGGGAGTGGTGACCAAGCTAGGTGTTGGTATTTTTTATGACCTACAGATAAATCCGCAAGCGTACGGATACCGATGTAGCTTTCACTCAGGAGTATTCCAGCGATCGATTTCTACGGGGAACGAGAAGTGTACTAATCCTTTAATTAATTCGTTCGAAAGGGTAATATGGGGGATATGGATGACAACGAAAAGGAAGGAAGAGATAAAAGGCTGAGGGTAGAGAGGGTACATGTGTAGCAATACTGGATATTTTGATAAATCAAGCAAGGCAGACTTGTGCAAGAGAGTTCACTTCGGGCGCCTGAAACACCACCACTCACAGAAAGGGATGAGAAGGGGAGTGGTACCGCTACCCCTAAGTCCTACAGTCCAGAACTAACATGGTGGATTACATCGGCCGAACAGGGCTGTCACCACCTGCCGGCTACCACAACTATTCTGTTGAACTGGGTGCAAACCAAGGTAACGACTAGTCTACGCACCACGCCTATACTAATAATTACTACTTCACTTGATATCAGAGCAAAGCACCCACTACTAAGTAGTGAACGAGGAACCAGCAAACAAAGCTAGCAAGACTGAATGCTTAATTAATCAGAGGGAGCCAGAGTTACCAGACAAGACCCGGATGTTACTCGAAGTTGAGCCGCATCCGCCAAGGCACAAAGTGGAAGAGAAGCCGACAGCCCCGGCTTCTCTCCCGGACTCTCACCTCACCTCTCTCCCTATTTTCTAAGTATGGGAGTGGTAGCGCTTCGCCGTAGAGCTTCTTCTCCTCTCTCTTGTTGTCTCTTGAGTGGGGGTGAAGGTCGCCTTTTATAGCCTCCCAAGCATGGATTCCTACGTAACTGTCACGCCACCATCTAGCTTAGCTTCCACGCGAAAGGGGAGGCGTAACGGCCACGGAAGTAGGCAGGCCGGCCTCATTTAGGCCGTTCGGCCTGGGTCTGTCGTCATCTGGCACCGCCTTTCTTGTGGACGCTCCTGATGATGTCTTGACGTCGGTAGTTGCTGGATTGGTGGCAGTTGTGACAGTTGGAGGCCGAACGGCCTAGGGGAGGCCAGTCGGCCTGGCCCTGACTCCTCTCGGCCCTCCGTTGCACTGACTCGCTCATCAATGGTTGCATGTTGTCCCTTGAGGCGGTTTTGGTTGCGTTGATTTGAAGCTGTCAGAGAATCCTAGGTTGGTGGGCCCTTCAATCCATGCCCTAGGCCTTTCGGGTCCTCAGATCAAACCAGCATTGATCTCACGTCTTAGGGGTGTTTGTTGATGTGTTAGTTGTCCCATGGATCAATGACGTTGCCAGATGAGGGGATTGGAGGCCGGTCGGCCTAGGCTAGGCCGGCCGGCCTGGGTTTGGCTCCATATTTGCTCTCTTTTCTCCTGTATGCTCTTGCACTCACAAATCATTCAAAACTTGTGGAACTCATTAGTATAAATGATATTAGCATGATTATCACTATATGAGCATGAATTTCGGAGAAATGTTGGCGGTAAAATCGTATAATAACGGTCGTCAACACACCCCCACACTTAGACCCTTGCTTGTCCTCAAGCGAGTAGTAGGGACTAAGATGAGACAAGACATCCAAGGAAATGGAACAAGCATAAGAAATATTCCAAGCCATACCTTGTAGTTGTGAATTTTGTAGTGTCTATCATGCCATCTTGGGTTGTTGAGGACTGGAACGATCATGAATCAAGTCACTTCAACTCTATGTGTCAGGTGGCTTGGGATTTTTCAATAAGTTTTCAAAAACAAACCTTGCATTGCTCCTCATTTGACTCTCTCAGATCTTTCAATGTGTATATGTCCTCACCAAGGCATTAACTTGCCTTTCTTCATCCTACTTCTAATGATGGCTATATGTGGAGCTCAAGGTAGGGTATGAAGATGTGGCATACTTGCATCACATGTATTGCAAATTCAAAGAGTGGATCCAAGAAGAAATCAAATCATACAATCGGATCAAGATGTGCACGTGTATGGGTATGATGGATGGTGGAAGGAATAAACAACTCCTTTGTGTGTGGTCTCTCTCCTTTAAAAAATCTTTTGAGAACATGGCTATCAGATTTTTTTTTCTTTCTTGGACCTTCATGTGTCCAACCCTTTTTTTTGCTTGGACCTTCATGTGTCCATTTTTTTTCCGATAGCCATGTCTCTTTCGTAACAATAACTGAGGAGTGAGACTTACACGTAAATGATGGAGCATTTATTTTGTGGAATGGATGGATGAATGATACAATGCTAACTTCCAGTGTAGAAGTATAGCAACGGCGCCAGAAAGCTTGTTGGTATTTCTTATGACCTACAGATAAATCCGCAAGCGTACAGATACCGATGTAGCTTTCACTCGGGAGTATTCCAGAGATCGATTTCCACGGGGAACGAGAAGTGTACTAATCCTTTAATTAATTCGTCCGAAAGGGTAATATGGGGGATATACGTGTACGTGATCTTGATCATGAAATCATGAAAAGAATTCTCATAAGGGTCGCAACAATTTGACAAAGCTCAATGCAATGACAAGTAGCATATGTGTACATGGTTTTCAAGATAACTCAACATATGGCTTTGGTAGGACTTTGGCATATCAAAGAGGAGCTTTGCAAAGGGTTTTCAAATTTTCAAATAAATTTCCTGAGCACTCAAACATTAAGAGCGAAGATCATATCATCAAACCATATCTCAAACATCAACTACTTAGATGAACATGGTTCCCTAAAAATATTTATTCACAAGTGACAAGATGAAGCGAGGAATAAAACATATGCAAGCCAAACATGGGAACATGAAGGTAGGCATAGCAAGGTGAATTATATTATCTTGAGATTGATTTTAATGATAGGGATTGACATTCAATCAAACTCATGAATTAAGGAGCGAGAGGTGGAGTGCACATACCATCGCTTTTTTTTTTCTTGTCATGTTAGCGCAGTCGATGTTGTGCGACACCTTCGTGGGGGACCTTGAATGTGTATGTTGAAGATGAGCTTGAGAGATCTCCCCCACACTTGTACTTGTGCTGGTACTGTTATTCAAAACCAAAAGGTGGAAACAAAAAGAGGGGCTCTCCTGGTTCAAGAACCAGGGAGCCTTTATTCAACATTTATGGTTTTTTTGGGCAAGATGCACGAACAAACACCATCTCCAAACCAAAGCAAGTTTGGCATAAAAGGAACTTTACTTGGGATACTCACATACCTCCCCAACACTTGGAGTTTGGATTTCTAGGCAACACAAATCAACTGTATGGAGTTCAAGCTTCCTTTCATAATGTTCCATCACCAAGACGTACTAAGGTGTTGTAGTTGATGTAGCTCTCATGCTCTTAGGCTTCACTTGTCCATCGTTCTTCTTGATCTCTACCTGAAATGGTTAGCAACCAAAAATACCTGAAGGACAACTTTATCCTAAAGACATGATCTTGCTGTTCATTCAAAGGAAAATAAATGCTAATCATCCGGGCTATCTCCCAGCAGTGCTTTGTTTATGGTCATAAGCTTGACCTTGGAAACATTCTCTTGCAGCCACCATTGGTGATGTCGTTCCCGTCTTATCACCAATTGTTGACATGTAATGAAGCTTTTAGCTGCAAGGTTAGTGCAACAGAGCAACCACGAAATTTGCAATGCTTATGGTAAACATATGCATCTACAACCAACCTTCTAAATGTTTTGTAGAAGAGGACCTTGAGGTGGTTGTAGTCCTCGTGTGTGCTCGGGGCACTAGACATGGTCTACTTTGGAGAGGCAGTGAACGAGCATGGTCTATGTAGGATTTCAGGAATGAAACTTCCATGCCCATCCAAGAGATTATTTTCTTTGTACTCCAAAGTTAGCGTTTCACAATCTTCCATGGCCCATGGCTTATCTATCTCAAGAGATTCATCAAGGCAGCTCAATCTCGATCATGATCGGGAACAACATGATATAGGTCAGTGGGAAGAGGCTCACGCTCGTTCGAGAGTGATGATGATCGTTCATCTTCACAAAGGTAAAGGGTCTCTTCCGACTCGTAATCTTTGAGAGCGGAGGCCACAACCTCAAAGAGAACAGGCTCAGAAGATGTGAACAGAGATCCATGCATCATACTCTTAAACGGGTCTAGCTTAGGGAGAGGCTTCACCATAGGATTTGTTAGACAAGAGGTAGTGGTGGCGAAGGCAGCTTTCCTAAGCCTTTCATCTAGGCTCCCAAGGGATCTGTCAAGGAATTCTTCTAGCGTGTAGCCTAGGAGAAGATCAAGATCGAGAACATTGAAGATGTGGAAGTCTAGGCTAGTCTCAATCTTGTCTATCACGAGCGGCACAGCACTTGCGACCCCCCGACATTTAAGGATGTGCCTAAAGGGACAACTCTTAAGGAGCTTGTCAGATGGTCTTAGCGAAACACTGCCCAATAGTGTGTATGCTAAGTGCCATGGCAAAACATTAACCTCCATGATGGGGTTAAGATGGGCTTCTACGGTTATTCCCCTTATGGAACAAGGCAGGATCATAGAAGGAGAGCTAATCCAAATTTCTTCGGAATAGCATCTCGCTCCATACAACCATTCCTCATTCCTAGCCTCTATGAGATATGATACGTTATGAGGATCGGGAGGCAGAGGAGTTACCGTAGGCCTATGGGAAGGATCTGTCAAAGAATTTTTAGAGTAATGAATTTGGACATAAGAGGGTGTTGGTTCAGGGAGAGTATCGGAGAGATGTGCTACGATTGGTGTGGATTCTTGTGATGCTTTCACATCTTCCGACGCGGATGTCTCTTGTATGGCCTCCTCAGGAATTTCTTCCGTGAATTCATCATAGATCCCAGTGTAGGGGGTGTTCTCTAGAATTTTGTCTAGAATGGCTCTCCCCTCACTAGGTGTCAAATGAGTGAAAGATCCTTCTTAGGACTAATCTAGGAATTTAGCTGATTCAATTTCGAGACCTCTTCTAAAAAGCATTAGAAGGATGGGTTCAGGCATCCCTAGATCAGATCCTACGGCTATAAGATAGGTAAATCGAGCTCAAGCGGCCCCTAGTGATTCTCCTTGCCTTTGTTTGAAGGTAAGGGCCTCGGTTCGAAGGTCAGCGACCCGAGATCTAGGGAAGAAGGTTAGGCAGAATTTATCTCGTACTGTCTCCCAACTTCCCTCCACTCTCTCAAGATAGTGATCACACCATTTCTTTGCTTGACCCGTCAAAGAGAAGAAAAACACCTTCCATTTCAGAGATTGTTGGGTCATCCCCGTAACACGAGACATGAGAAAATTTGCTCAAATCCCCATAAGTGAACATAAGGATACTCGAAGCTGAGCCGCATCCGCCGAGGCACAAAGTGGAAGAGAAGCCGACAGCCCCGGCTTCTCTCCCGGACTCTCACCTCACCTCTCTCCCTATTTTCTAAGTATGGGAGTGGTAGCGCTTCGCCGTAGAGCTTCTTCTCCTCTCTCTTGTTGTCTCTTGAGTGGGGGTGAAGGGCACCTTTTATAGCCTCCCAAGCATGGATTCCTACGTAACTGTCACGCCACCATCTAGCTTAGCTTCCATGCGAAAGGGGAGGTGTAACGTCCACGGAAGTAGACCGGCCGGACCTCATCTAGGCCGTTCGGCCTGGGTCTGTCGTCATCTGGCACCGCCTTTCTTGTGGACGCTCCTGATGATGTCTTGACGTCGGTAGTTGCTGGATTGGTGGTAGTTGTGACAGTTGGAGGCCGAACGGCCTAGGGGAGGCCAGTCGGCCTGGCCCTGACTCCTCTCGGCCCTCCGTTGCACTGACTCGCTCATCAACGGTTGCATGTTGTCCCTTGAGGCGGTTTTGGTTGCATTGATTTGAAGCTGTCAGAGAATCCTAGGTTGGTGGGCCCTTCAATCCATGCCCTAGGCCTTTCGGGTCCTCAGATCAAACCAGCATTGATCTCACGTCTTAGGGGTGTTTGTTGATGTGTTAGTTGTCCCATGGATCAATGACGTTGCCAGATGAGGGGATTGGAGGCCGGTCGGCCTAGGCTAGGCCGGCCGGCCTGGGTTTGGCTCCATATTTGCTCTCTTTTCTCCTGTATGCTCTTGCACTCACAAATCATTCAAAACTTGTGGAACTCATTAGTATAAATGATATTAGCATGATTATCACTATATAAGCATGAATTCTGGAGAAATCGTATAATAACGGCCGTCAACACTAGGCTCATCAAGTTCAGGGCGATCCCGAAGCTCCTCTAATTCCTGGGAAACTATGTCTATTGATTGATCTCAATAGGACACAGTGTCCCAGGAGAGCAAAACGCAAGAAGTGCCCTAGAACAGGCTCTGTATCCGGATCATGACCCGGGTTGAGCACATCATTGCCAGGACCGAAGAAGAAAGAGCAATGCTTGACAAGCTCTAGAAACGCGTTTTCAGCCACTGCTAAGTACTTCGACGCCATGCTGCTAATCAAGACCGGTCTCGGGGGAGACATGGTACGGGCGTTCAACAATGCCGAATGGCAAAACTTCTACCCCGTATCAGAAACAGGTTCGCATTTTCTGACTATGGAGTTTCCGATGAGTTTGAAAGTTGAGGTTCTTCCCAATGAGACAAACATCCGTTTTCGGTTTTTCAATGAGGATTTTATCTTGAGTGCCGAAACAGCTCAGTGAGGCTCTTGGTTTCCACAAGAGATGCATCATTGACGCTAACCTTTTGGTGACTAACCACCAGTACAACCATGCCCAATGGTGGGATAGCACAAGTGAGCCTCTCTCTAGGAAAAACAACATCACTTCTATCCATGACCCCACGCTTCGCTTTCTGGCAAAATGGATTGCCATGGTGGTCCATCCATGCGCTGATTTGTGTCTTTACCTTTTGCCTGATTTAGAGTGCATTTATGCCATGGTGAAGAAAATTCGTTTCTCGCCTGTCATGAGCATGCTCGATGACTGGCAAAGGTTAGTCACTGGACGAGCCACGATTGACATAACCTCTCTGGTCACTCGCATTGCCACCCATGTTGGTGCTTTGCAGGGCGCTCAAGTTTCCTTCCTACCCACTTCACAGGAGTATCAATCTTGCATCGGTTTAGACTTGATTCGTGAAGGCCGTGGCCATACTCTTTTTATGTGCTACCCGATTTCATCGATGAAGTAGAGCTTCTATGCCTGGCTCTTTCGTTGAAATCAGTGAAAAGTCTAACCTTGCAGCTCAGGAGAAGGGAACCCGCTCGCCACAGTGTCGCAGGACCCATGACACATGGCAGGCGCGCTAGGCATGATAGCGAAGCCGGAACATCTACCACACCTCAGCCCGAGTACCACCACCACCAGCAGCCTGAGTACCACCATCAGCAGTAGCATTAGGAAACGTACGACTACTACCAAGAGACAGGACCGCAAGTCAGACCATCTGCGTCGGCTAGGTATGACTATGAGAACCCGGTCGCCCGGGGAATCTCGGAGCTCAATGCCAGGCTGGACACGGTGAGCTTACAACAGCAGCAGATCAGCGACGACCTCGAGCACAACACCGACCTCACCCAGCAGAACTGGGGATGACCACATCCCTCCAGATCGACCTTGGCGGCTTCTTCAGCTACATGCACTATGACCCCAACCAGTACTACCAGTGAGCTTCATCGAAGCTTGGGGGAGTCCCTGGTAAGTTCGAAAGTACCCCCATTTGCCTTGCCTTGCCTTGCCTTGTCGTGATAATAATAATAATAATAATATAAAAATAATAATAATAAATAGAGTAACAAATAAATGTTGAATAAAAGCTCCAAAAATTCTTTATGTATGGAAGTATGGTTGATAACCTTGGGAATGATGAATTGTTGCTCTGTTTATGCCCTCTAAGTGCCTCGTGCTTAATCCTTTACTTTCTAAGTATTTGAGTTTGTTGGCATTTAAGGATCCATCATGATTAAACTGTGGGAGTAAAGCACATGTTCATTATCTAAGTTGTTGTGAGTTTAGATATGGTTTGCTTTGAAGTATAACTGTATGCTTAGTAAAAAACCTCTCGGAAGTTTTATAAAAATTTTACATGGTAAATCGTCCCCGATGGTTTAAATGTCCCATCCAGAGCCTAAATGGTTATATCTCATGAGCTACCATATGCTATCCTGAGTTGCTTTAAGTCCTGTCGAATGGCTAAGTCCGCTCGCACAAGGCACTTGTCGTCTACCGGTCTTTCCATCCACCTCATTAACAGCCTCAAAGATGTCCGACTAATCAATTTCCCGCTCCAGGGTTGATATCCACCGTCGCTGACATACACTCGCAACATCCCCATCACCAAGCTCATCCCAAAAGTCCGCAAATACTCCATGCAAAGTTAAAATCCTCTCTGTTACCAAATGAGAGAAGATATGCATTAGAAAGAGAGAGAGAGAGAGAGAGAGAGAGAGAGAGAGAGAGAGAGAAAGAAGTTGGAGACAATGTGTTGGCACTCCTTAGCGTCACGTTTTAGCAACGCTGAAGAGCGCGAAGATATATGTCGTTGTATGCAAAATTAATTCTGCAAGTGCACAGAATATATCTCGTTGTAGCACTTCACCTCGGGAGTAACCCCAGGGTATCGTATTTATATTTCCGCAGGGAAGCAGATGGTTAAAGTGTATTGAAGAATGAAATGATATATCTTGCCAGAAATATCAAGCCACAAACGCAGGGGCACAAACTCTAGGTATGGGGGGATAATGGTCAAATGAATGACCGGATAGAAGGTCTAGAAGACCAGCGACACATGGAGCACCTATTTCTAAAGAAAAGGAAAGACGTTGGGTGAGACCGGACCTAGACACTTCCTAACTCAGAGCAAAAGGCACTCTAGCCTTGGTCTAGACTCTAGCTTATATACCGGGAATAGAGCTCGCTTCGACGGCTAGAACGGGAGAACCTCAGAACGTGGTGAGAGAGGGGGTTCTCCGGGCTCAGCAATACTGTTATGAATACACCCGAACGTGGTGGACTATGAAGGACGGACAGGGCTGTCACCACTTGCCGCCTACCACTGCAGTTCTGTGGGGTGCAACACACTTCGTAGTTAATCAACAAGCCAGACACCACGTCTGCACTCGATAATTAAGGCGAGCAAACCCGTCTACCCTAAGGCGTCAAGAGAAATCCCCGTCTACCCTAAGGCGTCTTACGGCCCGATCAAGGCGAGCAAACCCGCGAGATAAAGTCTGGTAGAGCTATAAACTCTAAACTAAAACTAAAGGGGATAGAACTTTGCTGTAAAGAGAGCAAGATCTTTACTCTAAAAGAAGAGCAAGACAAAAAGATAAAAGACAAACTTAAGCTCTGAAGTAAGAAAGTAATTGTATAAATAAACTTTTCAAAAGAAGGAAAGGATACAAGAGCTTTACCAGAACTCCGAAGACTCCAAAGATCCGAGCTAAGCTCGACTCGACTCTACTCCCAACTCTAATCCTAATCTAAGAAATGCAAAAGATATAAGGACTCCCTTCAAGTAGAGACTTGAGTAATGTAGTGTGTGTCTTCCCAAGGTGGATGAGCTGCCTTTTATAGCCTCCAGGGGGTGGATGCCAGCGTCATTAGCACGCCATGGACTTGCTTAAGCTTCACGCGAAGGAGGAGACGTGGCGGCCGCAGAAGGAGGCCGATCGGCCTCATCTAGGCCGGCCGGCCTGGTCCTGGTGCCACTTGGCACCGACCTTTGCAGGAACGGCCCTGATGCTCTCCTGAAGTCGGTTTTAGTTGCGTTTAGTTGAAGCTTGTCCGAGAATCCTAGGATGTGGGCCCTTCAGTCCATGTGCTTCCCACTCTAGGCCTTCCGGGTCCTTGTATCAAACCGACGTTGATTGCACGTCTCCTGATCATCTTGGGTGCTTAACATATGTTGTGGATCAGTGACGTGGCCAGACATGGCCAGGGGAGACCGGTCGGCCTGGCCTAGGCCGGCCGGCCTGGCTCTCAGCCAGGTTTGGCCTTGGTTTCTCCTGATTTGTCCTACAAGCACAACTCATCCAAAACTTGTGGAATTTGTCAATGAAAGCACTTTTATGTATGGAATATGGTAGGATCATCCTCATTTTACCGAAATGTTGACGGTCACTACGAGGTTATAATGGCCGTCAACACACCCCCAAGCTTAGACTCTTGCTCATCCTCGAGCAAGGCTAAACTCTAGGTTCAGTGGGTCAGGAGTTGCTTCAATGTGTATACTCTCTAAGCACCCTATGCTTAAGCCAAAACTCAACAAATCAATTGAATAAGTTGGCGTAAAAGAGAACTCATACCATGGTTCAACGTGGAGCGGCACGGTTCACGTCTTGGGCTGTTGAGAGCCTGAACGGTCATTTTCAAAGTATTTCCTGCAACTTTTCAGGTTCCATCTCGGAGATATAAATTTTTGAAAAAGATGGTTCAATCATTTCCCAATGGTATTCTCGAGTCACTCAAGGTGTTTAATCCTCACTTTTGGTCGGATTGACCAACTTTTCCCTACACTCAGGCTGAAGTGGAGTTGTAGGTAGGGTAAGAGTGGCATACCTTGGTTACTTCTGTTGTCGAGTCGAAGAGTGGTTCGCGAGCGATGACACTCGTCACATTCCGGTCTTTGGAATTCATGGGTTCAAGTGGAGAGGGAGAAGGTGTGATGCTCAAAGGTCTTGGGACTCCTTATTTTCTCTCTCTCATATTTTTGAGATGTTTCTCTCTTCTTCTTTCTTCTCTCTTTTTTTCGAATGGAGCATTGTCTCCAACTTCTCTTTTTTTCGAATACATCTCTTCTCTTACTTTGGTAACAAAGAGGAATTCAACTTTGTATGGAGTAATTGAGGACCTTTGGGGTGAGCTTTGTGATGAGGTGAGTATATGTCATCGACGGTGGACGTAAACCCCGGAGCGGGACTTTGACTAGTCTGACATTTTGAGGCTGAGGTGGATGGGAAGACCGGTAAATGACAAGTGCCTTCTGCAAGCGGACTTCACCATTTGACAAGACTCAAAGCAACTCAAGATAGCATATGGTAATTCATAACATGTATAACTGTTTAGGCTCTGGATAGGACATTTAAACCATCGGGGAAGATTCACCAAGTAATATTTTATAAAAACTTCCGAGAGGTTCCTTACTAAGCATGCAATTATACATTGAAACAAACCATATCAAAACTCACAATAACTTAAACAATGAACAAGTGCTCTTACTCCCACAGTTTTATCATGATGGATCCTTAAATGCCAACGAACTCAAATACTCAAAGAGTAAAGGACTAAGCACGAGGCACTTAGAGGGCATAAACAGAGCAACTTTTCATCATTCCATAGGTTCTCAACCATAATTCCATACATAAAGACACCTTTTGGAGCTTTTATTATGTTTTTGTTTTTTTAAATATATTTATTATTATTTTATTTTATTGTATCATAGCAAGGCAAGGAAAGGCAAGGCGCTTTCGAACATACCTGAGACACCCCAAGCTTCGCTAAAGCTCACTGGTAGTACTGGTTAGGGTCGTAGTGCATGTAGTCGAGTATAGCAGAGCTGCATTCCTCGGTCAGCTGTACCGACTCCCTTGTGGGTAGAGTCCGCTTATTGCTAAGTATATCCTTGATATACTTGGCATATGTCGGGACCTGCAAAGCATCAAGAAGTGGCATATTGATGTATACCTTCTTGATTACCTCGACGAACTTGTCAAATTGTTCGTCGGCCATGGGTCTTCTCCTCCGTTCCGGGAATGGGAGGGAAGTGGGATCTCGGCTGTCGCTTGAGGCTTGTGGTGCCTCGTTCCCCTCCTTTGAGACAGGGATGGTTTCCTCGTCGTCTACCTCTTCGGCGGTCGGCTCAGCGTTGCTAGCTTCCTTCTGTCGGGTACCTGTATCTTGAGGATTATGTGGATCCCGTGTGGACTTGCCAGTCCGCGTGGTCACCGCACTAACATTTTCCTTGCAAGGAACCTCCGGTTGCCCGGGTAGCTTTCCCGCATTTGGGTTAGGACAAGATGCAGCCAGCTGAGCCACTTGAGTTTCAATCATTTTGTTGAAGCTCAGCTGGTTCTTAACGACAGAATTGAAAGCTTCTACCTGGGAGGCCATCGAATCCATAACTTTATCATTAGCAAGAAATTTCTTGCTAATGCTATCGTTAATTTGTTTTTGGCCATACCAGATGTCCTTCAACGACGGTTGAAAACCGTTGTTAGAGCCATTACCTTGCTGTTGGCCGAAGGGAAAATTGGGCTTGGAATTCCAACCTTGTTAAGGACGGAAGCCTGAATTATTGTTATTTCCAATGAAGCAGGCTTTCTCTTGTGTCATCGGGCAGCTGGTACCCGAGTGTCCTGTTTCTCCACATGTTTCACATGTGATTCGGTCTTCCACAATCAGACTCATCTCCTTTCCGGGAGATTCTATCTTCTTCAAGAGAAGGTCCGTCTTAGCGTCCAGCATGTCGACGGAGTCAATCTGGTGTACTCCCTTGGTGCGGGGAGCTTGTCTCTCTCCTACCCAACTTTGGTGAGAGGATATTTTCTCAATTAGTGCCTTCACAGCGTCTACATCTAGCGAGAGGAAAGCTCCTCCCGCAGCTGCATCCAAGTGCTCTTGCGATCGGCGGCTCAGGCTGTGGAAGAAGTTTTGAGTGATCAACCAATCTTCCACACCATGGTGGGGGCAGGCTGCAATGTACTCTTGCAGTCGCTCCCAAGCTTCTGGGACTGGCCCTCCGTCTAGCTGCTGAAAGCTAGTGATTTTTCCTCGGAGGGTGTTGGTCTTGCCCATCGGAAAATACTTGGTCAGAAATGCGTCGGCGGATGTCTGCCAGCGTCCTTCAAAGGATGCTTTGTTGGCATAGAACCACTCCTTGGCTTTCCCAAGTAAAGAAAATGGGAAGAGCTGTAGGCGGATGTTGTTGATCGGTGTGCCCTTGGGATCAATAGTGCAACACACCTCCAGAAAATTCCAAAGGTGAGCGTTAGCATCCTCAATTGCCTTTCCGCAGAAAGGACTGGCCTGGACCATGTTGACTAGGCCAGACCTCAGCTCAAATCCACCTTCCTGTGCGTTTGACAGTCCCGGAAAGTTGCTGCTTGACGGGGCTGAGAACTCACAGAGTGTCTTCTTCGGCTGAGCCATCTCTGGTGATTCTGGGGCCGAAGAATATGATGAACCTATGTCTGGTTCGGACTCGGAGTCGGATGACGACTCGAAATTGTTGCTTGAGCTGAGTGAAATCTGAGGAGGTACGACACTTTTGCGCACTACTCTTCCAATGCGTTCTGGATTAGGATCAAAGTTTAATGGTAGGTTGAAACCAGTCATGCACTACCCTGTAAACACATCAAAAATAGACGAATGTTGTAGTGGTGAGGTCACTAAGGTTAGTGGTTTGGTAAATCTGTAAAGATTATCAAATAATTCAACAATAACTTTAGCCAATTGCTTCCCCGGCAACGGCGCCAGAAATGCTTGTTGGCACTCCTTAGCGTCACATTTTAGCAACGCTCAAAACGTGAAGATATATGTCGTTGTATGCAAAATTAATTCTGCAAGCGCATAGAATATATCTCATTGTAGCACTTCACCTCGGGAGTAACCCCAGGGTATCGTATTTATATTTACGTAGGGAAGCAGATGGTTAAAGTGTATTGAAGAATGAAATGATATATCTTGCCAGAAATATCAAGCCACAAACCCAGGGGCACAAACTCTAGGTTTGGGGGGATAATGGTCAAATGAATGACCGGATAGAAGGTCTAGAAGACCAGCGACCCACGGAGCACCTATTTCTAAAGAAAAGGAAAGACGTTGGGAGAGACCGGACCTAAACACTTCCTAACTCAGAGCAAAAGGCACTCTAGCCTTGGTCTAGACTCTAGCTTAGATACCGAGAACAGAGCTCGCTTCGACGGCTAGAACGGGAGAACCTCAGAACGGGCTGAGAGAGGGGGTTCTCCGGGCTCAGCACTACTGTTATGAATACACCCGAACGTGGTGGACTACGAAGGATGGACAGGGCTGTCACCTCCTGCCGCCTACCACTGCAGTTCCGTGGGGTGCAACACACTTCCTAGTTAATCAACAAGCCAGACACCACGTCTGCACTCGATGATTAAGATTTCTCTTGAGGCCTGTCAGAGAAATCCCCGTCTTCCCTAAGGCGTCTTACGGCCCGGTCAAGGCGAGCAAACCCGCGAGATAAAGCCCTGTAGAGCTAAACTAAACTCTAAACTAAAACTAAAGGGGATAGAACTTTGCTCTAAAGAGAGCAAGATCTTTACTCTAAAAGAAGAGCAAGACAAAAAGATAAAAGATAAACTTAAGCTCTGAAGTAAGAAAGTAATTGTATTAATAAACTCTTCAAAAGAAGGAAAGGATACAAGAGCTTTACCAGAACTCCGAAGACTCCGAAGATCCAAGCTAAGCTCGACTCGACTCTACTCCCAACTCTAATCCTAATCTAAGAAATGAAAAAGATACAAGGACTCCCTTCAAGTAGAGACTTGAGTAATGTAGTGTGTGTCTTCCCAAGGTGGATGAGCTGCCTTTTATAGCCTCCAGGGGGTGGATGCTAGCGTCATTAGCACGCCAAGGACCTGCTTAAGCTTCACGCGAAGGAGGAGATGTGGCGGCTACAGAAGGAGGCCGGCTGGCCTGGTCCTGGTGCCACTTGGCACCGACCTTTGCAGGAACGGCCCTGATGCTCTCCTGAAATCAGTTTTAGTTGCGTTTAGTTGAAGCTTGTCCGAGAATACTAGGATGTGGGCCCTTCAATCCATGTGCTTCCCACTCTAGGCCTTTCGGGTCCTTGGATCAAACCGACGTTGATTGCACATCTCCTGATCATCTTGGGTGCTTAGCATATGTTGTGGTTCAGTGACGTGGCCAGACATGGCCAGGGGAGGCCGGTCGGCCTGGCCTAGGCCGGCCGGCCTGGCTCTAAGCCAGGTTTGACCCTGGTTTCTCCTGATTTGTCCTACAAGCACAACTCATCCAAAACTTGTGGAATTTGTTAGTGAAAGCACTTTTATGTATGGAATATGGTATGATCATTCTCATTTTACCAAAATGTTGACGGTCACTACAAGGCTATAATGGCCGTCAACACGCCCCGAAGCTTAGACTCTTGCTCGTCCTCGAGCAAGGCTAAACTCTAGATTCGGCGGGTCAGGAGTTGCTTCAATGTGTATACTCTCTAAGTACCCTGTGCTTAAGCCAAAACTCAACAAATCAATTGAATAAGTTGGCATAAAAGAGAACTCATACCATGGTTCAACGTGGGGCGGCACGGTTCACGTCTTGGGCTGTTGAGAGCCTGAACGGTCATTTTCAAAGTATTTCCTGCAACTTTTCAGGTTCCATCTCGGAGATATGAATTTTTGCAAAAAGATGGTTCAATCATTTCCCGATGGTACTCTCGAGTCACTCAAGGTGTTTAATCCTCACTTTTGGTCGGATTGACCAACTTTTCCCTACACTCAGGCTGAAGTGGAGTTGTAGGTAGGGTAAGAGTGGCATACCTTGGTTACTTCTGTTGTCGAGTCGAAGAGTGGTTCGCGAGCGATGACACTCGTCACATTCCGGTCTTTGGAATTCATGGGTTCAAGTGGAGAGGGAGAATGTGTGATGCTCAAAGGTCTTGGGACTCCTTATTTTCTCTCTCTCATATTTTTGAGATGTTTCTCTCTTCTTCTTTCTTCTCTCTTTTTTTCGAATGGAGCATTGTCTCCAACTTCTCTTTTTTTCGAATACATCTCTTCTCTTACTTTGGTAACAAAGAAGAATTCAACTTTGTATGGAGTAATTGAGGACCTTTGGGGTGAGCTTTGTGATGAGGTGAGTATATGTCATCGACGGTGGACGTCAACCCCGGAGCGGGACTTTGACTAGTCTGACATTTTGAGGCTGAGGTGGATGGGAAGACCGGTAAATGACAAGTGCCTTCTGCAAGCGGACTTCGCCATTTGACAAGACTCAAAGCAACTCAAGATAGCATATGGTAGTTCATAAGATGTATAACTGTTTAGGCTCTGGATAGGACATTTAAACCATCAGGGAAGATTCACCAAGTAATATTTTATAAAAACTTCCGAGAGGTTCCTTACTAAGCATGCAATTATACATCGAAACAAACCATATCAAAACTCACAATAACTTAAACAATGAACAAGTGCTCTTACTCCCACAGTTTTATCATGATGGATCCTTAAATGCCAACGAACTCAAATACTCAAAGAGTAAAGGACTAAGCACGAGGCACTTAGAGGGCATAAACAGAGCAACTTTTCATCATTCCATAGGTTCTCAACCATAATTCCATACATAAAGACACCTTTTGGAGCTTTATTATGTTTTTGTTTTTTAAATATATTTATTATTATTTTATTTTATTTTATCATAGCAAGGCAAGGCAAGGCAAGGCGCTTTCGAACATACCTGAGACACCCCAAGCTTCGCTAAAGCTCACTGGTAGTACTGGTTGGGGTCGTAGTGCATGTAGTCGAGTATAGCAGAGCTGCATTCCTCGGTCAGCTGTACTGACTCCCTTGTGGGTAGAGTCCGCTTATTGCTAAGTATATCCTTGATATACTTGGCATATGTCGGGACCTGCAAAGCATCAAGAAGTGGCATATTGATGTATACCTTCTTGATTACCTCGACGAACTTGTCAAATTGTTTGTCGGCCATGGGTCTTCTCCTCCTTTCCGGGAATGGGAGGGAAGTGGGATCTCGGCTGTCGCTTGAGGCTTGTGGTGCCTCGTTCCCCTCCTTTGAGACAGGGATGGTTTCCTCGTCGTCTTCCTCTTCAGCGGTCGGCTCAGCGTGGCTAGCTTCCTTCTGTCGGGTACCTGTATCTTGAGGATTATGTGGATCCCGTGTGGACTTGCCAGTCCGCGTGGTCACCACACTAACATTTTCCTTGCAAGGAACCTCCGGTTGCCCAGGTAGCTTTCCCGCATTTGGGTTAGGACAAGATGCAGCCAGCTGAGCCACTTGAGTTTCAATCATTTTGTTGAAGCTCAGCTGGTTCTTAACGACAGAATTGAAAGCTTCTACCTGGGAGGACATCGACTCCATAACTTTATCATTAGCAAGAAATTTCTTGCTAATGCTATCATTAATTTGTTTTTGGCCATACCAGATGTCCTTCAACGACGGTTGAAAACCGTTGTTAGAGCCATTACCTTGCTGTTGGCCGAAGGGGAAATTGGGCTTGGAATTCCAACCTTGTTAAGGACGGAAGCCTGAATTATTGTTATTTCCAATGAAGCAGGCTTTCTCTTGTGTCATCGGGCAGCTGGTACCCGAGTGTCCTGTTTCTCCACATGTTTCACATGTGATTCGGTCTTCCACAATCAGACTCATCTCCTTTCCGGGAGATTCTATCTTCTTCAAGAGAAGGTCCATCTTAGCGTCCAACATGTCGACAGAGTCAATCTGGTGTACTCCCTTGGTGCGGGGAGCTTGTCTCTCTCCTACCCAACTTTGGTGAGAGGATATTTTCTCAATTAGTGCCTTCACAGCGTCTACATCTAGCGACAGGAAAGCTCCTCCCGCAGCTGCATCCAAGTGCTCTTGCGATCGGCGGCTCAGGCTGTGGAAGAAGTTTTGAGTGATCAACCAATCTTCCACACCATGGTGGGGGCCGGCTGCAATGTACTCTTGCAGTCGCTCCCAAGCTTCTGGGACTGGCCCTCCGTCTAGCTGCTGAAAGCTAGTGATTTTTCCTCGGAGGGTGTTGGTCTTGCCCACCGGAAAATACTTGGTCAGAAATGCGTCGGCGCATGTCTGCCAGCGTCCTTCAAAGGATGCTTTGTTGGCATAGAACCACTCCTTGGCTTTCCCAAGTAAAGAAAATGGGAAGAGCTGTAGGCGGATGTTGTTGATCGGTGTGCCCTTGGGATCAATAGTGCAACACACCTCCAGAAAATTCCGAAGGTGAGCGTTAGCATCCTCAATTGCCTTTCCGCAGAAAGGACTGGCCTGGACCATGTTGACTAGGCCAGACCTTAGCTCAAATCCACCTTCCTGTGCGTTTGACAGTCCCGGAAAGTTGCTACTTGACGGGGCTGAGAACTCACGGAGTGTCTTCTTCGGCTGAGCCATCTCTGGTGATTCTGGGGCCGAAGAATATGATGAACCTATGTCTGGTTCGGACTCGGAGTCGGATGACGACCCGAAATTGTTGCTTGAGCTGAGTGAAATCTGAGGAGGTACGACACTTTTGCGCACTACTCTTCCAATACGTTCTGGATTAGGATCAAAGTTTAATGGTAGGTTGAAACCAGTCATGCACTACCCTGTAAACACATCAAAAATAGACGAATGTTGTAGTGGTGAGGTCACTAAGGTTAGTGGTTTGGTAAATCTGTAAAGATTATCAAATAATTCAATAATAACTTTAGCCAATTGCTTCCCCGGCAACGGCGCCAGAAATGCTTGTTGGCACTCCTTAGCGTCACATTTTAGCAACGCTCAAAAACGTGAAGATATATGTCGTTGTATGCAAAATTAATTCTGCAAGCGCATAGAATATATCTCATTGTAGCACTTCACCTCGGGAGTAACCCCAGGGTATCGTATTTATATTTACGTAGGGAAGCAGATGGTTAAAGTGTATTGAAGAATCAAATGATATATCTTGCCAGAAATATCAAGCCACAAACCCAGGGGCACAAACTCTAGGTTTGGGGGGATAATGGTCAAATGAATGACCGGATAGAAGGTCTAGAAGACCAGCGCCCCACGGAGCACCTATTTCTAAAGAAAAGGAAAGACGTTGGGAGAGACCGGACCTAAACACTTCCTAACTCAGAGCAAAAGGCACTCTAGCCTTGGTCTAGACTCTAGCTTAGATACCGGGAACAGAGCTCGCTTCGACGGCTAGAACGGGAGAACCTCAGAATGGGCTGAGAGAGGGGGTTCTCCGGGCTCAGCACTACTGTTATGAATACACCCGAACGTGGTGGACTACGAAGGACGGACAGGGCTGTCACCTCCTGCCGCCTACCACTGCAGTTCCGTGAGGTGCAACACACTTCCTAGTTAATCAACAAGCCAGACCCCATGTCTGCACTCGATGATTAAGATTTCTCTTGAGGCCTGTTTAGAGAAATCCCCGTCTTCCCTAAGGCGTCTTACGGCCCAGACAAGGCGAGCAAACCCGCGAGATAAAGCCCTGTAGAGCTAAACTAAACTCTAAACTAAAACTAAAGGGGATAGAACTTTGCTCTAAAGTGAGCAAGATCTTTACTCTAAAAGAAGAGCAAGACAAAAAGATAAAAGATAAACTTAAGCTCTAAAGTAAGAAAGTAATTGTATTAATAAACTCTTCAAAAGAAGGAAATGATACAAGAGCTTTACCAAAACTCCGAAGACTCCGAAGATCCAAGCTAAGCTCGACTCGACTCTACTACCAACTCTAATCCTAATCTAAGAAATGAAAAAGATACAAGGACTCCCTTCAAGTAGAGACTTGAGTAATGTAGTGTGTGTCTTCCCAAGGTGGATGAGCTGCCTTTTATAGCCTCCAGGGGGTGGATGCTAGCGTCATTAGCACGCCAAGGACCTGCTTAAGCTTCACGCGAAGGAGGAGATGTGGCGGCTACAGAAGGAGGCCGGCTGGCCTGGTCCTGGTGCCACTTGGCACCGACCTTCGCAGGAACGGCCCTGATGCTCTCCTGAAATCAGTTTTAGTTGCGTTTAGTTGAAGCTTGTCCGAGAATCCTAGGATGTGGGCCCTTCAATCCATGTGCTTCCCACTCTAGGCCTCCCGGGTCCTTGGATCAAACCGACGTTGATTGCACGTCTCCTGATCATCTTGGGTGCTTAGCATATGTTGTGGTTCAGTGACGTGGCCAGACATGGCCAGGGGAGGCCGGTCGGCCTGGCCTAGGCCGGCCAGCCTGGCTCTAAGCCAGGTTTGACCCTGGTTTCTCCTGATTTGTCCTACAAGCACAACTCATCCAAAACTTGTGGAATTTGTTAGTGAAAGCACTTTTATGTATGGAATATGGTATGATCATTCTCATTTTACCAAAATGTTAACAGTCACTACGAGGCTATAATGGCCGTCAACACGCCCCGAAGCTTAGACTCTTGCTCGTCCTCGAGCAAGGCTAAACTCTAGATTCGGCGGGTCAGGAGTTGCTTCAATGTGTATACTCTCTAAGTACCCTGTTGTTGGCACTCCTTAGCCTAACTAAAATCCGCAAGCGCACGGAGTCCAATGTAGCCTTTCACCAGGGGAGTAAGAACCTGGATATCGAATCCAAGGAACGGTAGACGCGACTAGCCTAGAACTTTTCTAACCGGATCCACCAAGGAGAAAAAGGATAAATGGGTAGAGAGCTTGACTTTAGTTAGCTACTCGTTACCCCAGACAAACTATCGATACCTAACCTGATCTGCTTCGACGGCTAGAACGGGAAGAACTCAGAACGGGGTGAGAGAGGGGTTCTTCCGGGCTCAGCACTACTGTTATGAGTACACCCAAACGTGGTGGAGTACAAAGGACGGACAGGGCTGTCACCACCTGCCGCCTACCACTGCAGTTCCGTGGGGTGCAACACAACCTGAGGTGACTAGCCAGCACAGGCACCACGCCTAAGCTTTCAGTCACTGACCTCCACCCAACACGAAGGGCTATAGAGGAAACCCCAAACAAGAGTCGCTGTCACTCGCGCAGACTCAGGTACCCACAGATCAAGATAAATATGATAACTTGCTGAAAGTAAGTTGTAAACTAGTGAGGTACTAAAGGCAAGAGACCGAGGACTTACTGAAGATAACTCTTGAATATATTCCTCGGGGGCGGAAATGTTGAGACGAGACCGAGAGAGAAATCCCGAACTCCCTCTACAAAGCTCGGCTGTCACCCGAGCAACTCACCCACTCTCTCCCTACTCTACTCTAAAGATGAGAACTCAAACTCACTAAGCTACTCTTCTCTCCTTTGGATGATTTGATGGATGATTTCTCAAGGTGAAGGAGGGTCCCTTTTATAGCTTCCAGGGGCGGTTGCAGGCGTCAAGTGTAAGCTAACACTCTGCTTCACTGCCACGCGAAGGGGGACAGGTGGCGGCCTCTGGGGGAGGCCGGCCGGCCTAGGCCAGGCCGATCGGCCTGGCCTTGCTGCCCCGTGGCACCGCCTTCTTCAGGGACGCTCTGGATTGCACCCGGAGGTCGGTAACGTTTGCGTTGGATTGAAGTTGTCCGAGAATCCAATGTTGGTGGGCCCTTCAATCCATGCATATGTAGCTTAGGCCTTTCGGGTTCTTTGGATCAAACCGACGTTGATCGCACGTCTCATGATCATCTGAGTTGTGTTTGTGATCTTCTGGACCCAGGACGTGGCAACTGGCCACAGAAGGGGGCCGGCCGGCCTGGCATAGGCTGGCCGGCCTGGCTTTGTGTCAAACATGGCTCAGCTTTTGCTTGCTTGCTCCTGCACTCACAAATTATACAAAACTTGTGGAACTCATTAGAAATAATCAATTTTACTTTGTTATGAGCAAGATGAGCCTGAAATGTGACGGAATGTTGGTGGTGAAACCGTATCGTAACGACCACCAACACGCCCCCCTACCTGAACTTTGCTAGTCCCTTAGCAAAGAATGAATTAAATCACCAGGACTTTCGCAAAATCAGGGTCATGAGCTCAAGGTATACACAAGTCATATTTCTGAGTTTTCTTTCATACCTTGGATTCTGGTGGCTAACACCCTCATCTTCATCAATTGAGTCTTAGAACAACTCTTTGATTGGTCGAGCACTTCCTCCTCTTGGCATTTGGAGTTTTTGATAATTTTATAAAGAAAACGAGGCATTCCCTTGTTATTTCTCAACATCTCTCAATCACTCATAGTGTTTAAATCCTCACCTAGGCTTAGAATCAAGCCTCTCTATGTTATATGGTGGAGCTTGGGAGATGTTGCTCACTCTTCTTTGTTTATTTTGCGAGATCGAAGAACTTGTCTAATCATTCCTACTACTCATACATCTTGGCCAAGTGCATGTGTACTTTGATGGTTGAGTCCTTGTTCAAGCATCTTTCATCTTTCCCCTTTCTCTTTCTCTCTCCTTTTTTTTCTTCTGAAGATAAGGAGTGTATCATTCCTTTCTTCATCATCTCTTTTCTATTCAGGGGGATGAGGAGCTTTCGACAATTTGGACTTTATTGATGCCCGTGTACGTGTATGGCCATGATGAACAAGATAGCACGAACCCAAGTAATTCGAGCAAGCTCAAAATTTAGAAGGTAGCTATGTAGAAGTTTCAACTTGAACTTGGTATATGGCTCTGGATAGGACATTTCAAGTTGATGATAACAAGGGTTGCCTTAAGTTTTATTTTCAAAAACAATCTCCAAAACCTTGAATCGGATGGCTCAACTTCTCAAATCATTATATCATAAGAATCAATTAACGAGAATCAAGCAATCCTAATGAAAGTTCCAAGGCAATGAAATACGTTCTCATGAAATATCACAAGTGTATCCAAGGTGTCATGCATAGGGGTTCACTTTCATGAATTTTGATCAAGTTTTAACATTATTTAGCCAGGAATTTTATTTGGATCAAAATCATGAAGGGATCAAATGTAGGGGTTACAAACCGTGTCCTGGAGTCGAGTTGACGACGTTGGCCACGGGCCCAGGCCGATCGGCCCAGTAGAGGCCGGCCGGCCTGGCCTTGCAGCCAAACGTTCCGATTCAGGTGCCTCGTTCATGTGATTCGCGAGATTACGCAGTGGGCACGGGATCTCCTCGAACGGCTTCAGCAGGGGGCCGGCCGGCCTGGCCTAGGCCGGCCGGCCTGGCATTGTGCCAGGTTTGGTCGTGCCTTGGCCAGCGACCAGTACAGCTCCCGTACATCAGTTTTTCTACATGCTTCACTGAAAAATCAGTCCGAGGGTTTGGTTGGCACACAAGTGTGCACCAACCATTCATTTTTATTCTTTTATTTTTATATATGAGCCTCTTCTTTCAAATAAATCAATTTATTTTATTCAAACTAAGGGGAAACAAATGTGGGGGTGCTGCATACAAGGGAAAATTGAATGAAAGAAATCAAAAGGGAAATCTAAACTAGCACCCAAAAGTCTAAACTAATTCTAATCCTAACTACTCCTCCTTCGGGCGGGAGAGGTGTTCATTGCCGGTTGCCTTTGCGAGGCGCTTGACCTTGGAGGCCATCGCCTTGCGAAGGATCTCTATCTTGTCATCGGCCTCCATTTGCCCGATCACCGCCTCCGCCACGCGCTCATCCATGTTGTTAACCTTTAGTTGCAGCGCGGCGAGCTTCCTCCTCAGCTCCTCTACGTCCTCCTCCTCCTCGTCGTCGGACCACTCCATCAGTCCGGGAGGTCCTTGGATCGGAGGGGGCGTCATGAAACGCTTCCTCCCCTCGTCGGGCTTCTTGGGGGCTAAGAAAAGCCCCTTCCCGATGCCTGGCCCTTCCCGGCGTGGAGGGCTAGGACTTCCCGGGGTGTACTGCGGTGAGTACCCCGGCGAGGTGGAGATGAAGAGCGGCACAATCTCCTTGAGCGGCGAGGAGACGGGGTGCTTCCCGATGGCCTTCTTCGGGGACAAAAGTCCCGTAGTTGGCCTTCGGGGCGTCTTGGGCTGCGAACTCCCATGACCCTCCTCCTGAGAATCACGGAGGGAGGCTCTGCCCAAAGGCGAGCCAGAGAGGCGGCGAGGGGAGGCCGGCCGGCCTGCCCCAGGCCGATCGGCCTGGGAGAGTGGCCGCCGGGCCTCCGGCTGCGCGGCGACGACGTCGACGAACGCCGCCCTCTCAATGATTCGGACGCTGCTGGAGTTTGAGGAGCCCGGTGTCCCTTTCAAGGACTCGGACGGGGAACGGCTGCCGTGAGAGGCCGAGTTGGAGTCTTGGTGGCTGGATTGCGAGGCCATGGCTGAGATCTCTCAAAGGAAGGGACGTTTCTGGAGAAGGAGGCTCGAGTGTTCTGAGGGAGAAGAAGAGCAGGGGCCTTTCGTTTTAAAACGACGCTCCTCCCTTTGAAACCCAACGAATTCCCGGAAAGGATAGCAGCGAGACTCATTCAAACAAGGAGCGTCCCGAGTCGAGCCGGTGCTGGGCCGGTCGGCCTGGGTGGGGCCGGCCGGCCTGGCTGGGCCGGTCGGCCTGGGTGAGGCCGGCCGGCCTTGCCTTGTCCCGAGAGCCCATGAAATTTTTCGTGCATGCTTCCTTTGCTCTTCTACTAGAAAGTTTTTATGGTTTGGCTAGAAAAAGTTTAAGAAAAGGAAAAGAAAAATAGAAAAGGGAAATCTATCCTACATAAGGGCCATTTTTAGGTCCCGCCCGGACCTGGACTAGGTATCTCGGTCAGCTCATAGACGTCCATCTCTCTGAGCTCTGGCATTTCGGATTCGAGAAATATTTTCAATCTTTGGCCATTGGCCTTGAAAGTATTTCCGTCATTATCCTGGAGGGTTATCGCGCCATGATCGGCGGCATCTAAGACTCTAAAAGGACCTTCCCATTTACTTCTAAGCTTACCATGACCAAACAAGCGAATACGGGAGTTAAAGAGTAATACCTGATCTCCCGCTTTGAAATGCTTGATCTTGATGCACTTGTCATGCCATCTCTTTGTTCTTTCTTTATATAGCTTGGCGTTGTGGTAGGCCTTTTCCCTCCATTCATCCAGTTCGGCCAATTGCATTCTTCTTTTGAGTCCGACCGTCTGGAGATCTATGTTCCACCTCTTGATCGCCCAATGGGACTTGAATTCTAGCTCAACCGGTAAGTGGCATGTCTTGCCATATACCAGCTGGTAGGGAGTCATCCCTATCGGTGTTTTGAACGCTGTTCTATATGCCCAAAGTGCTTCCGGTAATTTTCGCTTCCACCCTGTCCCCATTGCATTGACCGTCTTTTGCAGAATGTTCTTGATTTGTTTGTTTGATGTTTCTGCTTGCCCGCTGGTCTGGGGGTGATAAGGTGTAGCCACTCGGTGGTCCACTCCTAAGTCGCTTAGGCATTTCCGGAACGTCTTGTTGATGAAGTGTGATCCTCCATCACTGATCACGACTCGGGGTACTCCAAAACGGGGAAAGATGATCTCTTCGAACATCTTCCTTGAATTTTTCGAGTCGGCTGCCGTGCACGGAAGTGCCTCCACCCACTTGGAAACATAGTCGACTGCCACCAGGATATATTCACACTGCTCGGATGCAGGGAAAGGACCCATAAAGTCTATTCCCCACACGTCAAAAATCTCCAACTGGAGGTTATTTTGCAGTGGCATAGCATCACGGGTGTTGATATTCCCGTGTCTCTGACACCTGGCACATCTCCGTACGAATTCCTTAGCGTCTCCATACATGGTTGGCCAAAAGAATCCACTCTGCCAAACCTTTGCATGGGTTCGGAAAATTCCGTAATGTCCTCCGTACGGTGATGAATGGAAACGATCGAGGATCTTATGTGTTTCCTCATGAGGGATGCATCGTCGGAGTAACCCGTCAGCACAAACCTTGAACAGATAGGGGTCATCCCAAAGGTGAAATCTGCTGAGGTAGATTAACTTCTTTTTGTCTTCTCCTGGAGGCACATATCCAGTCACCATGAAGTTTACCAAGTTTGCGTACCATGGACTGGATGTGGTGACCTTGAAGAGAGTATCATCTCTGAGATAGTCATTGATCGGAAGATCCGACCCTTGAACCTGCATTCTTGAGAGATGATCTGCCACACAATTATATGTCCCCTTCTTGTCTCGTATTTCTAAATCAAACTCTTGATGGAGCAGAATCCAACGGATGAGTCGTGGCTTGGCATCTTTCTTGGTCAAGAGGTACTTTAGTGCAGCATGGTCTGTGTATACTATCACCTTGGCACCAACCAAGTAAGATCTGAACTTGTCAATGGCAAACACCACTGCCAGGAGTTCCTTCTCCGTTGTCGCATAATTCAACTGAGCTCCGGTCAATGTCTTGCTTGCATAAGATATAGCGTAATGCTATTTATCCTTGCATTGACCGAGCACTGCCCCGACTGCATAGTCGCTAGCGTCGCACATGATCTCGAATGGAAGATTCCAATCGGGCGGTTGTATGATGGGAGCTGAGATAAGTGCCTTCTTGAGGGTGTAGAAGGTGAGAAGGCAATCATCGTCGAAGTTGAAGGGTGCTTCTTTAGCCAGGAGGCTTGTAAGAGGTCTGGCTACCTGGGAGAAATCTTTGATGAATCTTCGGTAAAAGCCAGTATAACCCAGAAAACTTCGCACACCCTTGACATTCGTCGGGGGTGGTCGTTGCTCAATAACTTCTATTTTTGCCTTATCAACTTCTATTCCTCTTTCTGACACCTTGTGTCCCAGCACAATTCCTTCTCTAACCATGAAGTGGCACTTTTCCCAATTTAGGATAAGGTGATGCTCTTCGCACCTCTTGAGGACTCTTTCCAAGTGCTCAAGACAGTTGTCGAAGGTTTTACCATAGACGGTAAAGTCATCCATGAATGCTTCCATGATCTGTTCGATCAGGTCAGAGAATATCACCATCATACACTGCTGAAATGAAGCAGGTGCATTGCATAGGCCGAAAGACATCCGCCGGTAGGCGAATGTTCCGTAGGGGCAGGTGAAGGTAGTCTTGCTCTGGTCATCGGGATGAATGGGAATTTGATGATAACCAGAGTATCCATCAAGGAAGCAGAAAAATGAGTGGTTTGCCAACCGCTCAAGCATCTCGTCGATGAAGGGGAGAGGAAAGTGATCTTTACGGGTAGCTTTGTTAAGCTTCCTGTAATCGATACACATCCTCCATCCAGTAACGGTCCTCTGAGGGATAAGTTCATTCTTCTCGTTCTGGATAACTGTCATTCCACCCTTCTTCGGCACAACTTGAACTGGGCTGACCCATTCACTGTCTTGCACGGGGTAGATTATACCCGCGTGCAGAAGCTTCAACACTTCTTTCTTGACTATCTCCCTCATCGCATCATTCAGCCGTCATTGATGTTCTCTAGACGGCGTATGGTCCGGCTTCATAGGTATGCGATGGGTGCATAAGCTGGGGTTGATCCCCTTCAAGTCCTGTAGAGAATACCCGAAGACAGACCGGTGCTTCTCTAGGACTGTGATAAGCTGCCGAGTCTCATTCTCTGTCAGCTTGTCACTGATGACGACTGGCGAGCGTCGGTCATTGTGGAGGAAAGCGTATCTAAGTCCAGGAGGCAGCGGCTTCAACTCAGGAGGGGGTGTTGTGGCTTTTCTTCCTCGTCGAGTTTTATAAAACCGTCCGTTTCTGCCTCTTGGATGAAATGGTTAGCCTCTTCAGCCTGTGAGGACTGAGCTTGCTCTTCTTGAGCGGAGCTAACTGCTTTCTCCACTGGGTCTGTCTCAGATCGGGCCTCTGCGATAGTGTTCACTGACCGCACAAGGCTGACCGGGATGATCTCTTTACCAACCTTGAACTGTATCGTGGCTCGATCATGGTTCGGGTTGGCAAGGTGCTCTATTGGCTGTCCGATCAGGAAGAAGTTGTCGCCTCTAGGGATATCGAAAATGTGGAAGTCTAGGAAAATCCTGTTGCGTCCCATGTGTACGGGCACAACACGGATGATTCCTCTGCATTCCATCATTTGGCCGTCGATCCACTTGAGGTGCTTACGGGAGAAGGACCGGGGTTCGTCTGGTTGCACTTGTGATGCGAGTGCACTTGATATGATATTACTCCCGACCTTCGGGTCGTAGGCAACTTCCTGAGAGTCAGTTCCCTCAATAGCGCAATGGAGTACTCTGAAGTTGCGGGTAATTCGGATGATGTCTTCGCAACTTTCAATTTCCTCTGTCCATTCCTTGCTCATGATCGCAGATAAACCCTCGATCTGCGGTACGGCTTCTGGAATGAACGCCTTAGACCTTGAACTTGCGCACACTTGTTCCATGGGCATACGTGATGTATTGCCGATCTCCAAGTACTCTTCTTCTGTAAAGAGCTCGGGAATGAAGTGCGGCAGATCGTCAAGAATATTTTCATGGTCTGAGGACTTGGGGTGTTCGAGCACTTCCTCTATGATCGAAGGAGGCGGATCGAATGTGAGGGCGAGTAGTGGCTGTTTGTCTGTGGGGGTTGTTGGTGGTGTTTGTGGGTCGTCGAAGACGCCATTGTACTCGGTAGAGTTGAGAACCTTTTCCAAGATTTCTCGTACCTCATCCACTGTCTTGTATAGCACTTACCCTGCGGAGGTGATGTTCAAGAACTGTGCACTCTCCGGCTTCAATGCACCAACAAAATGCTGCATAAGCATTTCCTCTGGAATGTTATGCGGTGGCCCTGAGTTGGCCAATTTTATGAACCGCTCCCCTGTGGCTCCAAGTGACTCATTGCCTTGCTGATAAGTCATCAACTCAACTCTGAGTTTCAAGATCTTGGAGACAGGGTAAAAGAACAGACAAAACTCATCCTTCAACTTGATCCAATCTCCGCTAAATCCCCTTGCAGTCCGGTCGTACCAAGATTTTGCATTTCCCATCAGAGAAAATGGGAAAAGTTTCCATCGTATAGTGTCTTGGTTTACGCCGGGTATAATCAGAAGAGAGCAATTCTCCTCGAAAACCTGCAAGTGAGCATAGGGACTTTCGTCCTTCGTTCCACCGAAAGACTGTGCACGAACCATGGCAACGAGACTGGGACGGATCTCGAAGCCATGAGGTGGTATGGGGTGGCAAGATGAAGGCGGTTCCAAATACTCGCTAGATGGAACCGTCGGGTAACTAGGAGAAAACTCCATGTGGTAGATGGTTACGGGCGTAAAAGTGTACGGCTAAAAAGATCCTACACTAGTGTTGCTACCGTTCCTCGGCAACAGCGCCAGAAAAGCTTGTTGGCACTCCTTAGCCTAACTAAAATCCGCAAGCGCACGGAGTCCGGTGTAGCCTTTCACCAGGGGAGTAAGAACCTGGATATCGAATCCAAGGAACGGTAGACGCGACTAGCCTAGAACTTTTCTAACCGGATCCACCAAGGAGAAAAAGGATAAATGGGTAGAGAGCTTGACTTTAGTTAGCTACTCGTTACCCCAGACAAACTATCGATACCTAACCTGATCTGCTTCGACGGCTAGAACGGGAAGAACTCAGAACGGGGTGAGAGAGGGGTTCTTCCGGGCTCAGCACTACTGTTATGAGTACACCCGAACATGGTGGAGTACAAAGGACGGACAGGGCTGTCACCACCTGCCGCCTAACACTGTAGTTCCGTGGGGTGCAACACAACCTGAGGTGACTAGCCAGCACAGGCACCACGCCTAAGCTTTCAGTCACTGACCTCCACCCAACGCGAAGGGCTATAGAGGAAACCCCAAACAAGAGTCGCTGTCACTCGCGCAGACTCAGGTACCCGCAGATCAAGATAAATACGATAACTTGCTGAAAGTAAGTTGTAAACTAGCGAGGTACTAAAGGCAAGAGACCGAGGTCTTACTGAAGATAACTCTTGAATATATTCCTCGGGGGCGGAAATGTTGAGACGAGACCGAGAGAGAAATCCCGGACTCTCTCTACAAAGCTCGGCTGTCGCCCGAGCAACTCACCCACTCTCTCCCTACTCTACTCTAAAGATGAGAACTCAAACTCACTAAGCTACTCTTCTCTCCTTTGGATGATTTGATGGATGATTTCTCAAGGTGAAGGAGGGTCCCTTTTATAGCTTCCAGGGGCGGTTGCAGGCGTCAAGTGTAAGCTAACACTCTGCTTCACTGCCACGCGAAGGGGGACAGGTGGCGGCCTCTGGGGGAGGCCGGCCGGCCTAGGCCAGGCCGATCGGCCTGGCCTTGCTGCCCCGTGGCACCGCCTTCTTCAGGGACGCTCTGGATTGCACCCTGAGGTTGGTAACGGTTGCGTTGGATTGAAGTTGTCCGAGAATCCAATGTTGGTGGGCCCTTCAATCCATGCATATGTAGCTTAGGCCTTTCGGGTTCTTTGGATCAAACCGACGTTGATCGCATGTCTCATGATCATCTGAGTTGTGTTTGTGATCTTCTGGACCAAGGACGTGGCAATTGGCCACAGAAGGGGGCCGACCGGCCTGGCTTTGTGTCAAACATGGCTCAGCTTTTGCTTGCTTGCTCCTGCACTCACAAATTATACAAAACTTGTGGAACTCATTAGAAATAATCAATTTTACTTTGGTATGAGCAAGATGAGCCTGAAATGTGACGGAATGTTGGTGGTGAAACCGTATCGTAACGACCACCAACACCTGTTCTTAAGCCAAAACTCAACAAATCATTTGAATAAGTTGGCATAAAAGAGAACTCATACCATGGTTCAACGTGGGGCTGCGCGGTTCACGTCTTGGGCTATTGAGAGCCTGAACGGTCATTTTCAAAGTATTTCCTTAAACTTTTCAGGTTCCATCTTGGAGATATGAATTTTTCAAAAAGATGTTTAAATCATTTCCCGATGGTACTCTCGAGTCACTCAAGGTGTTTAATCCTCACTTTTGGTCGGATTGACCAACTTTTCCCTAAACTCAGGCTGAAGTGGTAACAGAGAGGAATTCAACTTTGTATGGAGTAATTGAGGACCTTTGGGGTGAGCTTTGTGATGAGGTGAGTATATGTCATCGATGGTGGACGTCAACCCCGGAGCGGGACTTTGACTAGTCAGACATTTTGAGGCTGAGGTGGATGGGAAGACCGGTAAATGACAAGTGCCTTCTACAAGCGGACTTCACCATTCGACAAGACTCAAAGCAACTCAAGGTAGCATATGGTAGTTCATAAGATGTATAACTGTTTAGGCTCTGGATAGGACATTTAAACCATCGGGGAAGATTCACCAAGTAATATTTTATAAAAACTTCCGAGAGGTTCCTTACTAAGCATGCAGTTATACATCGAAACAAACCATATCAAAACACACAATAACTTAAACAATGAACAAGTGCTCTTACTCCCACTTTTTTGTCATGATGGATCCTTAAATGCCAACGAACTCAAATACTCAAAGAGTAAAGGACTAAGCACGAGGCACTTAGAGGGCATAAACAGAGCAACTTTTCATCATTCTATAGGTTCTCAACCATAATTCCATACATAAAGACACCTTTTGGAGCTTTTGTTATGTTTTTGTTTTTTAAATATATTTATTGTTATTATTTTATTTTATTTTATTTTATCATAGCAAGGCAAGGCAAGGCGCTTTCGAACACACCTGAGACTCCCCCAAGCTTCGCTGAAGCTCACTGGTAGTACTGGTTGGGGTCATAGTGCATGTATGCGAAGAAGCCGTGCATGTCGGTCTGGAGGGATGTGGTCATCCCAGTTCTGCTGGGTGAGGTCAGTGTTGTGTGCGACTTCATCTCTGAGCTGCTGCTGTTGCAGAGTCACCGTCTCCAACCTGGTACTAAGATTAGCGATCCCCCAGGAGACCGGGTTCTCGTAGTCATACCTGGCTGAGGCGGATGGTCCGACCTGCAGGCCGTATCCTGCTGTTCCTTGATGGTAGTCGAACGCCTCCTCGAAGCTCATATGGGCAGTGGGGTTCTCGGTCTGCTGCTGGTAGTGGTACTCAGGCTGCTGCTGGTAGGGGTACTCGGGCTGATGCTGCTGGTGGTACTCGGGCTGAGGTGTGGTAGAAGTTCCGGCTTCACTGTCGTGCCTGGTTCGCCTGCCTCGTGTTATAGGGCCTGCAACACTGTGGCGAGCAGGTTCTTTCCTTCTGAGTTGCATGGTTAGACTTTTCGCCGATCTCAATGACAAAGCCGGGCATGGAAGCTCGACTTCATCGAGGAAACCAGGATAACACATGAAAAGAGTATGGCCAGGGCCCACGCGCATCAAGTGACCCTGGATAAAATGGTCTATACTAATGCAAGACTGATACTCTTGTGTAGCGGGAAGGAAAGTGACTTGAGCGCCCTGCAAAGCACCAACGTGCGTGGCAATGCGGGTGACTAGCGAGGTTATGTCAATTGTGGCTCGGTCAGTGACTAACCTCTGCCAGTCATCAAGCATGCTCATGACAGGCGAGGAACGAATTTTTTTGACCATGGCATAAAGGCACTCTAAATCAGGCAAAAGGCAAAGACGCAAATCAGCTCGTGGGTCTCTGCCAGTCATTAAGCTCCACGTGAAGGAGGAGACGTGGCGGCCACAGAAGGAGGCCGGTCGGCTTCATCTAAGCCGGTCGGCCTGGTCCTGGTGCCACTTGGCACTGACCTTTGCAGGAACGGCCCTGATGCTCTCCTGAAGTCGGTTTTAGTTGCGTTTAGTTGAAGCTTGTCCACGAATCCTAGGATGTGGGCCCTTCAATCCATGTGCTTCCCACTCTAGGCCTTCCGGGTCCTTGGATCAAACCGACAGTGCTTGCACGTCTCCTGATCATCTTGGGTGCTTAGCATATGTTGTGGATCATTGACGTGGCCAGACATGGCCAGGGGAGGCCGGTCGGCCTGGCCTAGGCCGGCCGGCCTGGCTCTGAGCCCGGTTTGGCCTTGGTTTCTCCTGATTTGTCCTACAAGCACAACTCATCCAAAACTTGTGGAATTTGTCAGTGAAAGCACTTTTATGTATGGAATATGGTATGATCATCCTCATTTTACCGAAATGTTGACGGTCACTACGAGGTTATAATGGCCGTCAACACAATGCTCCAACAATAAAAAAAAAGAAGCATCTCAAAACTATGAGAGAGAGAACAAGGAGTCCCAAGACCTTTGAGCATAAACACCTTCTCCCTCTCCACCTGAAAACCCATGAATTCCAAAGACCGGAATTTGAGGAGTGCCATCGCTTGTGAACCACTCTTCGACTTGACAAACACAAGTGACCAAGGTATGCCTCCATGACCCTTCCTACAAACTCCACTTCAGCCCTAGAATAGGAGGAGTTGGTCATTCTTGACCGAATGTGAGGATTAAACACCTTGAGTGACTCGAGAGTACCATCGGAGAATAATTCAAACCAACTTTTGAAAAATTCATATCTCCGAGATGGAACCTGAAAAGCTGCAGGAAATACTATGAAAATGACCGTTCAGGCTCTCAACAGCCTAAGATGTGAATTTATGCAGCCCCACGTTGAACCATGGTATGAGTTCTCTTTCATGCCAACTTATTCAAATGATTCGTTGAGTTTTGGTTTAAGCACAAGGTACCTAAAGGGTATACACATTGAAGCAACTCCTGACCCGCCGAACCTAGAGTTTTAGCCTTGCTCGAGGACGAGCAAGAGTCTAAGCTTGGGGGCGTGTTGACGGCCATTATAACCTTGTAGTGACCGTCAACATTTCGGTAAAATGAGGATGATCATACCATGTTCCACACATAAAAGTGTTTTTACTGACCAATTCCACAAGTTTTGGATGAGTTGTGATTGCAGGATAAAACAAGTGAAACAGCGGCCAAACCTGGCACAAAGCCAGGCTGGCCGGCCTATCCTAGGCCGAACGGCCTCCCCTGGCCAGGTTTGGCCACGTCACTGATCCACAAGCTAAGTGAAGCATCCAAGGTGATCAGGAAACGTGCACTTGATGTCAGTTTGATCCAAGGACCCGAAAGGCCTAGAGTGGGAAACACATGGATTGAAGGCCCACCAACCTAGGATTCTCGGACAGCCTCAACTAAATGCAACCAATACCGACTTCAGGAGAGCATCAGGACCATTCCCGCAAAGGTCGATGCCAAGTGGCACCAGGACCAGGCCAGCCGGCCTTGATGAGGCCGACCGGCCTCCTTCTATGGCCGCCACGCTTCCTCCTTCGCGTGAAGCCTAAGCAGGTCCTTAGCTTGCTAATGACGCTGGGATCCACCCCCTGGAGGCTATAAAAGGAGCGCTTATCCACCTTGGGAGACACACACCACACTTCTCAAGTCTATACTTGAAGGGAGCTCTTGTATCTTTTCCATTCCTTAGATTAGGATTAGAGTTGGGAGTAGAGTCGAGTCTTCGGAGTTCTGGTAAAGCTCTTGTATCCTTTCCTTCATTTGAAGAGTTTATCAATACAATTACTTTCTTATTTCAGAGCTTAAGTTTATCTTTTATCTTTCTGTCTTGCTCTTCTTTTAGAGTAAAGATCTTGCTCTCTTTAGAGTAAAGTTTTATCCCCCTTTAGTCTTAGTGTAGAGTTTAGTTTAGCTCTACCGGGCTTTATCTCGCGGGTTTGATGGCCTTGACCGGGCCATAAGACGCCTTAGGGAAGACGGGGACTTCTCTTGACAGGCCTCAAGAGAAATCTTAATCATCGGGTGCAGACGTGGTGTCTGGCTTGTTGATTAACTAGGAAGTGTGTTGCACCCCACGGAACCGCAGTGGTAGGCGGCAGGTGGTGACAGCCCTGTCCGTCCTTCGTAGTCCACCATGTTCGGGTGTACTCATAACAGTAGTGCTAAGCCCGGTGAACCCCCTCTCTCATCCCGTTCTGAGGTTCTCCCGTTCTAGCCGTCAAAGCGAGCTCTGTTCCCGGTATCTAAGCTAGAGTCTAGATTAAGGTTAGAGTGCCTTTTGCTCTGAGTTAGGAAGTGTCTAGGTTCGGTCTCTCCCAACGTCTTTCCTTTTCTATAGGATTAGGTGCTCCTGTCTCGCTGGTCTTTTAGACCTTCCATCTGGTCATTCATTTGACCATTATCCCCAAACCTTAGAGTTTGTGCCCCTGGGTTTTGTGGCTTGATATTTCTGGCAAGATTTATCATTTCATTCTTCAATACACTTTAACCATTCTGCTTCCCTAGGGAAATATAAATACGATACCCTGGGATAACTTCCTAGCTGAAGTGCTACAACGAGATATATTATGTGCACTTGCAGAATCCTTTTGCATACATCGATATATCTCCGCGCTCTAAAAGCGTTGCTACAATGTGATGCTAAGGAGTGCCAACAATTACTCGACTTGCCCACGCTACTTTTGAGGTAAACGTCTACTGTGCAGCCCCAGCAGAAGATGACTGCAGTTGTGAAGGGTTCTACAAGTAGATCCACAGACATCGTATGCCACCGCTGCAAGGGCATGGGACATGTCATGAAGGATTGTCCAAGCAAACATGCTTTCATCGCTGCACCTGATGGTGACGGTTATGTAAGTGCTAGTGATGTTGAAGATGATTTGCTTCTTGCAGCTAACACTTTTGCACAGAAGGAGGAAGAGGAGTTTGAGGCAATTGATTCCGTGGCTGCATCGGCGGGATTTCCTAGCCTTCTTGTGCAGCGTGTGATGACTTCTAAGGCGGAACATGAGGATGCGGAGAAGCTCCAACGCAAGAATTTGTTACACATGTTTCTCAGTGTTAAGGATTGTCGTGTTCTCACCACCATTGATAGCGGGAGTTGTAGCAACTTGGTGAGTTCAGAATTGGTTGAGAAGCTTGACTTGACCACTCGTTCCCTTCCTCACCCCTACCACATCGAATGGTTCAACAATTGTGGTAAGGCCAGGGTTACTAAATCAGCACGTATACATTTTTGTTGGTTCTTATCGTGACTATGCTGATTTCGATGTTGTACCTATGCAATCATGTTCTTTATTATTAGAACAGCCATGGGAAATTGATAATGATGCCGCACACCATGGTAGAACTAATACATATACTTTTATTCATAAGGACAAGAAAATTACTTTGCTTCCTCTATCACCCGCTGATATTAGGAAACATTTTAAAGAGCTTGCTGAAAATGCTAAGAATAATAGTGCTAGCTCTACATCTTCTGGTGTTCAACACAAGGATATTAAATTAAAAGGAGATGTTTTCCTTGCTACATCTTCTGCTACTGCTGAGCTTGATGATGATCATGATGCACCATGTTATACTATGCTTTGTCAAGATGTCACTATTTTCCATGATGATATATCTTGTATTGTGCCTCCTGCTGTCACTAACGTTTTGCAGGAGATTGTGGATGACCGGATGGAGTCGAGGACGACTCCAATTCAATAAGGGGAGGATGATGAGGACATCACCATGATGGACATGCATGAGCCGGCCTTATCAACATGCTTCAAGTCGTCGCCAAGTTGGACAACCAGTTCAGTTCGGATTCAGCCGACATGTCTGCACCAAAATGGCTATGTCTCACTCATACGGCGTCCAATAAAGGTGTTTTCAGATGTGTTGGAACCATGATGACGAGAAGCTTCTTTTGGTTCTGGTCCTAGCTCCAAAAGCCTCGTGGATCATTCTGTGTGACCACGAAAGGTGTTGTGTCACCTGTTTTGGGCCTTTTCAGGCTTTGTATCATGCCTAGCCTTAAGCCCATGTTAAGGACGCCCCCTCTGGTCGCCCCCAACCCTAGGTCGCCCCTGGTTCCCTCATACACTCAATAACTACTGTCGTTTAGACTCGGGTTTTGTTTAGTTCAGTTTTTTAGAGTAAAACTTGATTGCATCATTGTAACTGTGACGTCAAGTCCTTTTACTTTGATCCAAGGCCCCCGTTCTTGTTCTTCCCGCCTATGGCGACTAGTCCTTTCCGATCAAGAGCTTGAACCCCTATTTCAATTTGCTTCAATTATACTTGCAATTATTAGATTGCGTGCTTTCACTTTCTTGCTTGTGTTTCGATTCGTTTGCAGGAAAAGCCTTCTCGATGAGGTCAATCAAGTTATCACTTGGTTGATAACCAACGGAGCAGTGGTGTAGCGGTTGCAACGTTCGAATCGTGTTTGATTTGAAGTCGGATCATCAACATCGAGTTCTCCACCAATCGAAATTATCCCTACCTCTCGAAAGATCGGGCTAGTTCTTATCAAGTGATGTCATATAAGGAATTATCTCTAATTATTAGGTAATCCTCAAAATATCCACTCTCCTTCTTTTCAATCTTTATGTATTGATTGGTGTATTGTTTTATGGATTGTTATATTGGTTGCTTTTTATCAATTGATAGTGTGACCAGGCTCCGACGAACAACCGACGATCCAGAAGACCCGGAGATAAAGCTTGGTCAACCTAGATGACACATATATGATAAGGATTACTAATGAAGGCAAGTCCCAACTCCTTGCTCATGCTTCGTCCTATTGAGTGGAGAGTAATAACCTGACCAGCTTAATTAATAATTGAATTCTTTTAAAAGCTTTCACTTCTAAATACGTGCTCACTAGTATTTCCTCCACCTTTTGTTATTGAAATACCACATGCCATGGTGTAGGACCGAAACGGGACGACCAGAGGGGGGTGAAATGGGAGCCTTTAAAAAGTCTTTCAAAGAAGAACAAGGCCTACGTCCCGATTACATTACAACTCGACACAGCATCCTCCTTCTAAACCGTCAAGGTTTGACACAGGCCAACCGTGGCAAGCCTCACTTAGTAACAAGTCGAAATCTAACGACGATGCGTTTGAAGCAAATAAAAAGGCACTAACAGCTTCAGCACACAGCTAATTTTAAGGGTAAAACACTGCTCCTCTAATAATCATGTGAAAAAAACGTGCAAAGCTCCACCTAAAACAAGATTAAAGGTTCAAGCTTCATGCACTCAAAAGAATTGATTCACAGAGCTCTTTATTTCCATCATCAACATCACTGTGTAAAACTCAAAGCTTGCAAGCATTGGTTAACAAAGCAGCCAATTGCTTGGTAACGACAAAGGTAGAAAGCACAGGTCAATTAAATCAACGAGCAATGAAGAGCTAGCTCTAAACAGTTATACGAGACAGGATATGGGAGCTCAACTTAAGGCTAGTGATTAAAGTAATTAAGTTCCAGCAAAGAATAAACAAGTAACAAGCTGTTGCTAGTGTCATTGCCGTAGTGCCGTTGTTCTGAACCTGCACAGAAAAATGATTGCCTGTATGACGAGCTGCAAAAGCAAAGACCAATACCTGCACTTGGTCGAGAGAAGAAGCTGCAGGTCCTGTCGCTGAATGCCAAGCTTCTGCACAGCGCTGAGCAATCTGCTTCACCTGGGTTCTTTGCGTCGATCTTCTACTTGGGCCGAGCGTGCCTGCCTTGCCGACCGGGCCGCTCGCCAGCTGCTGGCCTGCTGCGCTCGCTGGGCTTTCTAAGCACACGCGTGTGTGCTTGTGTCGCTGCTCCGCACGGCCTGCCGACGACGCCTCGAGGTCACGCTGCCTCGCGAGATCCTGCAGATCGAACAGAGGAAGAACAGGGAAGAACAAGAACACCACCGGAACTTCAACCCTAAAATCCGTCCTCAAAACTCAACGATTCGACACAAAACTTGAGCCTTAAAAGCACCTCCTCAAGGTCTAGCAGATCCACGAAAAGGATCTACGAAAGATCAAGAAACCATCTCGAATTTTGGGGAAAACCGAGCAAACCTAGGTGAAGAACGGATTTAAGGAAACTTCAAATTCACGCCCGATTCGCCACGGATTTGAGGGGGAATCACATCAACATTGCTCACAAGGATCCTAACAACAAAAGCCCCTAACAAATTTCATAAATTTCGCAGCCAAATCGCACGAACGAAAAATCACTAAAAATACCTCAAAAATACCGAAAATAAGAAATTCGACATTCAAGCGGGAGGAATCAATTTGGCACGAAATTGAACTTTGGGTTACTTTACATGTGCGGTTAAAAGCCACTTGCTAGGACAAACAAAGCTAGAATGGCAAAAAACTCAAATCAAATAGCACTCATTTCTCTCCCTCTCAAACCCTAAAAAAGACTCTGTCACAGACAAATGAGATGTCTACCACCTACTCTCTCAAATGGATAGCTGTCCACAATAGTCACTCCTCATATATATACGCGCCCTGCAAATTTTCAGAACGCCCTTACATGAAGCATACAACAAAACACCCCTTAGGGACAAATTTGACATTTCCCAAATCTTTTTCCGGCTGGGACACCTTCCACCGCAAGCTTGCTTCCCTCCGACGCAAACCTTGCGGCCACGCCGCGTGTCCTCTGGTCCAGGCTCCTTGACGCGCACGGCTCCTCCTGATGGGCCGTTACCGCCACGCCAAGTCATCGGGCTTGGTTTTGAGGCCCAAACCAAGAAATCGTCCTCCTGATGATTTTGTGACCAAATCACCAAACCCCGCGTATAAGCTTCGGTTGTTAGCCGCCGCCTTGCACCGGCTTCACGTCCGCGTATGAGCTTCGGTTGTGAGCCGCTACCTTGCACCGGATCCACGCCGCCTTGCTCGTTCTTGCCACCATGTGAAACGCACTTGATCCATCTGGCCACCGGGACCCTCGAACCAAGCCTTCTTGTCTCTCCACTCCCTAGAGGCCGCCATGGCTAAGACCTTTCGCGTTTGTTCTTCACCTACACCAATGCAATCAAGCCGCATTCTACACCTGCAATACTTAAGCCAAGGCAAACGTCAGTCCACACCACGTTGTCAATCACTCATCACATCAGGAAGCGACTATCCACCGGTCCTCGGGCACGCCCGGTCCTCAATCTCCCACTTGATGAGTGCATTGACAACACACACATCAAGATAGGTATAAAATAAAAATAAGAAAGAAATTGAAAACAAAGCTCAAGCAAGTGACAAAAAGCAAGAAAAAGTCGATAACAAAGTCACTCGCAAGAGAAAGCTTCAGAAAATGCCGACCCTTCAATAAGAAGCGAAAAGGGCTCAACACCATCGGCAAAAGGGCAAGGCACAAAGCACAAAGCACAAATCTCCAAAACACTTTTCAAGATACACAAAGAGCTCCCGCGGCATAGATGCAAACTCCCCCTGAACAAGTGAATTTGTGCATGCGAAAATGTGTCGAAAAACTTTCAAAAGCGACCTGCAGTGTTTTCCTTTCAGAAACTCTTCAGAAATTCTCCCCCTTGTTGACAATGCACAAATCAAGGCGAAAATGCAAAAGATGCAACTACAAGCTTCCCCTAGAATGTGCAACAAAAATGAAAATCCAAGGTTCAAATTTAAACTCCAAAGCTCCCCCTAAAATGTACAGCCAAAGTACAAACTTAAGGTTCAAAGATTCAAAGCCAAACTCCAAATCTCCCCCTAGAATGTGCAACCAAAATGCAAATCCAAGGTTCAGATTCAAATATTAAACTCCCCAAGATATGTACAACCAAAGTGTCAAGACAGCAAACTCACAAACTCATGCAACCCAAAAGCAATAAGCAAAGTCTTCTTCTTTTCAAATTAAACCCTTCTCCTTTTCAAATCAACTTGTGCAATTTTTCCAAAAGAATCAAGCCAAAAGATATCAATATAAGGAGAACCAAACATGACACCAAATCAAAACATGAACTCCAAAGCATGAATGATATGATATATGGTGCAAGTGAAAAGCCAACCTAACAAGCTTCACAAGTAGACCACAAAGCACTTGCAAGTGCTACGAATGTCAAAGCACTCTAAGGAGTAAACAATATAGCTCAAAGGCGCACACAATCTCAAAGTGATACTAAGTCACAAGCACCGAAAGCAAACCATTTTATCAACTGTTCATCATTATGTAAAACATATCACCACATGAGCAAGAACTAGTCATGGATAGCGCAAGCATGAATGGAAACTAGTTCTATGCCAAAACTCATACAAGGTAACCAATTCTCATCAAAAGCTCATTGTAAGCACCTTGAAAGCACCAAAGACATTTCTTTTACTTCATTTCTTTGAAAGCTCGTTGAGACCATGTGCCCACTTCTTTGGTAGACAACATGTAACAACATAAGCATTCAAGTTTTAGCATGCACAAAACAAAAGGAACTTGATTAGCAACTGATTATTTCATTTTGATGTTCATAAAAACTCAAATTCACATGTCATGCCTTTGCGGCATAAAGAAGCACTTACTTCTCCTCGGATGCAAACGAGGCTAAACACTCACGATGAGAAAGTCTTAGACCCGATTGAAAAGAACATGGGTCCCAAATATGAGCTAAAACAAAGAACAATCATTCATGCGAGAGCTACATAGTTCTAGTCAAAAGCTCATGGGTGAATGGTGATAAAGATCATTAGTCAAGTTAATTTACACCATTCCGAAAACAAACTAGCTCAACATATTTTATGTCAAATCATCAAAGTGAGACTAAACTTGCACATCTCGTCACACATTCACAACTCAAAGTGCACGTCCACACAAAGCACAAGAAAATGCTAAAGATATACAGGTGAAGCTCAACTATAGAATGTGTCGGTGCCAATCCTAAAGGAGGCCCTAAGACGACGATAAATCACCAACTAAGCCACTGGAACTAATTAACTCAGCAAAAGTTAAGCAAGGAAGTTCTAATCCGCTGTCAGGCTCGAGGGTGCCCAGCACCCCTCGAGCGAATCGGAACTCCGCCTCGCTCGAGGCCCCCCTCGCTCGAGGCCTGGAGGCCGCCCTCGACACCCATCTCCGCCTCGCTTGAGGCTTCCCTCGCTCGTGGGGCCCGCTGACGGCTCACCTGCCCCATGGACAAAAGCATTTAATAGCTCTGCACGGCCTTGGGCGCGGAAGTCAAGCGACGGATCCCTTGCCCATCCTCGGTCATTTCCGCCAACTCCTGACACCGTGCGGTCATTCTTGACGCCGTGCGGTCATCCTCGACGCTGTGCAGTGTGACAGACCTGTGCGGTGTCACGAGCCTGTGCGGCGTGACAGGCCTGTGCTGTCACGCTCCACTGTTCCACCAACTCCGGTACGGGCACCCCTCGAACGGACATGGGGAACCCTCGAATGGGTCCACGGCCTGTTGCACTCGATGATGACGCGTGACGCCAGCCCATAAAATCAGGAGCACAGGAAGCGTGCGTCATGAACAGGGGACGCCACGCCATGCGCCAGAGCTCCATACGCAAGGAAGTCGCATAATCCGACAACGCGAGCCAAGACAGGGACCACGCCTGCGACCACACCTCATCGTACGCCGTCACTGTACCAAGTACTGTACTTTCACTGTTTGTAACTGCCCCTCTTTGAACTATAAAAGGAGGAGGCAGCCCCTTAGAACAGAGACAGAGACTCTAGGCACCAGACACATTCATTCACACACTCACTACTCAGTTCACCAAAGAACACAACTCTCACTCGTTCTAAGGGACCTGGGGGCTCATCCTCCTCTCCCGCCAAGCTTGTAGCCCCCCTACTACGAGCACCCCCGGTGCAAGGCAATATAGTGCGCAAGCACACCCTGCTGGACGTACGATCGGAAGATCGGAACCAGGATAAACCTCGTGTCACCGTGTTGCCCTTGCATCGACCATCGAGAGACGGGACACAGCGCACTATTCTGCAGGTGTTTGGACCCCGTCGGGTTCCGGCATCGACAGTGGCGCGCCAGGTAGGGGGATCGCGCTGTGATCGACTTCTTGACCCGCCAGTTCTCTCGATGGTGATCCGTACCGAGCGTCTCGTTGACCGCTGCTCCTACGGTTCATCCGACCCGCTCCCGGCCGGATTCACCATCTGGTTCGGGAGCCTGGGGATTGAGGCAACCGGCAATGGTTATCTCATGCGGCTCCTCCCAAGGGATGCGTCCGCCACCACCGCAACCATCGCAACGGACCCGCCGCCGCCACCAACGCCCAGGCGCAAGAGGCGCTCAGGGCAGCGCTCACGACGGGCGTGAATGGAGCGGCACCGGGACGCACGCGCACAGCCACCTTGACGACGTCGACCTCAGCGAGGGCGCCGTCGCCGAGGACACGAAGCCGCGCCATCACCCGTGCCTCCGACCCCGCTGCCTGAACAAGGAGAGCGAGGCCGAGCCGTCACGTTTCCCATATGGGATGCGTGGAGCGGGCATGGCGTACTCGTCATCAATCAGCACGGCGATGGACGCCTACGACGACCTCGCTGGACATCACCTGCTCTCGATCCGGAACCTCATCGCGACCTCGCCGGGCGACTCATACCTCAGCACGAGCGCGGAGGAGACTTCGCAGGAAGACCTGGAGTGGGACTACCTCGAACTTCGTGACTACGAAGCTTTTGTGGCGTTCCAGGCCGCGGCGGACTACTGCTTCGACTACTCCGATGACTCAAGCACGGGGGATCACGACCCTGCGCGGGAATGTTTCGTCGCGGCAATATTCGAGCCGGACACGGAGGACAACGGCCCCGTCACGCCGCGAGACCCTGTGGGAAGTGTGGCACCCCGGCAGGCGGCACCTCCCGCGACCGGAGACGCCGCACTAGTCCAAGCCCAGCTGATCCAAGTGCGGGAACTCGAGGCCAGCCACGAAGACGAGAGACGTCAGGTTCGACGGCTGCGTGCAGCCCTCGAAACAGGGCGACCCGGGCCCAGCAACTTCGCACAGGAGGTGGCGCGCACCGCGCAGGCGCGAATCATGGCCGACGACCACGGGGATGACCCCCTGGCCCTGGCAAGAACCAGCCAGAAGTTGATCGCCGCGGCTACACTGATATGAGCAATGCCGGAGCCGTCAACGCCGCAGGGCCGCAACCTGCGCCGTGAGGCACAGGCCCTGATCGAACAGGCTGCGGTACAACAGGCCGAGAGCTCCGCGTCGCGTATGCGATGTTCCGACAGCACGGGAGTCGCGGGTGGAGCGCAAGACCGAGCGGAGTCAAGACGTACTCCTCTCAAGAGCCGGATGAAGGCTCCTGTGAAGGAGCGCATGCTGGACGCGCGCGCCGGCAAAGATGATGCCCGCCACATCCTCAACAAAAGGAAGCTCGACGCCACCACCGGCCACGGGTACCACGCTCGACGAGGAGGCCGCTACGACAGCCGTGAAGACAAGAGCCCATCGCCGGAACCTCCTGGTAATCGGGTGTTCAGCCGCGAGATCCGGACGGCGCCGATACCTCCGCGGTTTCGGCAACCGACCACCATCGTCAAGTACTCCGGAGAGACCGACCCTCGAGTCTGGCTCAACGACTATCGCCTGGCATGCACGCTGGGTGGTGCGTCCAGCGATGAAGTCATCATCCGCAACCTGCCCCTCCATCTCGCGGACTCAGCGCGAGCATGGCTGGAGCAGCTGCCCCCGAACCAGATCCATGACTGGAACGACCTTGTCGACACCTTCGTGGGCAATTTCCAGGGCACATACGTGCGCCCAGGGAACCCCTGGGACCTACGGCAATGTTGTCAGAAGCCCGGCGAGTCCCTGAGGGATTACGTCCGCCGCTTTTCCAAGTGCTGCACGGACCTTCCGAACGTCGGAGACTCGGAGGTGCTCCATGCCTTCCTCTTGGGCATGACGAATCGAGGGTTGGTGCGCAAACTCGGGCGAAAGCCCCTCACTACCGTTAGTGGGCTGTTCGACATCGCCACGCGCTATGCCTCCGGCGAAGAGGCAGAGGGCGCCAACTTTGTCGATAAGAAGGGGAAGCACGTGGAAGGAGCGCCCGCGGAGGGAAGCAAGCCCAAGGCCCCCGCCAAAAAGATGAAGCAGGGGAAGAAAGGGAAGAAGGCGCAGCAGGCGCCGCGAAGTACCGGAGCCAGACGACGACTCCGACGAAGCCCTCGCGGCGGACCCCGCCCGCAAGGGCCCAGGACCGGTCACTCACACCCTCGAGCAGTGTGAGATGTTGAAGAAGTACTACAACCGCGTAGCCGCGAAGAACGACAACGAGAAGGGAGACGCCGATGGCAAGGACAAGGGCGGATTCCCCCAGGTGGAGAATGTGTTCTTCATCTTCGGGGGGCCCACCACCAACATGACTGTCTCGACAGCGCAAGCGCGAGCGTCGAGAGGTCCTGGCGGTGCACCGGGCGGCCCCAAAGTACCTCGACTGGTCGGAGGAGACCATCTCCTTCAGCAGAGAGGATCACCCTGATTTCATTCCGAATCCGGGGCAATATCCGCTCGTCGTTGACCCCGTCATCGGCAACACACGCTTCTCCAAGGTGCTCATGGACGGAGGCAGCAGCCTCAACATCATGTACGCTCCCACTCTGGAGCTCCTGGGGATCGGCAGGGACCAGCTGCGCCCGAGCAAGGCGCCATTTCACGGCATCGCCCCGGGGAAGCGGGTTCAGCCCCTAGGGCAAATCGACCTGCCAGTCTACTTCGGGACGCCGGACAACTTCCGCAAGGAAGTCCTCACCTTCGAGGTGGTGGGGTTTCGGGGAGCCTATCACGCCATTCTTGGGCGACCATGCTACGCCAAGTTCATGGCCGTCCCAAACTACACCTACCTCAAGATGAAGATGCCGGGCCCGAAGGGGGTCATCACCGTGGGACCCTCGTTCGAGCACGCCTACGAATGCGATGTCGAATGCGTCGAACACGCCGAGGCGCTCGCTGAAGATGAAGCTTGTGTAGCCCGTCTGGAAGAGATGGTTCACGAGATCGACGACCCCGCACCGAAGCATGTTGGCAGCTTCGAGCCAGCCGAGCAGACCAAGGACGTACCCCTTGACCCCAGCGACCCTGACGGCAGGACGTTGAAGGTCAGCTCTACCCTCGATCGCAAATAGGAAGTGGTGCTCGTCGACTTCCTCCGCGCCAACGCCGACATCTTCGCGTGGAGCCCCTCGGATATGCCCGGCATACCGAGGGAGGTCGCCGAGCACTCCCTTGATATCCAGCCCAACTCCAGGCCGGTGTGCCAACGCCTTCGACGCTTTGACGAACAGAAGCGTCGAGCGATTGGAGAGGAGCTGCGCAAGCTCTTGGAGGCCGGATTCATCAAGGAAGTTTTTCATCCCGTGTGGCTAGCTAATCCTGTATTAGTTATGAAAAAGAATGGGAAATGGCGGATGTGTGTGGACTATACTGGTTTAAATAAAGCATGTCCCAAAGTTCCTTTTCCTTTGCCACGAATCGATCAAATTGTAGATTCCACCGCGGGGTGTGAACTCCTCTGCTTCCTTGATGCGTATTCCGGTTATCACCAAATAAAAATGAAAGAATCCGACCAACTCGCGACTTCTTTCATTACCCCCTTTGGCATATACTGCTACACTACGATGCCGTTTGGGCTTCGAAACGCGGGAGCCATGTATCAGCGATGTATGCTTCGGGTCTTCGGAGACCAAATCGGGCGCACCTGTGGAAGCATATGTCGACGATATCGTCGTAAAATCCAGGAAGGCGAACAACTTGGTCGACGATTTGCGAGCCGCTTTCGAGGCTCTCCGGGCCGCCGGTGTAAAGCTCAATCCGGAGAAGTGCGTTTTCGGAGTGCCGCGAGGCATGTTGTTGGGTTTCATAGTCTCCCAGCGAGGCATTGAACCCAACCCCGAGAAGGTTGCTGCTCTCGAACGGATGGGCCCGATCCGAGACCTGAAAGGAGTCCAACGAGTCCTGGGATGCTTAGCGTCGCTGAGTCGCTTTATATCTCGGCTAGGGGGAAAGGGTTTACCACTGTACCGGCTCCTGAGAAAGCACGAACGCTTCTCCTGGACCCCAGAGGCACAGGAAGCCCTCGACAAGCTCGTCGCATCGCTCTCGAGTTCACCCATCCTTACGCCACCAGGGGATGGAGAAACACTCTATCTATACGTAGCTGCAACAACCCAAGTGGTTAGCGCGGTCATCATAGTAGAAAGAGAAGAAGAAGGCCATGCGTTGCCGGTACAACGGCCCGTATACTATATCAGCGAAGTGTTGTCAGAAACCAAGACGCGGTACCCACAGATCCAAAAGCTGTTGTACGCGATTGTGCTGGCTCGAAGAAAGCTGAGGCACTACTTCGAGGCACATCCGGTGACCGTGGTCTCGTCGTTCCCTTTGGGGGAGATAGTCCGCAACCAGGACGCGTCTGGGAGGATTATCAAATGGTCGGTGGAACTGATGGGCGAAACGCTCACGTATGCACCTCGCAGAGCCATCAAGTCTCAAGTTCTCGCGGACTTCGTCGCCGAGTGGACAGACGTTCAACTACCCCCACCCCAGATACAGGCAGAGTGTTGGACCATGTACTTTGATGGATCCGTGATGAAGACCGGAGCGGGGGCAGGGCTTCTCTTCATCTCACCGCATGGAGAACACATGCGCTATGCGGTGCGGCTGCATTTCCCCGCCTCCAACAACATGGCGGAATACGAAGCCCTCCTCAGTGGGCTCCGTATTGCCCTCGAGCTGGGCATCAAACGCCTCGATGTTAGGGGGGATTCACAGTTAGTCGTGGACCAAGTAATGAAGAACTCGAACTGCCACGACGAGAAGATGGAAGCATACTGCCACGCAGTGCGACGCCTCGAAGACAAATTCCTCGGCCTCGAACTCAACCACATCGCGCGCAAGTACAACGAAGAAACGGACGAGTTGGCAAAGATTGCAGTCGGGGCGAATCACGGTCCCCCCGAACGTCTTCGCCCGCGACTGCTCGAGACCCTCCATCGAGCCCCTAGCGTCCGGATACGACGTCACAAGCACCCTCGAGGGAGGCTCGTATCGAGCCAATGGACGAGGATCCCTCGACGGAAGGTATCGAGACCCCTCAACCGGGGACGCCTCCACCTGACGAGCAAGAGGCGATGGAAATCGACGGATCCCCGGCCCCGCAAGACTGGCGACGCCAGTACATAGACTAGATCGACCACGGCACGCTACCCTCGGATCGGACCGAGGCGCGGCGCATCGCCAGACGAGCTAAGTCATTCGCCATGATCGACGGCGAGCTGTACAAGCGCAGCCCTTATGGGGTGATGCTACGCTGCCTCCCCATTCCTGCAGGGCGGCAGTTGATACGAGACATCCACGCAGGGACATGCGGGCATCACGCGGCGGCCCGAACCCTCATGGGCAACGCCTTCCGACAAGGTTTCTATTGGCCCACGGCGGTTGCCGACGCGATAGAGGTCGTGCGTACCTGTGAAGGGTGCCAGTTCTACGCCTGCAAGACACACCTCCTGGCGCACGAGCTACAAACCATCCCAATCACATGGCCCTTCGCCGTGTGGGGATTGGATCTTGTGGGACCGTTGCCAAAAGCGCCCGGGGGCTTCACTCACTTGTTGGTTGCCATCGACAAGTTCTCGAAATGGATCGAGGTCCGGCCCATCACTAACATTCGATCTGAGCAAGCGGTACAGTTCTTCGACGATATAATCCACCGGTTCGGGGTGCCAAACTCAATAATCACCGACAACAGGCACCCAGTTCACCGGCAAGAAGTTCCTGGAGTTCTGCGATCGTAACCACATCCGCGTGGATTGGTCGGCCGTGGTGCACCCCCAAACGAACGGCCAGGTAGAACGTGCCAACGGCATGATATTGCAGGGATTAAAGTCGAGGATCTTCAACAAGCTGAACAAGTTTGGCCGCAAGTGGGTCGGCGAAGTGCCCTCGGTCGTATGGAGCCTCAGAACGACCCCAAGCAGAGCCACGGGTTTCACCCCGTTCTTTCTAGTGCACGGTGCTGAGGCGATCCAGCCCACGGATCTAGAGTACGGGTCCCCAAGGCTCAGGACGTATCAAGAGGAAGCAAATCAACAAGCCCGACGAGACTCCCTCGACTGCGTGGACGAGGCGCGCGACGTTGCGCTGTTGAACTCGGCGAGATACCAGCAGACGCTTCGCCAGTACCAAGCGCGGAGGGTGCGACGTCGAGACTTCAACAAGGGGGATCTGGTCCTCAGGCTGCGACAAGACACTCGAGGGCGCCACAAGTTTACCCCTCCATGGGAAGGCCCCTACATCATCGCCGAAGTCCTGAAGCCAGGAACGTACAAGCTAGCCAACGAGAAGGGCGAAGTCTTCACTAACGCCTGGAACATCCAGCAACTACGTCGTTTCTACCCCTAAATTCCTCATGCTTTCCCATGTACCAGCTCGTGCGACTCAATAATAATAAAGTTCGTGTACAGTTTAAAACATTGGGATCATCGCTTGTCTCGCGGAGAGAAAGGCGTAACGCCCCTCGAATGGATGAAGGAAGCTCTTTATTGCCATTAAACGCATGACCGGCGAACGGTCGTGTACAATAAACAAGATACAAAGCCGCTCCTTCGCGGCCGAAAGACGTATGTGGCCATGCCCATTTCTCAACAGTGGCGACCCTAGACCGACTAGGAACGTCGCTAGTTCTCTTCTAACATCAGCATGACCACATACGCCGAGGCAAACGGGAGTTCTCCACGGCTGGCGCGGCAAAGATTCAAAGAATCTCGTCGACCTCCAGGTCGTCGCGCGCGCCCCGGTTGGTGAAGCGACCTTCACCAACATGGCGAGGGCATGAGCGGTGCAACGTCGGCTGCGACGCCCACCTATCAAGACGTGGCACGCACTCGGAAGCAAGACCACTCTGCCACCGAAGCGCGCCGCCACCAGACGCCGTGGACGGGTGACCAGAGCACCTGCCTCGTTCAACCATCGCCTGAACGCCGTCCAGCTCGAGCTGGAAAACGAGGCACCGGTTCCCGACGGGGGCAACCGCTGTCCGAGCATCGACCAGCCTGAGCTGGAAGATGATGCAGCGGTTGCCAACGAGGCAGATGCGGCCGGCACCTTTTCTCCTTCATTTGCCCCCCCCCTTCGCTAGCATTCTTCTAACACCAAAGCTCCGCTCACCCTCGAACTAAGTCAGGAGGGCGAGCTCCGCCCCACCCCACCGTTCCTAACTCTAAGCCCATGGTACTCGTGAAAGGTTCACAACACTTGTGATCCTTACCACCATGGTCAAGCCTATTTATAGCACCCACGCCTTGACCCGCTCCGCAGCGTGCGCCTGACCCTCTGCGCAGAGCCACCCCACGTGCCTTACTCATAGGACAGACCCCCAATGGGGCCCCCTGACGAAAGGACGGCGCGTGACAGCACGACAGAGGCGGGCACCCCTCAGGGAAGAAACACGATCGGCGCATGGCGAACTGACAGAAACGTGCACTACGGCCAAGGTCACGAGGCTACTATTTTCGTCAAAAAGGTGGGACGAACGGCATCAAAGACAGCAGCACGCCATCGCTCAGCGAGCGGCACGCAAGTCGAGGCCGCAGCCCTCGCAGCACGCCATCGCTCGGCGAGCGGCACGCAAGTCGAGGCCGCAGCCCTTGCAGCACGCCATCCCTCAGCGAGCGGCACGCAAGTCGAGCCGCAGCCCTCGCAGCATGCCATCGCTCAGCGGAGCTGCACGCAAGTCGAGGCCGCAGCCCTCGCAGCACGCCACCGCTCAGCGAGCGACATGCAAGTCGAGGCCGCAGCCCTCGCTGAACGCTCTGCACGCTGACGGAAGTGACAGGACGCCCGTGACGGGACAAGGCGGCGGAGCCAGGCACCCGTCGCGTCACCAGCGCTGAGGCAGCGGAGCCAGGCACCCGTCGCGTCACCTGCGCTGCTCCGACAAAAAAGCTAAGCTACCCTTCTACCCTACGGTTTTTCCAACGCTCCATCATTTCGATCACGACTTTTTTCACGCACGAGGCAGGGAGATTCTTTCTTCGCCCCGCGCGAAGACAAAAACTCCCTCGGGGGCTACCACAGGGCACACTACCCTGGGAAATAAACGCTCCACCTCTCGCTACTCGTTTCTTCTCGCAATTTTCTACAAGTTTTCGTCGCTTTGTCATGTTTCGGTTGTGTGTACAAAGAAGCGACAGAGGTTAGGCGTCGACGGCTAAGGCAAGGGGGTGACGATGTCGTGGGATAGCTTACGCCTCCGGGATATGGCGTCCTCCTATGTCACCCTCGAACCTAAGCTACTCGCGGAGGGGCGGGGCACGGCCGCTTGAGGTCCAAGAGTGTTGGTGTTGAGGGAAAGCCTACGCCTCCGGGATACGGCGTCCCCCATCGACACCCTTGGGCTCGAGCAGTCCAAGCTCCCCCCGTGCGCAGGGAGATGGTCTAACTCGGTCGAGTTCCTCTCGAGGCACACAACCAAAATGACAACAAGCATAACGTATTTAAATATAATCGAGCACGATGTTAAAGTTCCCAAACAACCACAAATCTAAAATAAAAAAGTTCCTAAACCTATTACAAATCTGCCTGGCAGGCACCATCCATGGCAAAGTTCTTCAAGCGCCGTCCCCGTCGACTGGTACCCTCTGGGGAGGTGTCGTCGTCGCCCTCGCCTGAGCCGGGAAGGATCTCGTCAGCAAAGAGCATGGCGAGCGCGGCGGCCGTCTCTGCTACATTGGCATCAGCCTGCTCGACCGCAGCCACCGCAGCGTCATCGTCGAGGCCCTCAGCGACGACATAGCCCGTCGCCAGCGCGTCAAGCTGGACGAGGTAGTGCGTCGACACCACGCCAAGAGCCTTGCGGAGGCCGAGGAGGAACGCGTTCTTCACCCGCCCCATGACGCGGTCGCCCAGAGACCTCAGGCGGCTGGCCAACGAACTGCCAGACTGGGCGCCGTCCTCCTCGAACTCCAAGCACACCGCGGTGGCGGCCTCTCGAAGCTCCTCGAGCTCCTGCTGCGAGGACGCGTAAGCGACCTCCACCGCCTCCGCCCTGGCCTGCGAGTTCGCCGCGGCCGCTTGCAAGCCTGGGAAAAATCAAAAACGGAAAGGAACCTTCAGCGACAGAGCCAGTATGGATTCGGGAAGAACGGGAAGATTAGGCAGAGGCTCGAAGCTTACCGTCTGCCCGCTTCTTCTCCGCGGACCATTGCGCGCGGACTGCGCATGACTCCTCCCGCAGAGCCGCCAACAAAGCCCCTTGTTCTTGGGCTGTGGACCGCAGTGCCTCAAGGGCAACACTGTACTCGAGGACTTGGGCCTCAGTCACAGCGGTCGCCTCATGTTGCTGACGGAGCGAGGCCTGCGCCGCGGCAAGGGAGGCATCCCTCTCCCGCAGGAGAGCGCTCAGGCGCTCCACCTCGAGGGCCCTCTCCGCAACTGCAGAATGCAGAGCGTCGCGCTCCCTCTCCGCGCGGCTCAGGGATTCGCCATGCGCGCGGGCATCGACCGACATCTCGTGCATCACAGCGCGGGCCTGATCCACGTCGGAGCTCAGCTCAGCGTTCCTTTGCATCAGCTCGTGGATGTGGGCGTGCTGGTCGGTGATGTACGAGACCTTGGACGCCGCCAGATCTCGAAGTTGCTGGCAAAAGGGGGTAACGCGAAGTTAAGGCGCAAAGCGAAGAATCAAAAAGCCAAGGGCAAAGGACGCAGACTCACCACGTGTAGCTGGAGCCCCCTGGTCCGGTGAAGCTCGAGCGCGGCGGAGAGGGCGTTCTGGATGTCGGTGCCGATCTGGTGATGCTCCAGCCACAGCTGGTTCTCGTTCTCCGCGATGGAGACGAGCTCAGCCGGGACCCCGGGGCGGTCCAGCCCGAGGGTGCTTCGGATACCCCTGCTCGAGCTGGCACCAGCGCTGGCGGGGACGTCGTGACCCCCGACCACCTCCAGGCTCGAAGGCGCGGTCGGGCCCGTGGCCACGCCAGAACCGGCCGCCGCAGCGGCCTCCGCCGGCGCGGGAGTTCCTTCTGCGACGGCACCCCCACCCTCGAGCGGGGGTGCCGCACTAGCAGAGGGGAGCGCCTGCACCTCGCTCGGGGGCTCGAACCCCGGCGCTGCCTCTTCGTCGTCGGCGAGGGCGTAGATTACTTCGTTCCCCGCACGCCTTCCCTCCTCCTCCGCGCTGGGGCCCGTAGCCTCACCCGGGTGGCCCTGCCCGGTGACTTCAACGGGGGCCGACTCCCGCCCCTCAGCGGTCCCTTCAAGGCCAAGCTCCCGCCGCGCTCGCTCGACCCCCCTGGCCATGGCCGCCTCGTAGCTGGCCACGATCGAGGCCTCAGCCTCGAGCGTCGTGCGCGAGGGTGTGGCCTCGGTGTGGGGTGTCGAGTGAACCCTCGTCTTGAGGGCCTTGATGGGAGCAAGCGCGGGGGCGGCGGGAGAGGCTGTCCCGCTAAGCAACAAACAAGGGCTGTCAGCACAAACATCAACTAAACGAACCATCGAAGGGTGATACGATTCTTACCGGTTGACGCCCCTGAGCTTCCGATTCTGGGAGCGGCGCGAGGGCGGCCGTACCCCGGACGCAGGGGCTCGCTCGCCGGCGACCCCTGACGCTCGCCGGCGGGGCGGGCGCTGGGACGAGAGCGCTCGACGCGCCTATGTCATCCCCTGGCGTCGCGGCCGCGAGTGGGGGCGCGTCAGTGATACGCGCCACCGTCGCCGGCTCGAAGGGAGCCTCGTCGTCAGACGAGTCGTCTTCCTCCGGCTCGGGCGTACTGTCGGGGGTCGGCAGCGGGGAAAGGCCCTCCCTCTCCCGCCTCCGGTTCTCCTTCTGGTGCTCGTCCCTCTGCCGCTGCTTCCGGAGATGCGTCTCTTTCTCCGCGTCCTTGCGCGCCTTCTGCCGCTCGGCATTCAGACGGTTGGCCTCGCGAACATCGGGGAGAGGGGGAGGCGATCGGTGCCCTTTATGGGTCATCCCCTGAAAATACGACGCTACTCGCTTAAAAAACTCGATACGAGCGCAGGATGGATCGAAAGAAGAAGAAAGATACTCACGAAGGTAAGGTAGCCCTCCTCGGGGCGCATCTTGATGGCCCAGAGGACATCGTCCTCGACCGCCATCTTGGTGTTGTCCACCGCGCACCGCGCCCGCTGGGCCGCCTCCCCGGCTGAGAGCGGCTCCTGCATCATCCTCGAGCCCTCGAAAGGAGCCTGCGGCGTCAACTCATAGATGAGCAGATTCCTCTGCATAAGAGGGACCACCCGCCGCTGGTGGAAGTTGGCGATGACGGCGGCGGCGTTCAGCCCCTTCCTCACCAGGGATTGAAGCGCCGCGGTGAAGATCACGAGTTTATCTTGGCGAGCTCGAGGGGATACCCCCCAGCTCCATGCATACGGCTTCTCCCCCACGATCTTGTCGGTGTAGGTGGGGAGGAGGTTGCCGTCGTTCCGCAGGTAGAACCACGCTTTGTCCCACTCCGCGTTGTTGGACGTCATGGTGGTGGGGATGTAGAGATCCTTCCTCCCCTCCCGCACCTGGAACATGACGCTGCCGGCACGGACGAGTCTCCGCACCCCAGAAGTCCCAGTGGCAGCGGTGTAGAGTTTGGCACGGAACAGATGAATCCATAAGTCCCAGTGCACCGGGACTCCTAAGAATCCCTCGCACACCGCGACGAACACCTGCCGCCTGAGAGATGGCATTGGGGGCGAAGTTGTGGAGCTCCACCCCGTAGTACACGCACAGAGCGCGGATGAATTCCCCGGGGGGAGATCCGAACCCGCGCTCGTGCAGGCGAGCCAAGCTCACGATGTAGCCCTGGGGTGGAGCCGGCACCCTGTGCGAGGATGGCGGCGCGATCCACTCTGGCTGGCTGGCGGAGGAGATCTTGGGGAGCAAACCTCTCGCGACGAGCAACTCCAGGTAATTCTTGTCGGCGGTGGACGGGCTCCATGGGGCGGCTTCCCTCAGAGTCACCATGGCGAAGGGCGAGAGGTGAAGATGGATTGGATCTGGGCTCTCGAGGGTTGGCAAATACGAAGAGACGGAGGGAACGAAAATCTGGGCTAAGGTAAGGGAAACTGACCCCTCCTCTCCCCGTATTTATCGACAAATTTTACCGGGCCGCGGGTAAGCGCGGCTGCGGGCACGCGTTAACTCCACGCTTAACCCTGTCGCCGACAAGTGGACCCCGCAAGCGTGGTGGGCCAACGTAAAGGCACAATTATGACTGTGGCCGCCCGAGGCGTCGCGAAGTCTTGTAGCACGTCTAATCCAACCGCCCCGCCAGCGCCGCACTCACCTGAAAAGGTGCGCCACTGCGCCCTGACCGCGCCACGTTGGCCACGACTGCCTGACTGGACGCCTCGGTCCCCGCCCCGTCAAAACCGCCAACGGAATATTCCCTTGCTCAACGCCTTCACAGGTAAGGCATATACCGCTCGAGCCCTACTAATCAGGGGGTCGAAGCCTGGCTCTCATCGAGAGTTTCGACAGGCTCTCCAGATTAAACAGAGTCAGGGGCGAATGGGGCACGCACGAACATGCTCAACCTCGAACAAAGGCCTCGAGGCCTTGAGGGTGCCCTGATCCGCGTTCAAGGCTGAACAAAGGAGGCCAGTTGAAGGATCCCAACGAGGGAGCGCATCGAGCCCTCGATCCTAACGAATGGGATCGAGCCTTGCCTGACGTGCCTTTGTAAGCTTGTACTGTATGAGACGTGTCTCCGGACCACGAGCCGACCCTAAACGAGCGGGGCACGGACGTCCACTTGAACTACCCGCTAACAGCTCACCGACACATCCATGACTCGCGGCCCGCTCATGGGTAGCATGGAACTGTGTCCCCCCTCCTCCCGTGACGGGGCGACGAGGGTCGAAACTCGTGGTCAAAGGCCTCTCGAAATCGGCCGAATCAGGGTCCAGTCCACGAAGGACGACCTACACCAACCCAAAACAGGACAGCCTGGAGCTTAAGGGCATGAACAAGGTAAGATCCGACCGCAAGGGCCCCTCGAAGCTCGCCTAGAACCAACAGGAACAAGACCTTGGACGATGCAATTCCCTCCTCCAAGGCCTCGGGGGCTACACCCGCGGGTGCGCTAGCGCGCCCCCGCAGAGAGGTACTCTCATTCCGCAAGTAGATCTCGAAGCGCTAAACCTCTAGAAAGAACCACTAGCCCATGCAGGTCTGACATTCATCACTGCATGGCCTCGGGGGCTACTGTCGGTGCCAATCCTAAAGGAGGCCCTAAGACGACGATAAATCACCAACTAAGCCACTGGAACTAATTAACTCAGCAAAAGTTAAGCAAGGAAGTTCTAATCCGCTGTCAGGCTCGAGGGTGCCCAGCACCCCTCGAGCGAATCGGAACTCCGCCTCGCTCGAGGCCCCCCTCGCTCGAGGCCCGGAGGCCGCCCTCGACACCCATCTCCGCCTCGCTCGAGGCTTCCCCTCGCTCGTGGGGCCCGCTGACGGCTCACCTGCCCCATGGACAAAAGCATTTAATAGCTCTGCACGGCCTTGGGCGCGGAAGCCAAGCGACGGATCCGTTGCCCATCCTCGGTCATTTCCGCCAACTCCTGACACTGTGCGGTCATTCTTGACGCCGTGCGGTCATCCTCGACGCTGTGCAGTGTGACAGACCTGTGCGGTGTCACGAGCCTGTGCGGCGTGACAGGCCTGTGCTGTCACCCTCCACTGTTCCACCAACTCCGGTACGGGCACCCCTCGAACGGACATGGGGAACCCTCGAATGGGTCCACGGCCTGTTGCACTCGATGATGACGCGTTACGCCAGCCCATAAAATCAGGAGCACAGGAAGCGTGCGTCATGAACAGGGGACGCCACGCCATGCACCAGAGCTCCATATGCCAGGAAGTCGCATAATCCGACAACGCGAGCCAAGACAGGGACCACGCCTGCGACCACACCTCATCGTACGCCGTCACTGTACCAAGTACTGTACTTTCACTGTTTGTAACTGCCCCTCTTTGAACTATAAAAGGAGGAGGCAGCCCCTTAGAACAGAGACAGAGACTCTAGGTGCCAGACACACTCATTCACACACTCACTACTCAGTTCACCAAAGAACACAACTCTCACTCGTTCTAAGGGACCTGGGGGCTCATCCTCCTCTCCCGCCAAGCTTGTAGCCCCCCTACTACGAGCACCCCCGGTGCAAGGCAATATAGTGCGCAAGCACACCCTGCTGGACGTACGATCGGAAGATCGGAACCAGGATAAACCTCGTGTCACCGTGTTGCCCTTCCATCGACCATCGAGAGACGGGACACAACGCACTTTTCTGCAGGTGTTTGGACCCCGTCGGGTTCCGGCACCGATAGAATGCAAGATGCTTATATGATACATGATGCAAATGCAACTCTAAAAGAATGAGGACTCAGCTCAATATCAAGAAAGCACATGACGGTCAAACCAACCAAGAAAAGCTACATAGCCAACGAAGAACCGCCAAGGATTCCAATTGAGTACCATAGAAAAGATACCAACTGATGGATCAAAACTTGATACCACATGAATAAGATGATGTCCAATTAAAAGCTCAAAATGTAATACCAAATAAAAGCTTAAAAGCGGATACCAAATCACAAAGCAAATCCTTGGTCCAACTCCCCCTCAAATAAAGCCGAGCTCCCCCTCAACCAAAGACGCCTAGCAAAAGAAAACTAGAAAAAGGTGTACAAAAGCAAATGGAAAGCTCCAACACAAAACAAAAGGAAGAGAAATCTATAATGAGAAAAATGCAACCCAAAGACAAGGCAAGCCCAAAACAAGATAAACCACAACTCATGCTACAAGAAGCAATGATGATGCAAATGTGAGGAATTAAAGCATTGCAACACGATATCGATTATATGAATAAAAACTCGGGCTAACGACATGTAAATAAGGTGCAAAGGATCTATACAAAGGGTACCAACTAAAATGATACCAAATGAACAACATGCCATGAGCAATTTGAGTCATATGAGGAAACATGGCAAGGAATTCATGTGGATCACACACACTATCATACAAAGGTGACTAATCCACCAACATATATCACAAAGCTAGCATGACAGGATATACACATCAAGATTATAATTGCTAACAAGAAAGGTGGCTAGCCTACCATGGTATATATATATCCAACAACGAGAGCAAATATACAAAATGCTACAATGGGAAACCTACCATGGTATATACAAAGCCAATAAAGGTGGAGTGAAACTTAACCGGCTCTGATACCAACTGTAGGACCGAAACAGGCGACCAGAGGGAGGGTGAATGTGAGCCTTTAAAAAATTCTTTTCAAAGAAGAACAAGGCCTACGTCCCGATTACGACGAGACACACCTCTCTTCTAACCGTCAAGGTGACACAAGCCAACTCGTGGCAACCTCACCTTAGAAACAAGTTAGGAAAGCTTAACACGATGCGGAAGCACTAAAAAGGCACGAAAAAGCTTCACACTAATTTCCAGGTAAAACACACTCTCTAATTAATCATGTGAAAAAACGAGCAAAGCTACCAAGCTAAAACAGAGAGTAAAGGTTCAAGCTTCATGCACTCAAAAGATTGATTCAAAGAGCTGCTTATCCAATCATCCACATATTGTGTAAAACTCAAATGCTTGCAAGCATTGGTTAACAAAGCAGCCAAGTGCTAGTAGCCGCGAATTGGCTTGTAGTCCAATGGTAGTACGGTCCAGTGGGACGCTACCCACCAGGGTTCAAATCCTGGTGCTCGCACCTTTTCCTGAGATTTTCCAGGATTTACCGGCGTTATGCGTTAAGTGGTAAGCGGCGTTCCCGTCGACAACGAGGCGCCAATGGTGACTTCGGGAATCTCCAGATCAGCCGGATGCTCAGTTCTTCGTAGGTGCTCATAGGGGTAGGGTTAGCGTACGTGTGTTCATAGGGGTGAGTGTGCGTGCGTTTGTGAGCGTCTGCGTTGTACTGTGTAATTCTAAAAAAAAGTGCTGGTAGCCGACACAAGCTAGAAAGCACAGGTCAATTAAATCAACGAGCAATGAAGAGCTACTCTAAACAGTTATACGAGACAGGATATGGGAGCTCAACTTAAGGCTAGTGATTAAAATAATTAAGTTCCAGCAAAGAATAAAAAGTAACAAGCTGTTGCTAGTGTCATTGCCGTAGTGCCGTTGTTCTGAACCTGCACAGAAAAATGATTGCCTGGATGACGAGCTGCAAAAGCAAAAGACCAATACCTGCACTTGGTCGAGAGAAGAAGCTGCAGGTCCTGTCGCTGAATGCCAAGCTTCTGCACAGCGCTGAGCAATCTGCTTCACCTGGGTTCTTTGCGTCGATCTTCTACTTGGGCCGAGCGTGCCTGCCCTGCCGACCGGGCCGCTCGCTCGCTGGGCTTTCTAAGCACACGCGTGTGCGCTTGTGTCGCTGCTCCGCACGGCCTGCCTACGACGCCTCGAGGTCACGCTGCCTCGCGAGATCCTGCAGATCGAACAGAGGAAGAACAGGGAAGAACAAGAACACCACCAGAACTTCAACCCTACAGTCCGTCCTCAAAACTCAACGATTCGACACAAAACTTGAGCCGTAAAAGCACCTCCTCAAGGTCTAGCAGATCCACCGCAAGCTTGCTTCCCTCCGACGCAAACCTTGCCCGCGTGTCCTCCGGTCCAGACTCCTTGACGCGCACGGCTCCTCTTGATGGGCCGTTACCGCCACGCAAAGTCCTCGAGCTTGGTTTTGAGGCCCAAACAAAGAAACCGTCCTCCTGATGATTTTGTGGCCAAATCACCAAACCCCGCGTACAAGCTTCGGTTGTTAGCCGCCACCTTGCACTGGCTTCAGGTCCGCATACGAGTTTCGGTTGTGAGCCGCTACCTCACACCAGATCCACGCCGTCTTGCTCATTCTTGCCACCATGTGAACCGCACTTGATCCATCTGGCCACCGGGTCCCTCGAACCAAGCCTACTTGTATCTCCACTCCCTGTAGGCTACCATGGCTAAGACCTTTCGTGCTTGTTCTTCACCTGCACCAATGCAATCAAGCCGCATTTTACACCTGCAATACTTAAGCCAAGGCAAACGTCAGTCCACACCACGTTGTCAATCACTCATCACATCAGGAAGCGACCATCCACCGGTCCTCGGACACACCCGGTCCTCACCATGGATATTCTAGGGAAACTACTCACTCCACAAGCCATCTTATGTTGATATGCTAGGCAGTTGAGTCACACCCCAAATATGGGGAAAACCCTTGCTGGATTCTCTATAAAGAGAATCGGGCTCTTTTTATGAAATCTCATATTTTTATCAAAATAAAAGGTATAGAATATTTCTATTTGGAAAGCGTGAGTAGAAGAGTAAAATGATGATAATGGAACCCTAGCATGTGTTTTGGACTCGGAAGTAAGGGGTTAACTGTTGACACTCCTTAGCGTCACGTTTTAGCAACTCTCAAGAGCGCGTAGATATATGTCGTTGTATGCAAAATTAATTCTGCAAGCGCACAGAATATATCTCGTTGTAGCACTTCACCTTGGGAGTAACCCCAGGGTATCGTATTTATATTTCCACAGGGAAGCAGATGGTTAAAGTGTATTGAAGAATGAAATGATATATCTTGCCAGAAATATCAAGCCACAAACCCAGGGGCACAAACTCTCGGTTTGGGTGGATAATGGTCAAGTTAATGACCGGATAGAAGGTCTGAAAGACCAGCGACACACGGAGCACCTATTTCTAAAGAAAAGGAAAGACGCTGGGAGAGACCGGACCTAGACTCTTTCTAACTCAGAGCAAAAGGCACTCTAGCCTTAGCCTAGACCCTAGCTTAGATACCGGGAACAGAGCTCGTTTCGACGGCTAGAACGGGAGAACCTCAGAACGGGCTGAGAGAGGGGGTTCTCCGGGCTCAGCACTACTGTTACGAGTACACCCGAACGTGGTGGACTACGAAGGACGGACAGGGCTGTCACCACCTGCCGCCTACCACTGCAGTTCCGTGGGGTGCAACACACTTCCTAGTTAATCAACAAGCCAGACACCACGTCTGCACTCGATGATTAAGATTTCTCTTGAGGCCTGTCAAGAGAAATCCCCGTCTTCCCTAAGGCGTCTTACGGCCCAGTCAAGGCGAGCAAACCCGCGAGATAAAGCCCGGTAGAGCTAAACTAAACTCTATACTAAAACTAAAGGGGATAGGGCTGTGCTCTAAAGAGAGCAAGATCTTTACTCTAAAAAAGAGCAAGATAGAAATATAAAAGATAACTTAAGCTCTAAAGTAAGAAAGTAATTATATAAATAAACTCTTCAAAAGAAGGAAAGGATACAAGAGCTTTACCAGAACTTCGAAGACTCCGAAGATCCGAGCTGAGCTCGACTCGACTCTACTCCCAACTCTAATCCTAATCTAAGAAATGAAAAGATACTAGAGCTCCCTTCAAGTAGAGACTTGAGTGATGTGGTGTGTGTCTTGAATGGAAGACTGAGCAGCCTTTTATAGCCTCCATGGGGTGGATGTCAGCTTAATCTTCACGCCACCATCCTGCTTAGCATCCACGCTGAAGAGGGTAGCTTGAGGCCACAGCAACAGGCCGGCCGGCCTAGTGTAGGCCGATCGGCCTACACCTGGCACGTCTGGCCACCGACTTTGTCGTGGACGCTTCTGATTGCTCCCTGAGGTCGGTAACAGTTGCGTTCAGTTGAGGCTGTCCAAGAATCCGAAGTTGTGGGCCCTCTAATACATGTGTCTTGCACTCTAGGCCTTTCGGGTCCTTGGATCAAACCGACGTTGATTGCACGGGTGTTTGATTGAACTTGTGGATCAGTGACGTGGCCAGACCTGGCCAGAGGAGGCCGATCGGCCTGGGCTAGGCCGGCCGGCCTGGCCTTGTGCCAGGTTTGGCCCCTGTTTCACCAGTTTTGTCCTGCAACCATAACTCATCCAAAACTCGTGGAATTTTACAATAAAAATAGTTTTATGCATGGAATATGGTATGATCATCCTCATTTTACCGAAATGTTGACGGTCACTACGAGGTTATAATGGCTGTCAACACGCCCCCAAGCTTAGACTCTTGCTCGTCCTCGAGCAAGGCTAGAACTCTAGGTTCGGTAGGTCAGGAGTTGCTTCAATGTGTATACTCTTAAAGCACCTTGTGCTTAAGCCAAAACTCAACGAATCACTTGAATAAGTTGGCATAAAAGAGAACTCATACCATGGTTCCACGTGGGGCTGCAGCGGTTCACGTTTTGGGCTATTGAGAGCTTGAACGGTCATCTCTAAAGTATTTCCTGCAACTTTTCAGGTTCCATCTCGGAGATATGAATTTTTCAAAAGATGGTTTATTCATTCCCCGATGGTACTCTCGAGTCACTCAAGGTGTTTAATCCTCACTCTTGGTCGGGATTGACCAATTTTTTTTCTTTCTACACTAAGGCTGAAGTGGAGTTATAGGTAGGGTAAGAGTGGCATACCTTGGTTACTTCTGTTGTCAAGTCGAAGAGTGGTCCGCGAGCGAGGACACTCGTCAAATTCCGGTCTTTGGAATTCATGGGGTTTCAAATGGAGAGGGAGAAAGTGTGATGCTCAAAGGTCTTGGGACTCCTTATTTTTTTTCTCTCTCATATTTTTGAGATGTTTCTTTTCTTTTTTTCTTTTTTTCAGATGGAGCATTTGTCTCCATATTTTTTTCTTTTTCAAATACATCTCTTCTCTTACTTTGGTAACAGAGAGGAATTCAGCTTTGTATGGAGTAATTGAGGACCTTTAGGGTGAGTGTATGTCATCGACGGTGGATGTCAACCCCGGAGCGGGACTTTGACTAGTCGGACATTTCGAGGCTGAGGTGGATGGGAAGACCGGTAAGCGACAAGTGCCTTCTGCAAGCGGACTTGACCACTCGACAAGACTCAAAGCAACTCAAGATAGTATATGGTAGTTTAAAAGATGTATAACTGTTTAGGCTCTGGGTAGGACATTTTAAACCATCGAGGAAGATTCACCATGTAACATTTTATAAAAACTTCCGGGAGGTTCCTTACTAAGCATGCAGTTATACCTCGAAACAAACCATATCAAAACTCACAATAACTTAAACAATGAACAAGTGCTCTTGCTCCCACAGTTTTATCATGGCGGATCCATAATGCCAACGAGCTCAAATACTCAAGAGTAAAGGATTAAGCACGAGGCACTTAGAGGGCATAAAGACAGCAACTTTTCATCATTCCAGAGGTTCTCAACCATAATTCCATACATAAAGACATCTTTTGGAGCTTTTATTATGATTATTTTATTTTATTTATTTATTATTTTTATTTTTTCTTTAGCATTATTTATTTTATTTTATCATAGCAAAGCAAGGCAAGGCAAGGCAAGGCAAAGGCAAGGCAAGGCAACGGCAACGGCTTTCGATCATACCTGAGACTCCCCAAGCTTCGATGAAGCTCACTGGTAGTACTGGTTGGGGTCGTAGTGCATGTAGTCGAAGAAGCCGTGAATGTCGGTCTGGAAGGATGTGGTCATCCCCTAGTTCTGCTGCGTGAGATCGGTGTTGTGTGCAACTTCATCTCTGAGCTGCTGCTGTTGCAGAGTCATCGTCTCCAACCTGGTACTAAGATCAGCGATCCCCCGGGAGACCGGGTTCTCGTAGTCATACCTGGCAGAGGCGGATGGTCCGACCTGCGGGCCGTATCCTGCCGTTCTTTGATGGTAGTCGAACGCCTCCTCAAAACTCATGTTGGCAGTGGGGTTCTCCGTCGGCTGCTGGTAGTCGTACTCGGGCTGAGGTGCGGTAGATGTTCTGGCTTCACTGTCATGCCTGGCTCGCCTGCCACGTGTTGCAAGGCCTGCAACACTGTGGCGAGCGGGTTCCTTCCTTCTAAGCTGCATGGTTAGACTTTTCGCTGATCTCAGCGACAAAGCTGGGCATGGAAGCTCGACTTCGTCGATGAAACCAGGATAACACATGAAAAGAGTATGGCTAGGGCCCTCGCGCATCAAGTGACCCTGGATAAAATGGTCTAAACCAATGCAAGACTGATACTCTTGTGTAGCGGGAAGGAAAGTGACTTGAGCGCCCTGCAAAGCACCAACATGGGTGGCAATGCGGGTGACTAGCGAGGTTATGTCAATTGTGGCTCGGCCAGTGACTAACCTCTGCCAATCATCAAGCATGCTCATGACCGGTGAGAAACGAATTTTCTTGACCATGGCATAAAGGCACTCTAAATCAGGCAAGAGGCAAAGACGCAAGTCAGCGCGTGGGTGGACCACCATAGCGATCCACTTCGCCAGAAAACGAAGAGTGGGGTTTTGGATGGCAGTGATGCTATCTTTCCCCAAGGATGGCTCACCTGTGATGCTATCCCACCATGCGGCACGGTTGTACCGGTGGTTAGTCACCAACAGGTTGGCATCAATGATGCATCTCTTGTTGAAACCAAGAGCCTCACTGAGTTGCTTCGGGGTTAAGATAAAATCCTCGTTGAAAAACCGAAAGCAAATATTTGTCTCGTTGGGAAGAACTTCGATTTTCAAACTCATCAAAAACTCCATTGTGAGAAAGTGCGAACCTGTTTCCGGAACGGGGTAGAAGTTTTGCCATCCGGCATTGTTGAAAGCCCGTTCCATGTCTCCTCCGAGACCGGTCTTGATCAGCAGCATGGGGTCGAAGTACTTGGCATGTGTGTAGTAGCGGTCCTGGAGCTTGTCCAGCACCGTTCTCTCTTCTTTGGACCACGCAATGATGTGCTCGACCCGAGTCATGATCCGGATGCGGAGCTTGTTCTGAGGCACTTCTTCCTCCTAGGACTCTGTGTCCTGTCGAGTCGAGTCGACAGACATAGTGTCCCGAGAACCAGATGATCCCTGAGAGCGGCGGGAGCTCGAAGAGCTGAGCTTGGTCACGACTCCACGTGCCGTCTGACGTGCTCTTGTCCACATGATTTCCTGCAAGAGGTTAGTCTCACAATACCCGAAGGAAATCAGGGGTTAGACAATCGAAAGTTAGACGTTCTTGTGGGAGATTAATCACCACAACTCGGTTAGTCGTTCTTGTGGGTAAGAACCACCACAAACGTTCTCGTTCAACCGGTAGGGGTTTGTTCTCACAAGAATTCAAGGATGGATTTAAGCAGAATTTTCTTGTGGTTTAAACTCTAACCTCACTTAGAAATTTTCGAAATTCAAACGAGTGAGAAGGGAAGCGCTCAGGATGCATGCATACCTGTGCTTGGGGTGACTTCCTGAAGTGCTGGGCACCGGCTTTTATAGAGGTGCGGCAGGGGGAGGCCGGCCGGCCTGAGGCAGGCCGTTCGGCATGCACATGGCGCCGGTCGTGCCCATCCCTCTGTCGGTGGTCACGTTCCTGTAGCTGGTACTGCTGTTTGGTGAGGATGGGACGTCGACGGTGGAGGGAGGCCGGCCGGCCTGCCTGGGGCCGCTCGGCCTGGGGTCGTGCCCATTTTCCTCCACCCTTTGGTGTCAGTGCTTGTGCACGATGCCTGCTGCTTTGCTGCTGTGATCTGGCCATAGTTGATGACAAGTGGGGCCGGCCGGCCTGAAATTTGGCCGAATTTTTTTTATATGCTACTTAATGCATAAATGAAATATGAATGCAAGCTTCGAAAATTAAACGTGTTGTGCTGAATGAAAAGAATTGAAATGAAAAAAAAACTATTCTATATGCAATGCAAGGATACGTACCATATACCTTATGGCGAGGGCTCGAGTTTTTCGTCCTGAGCGGAACTCTCCGAATCCTTGTTCGGGACTGCTTTTACCCGCCATTCCTTTCGGACGGGACGGGACTTGGATTCAACCTCCTTATCGCGCTTTGCTTGCTCCTCCAGCGCTTTGGTTCTCGATATCCTTCACCGTGCATGATAGCGATCATGCCTCTTCTTTTCTTTGGCGGCGAAGGCTTCCACCATCTTCATGAGCGTTTCTACGCTCGGCATCTTGGACTTTCGGGGCATGACTTCTTCGACCATATTGACTTGATGGGGGATCTCCTTAGGACGGAAAGAGAAACTCTCGGTCCCTCCAGTTAATCTTAAGTTGAATGGTCCCACGTCCCACGTCGATGTTCGCATTCGCAGTACTTAAGAACTGGTCTCCCAAGAATGAGAGAGTTCGTTGCTCCGGCTTCCATATCTAGGACGATGAAATCCACAGGGATGAAGAAATCCCTGATCTTGACCGGAACATTTTCTGCGACTCCATGGGGGTAGCGGATCGATTGATCCGCTAGCTGCAAACACATGGGTGTAGAGACAAGCGATATATGTTTAAGGTGGTCAAAGACTACCTTGGGCATTACGCTGACGCTCGCCCCCAAGTCACATAGGGCGTTGTCGAAGTCATGGCCTCCAATTGAGCATGATATTGTGGGGCAGCCAGGATCTTTCTTCTTGAGGTGGGGCCCGAGTATAGCAAAGCTACATTCCTCGGTCAGCTGTACCATCTCCCTTGTGGGTAAAGTCCGCTTGTTGCTAAGTATATCCTTGATGTACTTGGCATATGTCGGGACCTGCAAAGCATCAAGTAGTGGTATATTGATGTATACCTTCTTGATTACCTCCACGAACTTGTCAAATTGTTCGTCGGCCACGGGTCTTCTCCTCCGTTCTGGGAACGGGAGGAAAGTGGGATCTCGGCTGTCGCTTGAGGCTTGTGGTGCCTCGTTCCCCTCCTTTGAGACAGGGGTGGTTTCCTCGTCGTCTTCCTCTTCGGCGGCCGCCTCGGCTTGGCTAGCTTCCTTCTGTCGGGTACCTGCATCTTGTGGATTGTGTGGATCCCGCGTGGACTTGCCGGTCTGCGTGGTCACCGCACTAACATTCTCCTTGAAAGGAACCTCCGGTTGCCCAGGTAACTTTCCTGCATTTGGGTTAGGATAGGATGCAGCTAGCTGAGCCACTTGTGTTTCAATCATTTTATTGAAGCTCAGCTGGTTCTTAACGACAGAATTAAAAGCTTCTATCTGGGAGGCCATCGACTCCATAACTTTATCATTGGCAAGAAATTTCTTGCTAATGCTATCGTTAATTTGTTTTTGGCCATACCAGATGTCCTTTAGCGACGGTTGAAAACCGTTGTTAGAGCCATTACCTTGCTGTTGGCCGAAGGGGAAATTGGGCTTGGAATTCCAACCTTGTTGAGGACGGAAGCCTAATTGTTGTTATTCCCAATGAAATAGGCTTCTTCTTGTGTCATCGGGCAAGTGTCGCCCGAGTGTCCTGTTTCTCCACACGTTTCACATGTGATTCTCTCCTCCATGATCTGATTCATCTCCTTGCCAGGAGATTCCATCTTCTTCAAGAGGAGGTCCATCTTAGCGGCCAGCATATCAACGGAGTCAATTTGATGTACTCCCTTGCGGGGAGCTTGTCTTTCTCCTATCCAGCTCTGGTGAGTGGATATCTTCTCGATTAGCACCTTCGCTGCGTCTACATCCAACGAGAGGAAAGCTCCTCCCGCGGCTGCATCCAACATCTCTTGCGATCGTCGGCTCATGCTGTGGAAGAAGTTCTGGGTAATCAGCCAATCTTCCACACCATGGTGAGGGCAGGCTGCAATATACTCTTGCAGTCGCTCCCAAGCTTCGGGAATTGTCTCTCCGTCTAGCTGCTGAAAGCTAGTGATTTTTCCTCGGAGGGCATTGGTTTTGCCCACCGGGAAGTACTTGGCCAGAAATGCGTCTGCGCACGTCTGCCAGCGTCCTTCGAATGATGCCTTGTTGGTGTAAAACCACTCCTTTGCTTTCCCAAGCAAGGAGAATGGGAAGAGTTGAAGGCGGATGTTGTTGATCGGTGTGCCATTGGGGTTGATAGTGCTGCACACCTCCAGAAAATTCTGAAGGTGAGCTGTTCGCATCCTCAATTGCCTTTCCGCAGAAAGGGCTAGCCTGAACCATGTTTACCAGGCCAGTCCTCAGCTCAAATGCACCTTCCTGTGCTGTTTGACAGTCCCGGGAAGTTGCTGTTTGACGGGACTGAGAACTCACAGGAGCGTCTTCTTTGCTTGAGCCATAATCTCTGGATACTCTGGGGCTGAAGAAAACGACGAATCTGAATCTGATTCAGACTCGGAGTCGGATGACGACTCGAATATGTTGCTTGAGCTGAGTGAAATCTGAGGAGGTACGACTCTCTTTTCGCACTACTCTTCCAATGCGTTCTGGATTTGGATCAAAGTTTGATGGCAGGTTGAAACCAGTCATGCACTACCCTGCAAACACATTAAAAATAGACGAATGTTGCAGTGGTGAGGTCACTAAGGTTAGTGGTTTGGTAAATCTGTAAAGATAATCAAATGATTCAACAATAACTTTAGCCAATTGCTTCCCCGGCAATGGCGCCAGAAATGCTTGTTGGCACTCCTTAGCATCACGTTTTAGCAACGCTCAAGAGCGCGTAGATATATGTCGTTGTATGCAAAAGTAATTCTGCAAGTGCACATAATATATCTCGTTGTAGCACTTCACCTTGGGAGTAACCCCAGGGTATCGTATTTATATTTCCGCAGGGAAGCAGATGGTTAAAGTGTATTGAAGAATGAAATGATATATCTTGCCAGAAATATCAAGCCACAAACCCAGGGGCACAAACTCTCGGTTTGGGTGGATAATGGTCAAGTTAATGACTGGATAGAAGGTCTGAAAGACCAGCGACACACGGAGCACCTATTTCTAAAGAAAAGGAAAGACGCTGGGAGAGACCGGACCTAGACTCTTTCTAACTCAGAGCAAAAGGCACTCTAGCCTTAGCCTAGACCCCAGCTTAGATACCAGGAACAGAGCTCGTTTCGACGGCTAGAACGGGAGAACCTCAGAACGGGCTGAGAGAGGGGGTTCTCCGGGCTCAGTACTACTGTTACGAGTACACCCGAACGTGGTGGACTACGAAGGACGGACAGGGCTGTCACCACCTGCCGCCTACCACTGCAGTTCCGTGGGGTGCAACACACTTCCTAGTTAATCAACAAGCCAGACACCACGTCTGCACTCGATGATTAAGATTTCTCTTGAGGCCTGTCAAGAGAAATCCCCGTCTTCCCTAAGGCGTCTTACGGCCCAGTCAAGGCGAGCAAACCCGCGAGATAAAGCCCGGTAGAGCTGAACTAAACTCTATACTAAAACTAAAGGGGATAGGACTTTGCTCTAAAGAGAGCAAGATCTTTACTCTAAAAGAAGAGCAAGATAGAAATATAAAAGATAACTTAAGCTCTAAAGTAAGAAAGTATTTATATAAATAAACTCTTCAAAAGAAGGAAAGGATACAAGAGCTTTACCAGAACTTCGAAGACTCTGAAGATCCGAGCTGAGCTCGACTCGACTCTACTCCCAACTCTAATCCTAATCTAAGAAATGAAAAATATACTAGAGCTCCCTTCAAGTAGAGACTTGAGTGATGTGGTGTGTGTCTTGAATGGAAGACTGAGCAGCCTTTTATAGCCTCCATGGGGTGGATGTCAGCTTAATCTTCACGCCACCATCCTGCTTAGCATCCACGCTGAAGAGGGTAGCTTGAGGCCACAGCAATAGGCCGGCCGGCCTGGTGTAGGCCGATCGGCCTACACCTGGCACGTCTGGCCACCGACTTCGTCGTGGACGCTTCTGATTGCTCCCTGAGGTCAGGTAACGGTTGCGTTCAGTTGAGGCTGTCCAAGAATCCGAAGTTGTGGGCCCTCTAATCCATGTGTCTTGCACTCTAGGCCTTTCGGGTCCTTGGATCAAACCGACGTTGATTGCACGGTGCTTGATCATCCTGGGTGTTTGATTGAACTTGTGGATCAGTGACGTGGCCAGACCTGGCCAGAGGAGGCCGGTCGGCCTGGGCTAGGCCGGCCGGCCTGGCCTTGTGCCAGGTTTAGGCCCCTGTTTCACCAGTTTTGTCCTGCAACCATAACTCATCCAAAACTTGTGGAATTTGTCAATAAAAATAGTTTTATGCATGGAATATGGTATGATCATCCTCATTTTACCGAAATATTGACGGTCACTATGAGGTTATAATGGCTGTCAACATTAACCTCAGTGGAGGGTAGCACTATTCCAGAGCTTACTTCGGTCATATAAGGACCGGCTCATTGGGCTAGTCTTTCTAGTGATAAGTAGAGCCATACGTGCCAAAAAGGTATGACGTTCGGGAATAACTACTTATGTGATGCCTTGATTCAATCCCTGCTAGTTGAACCTAGTAATCCATCCCAAGGGGATAAGGTAGGTAACACCTATACTGGAGACAGACCTTCATGTAGTTAAGGTCCGGTCGGCACGAGTTGACCGTGAGAGTGTCGGAGACCTTGAGGGCCGGAGGCCCTGTTAATATGTACACTTACCCGGGATGAGATCCATGAGGCGTATGATGGTGGCCCCACTTTAGACCCCAATGATATTTGTGCATGGACCTAGGGAATGTTGTATAGAGATAGACGCTGGCAGGCATGGATCTCGTAGGTCAGCACCGCCTGATACAGAGGTATGGGCTAATCGAACGTACGGGGACATGTACAACTCTGCGTAGAGTATAATCTATTCGAATAGCCGAGGATCACGGTCACGAGCCCACTATGTGAAAGCCCCCATGATTAGCGTTTTTGAACTCTTTGGAGAAAAGGTTGGGGGAAGACTGATGGGCCAGAGCCCAGTTAATATATTGGAACTAGTAGGGAGGGAAATTCCCCTCTGGGACCACCACTCTTTATATAATAAATAACCGTTTTCAAAAGAGTTCTTTCCGAAACTCTCATCTTTGAATTCATCCTGCACATGAGAGATGCTTTAGGCATAGGATTTCATCCTTAAAACTATACTCCTTGACCACAGCCGAAAATGCATTTAATTACTTATTAATTGTTGGGACTTGCTGAGTACCATTTATATGTGTACTCACCCTTATCTTTATTGTATTCCACATGTATAGACGATATGGTTGGTAGATTCATTTGCTGCCTATGGGAATGGTGACAGCGCCATCCTCCAAATTTTAAAGATGAAAACCAGTTTATACGCTTTTTATTGCTTTTTATACTAATCTGTGATGAAGACTGTATCAACTACTAATCCAGGGACAGATACAGGTAATCAATGGGATTTTCTGCGGAAACCCCTACATCGGACCGGAAGGGGAAAGGGCCAAAAGGACGGTTGTCGATCTGTTTAAGGTTAAAAGGACTTTTCTATTTGGTTGGGAAAGAGACTTGAATCTAAATTCAAACGGAACTTTGGATTTGAACATAGTTTGAAGGATAAGTCTAGCATTTCAAGAGATTTGTTTCTAGGATTTGAAATTGATATTTAGAAGAGGTTTTTCTAAAGCAAAAAATGCATCACACATGTAGATGATGCATGGTTTAATTTATGAAATAGGTTTTGAATATTTGAGAAAAAGGGATTGCGTTATGGTTAAAGAAAAGTTTTAGGAGGAACATATTTTTAAATGATCTAAAAACACAGGTTGTTACAAGTACAGGGTAATTTGGCCTAGTGGAAACTGAATTTGAGTTGTTTCTACTCTTGTACGAAGCTCCTCAATGTGCGGCAATGGCGAAACAACCAGAATAGAAGGCGGGAGCAGCCACATGGAAATCCCAACGGAATACAAATAAGGAATCAAACTTACACCCAAGATCAAATAGGGAACAATTTTTTTTGAGATCCAAGAAAGGAACCAATAGTTTTTTTCAAGGCCAAGTAAGAGAATTCACACCCAACACATAGCTAGTTTAGGTTTGTTCTTAGTCAAATATTTTTTTTATTTGACCAATAATACCACTAAGGTTGCATTTAGCAGCTGGCATTCAGGCAGAGGAATTCCATTGGTGTATAAATGCCATAGCTGAGGGAAAATGGCCTTCAATGTCAACGTTGCTGTTTGGATGCATATGTAATTGGATGCACAAACTGTTGAATTGTATATATTGATGAGTTTGAACATTATACTATACTGGATATGTATGAAATTGTAGCTTCCATAACTTTTGCATATATTTGAATGATTAAAAAACATATTATTAAAAATATTAAAATAGCATGGGTATTCTGAAAAATAAAATAGTAGAAAAATCATGTAAAATGTGGAAGAATATTGACATCAACAATATGATAGTAACCATTATATAGATGATAACATAACAACAATAATAGCTTCCAAGTTTTTCACAAGTATCACACCATTTTATAAGAGAATTTTTTTATCCATTACAACATAAAGCACCTACATAATAAGCATAAAGAACCACCTTCAAGCATATAGAAACTCTCTCGATTGTCATTCAATAGCAAGATCCATTCCTTCCTCATGTCCACTGGGAGTTCCACAAGCACTTGGAATAAACATTTATTAAGGATTAACATTCCATAAGATTTCAGCATGTCACATCTAGCCAAATCAAGTATCATTTGAAGCGTTGCAAGGATTTCAAAGCTTCATATCTCCAAGCAGGGATAGAATGGCTTAATTTTTTGGGACAATTCCCTGCCTCTTTTGGGACAATTCTGAGGATGCGTCATCAATGTGTTTAGGTGGAACTTTTATGATATTAGTTTCAACGTCAATGAATCAACTAATATGACTAACTAGTCAGTACCCTGCGCGTTGCCACGGGCAAGTGTTAGCGTGTAACTTGAAAATGTTTAAACATGTAAAAGCTGATAATAGGGACAGTATGTTCACACACACACACACACACACATATCTAATAGATATATTAAAAGGTACATATATATCGTGAAAACAAAGCAATATATGTTGTTGATGTGCACACTTGGCTATCAAAGTTATACTCATGTAGTTAAAGACCTCAGTGGATGGCAGTAGCATATATCTTTAGCCACAGATACTACTGGAACAGAGATTTTGGAAAACTAACATTATTGCCTCCAGTCAGAAATGTCTTGGAATTCAATATGAATGAATCATTAAGTTCCCTTGTTCATATAATAAGATCCTAACAGTGGCCATAACATGAAAATTCTCATTTTGATAAAGAAATGATACGGTGGACCCTGCTATGCAAGTAGCGCAGGAAGAGCTGGATCGATGGACAGGAATAGCAAATCTTGCTGATAGAAATTTTTCCTGCACTTCTTGGAGTTGTACAATTGCATGGAGGGGATCATTATCTGAGAGAATCTCCTGCAACATTAACACACCATCAGTTCATCTTCTGTGAGCCCTCTAGATGCATGAGTACATAGATATATAGGTAGAGACAAAACATATCCAAATAAGGAAGACTGAGACTCGTATAAATAAACCCTAACCAAAATGATGAAATCAGGTTGCAGCATTGTGCATAACAAACGGAAAACTTTGTTCACTAATGCAATAACATCAAAATAATTGCATTGTTAGACTCGGGTTATCTTGGGTTCCATATTGGCCAGAGCGTCTTCTTTATGTATGCACTATTGCACTATCTGCACTGCATGTAAATTTAGAAACAAAAGAAATAATTGGAAGACGTTAATATGGAACAGAGATGAGTCAATTTATAACAGTATAAGGGAAATAAGCGCTCCATCAAACATTAAAGCTCTAGTTAATTACAACATTGATGAGGGAAGGATCATGCAGATAGGTAAAAAAAAGCATCGGTGAATAAGATAGCAGGCAGAGAGGAGGCTGGCAGAAGTCACCACCATCATGATCGCCGAATGCCCGGCAACTGAAGCAGACTCCACCTCAGCCGCGATGAACATTGGGGCATGCTCTCCACTAGGGTGGGTGTCAGCCGTCCCATTAGCACCAATCAGGGTTTGAATCTCTAAACCCGCCGCCACGACGTTTGGATCCGGCCTGGCCACATCAGCATCTGCAAGGTCGCCTCTTGATTCATCAAGGGAATTCATCGCCCCCTCGTCCTCCACGACCGTGCGCATCTCCGCTTCAGGACAGGGAGGAGTCGGCACTCTGGGTGGCGACGGTACCGCCCGATGTGACGTCTCTGGACTACTCTCGATAATGATCGGAGAAGGCGGCTCTCCCTCACCACCTGACAGTGACAGACCCCCGCGCAGGACGTCGTCCGGGGCTACCATGGAAGCATCTCCCCACGCAACAACTAGACGAGGGAGGGGCGACACGGAGGCGACAGTAATAACGCCTGCCCCAGAACAAGGCGGGGGGGGGGGGGGGGGTCGGACGCAGCCTCTTGTGAGGTTGTAGCTCTGGTGTATCCCACACGAAACTCCTAAAAAAACAAGAGAATCCTTGATAAGAAGAAAAATAGAAAACGAAAAAATATAAAGAGACGGAAAAGCTAATAGGAGCTCACCTCTTCGCCCTCGGGAGACCGGGCATCGAGGACGGTGTTCCAATGTTGGCCAAGGACATCCCAGTACGAAGACCACTCATGGCGCCCCCCGAGCCAGAGGAAGGGATGGCGGAGAGTAGCGCCTCTCCGAGCGAGAAACCGGGGAGGACGACATTGGGACTCGATGTGGCTGCGGTGGAGCTTGGAGTGGACAACGACGGGTGTGTCTGGGGTTGCAGTGGCGCAGGCCCGACCACCTCGCCCGACCTCGAGGCTCCCGGGTCAGAAGACTGGAGGGGATCCGGCGAATATTCCCTTTCCAGATCGCCCCATTCAACGCCATCGCCACCTCCCTCACCGGCGTCGTCGTCATCATCATCATCAGCTTCGCTGAAGACGTCCTCTAGGAGGTCAGCATCACCCAAAGGGGGAACGGGTGCATGAACACCAAGGTCGTTGCCCCTGCGACTGAAATACTGCGAACAGCTCCAACTCCGTCGCCGTGTCCCTATCATCAGATACATTAGAGGAATCAGCATAATCAGACACGCTAGCCCGCTCATTCTCCGCCTTCCGCTGCGAGCAGCGGATCTGGGAGTCCTTCCTCCTTCTCTCTCTATCCGCCTGACGTTGGGCAGTCAGCCGCTTCCATTCCTCCACTTCCATAAGCCGAGGTCGGCTCTCGTACCAGTTGAGACCCGACTGCAAGAAAGGAAAAAAGGAAGATTAGCAGAGCCACGTGGGAGATACAAGGTGATGAATCGAGGAAAAGAAATACGAACAAGACAAGGCATACCAATCGTAGAAACCCTGCGTCGGGCATTGCAACCGGCTTCCCGGGGATCGAGAAGTCATCAGGAACCTTCTTTCTGTTGAGCGCATCCCCGACACGTGCCATAACCTCGGTACCATTAATGGCAGCCAGAGAAAGCCGGACATCCGAGGTGTCCACGTCGGCCTCATCTCCCACATTGGCAAGCGCCGATCCATCAAGGGAGCAATCCTCCTTGCCTGGAACGTCGCGATGATGCCGTCGTCAGTCAACCCCTTCGTCCTCAACCGACGAATCGCAGAGATCAGCCCAGCAAGGACGGTTCTGGTTGGGAGTGGAAGGTCTTTCTCCCAACGGTTCTTCTTCTCAAAGAAGACACGACCGGTGTACGGGGGAAACTGCATCTCGGGGTTGTTACGGAGGTAGATCCACTGATCATGCCACCCCTTGTTGGATGTAGCGAAGGCAAAATCAATAAAATCTTTCCCTCGCCCTGAGCGAAGGCAAATACCGGCGCACCCCTCGGGGGACTTTTTCTTGTCCCGAAGGATCAATTGCACTCGAAAATAGTAGCGGAAAAGATCCCAATGCGGCTGAATCCCCAAAAACCCCTCGCATAACGCGACAAAACCAGAGATGTAACTAAAGCCCTTCGGATTAAGGTGGTGAAGCTCAATCCCATACTCAAAGAGAAGCCCTCGCAAGAACCAATGCGGGGCAATCCAGAGGCCGCGCTCGAAGAAGGGGACCAGCGCCACCACGTACCCGCACGGAGGTGTCGGCTCCCGCTCGCTCCGCAGGATGAGCCACTCCTTGGCGTCGGTCGAAGGGCGAATTAGGCCCTTGTTGACCAGCCCTCGCATCTGCATAGGGGTGACCGCCGAGCGATCCCACGGGCGAATCAGCTGCGCGATCCTTGGGGGAAAGGGAGGAACAGCTTCACAGAGGCGAGCCTGGGGCCGTACCTTGCATCGGCGAGGAGACGCTCCACGCCGGCGGGACGAGGACGCTCCCCGTGAGGGGCCGCTCCCACGAAGCCTTGCTGAATCCATCAACAGCTACGACTGCTATGAAGTACGGCGATGATCGAAGGACGGCGGAGCGAAAGCGAGAGCGGACAAGCACGAGACGGTGAGCTCGAGGAAAGGTAGGTGAGAGAGAAAGAAAGAAGAATGACTGAAGCCTCACCTTCCCTTTTTATTTACCGCAGGACAAACGGACAGGAGCATTAACTCCCCCTCAAACGGGACGCCACCGGAGTCTCCGCCCACGTCGCCAAAGGGACCTACCACGACCGCCACACGCACCTAAAAGGGCGTGCCTAGAGCCGGACGGTTTGCCTCCTCGGGCCACATCAAGGTAAGGAAAGCCGGCCTGGGCCATAGGTGCCCTAAGCTGTCCAAAACCACCTCGGGTTCAGAAGGCCAGCCCACGAACGGGTTACGATGGCCGCCCGGGCAAATATACAGTGAGGGACGAAGCGGAGGGCGGCCCACTAGCAGTCAAACTCCCATGCGTAAAATAGTACGAGGGGCCCACACGACGTGCTCGAGTCGATGCTGATGTGACTCATGAGGAAAGCTCTTCGAGAGGAGACAGCTAGCCCTTGGGGTCGGGCGAACGACCCCGAGAACCGGAATGAGACAGGACAGCATGAACTTTGTTGAGGTTTGACCCCCAGCGGGTCCATCGACGTCCTAGCGAACAGGCAGCCAAACTTCACTCGAGTGATCCGCTAGAAGCTTAACGGGCGCCGTGCCACGACGGAGCGAGGAAAAAGCACAAGGTGGTCCTTACTCCCCACCTTCTCTTGGCAAAAGGTGCATGGGAGGAAATCAATGGAAAAAGGGCGAAAGATTAGGCCTCAAAGAGGATGACGCCACACACAAAGAACGCCCAAAAAAGCCATTGAAACAATCATAATCTCGGAAACAAAGTCCCCAGACGAGTTGACAAAAAACTCCCCCAGGGGCTCGGGGGCTACTGTCGGGGGGGGGGGGGGCCAGTACCAGGGCCCCCCAAGGCAAGAGATATACGCACAAATAAAGCATAGGTTTAGGCAGAGCTAGGTCCGGCCCACGGGGAAAAGCAGCCCAACAAGCACACCATGACCGGCCCGGCTTGGTCGGTCAGATAAGGGCCCAAGTCAAGAAGAGCGTTCACCTCGCCCGACCCCCGATAGAAGGATGGAATATGGGCGCCTAGCTCGGGGACATCCGCCTAGCCTAACACTCGAGGTCAGGAGACAGACTACCGGATCATGATCGAGGCCGCATCGCCCGACCTCAAGGGGGAATCTTTGACCCTCGCCTAGCCTGGCCGTCGTGGGGCCCAGAGGTGGGCGAGACGGATAGAGATCCTCCAAAAGGTGTGCTTAAGGACTGGCGCACTGTTTAGAAATCCATCATGAGGCCAAAGAAAACGGGTCGACTTGGCCGCCACGATAAGCCTACCATTACAGAGGCATGGGCGCGTAACGGATAGGTCTGCATCCTGTACGCATGGCAGTGAGATGAGGGCACCGCCCGTAAATATACGACACTTGACCAAGGGACCAACGACCGGGAGACCATCAGGGGCATACGAAAGACCGGCGAACAAAAGAAGGCAACGCAAGGTAGACCCCCTCTTTAACCGAGAGGTATAAGGGCGGCTGGCTGTACCCTGCCCATCGTCGCCATCTCACGCAGCATGGGCAGGCGGCGGGCTGACGGACAGAAATGTTAGAGGGATGGCCATCCCTCTGACGGCGGACAGGGGCATGTGTAACCTACCGGATTAGGCATTAGGCCATGTATAGGTCCACTTTTCATCAAAGCCCTTGGGGATGTTCATTCTTTTCCATCCGCCCCCTGAAAAATGGCCTCTCCTTGGAGTATAAAGGGGGAGGCCAGAGCTCCTTCTATCTCTCTCGAACACTTCCAACTCACACTCACGTACTCCCTTGAGGCCTGAGAACTCTTCTCTCCCTCACCCGTTTGTAACCCCTACTACGAACAGAAGAGCGAGCAACGCGAGCAGACCACCTCGACGTAGGGAAAATTGCCTGAACCAGTATACATCCTTGTGCTTGACTTGCTAACCATCAGGATCCCCACGCACAAACAGATAAATTTACTAGCCGGTGGTATGAAACACCAACAATACTTGTTCAAATTTTTTGGGTTTTGCTACAAATCTTGAAACTGTTCGTAGGAAATCCATTAATATATACCTAGCATGTAGGGGAAAGTTTATAAATCAGAATCTTAGTTTGTATTCACTTTATGTAGGGAAAATGCGTCATTTCACAAGGTTGAGAGCCTGTTTTGGCAAAGAGGACGCGAATGAAGCGGAGAATGCTGGTGCTCACCAGGATGGCGGAGATGATGGTGCTAACCACGAAGGAAGCCCTTCCGCGTACCTCAACCTAGACTTTGGTGCTGACGAGGTAGTTCTTTTGCACACACCTTTGCTATCATTAGTTTGGAGCCAAATTGATCTCATTAGTTTTGATCTCTACACGTAGGAGCACATTGAAAATAGGTCAGTGGTGATCGAAACATCAGAAAAACCTAAGGACAAGCGAGGCCGAAGCAAGATGCCTCAAGGTCGAACTGTAATAAACGTGGTCAATGCATCTGGAGAGCTAGTAGATCCTATTACGGTCCAGGGGCCTTACAAGACGGCCATCAGAAATATAGTGAGGGACAATGTTCTGATAAAATATCAGAGCTGGAACAGTACCGGACGAGATCAAGCAGTTATGTTGGGCGAAGTTGTTGGAGAGCTTCGGCTTTCCAAGTGACAAGGCGTGGGAAGTAGCGAAGAAAAAGGTCTTGAGGACAATGGGTGAGAGAGCGGGAACCATGCCAGACTGGGAACAATACCCAAGTCAAAGGCCTTACTGGGATGACTTTCTTGCATACAAGAGTACTACTAAGGCCAAAGAAATGAGCCAGCGGAACACTGAAAATGCACTGAGTAACCCCCTCCATCATAACTTGGGAACTCGTGGGATCGTGCGCAAGTTACCCCAATGGGACGCAGAGTTTGAAGAGATGGAAAAGAATGGTGTCGTGCCCGAGACCGTAGGTTGGGAGATGCGTGCTTTGATATTTGCTCTCTCCCTGAGTCACGGTCCTGATGGAAAGCTTGTGAGCAAAGATGAACGTGCCAAACATGTGCTGAAACGGATCCAAGAAGTACGTGAGGAGGTTGCCTCAGGTGCTTTTGTTCCAGATAGGGAGAATGACATGCTGAGCCGAGCCTTGGGAACCAAAGAGCATCCTGGCCGCGTACGAGGAATGTGGCTAGTTGAAAGTGCATCTAGGCACTTAATCTAGTTTTGGTAATTAATGACAATGTAAATTTGGATATGATGCTTTGCATGAGTTGTGCAGGAATAAAATCAAAAGAAAAGAAAAGAAAGGTGAAAGGAAGGTCCCCAATTCTTATTCGTATGGTGATGGATTCTAACAGACGATTTAAATTTATTTATGGTTTGAATTTGATTATAGGATCACCGTACTATCAAGGGGGATGTGCATGATGAGTTTAGGTTGTTAAAGTGCTTATACTTGAGATGACATATACACACGAGAGACACAAACACACAAAAATCTTCCATACACAAAGTTCACTGTGCGTCGGAACTTAGGCCGGAAGATCCGACCCAAAGTTCCGGGTGGCTCTGTCTTGAATTAAATTTCCATCGGAAGATCCGACCCTTACACCGGATCTTTCAACACTTAGACAGATTTTGTGTCTTCACCTCAAGCGTCGGAACTTAGGCTGGAAGATCCGACCCAAAGTTTCGAGCGGCTCTGTCTCGAATTAATTTTTCGTCGGAAGAGCCGACCCTTGCTCTGGAACTTCCAACACTTAGCCAAATTTCAATTTTCTGCGTCTCTTCCTCAAGCATCGAAACTTCCACTGGAATATCCGACCCAAAGTTCTAGGCGGCTCTGTCTCTAAAATTTTTTCATCGGATGATCCGAACCTTGTGTCGGAACTTACATCGGAACTTCCACCGGATCATCCGGACCTTGCATCGGAACTTTCCAGACTTAACCATATTTCAGTGTTTCAGCCTTATGAAATTCAAATCTCAGATGATCCGACACTATGTCGGAAGATCCGGCACCCCTTCGCAGAACACATAACGGCTAGTTTTTGGGGGTTGGGTATTTATACCCCCTCACCCCCTCATTCAAGGCTTGCTGCCTCCACGACCAAACACGCTCCAAAAGCATTCATTGCACTCCTCTTCATCCACCCAAAGCTTGATTCTTGCATTTATTCACCTAGGGTGTGAGTGAGAGAGGAAGATTGAGTGTGTGACCTTTGAGCACTTGTGAGCTTTCCATTGTTCATCTCAAGAAGCACTTGAAGCAAGCTTGATTCGTCGATCCACGTTTGTTACTCTTGGAGCCTTGCTCCTAGACGGTTAGGCGTCGCCGGTAGCTCCCATTCCTTTGTGGTTTGAGCACTGGAAAGTTTGCATTACCCCTCTCTTTGTGAGAGCAATAGTAAGTGACTCAATCTTCCTTTGTGGTTGATTGAGGGAGGCAAGGGGTTAGTGACAACCCGGTTCGTTGTGAACCCCTCAACGGGGACGTAGCTCCTTTGTGGAGTGAACCTCGGGAACAAATCTTGTGTCTCTTTGTTCTTTCTATTGTTCATATTGTTCATCACCTTATTTGTGCCCGATCTATGTGCTTGGTGTTGTTCGACCCTAGAGATCATATTTAGGTGCTTGTTTACTTTATCTAGTAGCTTTGTATTCAAAGGGAATCTTGAATAGCTTGTTAGAATTTGAATATCAAATTTAGTTATCTCCCCGTGTCGGAAGATCCTACACAGTGTCGGATCTTCCGGGGTTCGGAAGATCCGAGACTGCGTCGGATCATCCGACCATCTAACATTTTCATGAAGAATTTTCAGGATTTTTAACAGGCCCTATGACCCCCCCCCCCCCCCCCCCGCTCTAGGCCTAGTGTTTGTCCTTTCAATTGGTATCAGAGCAGGTTCTCTTGATTAAGGTTTAATCACCTAAGAGAAAACACTATGGCTCCTTCCGGGGATGGATCCGGAGTTGGCGGTTCCAAAAAGGATGATACTCATGAGGTGATCGTGTCAAGTGACGATGATTTTGATGCTGAGTGATGTTGAAGAGACCTTGGATGAGGTCGAGAAGAACAAAAAGAGAAAAGAGAAGCTCAAGAAGAAGTTTGACGAGAAGGTAGAAAGAAGAGCTCTCAAGTTGGTCAAAGAGAAGATAAAGGAAAAGGAGGTTCTTGCAAGCTTTCACAATGTTCCTCACAAGTATGATGATACTTCTTCCTCCTCATCCAAGAAAGATTCAGATGCAATTTCATTTTCATTGGTCCATGAGGACCCGGTGTGTCCGAGGACCGGTGGATGGTCGCTTCCTGGTGTGATGAGTGATTGACAACATGGTATGGATTGACGTTTCCCTTGGCTCAAGTATTGCAGGTGTAGAATGCGGCTTGATTGCATTGGCTGCAGGTGAAGAACAGGCGCGAAATGTCTTATCCATGGCGGCCTCCGAGGAGCAGAGAGACAAGTAGGCTTGGTTCGAGGGACCCGGTGGCCAGTGGATCAAGTGCGGTTCACATGCTGGCAAGAACAAGCAAGGGGACGTGGTTCCGGTACGAGGTAGCGGCTCACAATCGAAGCTCGTACGCGGACGAGAAGCCGGCGCAAGGTAGTGGCTAACAACCGAAGTTTGCGCGCGGGGTTTGGTGATTTGGCCACAAAATCATCGGTGGACGGTTTCCCTTGGTTTGGGCCTAAAAACCAAGGACCGAGGACTCGACGTGGCGAAGATGGGCTGCTGGGCCAAGTGTGGCTGGCAGGGGCGGTTTAACCGCCCCTAGGGCCGGTTTAACCACCCCCCCTGGGCAGGCCCAAAAACGGCGTCGAGGAGCTTCGATCCGGAGGACACGCGGCGTGACTGCAAGGCTTGCGTCGGAGGGAAGCTAGCTTGCGGTGGAAGGTGTCCCAGCCGGAAAATATCTGAGAACCAAATGTCAAATTTGCCCCTGAGGGGTAGTATCACTTAGGGGTAGTTTAGTCTTTAGAGCACCACCACTTGGACTACTAATAGGCCCTCCCAGGGCTGGTGGATGCTATCTCTCTAGTTATCTCTTTAGTTATCTTTGGTTTTATCCTTTGAACTAGTTTCCCCTTCATCCCCTCCACCAAGAACTATTTCGAATCCTTCGTAGTTTGTATAGGTGAATTCATGGTTATGTGATTGAGTTTGTGCTGCTCATCTTTGTGCCATGATTTGATTCCACGAGCTCTCTTTTCTTTTTCTATTTTCGAAGGTATTTTCGGAGCTATTTTTGGGGGATTTTCGTTCTTCTCTTTCTAGGGCGTTTTCTCTCGGATTTCTTTGGGGGATTCACGTATGAGTGCCTTGTGCCTCTTTTGCTGGTGATCCCTTGCCCCCAAACGCCGGGAATCGCTCTGGATTTGAGATTTTCGGGATGAACTCGAGGTCATGGTATTCTTCATGAGATCTGAGTTTCCAGGAGTTCTAGCGAGTTAGAGGCCAAGATCTTTTGGGAAAACACTCCACTGGAGGTCTAGATCATCTGACCAAAATCTCGCCTCAAGAGCTCAAGCGGTTTGGGAGATCCACTTTCGATTTGACTTTTTCCCGAGGTTCCCAGGCCAGGGCGGTTTAACCGCCCCCCTGACCCGGTTTAACCGCCCCCCTGGGTGTGTTGGATCGAGTCTTGTTTCGGGTCGTTTTGTGTTCGTTTCGATCGATTCGAGTTCCGCTGCGTATTTCTAGTTCCTAGGGTCACTAGCTTGACAGTGGCTACGTGATCTTGGCAAGATCGCTTTCGGAGGTTTCGAAGTTGATTTGGGAAAATAGCCGGATCGGTTGGAAAGAATTATTATCGGCTCCCATTCACTCCCCCCCTCTCTGGTCGCCGTTTCAGTCCTTCAATTGGTATCAAAGCCGGTTACGGGTCTTTGCGACTCTAACCAGTCTAAGATCCAAAGATGGCGTACCAAGATCGGGGTTCCGGGCCTCCGCACTTCGATGGGAAGAACTACCCGAACTGGGTTGCGCGTATGGGCGCTTTCTTGCGAGGCAAAGGAAAGTTGTTGTGGGATGTGACCAAAGATGAAAACTATGTCAATCCCACCAACTTAGATGCCCAGGATGCAAAGGATAAGTTTGAGGCGAATGCTAGAGCTGTTGACTACTTGTTCCGTGCTTTGTCTGCCGAGGAGTTTGAGCGAGTTTTGGGCGAGGACCTAGCTAGCCAGATCTGGCAGAAGCTCAAGGTAGCCCACGGTGGTGATAGCCATGTGAAGGCTAGGCTTTTCTCGATGTATCGCAGAGAATATGAAAATTTCGCTCATTTGCCTGGAGAGTCTGTTGATGCTTTGTTTCCACGTTTCACTTCCATTGTCAACAACATGAAAGCCAACATTACCGTACTCCCATACTCGGATCATGACCGAGCTATCAAGCTCTTGCAAGCACTTGATAGATCCGTGTGGGGTGCCAAGGTTGAGGCGATCATGGAGTCGGCAAACTATGAAACTTTGTCTGTCGATGAGCTTTTCTCGAAGTTGAAGTCTTCTGAGGTTGACAGACAGCTGCTTGCCAAGGCTAAGAGTCCGACTGATCCCCATAGTCTGGCTCTAGTCGGTGGCTCTGGATATGGACATGCTAACACTCCCAGACACTTTGCTTTGTCTTCTCTTGTGTCTCTTCCAGATGAAGAATATGAGGTGCTGAGCGAGGAGGATCTCGTGTTGCTCACGAGGAGGTTCGAGCGGATGTACCAGAACCGGAAGGGTTCGAGGCGTGCCGGGAGTACGTGCTACAGATGCGGGAAGATGGGCCACTTCATCGCCGAGTGCCCCGAGGAGATCAAGAACGACTACAACCGCAAGCACCGCCCGCGAGACGACCACAAGCACCGTCCCAAGGACGAGTACCGCTCCAAGCACAAGAACAAGGACGAGAGAAGGTCGAAGAACAAGCACGGTGGACACAAGAAGAACAGATCTCGAGCGATGGTGGCAGATGCGAGCGACATCGACACAAGCTCCACCAACACGTCGTCAAGCTCAAGCAGCGAAGATGAAGACCGCGGCCACCGCAAGGAGAAGAAGAGCTTGAACCGCAACTTCAACGGCATCTCCTTCGCCGCCGTCGACTACTGCACCATGGCGCACGACTCCGTGAAGAGCAAGGACGACTCCGACTCCGAGGATGAGGTATTGACCGATCCCACCTCTTTGCGTCAGGAGATTGCTAGATTAGAGCAGTTGGTCGATAACCGCGATGATGTGCTTAGGAAGACCAACAAGGAGAAGAGGGAGTTTAGGTCTTTGCTAGGAGAGTCCAAGGATAGAGTAGCTGAGCTTGAGACCTTGCTTTCTGAGACTGGAAAGAAGGCGATGGAGTTTGAGTCTTTGCTTTGCGAGTCTAGGGAGAGAGCAGCTAAGCTTGAGTCAGAGATTGCTGTGTTGAAAGATGCTCCTCTTGTGTCTGATGAAGTTGAATGCTCGTTCTGTGATGTGCATCTTGCTGATCTGGTTGTGCTTAAGGAAAAACATATGACATGCTTAGATGAACTAGAAGGTGCTAGGGTTGAGCTTGCTGAGTTGAAGTCTAGATCATCTTTGCTAGGTGCTTGTACTTCTTGTCCTGCTTTGCATGCTCAGTTGCTTGAATCACGCACCATGATTAGTTCACTTGAAGCTCAATTGAAATCTCCCATTGCAAACTCTTGTTCTGCTTGTGATGTTGTTGCTTTGAAGAATGTTGAGCTAGAACAGTGTGTGAATCGCTTGCAAGATGAAAATGATGAGTTGCGACAGTGTTTGGGTTGGTTGTCGGGTCGCGAGCCTCAGCTTAAGATGTTGATTGCTGGTTTTAAGAGAGCTGATGGTCGTGGTCTGGGTTCTAAGAAGGTTGGCGAGAGCAGTGGTGAGAGAGAGAACCTGAGAGCTCCACCACAAACATTCCCACAAACCCACCAAAAGCCATTCTCAAGAACACCTTCACACCCAAACCCAACCACCTGCTAAACAAGCTTGACACCACTCCAGATCCTCCCAAGTTTCCACCAAAGACAGACAACTTTCAGAGGAGAGTGACCTTTGTGAGGAGTAGGGTTTATCAGCCAAGAGAGAGGGCACAGCCGAGAGAAACCCCAAAGCCAAAGCCAGTCCTGCTTCCATTGTGAGCATTGTGGAAGGGATGGACACCTTGAGGAGTTCTGTTGGAGGAAGAAGAGGGAGGTGAGAAGAGAGAAGGAGGTGGGGAACAGGGACAGGTACTACTCTTCCCGTAGTGTGCCTGTGTCTCGTTCACCCTGGCCGAGAGGAGAGGCCTTTGTGCGCACAGTTCCTGCGTTTGGCAGTCGTGGTGTTCCAGCTAGTCGTGAGTTTGCTAGGCGGCCTCCAGTTCGTGGTCAGTTTGGTTCAAGGAGGTTAGACCGTAGCTTTGAGGCTAGGAGAGAGTCTAGGCCACGTTTTCCCCCGCGTGGTGCTAGAGGTCCGTGATAGAGCTAGAGTGCCCGATCTTTCGGTGAGTGGAGGATAATTTCGACTTGGGCGGAAGTAGACCCTCACGATCTGACTACGACGAGCGAACCCGAAGCGCCAATGCAATCGCTGAACCAACTCCCTTTGGTTATCGACCCTGTTGAAGCAAGATCAGCCTGATCACGAAGATCAATTCCTGTGCGCAATCGAAGAACGAACAAGAACGAGAGGCGAGCAATCTTATTATCACTCGAAGGTGGAGTTCTGAATCACGAGAACAACATGTATTTGTGCGGCCGTGAATGTAGCTAAAAGGTAGATGTAAAACAAAACTCAAGGATGCTAATGACGGCTATAGGGTTTAATAGCACGGCCACAAGGGAGTTGGGGTCGTGCTACAACCCTAGGACGCGTCCCTAATGGACCCAACTCGATACATGGCCCATTGGGCCAAAATAAGGTGGCGCAGCACCTTGGACAGAAAACAGTCCAAATCAAAATGACGATTGCGGCCGCCTCGGTGAAGATATGAAGGTGAGTTCGGATCCATCTGAAAGTAGACTTAATAAGCTTTCCATCAAGTACTTGATCGCCCAAAACGGAGTCCGGATGAAGTCGTGGCGGCCGTCACAACTTGACGTCCGTGCGCAGTCCGAATCCAGCCACATATCCTTCATTCTTTAGCACCATGACATAGTTCAACTCTCTTGCACGAGCCCGAGTGATTGGCCCTGAAGGTGGTGCTTGGGGTGAAGGTGCTGCTGGTGTAGATGTACCGGTGATGTCCTCATCATCCTCCCCTTCTTGAACTGAAGTCGTCCTCGACGGCAACTCCTCATCCTCGCCCGCATATGGTTTCAAATCTGCAACATTAAAACTAGTGGAAACACCAAACTCCGCAGGCAGGTCAAGGACATAAGCATTATCATTAATCTTGGTTAGCACTTTAAAAGGACCAGCAGCACGAGGCATTAATTTAGAACGACGCAAAGTAGGAAAACGATTCTTCCTCAAATGCAACCAAACCATATCACCGGGTTCAAAAGTAACATGTTTTCTTCCTTCACTACCAGCAACTTGATACTTAGCATTAGTAGCAGCAATGGTTTGTTGTGTTTGTTCATGTAGGTTAATCATATGGTCAACATGTTCAACGGCATCAATATGTGGGGCATCCACAGCATCAAGCGAAAATAAATCAATAGGCGCCCGAGGAATATAACCATAAACAATCTGAAAAGGGCACATCTTTGTAGAAGAATGTGTTGCATGATTATAAGCAAACTCAACATGAGGTAAACAATCTTCCCAACGGTTCAGATTTTTATCCAAAACAGCCCTAAGCATGGTTGACAAAGTTCTATTGACCACTTCAGTTTGTCCATCTGTTTGTGGGTGACAAGTTGTGCTAAACAGCAATTTAGTGCCTAATTTGTTCCAAAGAGAGCTCCAAAAGTGACTTAGAAACTTAGCATCACGATCAGACACAATTGTTTTAGGAACACCATGTAAACGAATAATCTCCCTAAAGAACAATTCAGCAACATGACTAGCATCATCAGTTTTATGACAAGGAATGAAATGAGCCATTTTAGAGAATCTATCAACAACCACAAAAATGCTATCCCTCCCCTTCTTAGATCTAGGCAATCTCAAAACAAAGTCCATAGAAATATCAAGCCAAGGTAAAGTAGGGACAGGCAAAGGCATATACAAACCATGGTTGTTCAAACGTGACTTAGCCTTTTGACATGTAGTGCATCGTGCAACCAAGCGCTCAACATCAGGACGCATCCGAGGCCAAAAGAAGTGGGCGGCCAGCACCTGAAGCATTTTGTAAACGCCAAAATGTCCCATTAGTCCGCCTCCATGAGCTTCCTGTAATGACAAAAGACGAACCGAGCTAGCTGGAATACACAGCTTGTTAGCGTGAAACAGGAACCCATCCTGCATGTGAAATTTCCCCCATGGTTTACCAGTCATACAATGTTTATAAGCATCTTTAAAATCATTATCATCGACATATTGATCCTTCATAGTGTGTAAACCAAAAATTTTAAAATCCAATTGTGACAGCATATTATATCGGCGAGACAAAGCATCAGCAATCACATTGTCCTTCCCGTTCTTGTGTTTAATGATGTAAGGAAAAGACTCAATGAATTCTACCCAATTAGCATGACGACGGTTCAGATTAGTTTGGGTACGAATATGTTTTAAAGCCTCATGATCAGAATGGATTATAAACTCACGATGCCAGAGATAGTGCTGCCACGTTTGCAAAGTACGCACTAAAGCATAAAGTTCTTTATCATAAGTAGAATATTTCAAACTAGCACCACTTAATTTTTCACTGAAATAAGCAACCGATTTTCCTTCTTGTAACAGAACAGCACCTAACCCAATACCACTGGCATCACATTCGAGCTCAAATATTTTACCAAAATCAGGCAATTGCAAAAGAGGAGCATGTGTTAACTTATCTTTCAATGTAGTGAAGGCGAGCTCCTGGGAATCAGTCCAAGTAAAAGGCACACCTTTCTTTGTAAGCTCATGTAGAGGTGCTGCAATAGAGCTAAAATCTCGTACGAATCGACGGTAGAAACCTGCAAGCCCAAGAAAACTCCGAATCTGCGTAACCGTCGTCGGTGTAGGCCATTCCCGAATTGCATCAATCTTGCTACTATCCACCTCAATACCCTGTGGAGTAACAACATAACCAAGAAACGAAACACGTTGTGTGCAGAAGATGCATTTTTCCATGTTAGCAAACAAGTGAGCTACACGCAACGCATTAAAAACAGCACGCAAATGTTCTAAATGCTCTTCCATAGACTTGCTGTAAATCAAGATATCATCAAAATATACAACAACAAACAAACCTATGAAAGGCCTGAGAACTTCATTCATCAAACGCATAAAAGTGCTGGGAGCATTAGTCAAACCAAACGGCATAACCAACCATTCATATAAGCCAAATTTAGTTTTAAAAGCCGTTTTCCATTCATCGCCCAATTTCATTCGAATCTGATGGTAACCACTACGCAAATCAATCTTAGTAAAAATAATGGCACCACTAAGCTCATCTAGCATATCATCAAGGCGTGGTATAGGATATCGATAACGAATAGTGATGTTATTAATAGCACGACAATCTACACACATACGCCACGATCCATCCTTCTTTGGAACAAGTAACACTGGAACGGAGCAAGGACTAAGAGACTCACGAATGTACCCTTTGTCAAGCAACGCCTGGACCTGGCGCTGAATCTCTTTCGTCTCGTCGGGATTTGTGCGGTACGGGGCGCGATTTGGAAGCTGTGCGCCGGGAATGAAGTCGATCTAGTGCTCAATGCCACGAAGTGGAGGTAGTCCCGATGGTAAATCTTTGGGAAAAGCATTAGCGTACTCCTGCAAAATGTTAGCAACCGCAGGGGGAATATGCAAAGATGGTACATCATCAAGTGAAACGAGCACACTAGAACATACAAGTGCATAACAAGGTAGCTCATCAACACAAAGATCAACAAAATCAGCACGTGTAGCAAATAAAACAGGCGCATTCAACTTGATTTCAGAAGGTGATGGTACAAGTTGTTTAGCATTTTTAGCGGCTCGAGCAAGGTCATCTTTAACAATTTGTTCAGGTGTCATGGGATGTATAATTATTTTCTGACCTTTAAACATGAGAGAATAATGATTCGAACGACCATGATGCAAGCTATCAGTATCATATTGCCAAGGTCTACCAAGTAACAAAGAACATGCCTCCATAGGAATAACATCACAATCAACAAAATCAGAATAGGCACCTATGGAGAACGGAACACGTACCGACTGTGTTACTTTAATCTTTCCACCATCATTAAGCCACAGAATATGATAGGGATGCAGATGCTTACGGGTGGGTAAGGACAACTTCTCTACCAACGCTGTACTCGCCAAGTTGTTGCAGCTACCACTGTCAATGATGATGCGAATCGACCGCTCCTGCACAACACCCTTTGTATGGAAAATAGTGTGTCGCTGATTTTTCTCTGGCGGGGCGACCTGTGTACTAAGAACACGCTGCACAACAAGACTTTCATACCTATCTGCGTCACTAGGAGTAGCATGGACCGCCTCATTATCTGCATGGTTAGAGGCAATCATAGTATGGTGAGGTTCATCGGAATCACTAGCAGAAGAGTACTCACCATCGTCACATATGATCAAAGCACGGGTGTTGGGACAGTCCCGAATCATGTGCCCAAAGCCTTAGCAACGAAAACACCGAACATCTCGTGTACGTCCCGAGGAAGAAGCTGCGCCTGGTGTAGGTTTCGTCGAAGGTGCTGCAGGTTTCGTCGTCTTCTCACGCGGCGTAGTGCTAGGTGTAGAAGGTGCTGGAGTGGAAGATGTAGAGCTGGACGACGGGCTTCTTCCTGCAAAAGGGTTAGTATATGTCTTCGAATGGTGTCCCTGCACTTCACGTTCAGCTTTGCAAGCATATTCAAATAACATGGTCATATCATTATACTCCTTATAATCAAGTATATCCTGAATTTCCCTGTTCAATCCACCACGAAATCGTGCCATAGCAGCATGATCCTGTTCAAATAAACCACAACGAATCATACCCTTTTGTAACTCTTGGTAATACTCCTCAACGGATCGTTGGCCTTGCTGGAATCGCTGCATGGTGTTAAGCAAATCTCGGGCATAATAAGAAGGAACAAAACGATGTCGCATAGCAGCTTTTAATTGAGCCCAAGTAGATGGAACAACAGTGGGATGTTTGAGTTTATATTCACGCCACCAAATTAAAGCAAACTCAGTAAATTCACTAATAGCAGCCTTAACTTGAGACGTAGCAGGGATATCATGACATGAAAATTTTTGTTCTACCTCTAACTCCCAATCAAGATATGTAGCAGGATCATACTTGCCATTAAAAGTAGGAATCTTAAATTTAATCTTCGCAAATGAATCATTAACCGGATTACGTACCACACGGCGGGCACGAGGTTGGCGGTCTCCATCCTCATATTCCGTGTCACCACCATAGCCCTTCTGCAAGTCCGTGAGCGTCGTGAGCGTCGTGTTCATCGCATCAAGCCGGGCCGTCAAGGTGTCAAATGTACACTTAGCGGCTGTCTGAGCAAGGTCCTGCTGGTCGAGACGCTCATTGGATGAAGAGAGTGTGGAATCAACCTTCTCGTGCAGCGTCTTTATGTCGTCTTTAAGTCCATCAAGGTCGGCCCGCAATGCCTTGCAACTTGAAGTCCATCTTGTCGTCGTCTCCTGACATGGTTAGCGCAAACACAAGAAAAACATATCCTACGACAACAAATGTGTGGGTGGAAAGCTCACAAAGATGCTGCGATCAAGGTCTTATCCGTTCTTACCAAGCAACAGGGGCGATCGCAAACAACAAGTAGCACCTGTGAAAGATTGGAGCAGCGATTGCATGGAGAAACAAAAGTCTGCTCGTCGTAGGAATATGTGTAGTTCTAGGTAGGCTGCACTCAAGTCAAGGATTAGCACAATCAAACAATAAATGCAAAGCTGAATAATAGTGCTAAACACGTAACAAAGCTGCTGGAAACAAGTGCCCCCCGCGATGGATCAAGCAAAGGCAACAAGGAAGTGAGGTGCAGAAACGGAAAATCTCCCGGGCCGCGTTACGCTGTGTAAACGGAGTTTTTTGGGCTCGAAACCGGCTTCACCCAGCGCTACGCGGGGTGCCCCGTATAGGAAATTTCGTAAGCTTTCCGGAAAAAAAAAGAACGCTGAAATCGGAGATCCGAGCGAAAAGTTATGGCCGTTACAAAACGGGTGTTCGTAACGACACAAAACTGCCAAACGAAAAACCGAACTTTCCAAAAACGAACTGCTCTTTCCTTTTTTTTGTAATTCTTTCCTTTGTCTTTCTTCTCAGAACTTTCCTTTTTATTTCCTTCTCTTTTTTTTCTTTCCTTTTTTTTCTCTCTTTCCTCATACAGAAACACGAAACCGAGTAGGGTTCGGTTGGATCGGCGGCGCAGTGGAGTGCGGCTTGGGGAAGGAAAACGAAACCGAGTAGGGTTCGGTTGGAGGGGGTAACGGCGTGGTAACTCGGCGTGGTGGCGGCGGCGTGGTTTTGTAGGGTTTGTGGTGATGATGACGGCGGCGACGGCGCTGGTGGTGATGATGATTGCGGCGGCGGTGGCGCTGGTGGCGAGGTAGGACAGCGGCGGCGGCGGCGGTGGAGATGGAAAGCGGCAGGAAGCACAAAGTGACCAGCAACAAATTAACGCGAAGCACACAAATTCAACAACGCAAATTATTGAAAGAAAGTGCAAGGCGAAGAAAGGTTTTGGGACAATGGTCTAACCTGAATTTTTTTTGGGTTTTGTGGACTGTAGGTAATGGAACAACACTCGATAAAAACTCACCGATCAACCTGGAAAGCTGATACCACTTGATAGAGCTGGAGTGCCCGATCTTTCGGTGAGTGGAGCATAATTTCGACTTGGGCGGAAGTAGACCCTCACGATCCGACTACGACGAGCGAACTCGAAGCGCCAATGCAATCGCTGAACCAACTCCCTGTGGTTACCGACCCTGTTGAAGCAAGATCAGCCTGATCACGAAGATCAATTCCTGTGCGCAATCGAAGAACGAACAAGAATGAGAGGCGAGCAATCTTATTATCACTCGAAGGTGGAGTTCTGAATCACGAGGACAGCACGTATTTGTGCGGCCGTGAATGTAGCTAAAAGCTAGATGTAAAACAAAACTCAAGGATGCTAATGACCATTATAGGGTTTAATAGCACGGCCACAAGGGAGTTGGGGTCGTGCTACAACCCTAGGACGCGTCCCTAATGGACCCAACTCGATACACGGCCCATTGGGCCAAAATAAGGTGGCGCAGCACCTTGGACAGAAAACAGTCCGACTCAAAATGACGATTGCGGCCGCCTCGGTGAAGATATGAAGGTGTGTCCGGATCCATCTGAAAGTAGACTTGATAAGCTTTCCATCAAGTACTTGATCGCCCAAAATGGAGTCCGGATGAAGTCGTGGCGGCCGTCACAAGTTGACGTTCGTGCGCAGTCCGAATCCAGCCACATATCCTTCATTCTTTAGCACCATGACGTAGTTCAACTCTCTTGCACGAGCCCGAGTGATTGGCCCTGAAGGTGGTGCTTGGGGTGAAGGTGCTGCTGGTGTAGATGTACCGGTGATGTCCTCATCAGTCCGATGGTAAGAGACGAGAGGGTTCCACGTGGTAGAGTTGATTTTGCTAACCCCTCTTTTGAGCAGATGGCCCTGACACTGGTTTGACTCGTTTTGTGCTAACCCCAGTGTCGAGTCATTCGCTCATTCCCGTTCTCGCTTTTGATTGTGCAGGTGGGAGGCTTGGAGAACTTTTGGTTGATGGATTCTGGCTGCTCGAGACATATGACAGGTAACAGGAAGTGGTTCTCCAGTCTCACCCCGGTGGTGTCAAGGCAGTACATCACTTTCGGGGATAAGGGTAGAGGTAGAGTGTTGTCCGAGGGTGCTATTCAGGTTAGTGACAATTTCATATTGAAGCGGGTTGCTCTTGTCAAGAATCTTGGTTTCAATTTGCTTTCAGTTTCTCAGCTTCTTGATGAGGGTTATGAGGTTCGGTTTAAAAGTGGTGATTCTCGAATTCTTGATTATCGAGGTGACCTTGTGTGTATGATCATTCCCGAGGGACAGATTTTTTGTGCTGATTTTTCTCGATCCTTTGGTCCTTCACGGTGTTTGATCGCTGGTACTTCTTCTGAGCTTTGGAAGTGGCATAGGAGATTGGGTCATGTAAGCTTTGATTTACTCACATGCTTGAGTGCTCTTGACCTTATCCGAGGATTGCCCAAGCTCAAGTTCGAGAAAGATTTGGTTTGTACACCTTGCAGGCATGGTAAAATGGTTGCTGCTTCCCATCCACCTTTGACAGATGTTATGACTGAGCGTCCAGGGGAGCTTTTGCATATGGACTTGGTTGGTCCCGCTCGCGTTCGTTCAGTTGGTGGGAAGTGGTATGTTCTTGTGGTTGTGGATGACTTTTCTCGGTATGCTTGGGTGTTCTTTCTAGCGTCGAAGGATGAGACTTTTGATTTTGTTTGAGATCTGATTTTGAGGTTGAAAAACGAGAGTAATGGTGGTGCCATGAGAGCTATATGCAGTGACAATGGTACGGAATTTAAGAACACTCGTTTTGATGCTTTCTATCGTGATCTTGGTCTCGAACATCAATACTTTTTGCCATATGTTGCTTGTCAGAATGGTGTTGTTGAGAGGAAGAATCGAACACTGTGTGAGATGGCTAGGACGATGCTAGATGAGCATAGGACTCCTAGGAAGTATTGGCAGAAGCGGTGAACATAGCTTGCTATGTTTCAAATCGGATTTTCCTTCGTGCTTTCAAGAAGAAAACTTGCTATGAGCTTTTCCATGGTCGTTCCCCCCGTGTGAGTCACTTTTGGGTCTTTGGTTGCAAGTGTTTCATTCTGAAGAAAGGAAATTTGGACAAGTTTGAGTCTCGTTCGATGGATGGAATTTTTCTTGGTTATGCTAATCATTCTCGAGCATATCGTGTGCTCAATCTTGAGACTAACCAAATCATGGAGACTTGCGAAGTCACCTTCGACGAGACCATTCCGTGTAGCTCTCCTGTCTTTGAGTGTGCAGGTGATGATGAATTGGGACAGTCCATCTTTGAGGAAGAACAGCTTGATGATGAAGATGATGAAGAGATTCATGCACCATGTGGAGATCGTGTACCTTCTACTTCCACTACTACCACGACGTTCGACGACGGCCCCTCTGCTACGCCTTTGTCAAGTCGCGCACATGATCGAGTTCAAGTGGAAGCTGATGTTGAGGGGGAGGCAATCTCAAGGCGAGAAGCTCCCCGGCTGGTACAGAGGGATCATCCACCTTCGAAGATCATTGGGAACTTGGATGAACGCACTACACGGTCAAGGTCACAGAACATCTCTCACTATGCTCATTCTGCTTTTGTCGCGTCTTTTGAGCCCAAAAATGTTGGACACGCTTTATCTGATTCTGATTGGGTCAATGCCATGCATGAAGAGCTTGAAAACTTTGAGAGAAATCAGGTGTGGAAGTTAGTAGAACCACCTCCAAATTGCCATCCTATAGGAACCAAGTGGGTGTTCAAAAACAAGAGGGATGAGGGTGGTGAGATAGTGAGAAACAAAGCGAGGTTGGTTGCTCAGGGGTTTTCGCAGCAGGAGGGGATAGATTATGAGGAGACATTTGCTCCTGTTGCCCGTTTGGAGGCAATTCGGATCCTTCTAGCATTTGCAGTTGCTAAAGGGTTCAAATTGTACCAAATGGACGTGAAGAGTGCCTTCTTGAATGGGGTGATCGAAGAAGAAGTGTATGTGAGGCAGCCCCCGGGTTTTGAGAGTGAGAGATACCCACACCGAGTGTACAAACTCCACCGAGCTTTATATGGCCTAAAGCAAGCACCCAGAGCGTGGTATGGCAGGTTGAGAGGGTTCTTGCTTAGCAAGGGGTTTGTGATGGGGAAGGTTGATAAAACGCTCTTCTTGTTGAGAAATGGCAATGATCTTTTAATCGTTCAGATTTACGTGGATGATATCATTTTTGGTGGCTCTTCTCATGATCTTGTTGCCAAGTTTGCAGACGATATGAGCAGGGAATTTGAGGTGTCGATGATGGGAGAGTTGCAGTTCTTTCTCGGGCTGCAGATCAAGCAAACCAAGGATGGGACGTTCGTGCACCAAAGCAAGTACACCAAGGACATTCTCAAGAAATTCGACATGAGCGACTCCAAGCCGATGACTACGCCGATGAGTACGAGTATAGCTTTGGATGCGGATGAGGACGGAGAACCAGTGGACCAGAAGGAGTACCGGAGCATGATCGGCTCCCTTCTCTACTTGACGGCGACGAGGCCGGACATACAGTTCAGCGTGTGTCTGTGTGCTCGTTTTCAGGCCTCACCGAGGACTTCACATCGTCAGGCCGTCAAGCGGATTTTCAGGTACCTCAAGTTTACTCCTAGAGCTGGGTCTTTGGTACTCTGCTGATTCCACACTTGCACTTCATGGTTTTTCTGATGCGGATTTTGCTGGATGTCATGTTGATCGCAAGTCTACTTCTGGTCAGTGTCAGTTTCTTGGTTCGTCTCTTGTGTCTTGGTCTTCTCGCAAGCAGTCTAGTGTAGCCCAATCCACCACAGAGGCCGAGTATGTTGCTGCTGCTAGCTGCTGTTCTCAGTTGCTTTGGATCACCTACACCTTGAGAGACTTTGGATTAGACATGTCCCATGTTCCACTTCTTTGTGATAGCACCAGTGCCATAAGCGTAGCCAAAATCCCGTGCTTCATTCCAAAACCAAACACATAGAAGTGAGGTACCACTTTCTGAGAGATCATGTGGAGAAAAGAGATATTGAGCTTGCCCATGTTTGTACCCAAAACCAGCTTGCAGACATTTTCACCAAACCACTTGACCAAGCTACCTTCACCCGCTTGCGAGGGGAACTTGGTGTGTGTGCGTTTTTCTGAGCTGAGTTTTGGAGGCTTCTCTTGTAGCATATGTATAATATTGTACCATCTTTGTATCTTGATGTACATTTTTCTTGCTTTTGTATCATATCTTAGGATGAGCTTCTCCTATATGCAGTGATTGGTACAACTTGCTACATTTTAGAGTTTAGGCAGGCTGGCTAGGGATTGATTTCATGGATGGCTATGCTCTTGATGATTTTGATATATATTCTTTTGAGATAGTCTCTTTTCGAATTAAAATGACAAACTGAACTTAAACTCTTTCACCCATGAGTAAATGCCTTTCCATGTCTTGTTTGAGCCGAAATGGCTATATCTTGCTTAAGATCATGCTAAGGTATGATATTCTTTTCAATTGGGTCAAAGACCTTTGTCATTGTAAATGTTTAGCCCATGCTTTATCTTGTGGAGGAGCATAAGCTTCTTTTTGTCGCAAAGACATTTCATGTACCATGCTTAATCTGAAAATCTTGAAAAATGAGATGTCTATGCATGAAAGAAGAAAGATAAGAAAAAGATATATTTGCAGAAAATTATGCTCATGTCTCTATGCTTTCACCATTGCACACACTTGCACACATGGGTGCTAAGCGGTTGCATGTTGTTTGCCGGAGAAGTTTCCCATGAGAAGTGAACACATGGCTCCGTGCTTTGACATGACATGAGGTAGAACTTGGGCGTTTATGATGATCTTTTGTCAAGAATGCTTGTCCTTTCATGCTTTTGGTAAGATGAAGTTCATTTTTGCTTGAACAATCCATGGTTAGGACTTTGCTCATGTGGTGACATTTTTGATAAAACTACACAACTTGCTCATGGCTTTGTCAATTGGATATATGTCTTCAGCTTCTTGATGGCAATGCCCGTGTCACACGATGAACTATCTTGTTTGCCTCTTCTCTAACTTGTAGCATTTTGTATTGCTCATTGTATATTTGAGAAGCTTGTAGTTGCATTTTGTACATTTTTCCTTGATTTGTGCATTGTCAACAAGGGGGAGAATTTCTGGAGCGTTTTGCAAGGGGGAGAAGTTGCTGAATTTGTGACAAAGCTTTTGTTCTAGAAATTGTTGGATTTGTGTGAGAAGTGAGAGTTTTGCCAAAATGAGAGGTTTTGAAAATTTGAGAAGTTTCTGAGAGTTTGAACATTGGAATATCTTGCTGGGCATATTTGGAAGGTTTTCAAGTTGGAACGGCATCGTTGCAAGTTTGTTTGTGCAATTTTGGCACTTTTGAGTTTGGTTATCTGCCAGGGGCGGTTTAACCGCCCCCCTGGGCAGTTTAACCGCCCCTGTGCTGAGTGCACAAGAGTTGTGAAAGTTTGAGCCATTTTCGAGTGTTTTTCGCACGCATAAGTTCACTTGTTCAGGGGGAGTTGCATCTTTGTAGGGGGAGTGCTTTGTGTTTTTGCTCTTTTGTCGATGGTGTTGAGCCCTTTCGCTTCTTATTGAAGGGTCGGCATTTCTGGAGCTTTCTCTTGCGAAGTGACTTTGTTCTCAGCTTGTTCTTGCTTTTAGTCACTTGCTTGAGTCTTGTTTTCGATTTCTTTTATATTTTCTATATCTCAATGGTTACTATGTGTGTGTTGTCAATGCACTCATCAAGGGGGAGATTGAGGACCCGGTGTGTCCGAGGACCGGTGGATGGTCGCTTCCTGGTGTGATGAGTGATTGACAACGTGGTGTGGATTGACGTTTCCCTTGGCTCAAGTATTGCAGGTGTAGAATGCGGCTTGATTGCATTGGTGCAGGTGAAGAACAGGCGCGAAAGGTCTTAGCCATGGCGGCCTCCGAGGAGCGGAGAGACAAGTAGGCTTGGTTCGAGGGACCCGGTGGCCAGTGGATCAAGTGCGGTTCACATGCTGGCAAGAACAAGCAAGGGGACGTGGTTCCGGTGCGAGGTAGCGGCTCACAACCGAAGCTCGTACTGCGGACGAGAAGCCGGCGCAAGGTAGCGGCTAACAACCGAAGTTTGCGCGCGGGGTTTGGTGATTTGGCCACAAAATCATCGGTGGACGGTTTCCCTTGGTTTGGGCCTAAAAACCAAGGACCGAGGACTCGACGTGGCAAAGATGGGCTGCTGGGCCAAGTGTGGCTAGCAGGGGCGGTTTAACCGCCCCCCAGGGCCGGTTTAACTGCCCCCCTCCCCTGGGCAGGCCCAAAAAGGCGTCGAGGAGCTTCGATCCGGAGGACACGCGGCGTGACTGCAAGGCTTGCGTCGGAGGGAAGCTAGCTTGCGGTGGAAGGTGTCCCAGCGGGAAAATATCTGAGAACCAAATGTCAAATTTGCCCCTGAGGGGTATGTATCACTTAGGGGTAGTTTAGTCTTTAGAGCACCACCACTTGGACTACTAATAGGCCCTCCCAGGGCTGGTGGATGCTATCTCTCTAGTTATCTCTTTAGTTATCTTTGGTTTTCTCCTTTGAACTAGTTTCCCCTTCATCCCCTCCACCTAGAACTATTTCGAATCCTTCGTAGTTTGTATAGGTGAATTCATGGTTATGTGATTGAGTTTGTGCTGCTCATCTTTGTGCCATGATTTGATTCCACGAGCTCTCTTTTCTTTTTCTATTTTCGGAGGTATTTTCAGAGCTATTTTTGGGGGATTTTCGTTCTTCTCTTTGTAGGGCATTTTCTCTCGGATTTCTTTGGGGGATTCACGTATGAGTGCCTTGTGCCTCTTTTGCTGGTGATCCCTTGCCCCCAAACGCTAGGAATCGCTTTGGATTTGAGATTTTCGGGATGAACTCGAGGTTATGGTATTCGTCACGAGATCTGAGTCTCCGGGAGTTCTAGCGAGTTAGAGGCTGAGATCTTTTGGGAAAACACTCCACTGGAGGTCTAGATCATCTGACCAAAATCTCGCCTCAAGAGCTCAAGCGGTTTGGGAGATCCACTTTCGATTTGACTTTTTCTCGAGGTTCCCAGGCCAGGGCGGTTTAACCGCCCCCCTGACCCGGTTTAACCGCCCCCCCTGGTTGTGTTGGATCGAGTCTTGTTTCGGGTCGTTTTGTGTTCGTTTCGATCCATTCAAGTTCCGTTGCGTATTTATTGTTCCTAGGGTCAGTAGCTTGACAGTGGCTACGTGATCTTGGCAAGATCGCTTTCGGAGGTTTCGGAGTTGATTTGGGAAATAGCCGGATCGGTTGGAAAGAATTTTTATCGGCTCCCATTCACTCCCTACTCTCTGGTCGCTGTTTCGGTCCTTCAGTCCAATTGGGCAAGTTTCCGCACTTTGATCGAAATGACTACTCTCGGTGGAAAGATGACATGAAGATGTATTTGTATGGTCTTCATCCACACCTTTGGACCGTGACGTGTGTGGGCATTGACAAGAAGGCCAAGCCACCCCTCACAAGAGAGCAAGATCATGACAACTTCCGCAATGCTCAAGCCGTCATCATTCTTAGAAGTTATTTGAGAACATACGAGTACAACAAGGTTAGGGGAATTGAGGTAGCCAAAGAAATTTGGGATGAACTTAGGAGATCACATGAAGGTGATGAGATCATCAAGGAAGGAAAGATGGATGCGCTTCAACGAGAACTCGAGGCTTTCACAATGAAGGATGATGAGGACTTGGAAGCCATGTACAATCGATTGAAGCTTCTTGTCTCCGCAATTAGGCTTCTTGGTAGTGATGATTGGGATGAGCACAAGGTCACAAAGAAGATGCTTAGAGCATATGCCCCAAGGGACCCAACCCTTGCTACCATGATTAGAGACAAAAGGAAGTTCAAGGTCATGACTCCCATTGTTTTGTATAACAAATTGCAATATCATGAGTCACATAGAGTGGAGAAGATCAAGGCCAAGGCTAGTGAGCCTCAAGAAGTAAAAGCCATTGCTTTCAAGGCCAAGCCTAGCAAGAAGAGTGAAATCATGGACAAATATTCAAAGTCCTCCAAGTCTCGCAAGAAGGAAGACTCTAGTGATGAAGCAACCACCAATGAAGAGACTGCTATGATGGTGAGAGAATACAAGAACTTCATCAGGAGAAAAGGTGTCAAGAAGCCGGTCTCACAACAAAGATGCTATGAGTGTGGTGAGAGAGGGCATTACATTGCGGATTGCGCTCACAAGAAGGAAGGCAAGGAAGACAAGAAGTCCAAGGACAAGTCCTATGACAAAGACAAGAAGTACAAGGAGAAGAGCAATGAGTACAAGAAGAAGAATGGACATGCTCATGTTGGTGAAGGTTGGGATTCTAGTGATGACTTCGACAAGGAAGGTGTGCCAACTCTTGCCATCCATGATTCTTCACAGACACCAAGACTCTTCAAGAACCTTGATAGTGATGATGATGATGAAGCTCCCATGTGTCTCATGGCACAAGGGACTAAGGTACTAACCGATCCCACTCCTCCATCATCTACTCCCTCAACACCTAGTGACATAGAAAACCTAGAAGAGGAAGAAGCTAAACATGATAAGAACTTAGTAAATGCTTTTGGCAAGAAAGGTGCTAAACATATTAAAAAGCTAATGGAGAAATTGGATAAGAGAGAAGCTACTCTTGATAAGCTAGAAGACTTGCTCATCCTTGAAAAGGAAAGAAACCTTGCTCTTGAGAAAGCGTTAGATGAGGAGATGGTTAAGGTGGAGAAATTGGCCGTTGACTTGTCATTGGCTAAGGACTCAAATGAGAGGATGTCTAAGGAAATGACCAAGGCAAATGACTCTCTAGCTAATCTAAAGAATGTTCATAGTGAGCTTCAACAAAGGCATTCAAGCCTTGAGGTCAAGTACAAAGACCATGAAGCTAAGTATGACATTCTTCGGAAAAGCATCAAGACCGACTCCAAAGTCACTCTTGACTCCAATGCCTCCACTAGCAAATGTTGCTCAAGATGTTATAAAATAGATGTGGATGCTTGTGTTGCTAACCTTGCCAAGCTGGAGAAGGATATCAAGGCAAAAGACACTCAACTCAAATAGTTGAACAAGGTCATTGGCAAGGGCAAGGGCAAAGCTCAAGAGAAGAGTGTGTTTGAGTCCCATCCGGCTTATCATGCCGAGAGATATCCTAACATCAAGGATGGACTTGGATACACTAGAGGAGAAAAGGCAAATGACACGAAAGGATCCAAGGACAAGATGTGCCATTGTTCACTCAAGGTGCCAATCTTTGTGATTTGATGAACTTTGCTCATGGTGTGTCAAGGGAGACCACCCCGATAGCAAAGCCCGTTGTTGTGACCCCTAGCAAGGGTGCGAAGGGCTCAACATTGGGGAAGACAAGTGAGAAGATAAATGAGCACAAGCCATATCCAAACTATACCATTGATTATACGTTCATGTGGGACCACAATGGGAAAATGGTTGTCAAGTATGTTGGTATTCATGCCAAGAAGATGATGAAGAGTGTTTGGGTGCCCAAGTTATCTAGTTCTAACACTCAAGGACCCAAGCTCGTTTGGGTACCTAAACACAAAGCTTAACTTGTTTTGTAGGCATATTCCTCCGGTGGTTCTTCATGGTTGCTTGATAGTGGTTGTTCAAATCATATGACCGGAGAGAAGAGTATGTTTACCAAGTGAGAAGAATATGACTCACCTATTGAAAAAATTACATTTGGTGATAATCATGGTGATTGTGACGACCCGGATTTTCAAAATCGAGAATCCGAATCTCTGTACCCTTGTGATAGTCCCTGGATCAGTAGCTATCACGTACAGAACTCATCTCAGCATAATATCATATCCATACAATGAATTTAGATTACATAGAAGAGATTTACATCCTATACCAATATGGAAATACGAATAAAGTACAAGCCCGTCGGGCTAAGCGATAAGCAGGAAATCCTGCGTAGCGGTGGCTAGGCTTCAAGTCTTCATCTTCAATCAACACCACAGGCAACTCGAGCGAAGCACACAACCCTTTTTCCACGCGTCCAAACCTACATGCTCACAAACTATCCCCAAGGAGTGGGATAGGTTCACGTCACCATCTGTATGCGAGCTTTAAGTGGCCTATATTCTAAAGGTATAAAAGTAGTTCAAGGAAAGGCAGAGATTTCCTATGCAGCAGCGAAAGTATAAATATAAATCTCCAATATATCCATCCATTCCCACCTCACAACACATCGGGCTATTCCGGAGCACCGGACTCCCGTCTCCATCTCCACACTCATCTAAGTCGATGCGAGAGCTCCCTCCCCTCGCACCTCACCAACTACGACTGGATCCTAAAAGGAAAGGGAGCAAACTTTCCTTCTCCCCGTCCGTAGCTGCGAACCTTAATATCTCAAATCTGGCTAATAAAAGGGGAGGTAGAAGATCCCAAATATGAGAGGTAACAGTGCAATGGGCAATGTCCATACCGAGGACGCGGCTATACGTATAGATTCTAGACTCTGCAGAGCTTGTACAACTGGACCCACTCGGGCTGCGATCGGTAGCGTACCCTAACCGCAACGATGCCCACCTGCCTTTCTGTCTCGATCCATGGGCTCGCAATCCAATGCTTCGGAAGCTGTGTTGAACTCTCCCTCGGGGGCCATATGGGGCCATAGTCCTTCGGGGAAACGGTCTCTCCCGTTCCCGTACACCATCCACCTGATCTTCTCACAATCCAGGCATCACGCTAGTTGGGCTGGCTGGAACCCGTTCACATGGGTAAGCGGTAAGTACGTGGGGCCCAAAGAGTGGTTACCCCACTCGGTTTCAGACCGGGGCGAGCGTCATCGTCCAAAACGTGTATTCCTCACAGAGGAACGCAGATCGCAGTACCCACTATAGGTACCGCCGCCAAACTCCTATGCTCCTATCATACATCTGTGTACCCGCCACAAGTACAGTGTGGGACCCCCTCGAGAGCAGGGGTCTACCGGCACCTCGATCAAAGATAGAGTTGTTATAAAATGCTCGCCCCCGCCAAGTTTCCCAAAAACACCTTCTCCTGCCGGTTTTATCCCCACACACGCCAAGAATCCTATTCCACAATATCCCATACACATGCAAGCAGCAGCATAACAATCAGATATATAGTGTAGTAGGCAATCAAGGAATCAGGATAATAAACAGGCTATGCATGGCTCAATCATTATCATCATGTAATAAGCAAGCCGCTAGCATTCTACTCAGCAATGCCTAATAGGTTAAAGAATCAGGATTGGCGTGAACCTGGAGCAAGGTCCTTTATCTCTTCTGATGAGGACATCACCGGTACATCTACACCAGCAGCACCTTCACCCCAAGCACCACCTTCAGGGCCAATCACTCGGGCTCGTGCAAGAGAGTTGAACTACGTCATGGTGCTAAAGAATGAAGGATATGTGGCTGGATTCGGACTGCGCACGAACGTCAACTTGTGACGGCTGCCACGACTTCATCCAGACTCCGTTTTGGGCGATCAAGTACTTGATGGAAAGCTTATCAAGTCTACTTTCAGATGGATCCGGACTCACCTTCATATCTTCACCGAGGCGGCCGCAATAGTCATTTTGTGTCGGACTGTTTTCTGTCCAAGGTGCTGCGCCACCTTATTTTGGCCCAATGGGCCGTATATCGAGTTGGGTCCATTAGGGACGCAGTCCTAGGGTTGTCGCATGACCCCAACTCCCTTGTGGCCGTGCTATTAAACCCTATATCCATCATTAGCATCCTCGAGTTTTGTTTTACATCTAGCTTTAGCTACACCGAACACGCACAAATACGTGGTGTCCTCGTGTGATTCAGAACTCCACCTTCGAGTGATATTAAGATTGCTCGCCTTCTTTTTCTTGTTCGTTCTTTGATTGCGTACAGGAAGTTCTGATCTTGATTGCAACATGGTCGGTAACCACAGGGAGTTGGTTCAGCGATTGCATTGGCGCTTCGGGTTCGCTCGTCGTAGTCGGATCGTGAGGGTCGACTTCCACCAAATCAAAATTATCCTCCACTCACCGAAAGATCGGGCACTTCAGCTCTATCAAGTGGTATCAGCTTTCCAGGTTGATCGGTGAGTTTTTATCGAGTGTTGTTCCATTACCTACAGTCCACAAAACCCAAAAAAAAATTCAGGTTAGACCATTGTCCCAAAACCTTTCTTCGCCTTGCACTTTCTTTCAATAATTTGCGTTGTTGAATTTGTGTGCTTCGCGTTAACTTGTTGCTGGTCACTTTGTGCTTCCGCCGCTTTCCATCTCCACCACCGTCGCCGCCGCTGTCCTACCTCGCCACCAGCACCACCGCCGCCGCAATCATCATCACCACCAGCGCCGTTACCCCCTCCAACCGAACCCTACTCGGTTTCGTTTTCCTTCCCCAAGCCGCACTCCACGCGCCGCCGATCCAACCGAACCCTACTCGGTTTCGTGTTTCTGTTTGAGGAAAGAGAAAAAAAGGAAAGAAAAAAAGAAAGGAAAGAAAAAAAAAGGAAAAAAAAAGGAAAGTTCTGAGAAGAAAGACAAAGGAAAGAATTACAAAAAAAGGAAGGAGCAGTTCGTTTTTGGAAAGTTCGGTTTTTCGTTTGGCAGTTTTGTGTCGTTACGAACACCCGTTTTGTAACGGCCATAACGTTTCGCTCGGATCTCCGATTTCAGCGTTCTTTTTTTTCCGGAAAGCTTACGAAATTTCCTATACGGGGCACCCTGCGTGGCGCCAGGTGAAGCCGGTTTCGAGGCCAAAAAACACCATTTACGCAGCGTAACGCGGCCCGAGAGATTTTCCGTTTCTGCACCCCACTTCCTTGTTGCCTTCCCTTGATCCATCGCGGGTGGCACTTGTTACCAGCAGCTTTGTTACGTGTTTAGCACTATTATTCAGCTTTGCATTTATTGTTTGATTGTGCTAATCCTTGACTTGAGTGCAGCCTACCCAGAACTACACATATTCCTACGACAAGCAGACTTTTGTTTCTCCAGGTAATCGCTGCTCCAATCTTTCACAGGTGCCACTTGTTGTCTGCGATCGCCCCTATTGCTTGGTAAGAACGGATAAGAACTTGATCGCAGCATCTTTGTGAGCTTTCCACCCACACCTTTGTTGTCGTAGGATCTGTTTTTCGTGTGTTTGCGCTAACCATGTCAGGAGACGACGACAAGATGGACTCCAAGCTGCAAGGCATGCGGGCAGACCTTGATGGACTTAAAGACGACATAAAGACGCTGCACGAGAAGGTTGATTCCGCGCTCTCTTCATCCAATAAGCGTCTCGACCAGCAGGACCTTGCTCAGACAGCCGCCAAGTGTACATTTGACACCTTGACGGCCCGGCTTGATGCGATGAACACGACGCTCACGACGATGAACGCGACACTCACGGACTTGCAGAAGGGCTATGGTGGTGACACGGAATATGAGGATGGAGACCGCCAACCTCGTGCCCGCCGTGTGGTACGTAATCCGGTTAATGATTCATTTGCGAAGATTAAATTTAAGATTCCTACTTTTAATGGCAAGTATGATCCTGCTGCATATCTTGATTGGGAGTTAGAGGTAGAACAAAAATTTCATGTTATGATATCCCTGCTACGTCTCAAGTTAAGGCTGCTATTAGTGAATTTACTGAGTTTGCTTTAATTTGGTGGCGTGAATATAAACTCAAACATCCCAATGCTGTTCCATCTACTTGGGCTCAATTAAAAGCCGCTATGCGACATCGTTTTGTTCCTTCTTATTATGCCCGAGATTTGCTTAACACCATGCAGCGATTCCAGCAAGGCCAACGATCCGTTGAGGAGTATTACCAAGAGTTACAAAAGGGTATGATTCGTTGTGATTTATTTGAACAGGATGATGCTGCTATGGCACGATTTCGTGGTGGATTGAACAGGGAAATTCAGGATATACTTGATTATAAGGAGTATAATGATATGACCACGTTATTTGAATATGCTTGCAAAGCTGAACGTGAAGTGCAGGGACGCCGTTCGAAGACATATACTAACCCTTTTGCAGGAAGAAGCCCGTCGTCCAGCTCTACATCTTCCACTCCAGCACCTTCTACACCTAGCACTACGCCGCGTGAGAAGACGACGAAACTTGCAGCACCTTCGACGAAACCTACACCAGGCGCAGCTTCTTCCTCGGGACGTACACGAGATGTTCGGTGTTTTCGTTGCCAAGGCTTTGGGCACATGATTCGGGACTGTCCCAACACCCGTGCTTTGATAATACGTGATTCCGATGAACCTCACCATACTATGATTGCCACTAACCATGCAGATAATGAGGCGGTCCATGCTACTCCTAGTGACGCAGATAGGTATGAAAGTCTTGTTGTGCAGCGTGTTCTTAGTACACAGGTCGCCCCGCCAGAGAAAAATCAGCGACACACTCTTTTCCATACAAAGGGTGTTGTGCAGGAGCGGTCGATTCGCATCATCATTGACAGTGGTAGCTGCAACAACTTGGCGAGTACAGCGCTGGTAGAGAAGTTGTCCTTACCCACCCGTAAGCATCCGCATCCCTATCATATTCAGTGGCTTAATGATGGTGGAAAGATTAAAGTAACACAGTCGGTACGTGTTCCGTTCTCCATAGGTGCCTATTCTGATTTTGTTGATTGTGATGTTATTCCTATGGAGGCATGTTCTTTGTTACTTGGTAGACCTTGGCAATATGATACTGATAGCTTGCATCATTGTCATTCGAATCATTATTCTCTCATGTTTAAAGGTCAGAAAATAATTATACATCCCATGACACCTGAACAAATTGTTACAGATGACCTTGCTCGAGCCGCTAAAAATGCTAAACAACTTGTACCATCACCTTCTGAAATCAAGTTGAATGCGCCTGTTTTATTTGCTACACGTGCTGATTTTGTTGATCTTTGTGTTGATGAGCTACCTTGTTATGCACTTGTATGTTCTAGTGTGCTCGTTTCACTTGATGATGTACCATCTTTGGATATTCCCCCTGCGGTTGCTAACATTTTGCAGGAGTACGCTGATGTTTTCCCCAAAGATTTACCATCGGGACTACCTCCACTTCGTGGCATTGAGCACCAGATCGACTCCATTCCCGGCGCACAGCTTCCGAATCGCGCCCCGTACCGCACAAATCCCGACGAGACGAAAGAGATTCAGCGCCAGGTCCAGGCGTTGCTTGACAAAGGGTACATTCGTGAGTCTCTTAGTCCTTGCTCCGTTCCAGTGTTACTTGTTCCAAAGAAGGATGGATCATGGCGTATGTGTGTGGATTGTCGTGCTATTAATAGCATCACTATTCGTTATCGATATCCTATACCACGCCTTGATGATATGCTAGATGAGCTTAGTGGTGCCATTATTTTTACTAAGATTGATTTGCGTAGTGGTTACCATCAGATTCGAATGAAATTAGGCGATGAATGGAAAACGGCTTTTAAAACTAAATTTGGTTTATATGAATGGTTGGTTATGCCGTTTGGTTTGACTAATGCTCCCAGCACTTTTATGCGTTTGATGAATGAAGTTCTCAGGCCTTTCATAGGTTTGTTTGTTGTTGTATATTTTGATGATATCTTGATTTACAGCAAGTCTATGGAAGAGCATTTAGAACATTTGCGTGCTGTTTTTAATGCGTTGTGTGCAGCTCACTTGTTTGCTAACATGGAAAAATGCATCTTCTGCACACAACGTGTTTCGTTTCTTGGTTATGTTGTTACTCCACAGGGTATTGAGGTGGATAGCAGTAAGATTGATGCAATTCGGGAATGGCCTACACTGACGACGGTTACGCAGATTCGGAGTTTTCTTGGGCTTGCAGGTTTCTACCGTCGATTCGTACGAGATTTTAGCTCTATTGCAGCACCTCTACATGAGCTTACAAAGAAAGGTGTGCCTTTTACTTGGACTGATTCCCAGGAGCTCGCCTTCACTACATTGAAAGATAAGTTAACACATGCTCCTCTTTTGCAATTGCCTGATTTTGGTAAAATATTTGAGCTCGAATGTGATGCCAGTGGTATTGGGTTAGGTGTTGTTCTGTTACAAGAAGGAAAACCGGTTGCTTATTTCAGTGAAAAAAGCGGTGCTAGTTTGAAATATTCTACTTATGATAAAGAACTTTATGCTTTAGTGCGTACTTTGCAAACGTGGCAGCACTATCTCTGGCATCGTGAGTTTATAATCCATTCTGATCATGAGGCTTTAAAACATATTCGTACCCAAACTAATCTGAACCGTCGTCATGCTAATTGGGTAGAATTCATTGAGTCTTTTCCTTACATCATTAAACACAAGAACGGGAAGGACGATGTGATTGCTGATGCTTTGTCTCGCCGATATAATATGCTGTCACAATTGGATTTTAAAATTTTTGGTTTACACACTATGAAGGATCAATATGTCGATGATAATGATTTTAAAGATGCTTATAAACATTGTATGATGGGATAGCATTTTTGTGGTTGTTGATAGATTCTCTAAAATGACTCATTTCATTCCTTGTCATAAAACTGATGATGCTAGTCATGTTGCTGAATTGTTCTTTAGGGAGATTATTCGTTTACATGGTGTTCCTAAAACAATTGTGTCTGATCGTGATGCTAAGTTTCTAAGTCACTTTTGGAGATCTCTTTGGAACAAATTAGGCACTAAATTGCTGTTTAGCACAACTTGTCACCCACAAACTGATGGACAAACTGAAGTGGTCAATAGAACTTTGTCAACCATGCTTAGGGCTGTTTTGGATAAAAATCTGAACCGTTGGGAAGATTGTTTACCTCATGTTGAGTTTGCTTATAATCATGCAACACATTCTTCTACAAAGATGTGCCCTTTTCAGATTGTTTATGGTTATATTCCTCGGGCGCCTATTGATTTATTTTCGCTTGATGCTGTGGACGCCCCACATATTGATGCCGTTGAACATGTTGACCATATGATTAACCTACATGAACAAACACAACAAACCATTGCTGCTACTAATGCTAAGTATCAAGTTGCTGGTAGTAAAGGAAGAAAACATGTTACTTTTGAACCCGGTGATATGGTTTGGTTGCATTTGAGGAAGGATCGTTTTCCTACTTTGCATCGTTCTAAATTAATGCCTCGTGCTGCTGGTCCTTTTAAAGTGCTAACCAAGATTAATGATAATGCTTATGTCCTTGACCTGCCTGCGGAGTTTGGTGTTTCCACTAGTTTTAATGTTGCAGATTTGAAACCATATGCGGGCGAGGATGAGGAGTTGCCGTCGAGGACGACTTCAGTTCAAGAAGGGGAGGATGATGAGGACATCACCGGTACATCTACACCAGCAGCACCTTCACCCCAAGCACCACCTTCAGGGCCAATCACTCGGGCTCGTGCAAGAGAGTTGAACTACGTTATGGTGCTAAAGAATGAAGGATATGTGGCTGGATTCGGACTGCGCACGAACGTCAACTTGTGACGGCCGCCACGACTTCATCCGGACTCCGTTTTGGGCGATCAAGTACTTGATGGAAAGCTTATCAAGTCTACTTTCATATAGATCCGGACTCACCTTCATATCTTCACCGAGGCGGCCGCAATCGTCATTTTGAGTTGGACTGTTTTCTGTCCAAGGTGCTGCGCCACCTTATTTTGGCCCAATGGGCCGTGTATCGAGTTGGGTCCATTAGGGACGCGTCCTAGGGTTGTAGCACGACCCCAACTCCCTTGTGGCCATGCTATTAAACCCTATAGCCATCATTAGCATCCTCGAGTTTTGTTTTACATCTAGCTTTAGCTACACCGAACACGCACAAATACGTGCTGTCCTCGTGTGATTCAGAACTCCACCTTCGAGTGATATTAAGATTGCTCGCCTTCTTTTTCTTGTTCGTTCTTTGATTGCGTACAGGAAGTTCTGATCTTGATTGCAACAGGGTCGGTAACCACAGGGAGTTGGTTCAGCGATTGCATTGGCGCTTCGGGTTCGCTCGTCGTAGTCGGATCGTGAGGGTCGACTTCCACCAAATCAAAATTATCCTCCACTCACCGAAAGATCGGGCACTTCAGCTCTATCATCTTCTTCTTCAGCGTAGTCGACGTCGTCGAAGTAGTCGAAGTAGTCCGGGTCCTTCGGGATCCTATTGGACGCATAAATAAATAAACAACGGCAACTACTAGCAAATGAACTCCAAATGAGAACCAATAGAAATCCAAATAGCAGCAAACTCTATTCTATCGTGTTCTTCATGATTTTAGAAAAATACTGAAACTGGTTTCATATTTTTCTGAGCTACGATTGATTTATTATGAATTTCTGAAGTTTAAGTCAATTTCTAGATTATAAATAATTACGAAACAGAAAAAGAAAAGGGACAGGGACCTAATTGTAAATGTCCAGGGACCTGTTTGTAATTTTAGAAAACTTCAGGGGCTAAACTGCAAAAGCGCAGTGGGGCCGGCCTGTGCTGATGTCATCATGGGCCCGGATGACGCCAGCGTTGACCGGTCAACGTTGACCCGGTCTATAGTCAAACACCGTGGGTCCCACGTGTCAACCGAAGGGCCTTTACGCGAATAAAAGGAAACCTAGGGGTTTAACTGCGAAATTACAAGGGCTAAATTGTAAAGGAACTGTCCAGGGGGTTTTCCATAAAAGGGATAAAGGTGGGAGGACCGATCCACGGTTAAAAGAAAGTTTAGGGGTGTTAGGGCAAAATTCCAGGGGCTTGACCGAAACAAGGCTGGCGGCCGCGATGACGTCATCCTTGACATCATCAGCACACCGAATCCGATGCGGCTGGTCGATCTGTAGTAGATCGTGCGGCCTGGGTAGGAGATGCACTCGGGGTGCTTGAGTAAATGCCGCCGTTGGCATGGTGCACGCGCGCGCGGGCGGAGCAGGGCGAGTGCGGCCGGTGCGGGCGGCGGCGAGCAGGGTGCGGCCAGCGGCGCTGTGAGCAGAGCGGGGAAGCGCACGGCGAGGAGCAGGCACGTGTGTGGGAGCGCGCAGGGCGACTGGCCCCAGCGAGGCAGAGCGCGATGCGGCGGCGGAGGCAGCGCCGGCGCGACTCAACCCCGGCCAATCCCGGCGACAAGGCCCAAGATTGGTGCCAAACGGCATGGGACGCACGTTCATGGATGAACAAGCTGAAGCCTTGGCTCCTAGGGCTCGCTATGGAAGAACAAGGTGGAGGGGGGATGGCGCTCGGGGAGTGCTCGGTGAAATGCCGCTAAGGCGGTGTTCACTTTGCAACTGCGCCCAAGGCCACAGTTTTGGCTCGACGCGACGGGAACCTGCATAAGATTTTCCCTGGCACAAAGGCCAGGGCACAGAGGGATTCAAGGTGGGCTCTAGGCCTAAGTACGGTGGGTTCCTCGGCGACCTTGGCCGCCGGACAGCAGAAAGAGGGGAAAGGCAGCGGTCGTGTGCTCACCTAGGGTTTCAGGGGCCACGCGTCCTTGGCTTGAAGTGGAGGAAGCAGAGCGGCATCGCGTCAGTGTCGGTGGCGCTCTGGGGCTTCACTGTGTCGGCGGCCCGACACGCGTGGCTTCGACCCCTTGTACTCGCGCCCGGCGTGGCGCTCGTGTCGTGGTCGGCGTCGGCGTCGGCTTGCGGCTTGGTGATGGCGTCGGCGTCGTGGTGCCTGGCGTCGCGGCGGCGCCCTCCTCCTTGGCGCTGGCGGTCTTGATGGCGAGGAAGCGGAGGCGACGGCTTGTTGTCGGCTTCCTCTTCTTCTCCTTGCAGACGGCGTCCCCTGAGCAGCTTCTCCTCCTTCGTCGAGGCGTAGCTGGTGGCGTAGGGTGAGGTATTGGATGGAATTGGGGTTTTCCCCTTGGGGCGGCCCGGTGGTGGCGCAACAGGGAGGGGCTGTAGAGCCTTGGGCTTTTATAGAGGCAGCGGCTAGGGTTTGCGGCCGCGGTGGAGGCCAGGTGGGCGGCGTGACGCGACGAGGTCGAGGTGGCATCGAGGTGGCGTGGCCGCGCAGAGAGGCGAGCGGCGGTCGAGTTGTAAAAGAGGGCGTCAGGGCACCGAGGTGAAGGCAAAGGAGGAAGAAAGGGGAGCAGTGTCGCGGCTGACGAGTGGGGCCCGTGGGCAGAGAAAGAGAAGGGGCCGGCGGTAGGTGGTGAGCCGGCCGGTTAGCTGGGCCTCGCGGGTAAGGTGGGCCGAGCGGCTGCGTCTGGGCCGGGGGAAGGAAAGGGTGAGGAACTGGGCTCCAGTGGCTGGCGGGCCCGTTAGCTGGGCTGGTTAGTAGTTAGGGGGGGTAGGATTAGACTTAGGGGTTAGTTTAAGGCCCAAGCTGAGTTAGATGTTAGTTTTCTATTTCTAATTTGAATTTGAAAGATCCATTTCAAATACAAATGCCACTCAATTAAAACCAAATGAAATCCAATAAATTCCAAATATTCACACTAAGACAAATACACCCTAACAACCAATTTTAATTTATTTAATTATATTCTATAAATTTTGGCAGAAATTCACAGAAGACACCCTTATAGTTATCTAGCTAGGAACAAATCCACAAAAAAAATTAAAATCTAGATTTTTGCATTCCTAACATTCCGGACGAAATTTTCGGGATGTTACAAACTCCCCCCTCAAAAGAATCTTGTCCTCGAGATTAAGCGTGCACCTCGGGTTCAAAGAGGTGTGAGGGATACTCCTGTTTCTGTCCATACTTCATTTGCCTTGTAGCTTCGCGATTGGCGTGGTCACTTCACAATGCTTTGACACTCATTTCCATGTTGGTAAACTCATTCCAATTCTCACGTGGTCACTCATTCCAAAAGTCTTTGACCTTTCAAGGTTCGGATCTTGTGCCTCCATTGTAACGGTTCCTTCTTGGTCTCTTGAGCTGAGGGTGCTTGGTCGGTTTGAGCATTCATGAGGAGTGGAGGCCTTCATCTAGGTTGGGATAGCACACAAGCTAAAGGTAGAGCCTAAAGCAATCATGAAAAACTCTACTCTGTGAAAACTACACTCATGTTGAAGAAGCATAACAACCAAAAAGTTTCGATAAGAACCACGCACTCAAGCAATGAGGACACTAACAGAAAAACTACTTCGTGGCATAACCAGATGGGGTGGGCTCTACTCTAAGGGATTATGATCTTCTCGTCCACATCACTGGCATCTTCTGTCTCATCTTGATTGGTTCACGAGAAAAATTTGCTCCGGCGTAGGTAAAATAGAAGATTTCCAAGGCAAGAGAGGTAGAATCAAAATGGGTCAAGGGGTATATACAAAATAGAGCGTTTAGAATGTCCTGAAGCTATCGACCAGTCTAGGATAGCGTGTTACAGTAAAGTATGGCTCTGATACCAGCTGTGACGACTCGGATTTTCAAAATCGAGAATCTGAATCTATGTACCCTTGTGATAGTCCCAAGATCAGTAGCTATCACATACAGAACTCATCTCAGCATAATATCATAACCATACAATGAATTTAGATTACATAGAAGAGATTTACATCCATACCAATATGGAAATACGAATAAAGTACAAGCCCGTCGGGCTAAGCGACAAGCGGAAATCCTGCGTAGCGGTGGCTAGGCTTCAAGTCTTCATCTTCAATCAACACCACTAGCAACTCGAGCGAAGCAAACAACCCTTTTTCCACGCGTCCAAACCTGCATGCTCACAAACTATCCCCAAGGAGTAGGATAGGTTCACGTCACCATCTGTATGCGAGCTTTAAGTGGCCTATATTCTAAAGGTATAAAAGTAGTTCAAGGAAAGGTAGAGGTTTCCTATGCAGCAGCAAAAGTATAAATATAAATCTCCAATATATCCATCCATTCCCACCTCACAACACATCAGGCTATTACAGCGCACCGGACTCCCGTCTCCATCTCCACACTCGTCTAAGTCGATGCGAGAGCTCCCTCCCCTCGCTCCTCACCAACTACGACCGGATCCTGAAAGGAAAGGGAGCAAACTTTCCTTCTCCCCGTCCGTAGCTGCGAACCTTAATCACTCTCAAATCTGGCTAATAAATGGGGAGGTACAAGATCCCAAATATGAGAGGTAACAGTGCAATTGGCAATGTCCATACCATGGACGCGGCTATACGTATAGATTCTAGACTCTGTAGAGCTTGTACAACTGGACCCACTCAGGGTGCGATCGGTAGCGAACTGACCTGAGACACAACCCACAGCACAGATCCTAACTGCAACGATGCCCGCCTGCCCTTCCTGTCTCGATCCATCGGCTTGCGATCCAATGCTTCGGAAGCTGTGTTGAACTCTCGCTCGGGGGCCAGACGGGGCCATAGTCCATCGGGGAAACGGTCTCTCCCGTCCCGTACACCATCCACCTGATCTTCTCGTAATCCGGGCATCGCGCTAGTTAGGCTGGCTGGAACCCGTTCATATGGGTAAGCGATAAGTACGTGGGGCCCAAAGAGTGGTTACCCCACTCAGGTTTCAGACCGGGGCGAGCGTCATCGTCCAAAAGGCGTATCCCCCACAGAGGAACACAGATCGCAGTACCCACTATAGGTACCGCCGCCAAACTCCTATGCTCCTATCATACATCTGTGTACCCGCCACAAGTACAGTGTGGGACCCCCTCGAGAGCAGGGGTCTACCGGCACCTCGATCAAAGATAGAGTTGTTATAAAATGCTCGCCCCCGCCAAGTTTCCCAAAAACACCTTCTCCTGCCGGTTTTATCCCCACACACGCCAAGAATCCTATTCCACAATATCCCATACACATGCAAGCAGCAGTATAGCAATCATATATATAGTGTAGTAGGCAATCAAGGAATCAGGATAATAAACAGGCTATGCATGGCTCAATCATTATCATCATGTAATAAGCAAAGCGTTAGCATTCTACTCAGCAATGCCTAACAGGTTAAAGAATCAGGATGGGCATGAACCTGGAGCAAGGTGCTTTATCTCTTCTTCTTCAGCGTAGTTCGACGTCGTCGAAGTAGTCGAAGTAGTCCGGGTCCGTCGGGATCCTATTGGATGCATAAATAAATAAACAACGGCAACTACTAGCAAATGAACTCCAAATGAGAATCAATAGAAATCCAAATAGCAGCAAACTCTATTCTATCGTGTTCGTCATGATTTTAGAAAAATACTGAAACTGGTTTCATATTTTTTTGAGCTACGGTTGATTTATTATGAATTTCTAAAGTTTAAGTCAATTTCTAGATTATAAATAATTACGAAACAGAAAAAAGAAAAGGGACAGGGACCTAATTGTAAATGTCTAGGGACCTGTTTGTAATTTCAGAAAACTTTAGGGGCTAAACTGCAAAAGTGCAGTGGGCCGGCCTGTACTGACGTCATCATGGGCCCGGATGACGTCAGCGTTGACCGGTCAACGTTGACCCGGTCAACAGTCAAACACCTTGGGTCCCATGTGTCTGCCAAAGGGCTTTTACGCGAATAAAAGGAAACCCAGGGGTTTAACTACGAAATTACAAGTTCTAAATTGTAAAGGAACTGGCCAGGGGGTTTTCCATAAAAGGGATAAAGGTGGAAGGACCGATCTGCGGTTAAAAGGAAGTTTAGGGGTGTTACTGCAAAACTGCAGGGGCTTGAGCCGAAACAAGGCTGGCGGCCGTGATGACGTCATCCTTGACGTCATCAGCACACCGGATCCGGTGCGGCTCGTCGATCCGTAGTAGATCGTGCGGCCTGGGTAGGAGATGCACTCAGGGTGCTTGAGTAAATGCCATCGTTGGCATCGCGAACGCGCGCGAGGGCGGAGCAGGGCGAGCGCGGCCGGTGCGGGCGGCGGCGAGCAGGGTGCGGCCAGCTGCGTTCCGAGCAGAGCGGGGAAGCGCACGGCGAGGAGCAGGCACGTGTGCGGGAGCGCAGGCGACGGCCCCAGCGCGGCAGAGCGCGATGCGGCGGCGGAGGCAGCGCCGGCGCGACTCAACCCCGGCCAATCCCAGCGACAAGGCCCGGGATTGGTGCCAAACGGCATGGGACGCACGTTCATGGATGAACAAGCCGAAGCCTTGCCTCCTAGGGCTCGCTATGGAAGAACAAGGTGGAGGGGGCTAGCGCTCGGGGAGTGCTCGGTGAAATGCCGCTAAGGCGGTGTTCACTTGCAACTGCGCCCAAGGCCACAGTTTTGGCTCGATGCGATGGGAACCTGCACAAGAGTTTCCCTGGCACAAAGGCCAGGGCACAGAGGGCTTCAAAGTGGGCTCTAGGCCTAACTACGGTGGGTTCCTCGGCGACCTTGGTCACCGGACAGCAGAAAGAGGGGAAAGGCGTTGGTCGTGTGCTCACCTAGGGTTTCAGGGGCCACGCGTCTGTTGGCACTCCTTAGCCTAACTAAATCCACAAGCGCACGGAGTACGATGTAGCCTTTCGCCAGGGGAGTAAGAACCTGGATATCGAATCCAGGGAACGGTAGACGCGACTAGCCTAGAACGTCTCTAACCAGACCCACCAGGGAGCACAAGGTAAGCGGGTAGAGAGCTCGACTTTAGTTAGCTACTCGTTACCCCAGACAAACTATCTATATCTAATCTGATCTGCTTCGACGGCTAGAACGGGAAGAACTCAGAACGGGATGAGAGAGGGGTTCTTCCGGGCTCAGCACTACTGTTATGAGTACACCCGAACGTGGTGGAGTACAAAGGACGGACAGGACTGTCACCACCTGCCACCTACCACTGCAGTTCCATGGGGTGCAACACAACCTGAGGTGGCTAGCCAGCACAAGCACAACGCCTAAGCTTTCAACCACTGACCTCCACCCAAATCGAAAGGCTATAGAGGAAACCCCAAACAAGAGTCGTTGTCACTCGCACAGACTCAGATACCCGCAGATCAAATAAATAAGATAACTTGCTGAAAAGTAAGTTGTAAACTAGCGAGGTACTAAAGGCAAGAGACCGAGGACTTACTGAAGATAACTCTTGAATATATTCCTCAGGGGCGAAAATGTCGAGACAAGACCGAGGAAGAAATCCCGGACTCTCTCTACAAAGCTCGGCTGTCACCCAAGCAACTCACCCACTCTCTCCCTACTCTAACTCTAAAGATGAGAGCAAAATCACTAAGTTACTCTTCTCTCCTTTGGATGGTGTCTCTTGAATGGGGGTGAAGGGTGCCTTTTATAGCCTCCCAAGGGTAGAAGCTGGCGTAGTTATCATGCACACCTCCTGCTTAGCATCCACGCGAAGGGGGAAGCGTGGATGTCACGGTGGTAGGCCGGTCGGCCTCATCTAGGCCGGCTGGCCTGGCCCTGTGCCATGCCCGTGGATGTCACGGTGGTAGGCCGGTCGGCCTCATCTAGGCCGGCTGGCCTGGCCCTGGTGCCATGTGGCACCGACCTTTGCAGGGACGGCCTGGATGATGTCCTGAAGTCGGTAGTTGTTGCGTTCGGTTAAAGCTGTCCAAGAATCCTAGGTCGTGGGCCCTTCAATCCATGTTAATCCCACTCTAGGCCTTCCGCGTCTTTTGATCAAACCGACATCAAATCCACGGCTCATGTTCATCCTTGATAAGTTAGTAACCTTGTGGATCAATGACATGGCCAGAAAAGGGGGAAGGGGGCCGGTCGGCCTAGCCTAGGCCGGCCGGCCTGGCCCTGTGCCCAATTTGCTTCATCTTTTGCTTGATTGCTCCTGCACTCACAAATTATACAAAACTTGTGGAACTCATTAGAAATAACCAATTTTACTTTGTTGTGAGCAAGGTGAGCATGAAATATGACGGAATGTTGGTGGTGAAATCGTATCGTAACGACCACCAACAGCGTCCTTGGCTTGAAGTGGAGGAAGCAGAGCGGCATCGCGTCGGTGTCGGTGGCGCTTCGGGTTTCACTGCGTCGGCGGCCCGACGTGCGTGGCTTTGACCCCTTGTACTCGTGCCCGGCGTGGCGCTCGTGTCGTGGTCAGCATCGGCGTCGGCTTGCGGCTCGGTGATGGCGTCGGCGTCGTGGTGCCTGGCGTCGCGGCGGCGCCCTCCTCCTTGGCGCTGGCGGTCTTGATGGTGAGGAAGCGGAGGCGGCGGCTTGGCATTGGCTTCCTCTTCTTCTCCTTGCAGACGGCGTCCCCTGAGCGGCTTCTCCTCCTTCGTCGCGACGCAGCTGGTGGCGTAGGGCGAGGCCTTCGATGGAATTGGGGTTTTCCCCTTGGGCGGCTAGGGTTTGCGGCCGAGGTGGAGGCCAGGTGGGCGGCGTGACGCGACTGAGGTCGAGGTGGCGTCGAGGTGGCATGGCCGCGCAGAGAGGCGAGCTGCGGTCGAGCTGTAAAGGAGGGCGTCGGGGCGTCGAGGGGGAAAGCAAAGGAGGAAGAAAGGGTAGCAGTGCCACGGCTGACGAGTGGGGCCTATGGGCAGAGAAAGAGGAGCCGGCGGTAGGTGGTGAGCGGGCCGGTTAGCTGGGCCTTGCAGGGAAGGTGGGCCGAGCGGCTGCGTCTGGGCCGGGGGAAGGAAAGGGTGAGGAACTGGGCTCCGGTGGCTGGCGGGCCGGTTAGCTGGGCTGGTTAGTAGTTAGTGGGGGTAGGATTAGACTTAGGGGTTAGTTTAAGGCCCAAGCTGAGTTAGATGCTAGTTTTCTATTTCTATTTGAATTTGAAAGATGCATTTCAAATCCAAATGCCACTCAATTAAAACCAAATGAAATCCAATAAATTCCAAATATTCACACTAAGACATATACACCCTAACAACCAATTTTAATTATTTAATTATATTCTAGAAATTTTGGGGGAAATTCACAGAAGACACCCTTATAGTTATCTAGCTAGGAACAAATCCACAAAAAAAATTTTAAATCCACATTTTTGCATTCCTAACATTCCGGACGAAATTTCCAGCATGTTACAAGTTGTTGGTCAAGGTGACATTGCTATCTCAAACAATTCATCTCTTTCAAATGTTTATTTAGTTGATTCTTTGGGGTACAACTTGTTGTCGGTTTCACAACTTTGTGAGAAAGGCTACAATTGTCTCTTTACTAATGAGGGTGTGAGTATCCTTAGAAGGGAGGATTCTTCTATTGATTTTACGGGTCAACTTAAGGGAAAACTTTATTTGGTTGATTTCACAACCACTAAAGTGGAACTGAAGACTTGTTTAGTGGCAAAATCTAGCTTGGGTTGGCTTTGGCATCGCCGGCTAGCTCATGTTGGCATGAGGACCTTGGCCAAACTTCAAAAGGATGAACACATTCTAGGATTAACAAATGTTTTGTTTGATAAAGATAGGTTGTGTAGCGCTTGTCAAGCCGGGAAACAAGTTGGTGCTCCTCATTCGCCCAAGACTATATTGACTAGCTCTAGACCATTGAAGTTGATTCATATGGATTTATTTGGGCCAATTTCTTATATTAGTATTGGTGGAAACAAATATGGTCTAGTGATTATGGATGATTACTCAAGATTCACTTGGGTATTTTTCTTGAGGGACAAGAGTGAAGCTCAAGGGATTATCAAGAAATTCATTAGAAGAGCTCAAAATTAATTTGAGTTGAAAGTCAAGCACATGAGAAGTGACAATGGGTCGGAGTTTAGGAACACAAATGTTGAAGAACTACTTGATGAAGAAGGGATCAAGCATGAACTCTCCGCTCCATATACTCGTCAACAAAATGGCATTGTTGAGAGGAAGAATCGGACTTTAATTGAAATGGCAAGACCAATGCTTGATGAATACAAGGCACCGGATATATTTTGGGCTGAGGCGGTTAACACGGCTTGCCATGCCTCTAACCGTCTCTTTCTAAACAAGTACTTGAGCAAGACTCCATATGAAGCACTCACCGGTAACAAACCCAAAGTGCATTACTTTAGAGTTTTTGGATGCAAATGTTATATACTTAATAAGAAAACCAAGAGCTCTAAATTTGCACCTAAAGTAGATGAAGGTTTCTTACTTGGTTCTGGAACTCATGAGCATGCCTATTGTGTCTTCAACAAAACCTCCGGTTGTGTTGAGGTCACGGTAGACGTGAAATTTGATGAAACAAACGGCTCTCAACTAGAGCAAGTTGAGAATGACTTTGTAGAAAATGAAGAGCCTCCAAGCGAATCCATTATGAGAATGGGTATAGGTGAAGTGCGACCGCAAGAAGCTCAAGACAAGGATCAAGTTCCGGGGAACACAAACATTGACCCATCATCATCAACAAGAGTTGAAGCACCAAGCTCTCTTCAAGATCAAGATCAAGTTCATGGTGACGATCATGATCATGGCAATGATCAAGGGGAAGTTCAAGGTGATGAAGCTCAAGTTGATGATTCTCATGACCAAGATGATGATGGACTCATTCAACGTCAATCAACATCCTCTCACCCAAGAGTACATCAAAGTGTCCAACGGGATCATGCCGTAGATAATATCCTTGGGAGCATTCGAAGAGGGGTAATGTGACAATCTAGGTGTTCATTAGCTTAATCATCTGCTAAACCCTTTTGTCTTAGCCTAATTAAGTTTAATTTGGCCCCACCTAGATTTTCACTTAAGGAATCCTACCAAAAATTCCCTTGCACCTCGGTGAACTTTTGACCTTTCACGGTTGGCATGGTTCGAATTCGAAATTTCACTTAAGAACTTGAAAATCGACCAATACAAAAGTTGTTCAGTTTTTAACGGGACACATTTTTGTCAATTGGCTCGTTTCGAGATTTTGAGTGGAAGGCACCTTAAATCCCAGTCAAAGTCAGCCAAACACAGAACTTCACTGCAGGCTGGCACCCAAGTCCATGCTGTTTTCTACTCAGTTTTCTCTCGAATCCACTCACTTTTTCATAGGTCAACCTTTACAAAAGTTGTAGCTAGTAACCTGGAATACAACTTTTCTTTTTGGAGATTTTGAACTTCAGTTCAAAATCTTGGAGAAAAATTAGTTTGAATGGACGCCCGGCATGTGTTCGACGAATTGCCGGCGCTCTCCGGCGCCGCGCGATTCACGCGCCCGACAGCGCCGCCACGCGGCGGCCAACCTCTGACACGGACGTCGAGGCCGCGCCCGCGCCTTAAATGCTCCACACGCTGTCCCCGCGGTCCACCCGACAAGGCCGCTTTGTTCCCCCGCGCCACTCCGACCAGACGCGACGGGCGCCCGGCGTGCGCCACGTGGTCGCCGGCGACCCGCCGGCGGGCTGCAGCGCCGCTGCCCCGACCAAGGCCGGCAAGCCAGTCGCCGTGGGCCCCAGCACCTAGCCAACCCGCGCTGCGAGCTCACCCCGACCGGCCACCGACCGCCCCGCCCAGCGCCGCCCCGCCGCGACAGGCCGCCGACCGGCTGTCCGCCGCGGCAGCCAGCAACGCGCCGCCTAGAGCTCCGCGTGGCAGCTTCGCCGCTCCGAGCCGCAGTCCGAGCCTCGTCTCGACTGCCTATAAAAGGCCCCGTACCCCCCTGCACGCGAGCCCCCCCTCCGCCGCTCGCCATTGTCGCCGCCAGGCTGCCGCTCCGCCGCTCTCCGCCGTGCGCACTACTCCGCCGCCGTTCTTCACCACCAGCACTCGCCACGCCCTTGCTCTAGCTTCCCAGAGCCCCAGCTGCCACTCTCAGCTCCGCCGTCGAGTCCTCTCCTCAGATCCACTCCGCCGCTGCACCTGCAGCGAACCACTCGAGCGCACAGCAAACCACTCGAGCCTTGCCACAAACCACTCGAGCTCTGCCGCAAACCACTCGAGCCTTGCCACAAACCACTCGAGCTCTGCCGTAAACCACTCGAGCGCACCCCAAACCACTCTAGCGCACCTGCAGCACACCCCTCGAGTTCCCCCAGCCCTCAGCCGAGTGCCAATAGCCACTCTAGCCGCCGGAGCAAGCTCGAGCAGAGCCGCCGCCGCCCAGCTCCGCCATCCACCGCCGTCGCGCCACCTCCGGCCACCCAATCTACTCGGAATCCACTCGAGGTGAGGCGGTGAGCATCCCTGAGCACCCACGACTGGTTATTGTTGAGCCCCGTGGCCCCACTTCGCCGGAATCCGGCCAACTCGCCGCCGGCCATGGCCAGGGACCACATTGCAAAGCCACAAATCTTTCTAGGGGCCTTAGCACAAGTTTCCAGGGGCTAATCTGTAGATAGATTGTTCAGATCTAGGGTTCAATCCTGAAACTTTGAAAATCGAGTAAAAATCATAGAAAAATCAGATTAATGCAAACCCAGTCTTGTTGTACTCCTGGTGCTGTGTTCTACCTTTTCTAGAAAGCATATATAGGTGTTTTCTGTGTAGATTTTAAGTTAGATTCAAATCTGTTCAAACTCTAATTTGTGCACAGTTTGAAATCCTTTGGCTTGTTTGTGCTAGCTTTTGAGTATGTTGTAGCTGGTAAAGTATCTAGGCTGCAGTAGAAAGTTGGCACAAAGTTACACACTAGATCTTGAGTTGTTAATTGTTTAGACTGGCAGTCCACGACTGGTTCAACATTTTTAATAACTAGTCTGTGAAGCTTCTGAGTTCAATCTTTTCACAGAAGTCTTGTGGTAACCTGATGCATGTCTGGTAAAAGTTAGAGCTTAGTTTGAGCTGGCTAGCTTGCATTTTTAATTCATACCAGTTTAAGCTTGGTAAATTCAAACAGAAAGATCTTTAGATCTTTTGGAGCTATCCTTTGGCATGTGAGCTTGCTTAGACTAGTTTAGGCTCTGGTAAAATTCTAAGGACCTTTGGATGATAGTGTGATTTCTTAGGATTTATTCTTGATGATAGTGTGCTGTTCTTGTTTATTTTATTGTGGTAAATGTATACATGATCTTGGCTTAAATTTTGGTCAGCAAATCAAGTAAACCACAAAGAGCACACAGTAATTTTCTCACATTTTAATAGTGAGCCAAACTGCCAAAATAATTTATGAAAGTTTCATTGCTAAGAATGGGATAAATAAGAATAAGTTATTTTAATAAATGGTTAAATAAACTGAAAACATCACACACACACCTTTGCTGTTTTATGGTGAAATCAAAGATAAATAATATATGTGTACACAATCACCATCGACAAACTTAAATACACCCGGGTTCATCATTGTGCAACTGTGATGACTCGACATAAGATCATATTCTTATTGCATATGCATTCGTGTAGAACCTGCCCTCGCCGACGGAGACTACGAGCTGGTCCCCGCTGAAGGTGAAGGCCAAGCGGAAGGCGAGGTGAACACTGTCCAGGTCGAGCAAGACCCGAACGTTGCTGCCAAGGACTCCCAAGCTAACTCTGTGCCCGAAGGCAAGCCCCGGAGCATGTCCTATGTTTCAAATACATGCAACTATGTTTTGCTAAGTTTATGTTTGTGCATTTACGTTCAGGAGTTGAATTGAAACCCTAGTTGCATGATCCTAGGTACCTATGCTATGCAATACTAGTATGATAGGTCGATAGCTGCCCCGCTATAAGGACCGGTAAAAGTCGAGTGATTTCCTGTCACTCGCGAGATATAGGAATTCAACTGCTTTACTTATGTTGAAATCATAAGGATGACGGACGGGGATTTTTGGTCATGTAGATGCCCCGTCTGTTTATGAAAAGTTGCTAAGGTCGAAGTGTGCCGGCGATGTTGGTCAAGTGTTTGAAAGCACTAAGCACTTGTTTGGGCATGGGACCGGTAAGTTTAGTACCTGTTCGGAAGGGGGCGTGGCCTTGTCCTGCTTGCCCTGGGATTTATCCCCCTGTCGCTGACACGTGGCTCAAGACCAAGGCCGGCCGGCTACGGCCGCGAAGTATGACCGGCTAAGGCTTGTGTCCAAGGGGAGTGGACTCGGATTAACAAGCCCGGAAGACATGGGAACGGCCTGGTTAGCGTCGACCCTCGGGGTTGATGCTTTTCCGTGTGTTTAGTATCCACCTTGCAAGGTTAAAATCGGTTCGAACTGTCTGTTTCTCGCAGCTAATGAGACTACTTGATCTCTTGCCGCACCGAGTAATGAAAGTGGAACATGATGATGATAAACTTGATGCTTGCTTAATTGTTTGCTCCACTTGCTTGATTAGTACAGGTTGCTTACCTAGAATGGTTAACTTAACTAGAATTTGATGCTAAAATATTGAAAGTAAGGATCCACTATTAGTCACTATTTGGCAAAACAAACCCACCAGTCAAAAGCCTTGCATGTCTAGAAGTTGGTGTTGTAGCTAACACCCGACGGTTAAGTCTTGCTGAGTATTAGTATACTCAGCCTTGCTTGTGGAATTATTTTCAGGTAGCGCTCTTGAGGAGATGGTTGCCGGTCTTACCTGGCCAACCACCCTTCCTCCTGGCTGGTCTGTTGTTTGGGACGAGGATGCTTCAGAGTGACGTCACGACGGCTTCACGTGATGTTACTACCGCTTCGAATAATTAGTTTATTTTCCGCTGTTTTCAAAACTCTGATTCAACAGTACTTTATGCACTGAACTTGGTTTTGTAATAAATTACCTCAAGTGGGACCTGTTTAATACTTGTGGATTGTTGTAATCTCTGGGATCCACCTTCGAGTGGGTATTTGTATGACTTGTTTCGATCGAGGTAACTGTTCGTGGTTGCATCGGGCTCGACCCGACAGACTGTCAGATTACTCCGATTTAATTGCGTGATGACCAATGGAAGGTTAGCGCACTTAAGCCGAATTAATTTGAGCGGTTCTGCCACAGGTAACTACTCGTTCACGTTTAGCAAATTTTTGTGCATGTTACTCGTTTGTTTCCTCTTTGGAACCTCTTAAGGTAGAAGATGCTCTTGGTGATGCGGATTGGATCGTGGCCATGCAAGAAAAATTGAACAATTTCATGAGAAATGAAGTTTGGGAATTAGTTCCAAGGCCCAAGCAAAATGTGATTGGCACCAAGTGGGTTTTCCGAAACAAGCAAGATGAACATGGCATTGTCACAAGAAACAAGGCTAGATTGGTTGCTCAAGGCTACACTCAAATTGAAGGTCTAGACTGTGGTGAAACTTATGCTCCGGTGGTAAGGCTTGAATCCATTCGTATTTTTCTAGCCTATGCCGCCCATCATGATTTCAAGCTTTATCAAATGGATGTCAAGAGTGCATTCTTGAATGGGCCTCTCTCCGAGCTAGTGTATGTGTAGCAACCACCAGGTTTTGAAGATCTTGACCACCCCGACTACGTGTGCAAGCTCTATAAGGCACTCTATGGGCTCAAGCAAGCTCCTAGAGCATGGTATGAATGCCTTAAGGATTTTCTTCTCAAGAACGGATTTGTAATGGGCAAAGCTGATTCTACTCTCTTCACTCAAAAAGTAGACAAAGATTTATTTGTATGTCAAATATATGTTGATGATATTATCTTTGGTTCTACTAATGAAAAGTTTTATGAGGCAGTTTAGTAGGATCATGACCAAAAGATTTGAGATGTCCATGATGGGTGAATTGAAGTTCTTTCACAGATTTCAAATCAAGCAATTGAAGAATGGAACTTTCATATGTCAAACCAAATATACAAGTGATATGCTCAAGAAGTTTGACATGGCCGAGGCTAAAGCTATCAAAACTCCAATGCCGGTGAATGGACATCTTGATCTCAATGAAGAAGGAAAATCGGTTGATCAAAAGGTATATCGCTCCATGATTGGTTCTTTGCTTTATCTTTGTGCATCTAGGTCGGATATAATGCTTAGTGTGTGCATGTGTGCAAGATTTCAAGCCAATCCTAAGGAATGTCATTTAATGGCCGTAAAGAGAATTTTTAGATATTTGGTGCATACTCCTAACCTTGGCTTGTGGTACCTCAAGGGCTCCACTTTTGATTTACTTGGCTATTCCAATTCAGATTATGCCTGTTGCAAGGTAGATCGAAAGAGTACTACCGGGACTTGCCAATTTCTTGGTCGGTCTTTGGTGTCATGGAGCTCTAAGAAACAAATTTCGTTGCGCTATCCACCGCCGAGGCCGAGTATGTTGCGGCCGGTGCTTATTGTGCCCAACTCCTATGGATGAGACAAACCTTGAGAGACTTTGGTTGTGAGTTCAAAAATATTCCACTCTTGTGTGACAATGAGAGTGCCATAAAGCTAGCCAACAATCCCGTCCAACACTCAAGAACCAAGCATATTGACATTAGACACCACTTCCTTAGAGATCATGAAGCCAAAGGAGATATCGCCCTAAGCCATGTAGGGACCGAAAGTCAACTAGCCGATATCTTCACAAAGCCTCTTGATGAGCAAAGGTTTTATTCTCTAAAGAGTGAGCTAAATATCTTGGATTCTCGTTACTTGGCTTGACATGTTGCATGCACCATGATTGTTGCCTAGAAAAGATTTAAAATGACTTTTTGTGTGAGTTTTTCAAAATATTTGGATTTGTGATCGTTGGATCATTTCTTGTCTCAAATTGGTCATGGTTATGTAATGATGATTGTGGCTGATCAATTTGGGGCAAATGTTCTTATATGTCCATAAGCTAAATCTCTCAAAATCATCGTTCGAATCTCATCTAGAAAATTTCTGATTTCCTGTCCGTCGGATCATCAGACCCATGGCCGGATCATCCGATCCATATCAGTTAGCCGGATTTTACGCAGCATCTTCTGGTGAAATGCCTCTCGTCGGATCATCCGACCCTACGTCGGATCATCCGGCAAGTGCTTCAAGTATAAATATCGAGACTTAACCGTTGGCCCCTCAGTTCTTTCTTTCTTCCCACCGACGACCGCCTGCTCCTCTACACATACCCGTGGGGCGATTTCGTGATTCAACCAAGGGATTCGTGATCTTCAAGCACCTTTGGACTCCCCAAGCATCGGAGGTTCGATCCCCATCGGATCTTCCGAAGTTTTCGCTGGAAAACTCAAAGGTATCTCATTCAAAATCTCATTCAAACTTCCTTTTGCCCGATCTATCAATGTAGGAGGTTCTAGTGGATTTCCTTTGGTGAATCATCTTGAATACATGCCTAGAACTCATGCCTAGAATCTTATCTCAGTTGGTGGGCTAGAACTTTGATTCCATGAACTTTAGGTTTTGCTTGGGGTCTGTCGGATCATCCAACTGTGCTTCGGAAGATCCGCCCGTCGGATCATCCGACGCACAGCCGGAAGATCCGACAGGACTGAGAGCATAACAATTCTTTCTAGACTTCCAACTTTGATTCATCTATTGATCCTCGTTCTTATATCTATCCAGATGGGTCGTACCAAGGTTCTTGGCAAGAAACCACCTCCCGCACCTTTGAAGAAGCACAACACTCAAGAATCAGAGACCGAGTCCGATGAAGAAATTAGAGAAGTTGGGAAAAGCAAGAGAACTTCCCAAGGATCGTCTTCTAGGAGTGTACATGGCAGGGGTGCCACTAAGGGAAAGAGCAAGGAGCTCCGTACCTATAGTCGCTCAAGGACAAACACTCAAAGAAGACAAGAAGGGTCACTCTACAATGACAACATTGATTTGTCCTTTCACATTTAGAATATCATCAGTGTTGGAATTCCTAGCCGTGCTCATGATGATCCACCTTTGGTGAACTTCCGGCTAATGTTTAATAGCATGAAGCCCCTGAGATTCTGTGAGCATGAGGACCCTAGATCGATTCCATACAAGCAACTCAAGGGGGATCCTCGGTTTTGGCTTCCACATCAGGCTGATTGGTATGAGTCTGTTATTCTGCACATTGGACACATTTGCACTCCTATGAAGTGGGTTGATTGGCACTACATGGATGGCATCACCGGTCCTCTTGAACCGGTGATACGGGATGTGCATAAGAGATGTGTGGAGATGGATGTGGCCAACATCATGGGCTTTCAGTGTTCTTATAATGAAGAGATAGTGGCTCAATTCCATGCCACTCTTTGGATTGATCAAGCTAGGGATGAGATGCATTGGACCACAAATGGCAAACGATTCTCAGTGACCTTATTTGAGTTTGCCTAGGATGTTTGGACTAGCGGAGGAGACCGCTTATGCTCATACTAGGAATGATCATAGCAAAGTGGATCTTCACCGTGGCTTGGAGCTTGAGGAGACCAAGATGATCTTCATGTATGATGGTGCTTATGGAGATGTCCAAATTGGTAAATATCATGGTCTCTCACCTTTTTACACATTGCTCAATCAACTCTTTAGAGGCACATTGTATCCTAGAGCCGGAGATGCGGATAACATATCCAAGAGAGCCAAGAATTTGCTATTCCAAATGCCTCCTGGCAAGCCTAAGTTCAAAGTCTTCAACTTTATTTGGAATGAGATTATCTATTGCTCTCATCATGCTACTAGCGGATGCCACTACGCACCATACATTTTTACATGATCAAGAATGTGAGTGGTGTCAATATCTTGTCCGACCGGGTGCATACCCCATACCACTCCTCTCCAGGCAAGATCGCTCAACTTCTCAAACTAAAGAACAAAGCTTATGTGCCAGTCCAAGCCCCAACTTCCCCATCTCGTGGAGCTTCCCCTTCACGTGCACCACATGCTCCATCTTCATCCTATACTCCTCCACCTTCATACGCTTGTTGGCACTCCTTAGCCTAACTAAATCTGCAAGCGCACGGAGTACGATGTAGCCTTTCACCAGGGGAGTAAGAACCTGGATATCAAATCCAAGGAACGGTAGACGCGACTAGCCTAGAACTTTTCTAATCGGACCCACCAGGGAGCACAAGGTAAGCAGGTAGAGAGCTTGACTTTAGTTAGCTACTCATTACCCCAGACAAACTATCTATATCTAATCTGATCTGCTTCGATGGCTAGAACAGGAAGAACACAGAACGGGGTGAGAGAGGGGTTCTTCCGGGCTCAGCACTACTGTTATGAGTACACCCGAACGTGGTGGAGTACAAAGGACGGACAGGACTGTCACCACCTGCCGCCTACCACTGCAGTTCCGTGGGGTGCAACACAACCTGAGATGGCTAGCCAGCATAGGCACCACACCTAAGCTATCAGCCACTGACCTCCACCCAACGCGAAGGGCTATAGAGGAAACCCCAAACAAGAGTCGCTGTCACTCGCGTAGACTCAGGTACCCGCAGATCAAATATAAATAAAATAGATTGCTGAAAGTAATTTGTAAACTAGCGAGGTACTAAAGGCAAGGGACCGAGGACTTACTGAAGATAACTCCTGAAGTATATTCCTCTGGGGTGGAAATGTTGAGATGAGACCGAGAGGAAATCCCGAACTCTCTCTACAAAGCTTGGCTGTCACCCAAGCAACTCACCCACTCTCTCCCTAATCTAACTCTAAAGATAGAACTTCTCACTAGACTACTCTTCTCTCCTTTGGATGGTGTCTTCTCAAGGTGGAGAGGTGTCCCTTTTATAGTCTTCAGAGGCGGTTGCCGGCATCAAGCTTAAGCTAAGCTTGTGCTTAACTATCACGCGAAGGGGGGCACGTGGCGGCCTCAGGGGGAGGCCGGCCGGCCTAGGCCAGGCCGATGGGCCTGGCTGCCCCGTGGCACCGCCTTCTTCAGGGACGCTCTGGATTGCTCCCTGAGGTCGGTAACGGTTGCTTTGGATCAAAGCTGTCCGAGAATCCAAGGTTGGTGGGCCCTTCAATCCATGCAAGTGTAGCTTAGGACTTTCAGGTCCTTGGATCAAACCGACGTTGATCGCACGTCTCAGGATCATTGGTGTTGTGCTTGTGATCTTCTGGATCAAAGACGTGGCAAGGGGCCACAGAAGGGGGTCGGTCGGCCTATGCTAGGCCGGCCGGCCTGGCCTTGTGCCCAAAGTGGCTCCTCTTTTGCTTGATTGCTCTTGCACTCACAAATTATACAGAACTTGTGGAACTCATTAGAAATAATCAATTTTACTTTGTTGTGAGCAGGATGAGCCTGAAATATGACGGAATGTTGGTGGCGAAATCAGTATCGTAACGACCACCAACAATGCTCCTCCATCTTCTAGTGGCACCGGGAAGAAGGGCAAGCTTGACTCTATTCTTCAAGGAGTCTTTGCTTGTTTCAACATGTGCAAACAAAACGCTCAAGACATTCATCAGACTCGGCAATATTTGGATGAAGAAATGCTTAAGTTTGAGCGTAGGCAAAAGGCAATCATGACAAAGGTTGATCTTCCACATTCTCCCGTTCGTGAGCCTAGGGAGTTTCCTCCACCACCATCCTTCTATAATCCTTAGGAGGGAACTTCTCAAGGTTATACCTTTGGTGCATCTGTTGGCACTCCTTAGCGTCACGTTTTAGCAACGCTCAAGAGCGCATAGATATATGTCGTTGTATGCAAAATTAATTCTGCAAACGCACAGAATATATCTCGTTGTAGCACTTCACCTTGGGAGTAACCCCAGGGTATCGTATTTATATTTCCGCAGGGAAGCATATGGTTAAAGTGTATTGAAGAATGAAATGATGTATCTTGCCAGAAATATCAAGCCACAAACCCAGGGGCACAAACTCTCGGTTTGGGTGGATAATGGTCAAGTTAATGACCGGATAGAAGGTCTGAAAGACCAGCGACACACGGAGCACCTATTTCTAAAGAAAAGGAAAGACGCTGGGAGAGACCGGACCTAGACTCTTTCTAACTCAGAGCAAAAGGCACTCTAGCCTTAGCCTAGACCCTAGCTTAGATACCGGGAACAGAGCTCGCTTCGACGCCTAGAACGGGAGAACCTCAGAACGGGATGAGAGAGGGGGTTCTCCGGGCTCAGCACTACTGTTATGAGTACACCCGAACGTGGTGGAATACGAAGGACGGACAGGGCTGTCACCACCTGCCGCCTACCACTGCAGTTCCGTGGGGTGCAACACACTTCCTAGTTAATCAACAAGCCAGACACCACGTCTGCACTCGATGATTAAGATTTCTCTTGAGGCCTGTCAAGAGAAATCCCCGTCTTCCCTAAGGCGTCTTACGGCCCGGTCAAGGCGAGCAAACCCGCGAGATAAAGCCCGGTAGAGCTAAACTAAACTCTATACTAAAACTAAAGGGGATAGGACTTTGCTCTAAAGAGAGCAAGATCTTTACTCTAAAAGAAGAGCAAGATAGAAATATAAAAGATAACTTAAGCTCTGAAGTAAGAAAGTAATTATATAAATAAACTCTTCAAAAGAAGGAAAGGATACAAGAGCTTTACCAGAACTCCAAAGACTCCGAAGATCCGAGCTAAGCTCGACTCGACTCTACTCCCAACTCTAATCCTAATCTAAGAAATGAAAAAGATACTAGAGCTCCCTTCAAGTAAAGACTTGAGTGATGTGGTGTGTGTCTTCCCAAGGTGAATGAGCTGCCTTTTATAGCCTCCAGGGGGTGGATGTCAGCGTCCATTAGCACGCCAAGGACCTGCTTAAGCTTCACGCGAAGGAGGAGACGTGGCGGCCACAGAGGGAGGCCGGTCGGCCTGGGCTAGGCCGGCCGGCCTGGCCCTGGTGCCACTTGGCACCGTCCTCTGCATGGATGGTCCTGATGCTCTCCCAAGGTCGGTAACAGTTGCGTTTAGTTGAAGCTTGTCCGAGAATCCTAGGATGTGGGCCCTTCAATCCATGTGCTTTCACCTCTAGGCCTTCAGGGTCCTTGGATCAAACCGACGTTGTTTGCACAGTGCTTGATCATCCTGGGCACTTGGCATGGCTTGTGGATCAGTGACGTGGCCAGACCTGGCCAGGGGAGGCCGGTCGGCCTGGGCTAGGCCGGCCGGCCTGGCCCTGTGCCAGGTTTGGCCCTTGTTTCTCCTGGTTCATCCTGTAAGCATAACTCATCCAAAACTTGTGGAATTTGTCAGTAAAAATACTTTTATGCATGGAATATGGTATGTCATCCTCATTTTTCCGAAATGTTGACGGTCACTACGAGGTTATAATGGCCGTCAACAGCATCTCAAGTTGAAGAAGAGGAGAACGAAGATGAAGAAGAGGAGAACGAAGATGAAGAAGAGGAAGCCGAGGAAGAGGAAGAGGAAGAGGACGATGAGGAGGACGATGATGAGGAGGAAGATGATGATGAAGATGATGAGTAGCTCCCTTTTCGGTCTTTGATGACAAAGGGGGAGTGCATTTGGGCTTTGGAGACCCTCACCACCATCTTTTCCGCTTTATCTATCGTTTCATTCATGTTTTAGTTTCTTGGACATGTAAGAATTTAATTTGTGATTTATGTTATGCTTGATGTGTGCCAAGCGAGAACCTTTATTTGTAAGACTTAATCATGGTTGTGATGTTAGTGTGATGTTGAACTATTTGTTAAATTCATGGTTGTGATGTTTATGTGTGGTGACTTGTTATTTCTCACTTTTTATTATTGTGGATATCTTGTCATATGCATCACGTTGATTTTATCACACTTAAGCACATATATGAAATGATTAAGGGTAGTTCTTACATAAACATGAGCATAGGCATTTGAGGCCAATTGAGTTGAACATGCACATGTTTAAGGGGAGCTTCGCCAATTCTATTTGGATGAAAAACATGAATTTTATTCCTATCTTGTGAGCCAAATTTGTGTTGTCATCAATTACCAAAAAGGGGGAGATTGAAAGTGCATCTAGGCACTTAATCTAGTTTTGGTAATTAATGACAATGTAAATTTGGATATGATGCTTTGCATGAGTTGTGCAGGAATAAAATCAAAAGAAAAGAAAAGAAAGGTGAAAGGAAGTTCCCCAATTCTTATTCGTATGGTGATGGATTCTAACGGACGATTTAAATTTATTTATGGTTTGAATTTTAGTATAGGATCACCGTACTATCAAGGGGGACGTGCTTGATGAGTTTAGGTTGTTAAAGTGCTTATACTTGAGATGACATATACACACGAGAGACACAAACACACAAAAATCTTCCATACACAAAGTTCACTGCGCGTCCGAACTTGGGCCGGAAGATCCGACCCACAGTTCCGGGCGGCTCTGTCTTGAATTAAATTTCCATCGGAAGATTCGACCCTTACACCGGATCTTTCAACACTTAGACAGATTTTGTGTCTTCTCCTTAGGCATCGGAACTTAGGCCAGAAAATCCGACCCGAAGTTCCGGGCGGCTCTGTCTTAAATTAATTTTCTGTCAGAAGATCCGACCCTTGCTCCGAAACTTCCAACACTTAGCCAAATTTCAAGTTTCTGCATCTCTTCCTCAGGCGTCGGAACTTCCACCGGAAGATCCGACCCAAAGTTTCGGGCGGCTCTGTCTCTAATATTTTTTCATCGGATGATCCGAACCTTGTGTCGGAACTTACATCGAAACTTCCACCGGATCATCCAGACCTTGCATCGGAACTCTCCAGACTTAGCCATATTTCAGTGTTTCAACCTTATGAAATTCAAATCTCGGATGATCCGACACTACGTTGGAAGATCTGGTACCCCTTCGCAGAACACATAACGGCTAGTTTTTAGGGGTTGGGTATTTATACCCCCTCACCCCCTCATTCAAGGCTTGCTGCCTCCACGACCAAACACACTCCAAAAGCATTCATTGCACTCCTCTTCATCCACCCAAAGCTTGATTCTTGCATTGATTCACCTAGGGTGTGAGTGAGAGAGGAAGATTGAGTGTGTGACCTTTGAGCACTTGTGAGCTTTCCATTGTTCATCTCAAGAAGCACTTGAAGCAAGCTTGATTCGTCGATCCACGTTTGTTACTCTTAGAGCCTTGCTCCTAGATGGTTAGGCGTCACCGGTAGCTCTCATTCCTTTGTGCTTTGAGCACCGGAAAGTTTGTATTACCCCTCTCTTTGTGAGAGCAATAGTAAGTGACTCAATCTTCATTTGTGGTTGATTGAGGGAGGCAAGGGGTTAGTGACAACCCGATTCTTTGTGAACCCCTCAACGGGGACGTAGCTCCTTTGTGGAGTGAACCTCGGGAACAAATCTTGTGTCTCTTTGTTCTTTCTATTGTTCATATTGTTCATCACCTTATTTGTGCCCGATCTATGTGCTTGGTGTTGTTCAACCCTAGAGATCATATTTAGGTGCTTGTTTATTTCATCTAGCAGCTTTGTATTCAAAGGGAATCTTGAATAGCTTGTTAGAATTTGAATATCAAATTTAGTTATCTCCCTGTGTCGGAAGATCCTACACAGTGTCGGATCTTCTGGGGTTTGGAAGATCCAAGACTGCGTCGGATCATCCGACCATCTGACATTTTCGTGAAGAATTTTCAGGATTTTCAACAGGCCCTATTCTCCCCCCCCCCTCTAGGCCTAGTGTTGGTCCTTTCACTAGTTCCGTGGGAACTTGGCTTCGCTGAATATTCAGACTCGTACAGAAGTCGATCAAGGTCAAAAGCACAGCGAGAAGCAATGGTTCAAGATCTTATGCAGAAAGTTCGTGATGAAATTGATGCTTCTCAAGCAAAGTGGTGTGAGACAATTCGCGAGGAGGTTCGTGGAGAGTTGCTTGAGCAAAGCCAGAGCCAGCGTCCTCTTGTTGCAGCTCAAGATGGCGATGACATTCTCGCTAGCCCAGTTGTGCTGCCTTGTAGCAGTTGCGGGAGTAACGCGCATCCCCCCGTAGAAGACCCCAATAACAGATTCCCGGTGGATGAGATCACTGAACCAAAGGCTTGTAAGTTATATGTGATGTCGGGGTTTATCAAGACCAAGGTGGCCATTGGTCTAGCTCAGCCTACCCGAGAAAAGGAGGTTTTGCATTGTCGTGAACTGCCGACCAGTTTTGCAAGAGTGACACTTGACACACTTGTCAAGAAGAAATACGGCGTAGTTGAGTTGGAAATTCCAGGGCAGGATGACAAGGTTAAGCTCAACGATAACCTTGGATGCTTTGTGGCCTGGCAGAAGCGCTACATATCCTTTAGTGATTCGGACTCGGAAGGATCGGACGACGACAATAACACTTTTCCATCAGAGAGGGTACCAAGTCAGCCTAGCCCTCAAATAGATCAAAGTCCGCCTCAGAATGAACCAAGTCCACCTCCAAGGAAAGAAACCCCCCCAAGGGAACCAACTCCTCCTCGCAGGCCGGCGACGAGGTCCTTACTAAGTGCATTCCCTGAAAGTCCGGTGAGGACCAGAGCATCGCAGAAGCGGCGAGCATCCAACTCAAGCCCGCCTCAGCTAAACCAGAAGAAAAAATCGGTGAGTGGAAGCATAACATCCCTCCTCCCTGATAAGGACGAGCCGACGCTACCCAAACATGCGGTTGAGCACTTTCACAAGTTGTGCTTGGTTAAGCAAACGAGGAATAACAAACCGCCAAAGACAGACTTTGAGCGAATCACTGCTAAGAAGTCAATGTTGGAATTTAGCAAGCTAAAGCACCAAGATAACCTTGATGAGGAGAAAGCACGTAAGGCTCAATTTTGCAAGGAAGGTGTCATAACTGAGGAAGTCTTGGACAGGATATTGAATAAAGATGGTTACCTCGTCTCTGCTCCCACAAAATTAGCTTGGACGTTTGAGCACGGGAAAGACCTAGTTTGCCCTAGAAGAACTGGGTGGCCTACCGATGAAGATGAGGAATTTGCATGATTGGTACAAAGGTCAATCCAGCATTTACTTTCGAGTGAGGTACCCAAAGGAATTCTTTGGCCAAATTATTGAAGGCAGTCCTCGTCACGACAGGTACCTCAAATACAAGTGTCTATTTGAGTTGTACCAGCAAGATGCTCTCGACATCAACATCCTCCTCCTGTGGTCGTTGTAAGTATTCTCACATACATTCTTTTCACTTCTCTTGCTCAACACAATGCATTTTACAACTAGATCCTTTTGTAGGATGGAGTCCACTTGTTGAAAATTCGTGGAATTAAAGACATAGCCTTCTTGGACCCTGTTGCAGTAAATGAGAAGAATTTTGCAAATGTTGATACCCTGCATTATTTGTACAATGCTTCTATCGTACAACTTACTGTAAGTGTGTTCCTAGTTACACTCCATCTTTCCATCATCTAACCGTTGTTATTTACACGGCAAAAATGATCATGTTGCACCCTTTGTTTACAGCAATCATTATGTTCTCTTGGATATTTGCATTCTTCAAAGTTCCATCAAGGTTTATGACTCAAAAGATAGGCCTCTTGATATGATCGATCTACTCATTCAAGTATTAAACAAGTAAGCAGAGACAAATCACTCTTTTGGATCAAAATTGATTGCATCTGCCTAATCACATTCACTTTGAAATGTCGTGTAGGGCTTTCAAAATGTATTGCAAGAAGAAGGAAAACAAAGGGTTGCATAGACCCTTCGTCACAGATAAATTCATTGTATCACCTACAAAGTAGATTAAAAAGCAGCCTATGTGGAACAATCACTGCGGGTACTATGTCGTGCACTACATCCACTGCTACACTGGCGATGACTTTAGCACTCTAGAGAAACAGGTTTGCGGGAGTTTACCGCTTTATGTGAACCTAACTAGCGTTCGTATCGTCTTTTACTTTCTCAATAGTTTTAGCCATATGTTAATACATTTTTGATTCACTAACTCATGTTCTTGCTTCACTAACTCACTCATGTGCTTGCTTCGCTCTCACTCATGTTGCAGGAAGCCGAGGTTGGTGCGTCCGAGATGATTGCGACCGAGATAATTGCACTTTCAGAACAGTTTGCCGGATTCATTCTCGAACACGTTATATCCGAAGACGGAGAATACCACATTATGAAGCCGTGAGACTTGATGGAACTTGTAATATATTTGACATGCACTCGTAGCGGAACTTGATATGTATCTATTGAACTTGATGTGTATGAATTTGATGTGATAACGTTTAGATGGTTTCGTTGAAATGTTATATTTGAATGCATCATGCTTTATATGTGGGTCTGAATATGTGATTGATATTTGTGGAATATTTTATATATATGCAAAATATATTTGATATATGGAAAAAATAAAAAATTAAAAAAAAAGATCACACTCAGTTCTAGGCTATGGCCGGCTGTGATAGGCAACTGACCACAGCCGGGTGTTGTCTAAAACTAGCTGTGATACCTGCATGATCACAGCCGGTTCTAGACAAAAACCGGCTGTGATCAGTTCCTATCACGGCCGGTTTTGCATACCGGCTGTGATGGGGTCATCACAGCGGTTTTTGAAAACTGGCTGTGATGGGGGACTATCACAGCCGCTTATCTCATCCGCCCCTCAAAACCGGTTGCGATAGGGGTTACGAACCGGTTGTGACGGGGGGTCGTGTAGTAGTGTTAATTCATGAGCTCAACAGAGACAAAAGCTACCGCATTCTTTCAGAAAAAATGGATCTTCCTACTAAAGAAGGGAAATAGTGCAATACTAAAGGTACATCACGATTGTTTGGCAGCTCATTCCTCAGTTGAATGTGTCTTCCCATCCAGTTTCATGCATCAGACTAAAGAAAATACTAACAGAACAGAAACAGGTCCAATCAAGGAGCTCATGTGTAATATGCCAGATCAAGTAAATAATGAAACAGTCACACGGATTCAGTGCCTGATGTTTGTTGGCCTGGATAAGCAGACGAGGAACCGAGGATATGTGTGGAACGGAGGTCTTGTCATTGATCTTGTCCGCTGCTTGAGATAGTTGCGGCCTGTGATGACCAACCCGGTATTAAACAGACCTAGTATCAGCGGGACATAAAAAATCCGGGTTGACCGGCGTCGGTGGATCTGATGGTCAAAGTGTCAAACGATATGATGCCGTCGGCGCCGCTTGGAGGCATGTCGCCGACGTGTGCATCGAGGAACTCCGGTTGAGGGAGGAGTGGTGGTTCTGGACACCTGCTGCTGGGGCTTGGGCAAGGAGGCGGAAGCGGCAGAAGCTTGCGGCGTGTGCAGAAGGGGAGGCGAGCCCACATGCATCGAGTGGGATGGTGGCGTGGAACAAAAACGGGGACCATGTGACGGATTGCAATGCGGGTTGGTCGCCGGCGATGCGGCATGAGCCATGAGATCAGATAGAGGGAGGCTCCGCTTGGAGAGGGCGATGGGCGAGGACGACGAATCGAGGATTTGGGGATGGATGTGTGTCGGGGTGGAGAGGAAAGGAAAGGATAGGGCCGAGGGGGTTGACGACGAAGAGGGGAGCATGTGGGCCGTGGAGCTTCTTTGGAACGTTGATTGAACATCGTGCTGTTGGAATTTGACGTCGACGTGGACGCGTGAGTGAGCAGAAACTGGTATAAAAGATAAGGATTTATGTAGATATAACTTTTATGTTGTTAATTTTTATTTTCATTGTTATTTATAGTTAAAAGATTTAACTTAGAACAAAGAAATCTATAACTAGCTTCATTAAGTAGGCAACGTATCATATGAGAACCCAATTCCTATGAGAACTCAAATTTGAAATTTGCAAAAGTATGATTAGCATGCATAGGAGGGGGTGGTGATTTTGCAAATCCCCCCTCCCACCTCTCCCTACGCGCTTCCCTTGGATTAAGATCATGTGGTCTGAATTTGAGTTATCATAGTTGTCATAGGAATTGAGTTCTTATAGGATACGTTGCCCATTAGTATATTTCACTTGTATAGTTGTGATAGTTTTTGCTTTATTTCCTTCATTGGGTGTGTTTAGATGGTGAAGAATGGGTAGAAAGTACAAGAAAAGTATTGAAATAAACTGACACGGTTCTCTAAATTGATAACTTTTCGTGAAAAGAAAACATTTTTGTTGATCTAAACACGGACATTGTCAAGTTTCCAGCGTTTGATCAACGGCCCACCTTTACCAGAGTCTTTTACCCTTATGCCATTAAGAAAGTTACCACTTACCTGTGTGCCACGAAAAAGTTATCAAACACCTGTGTGCCATGAGTAAAATTTTTGTTTACCCGTGTGCCATTCCGTCCAACTTCTGTGAGAACTTAACGGTTTCATAGCTCTGACATGTGGGACCCATGTATGGAAATGGCTATTTTTCCCCTCTCTCATTTGCATCTCTATTCTCCTCTCTCTGGTCTGGTAACTCCTCTCCCGTGCTCCTCTTCTCCCGTGCTCCAACCCTAGCGCCGCCGCCGCCGCTGGCACGCCGCGCCGCCGCTTCCCCCGTGCTCCCCTCCCCACGCGCCCCCACCCCCGCGCGGCCCGAGCCGGGCGCCCGTGCGGCCAGGGCACGGCCGTGCGCTAGGCAGGAGCGCCCGCGCGCCCGTGTGCCCAGGCCCGTGCTCCGTATTTTTAAACATTTTTTCCGTATTTTAAAACATTTTTATCAATTTATTCCGTATTTTTATACATTTTAACGAATTTTCTGGTTTTTTATACAATTGCAAATAATTTTACAATTTTTCTAAATTTTTTCGCTTTTTAAAAATTATTTTCCTTTTTTTGATTTTTATACGGTTTTAATAATGTTTTTCATTTTTTCGAATTTTTAAGCCACTATTGTACAAAGGGCAAAACGGTCTTTTCATAGCCACTACCAGCTCTGTTAAGTCTCCATCCATCCAAAATGGCACACGGGTAAAAGAAATTTAGGCTCATGGCACACAGGTACCTAGCAACTTTTTGTGGCATAGAGGTAACCAACATCTTTCTTAATGGCACACAGGTAAAAGACTCCCTTTCCCGACTCATTGATGAAAGCCATAGGCATTGACATCGACTCTGAACAAAATGCAGCACCCACTGACCAGTGGGCCCCACTACACACGGGTAAAAGAAATTTAGGCTCATGGCACACAGGTACCTAGCAACTTCTTTGTGGCATAGGGGTAACCGACATCTTTCTTAATGGCACACAGGGTAAAAGACTCCCTTTACCGACTCATTGATGAAAGCCATAGGCATTGACATCGACTCTGAACAAAATGCAGCACCCACTGACCAGTGGGTCCCACCACCTTGACTTCCTCTTGGGGCCCACTCTCCGGGCCCAAGTATAAACAAACCATTTCCGGGAAAATAGAAAAATCACGCAGGAGAGAGAGAGACAGCGGTCGTACGCCCCCTCCTCTCCCTCATCCCCGTTCCCCAACCCCACATCCCCTCACCATCACCAGCGAATCTCCCAAACCCCGTGCCCCCGATTCCCAATCCCGCCCCGTTCTAGGAGAGATCAGATGCCGGCGCACCGCTGCTGACCGAGCGGAGCGGAGGCGATGCGGGCAAGCCGGCCGGCGGTGCACCCGGTGGAGGCGCCGCCGCCGCCGCCGACCGTGGCAGCGCAGGCGCAGGAGCAGGGCCAGGGCCAGGGGCAGGGGCAGGGGCAGGGCAGGGGGAGGGCGTCGCGCACCCGCGCGGGGTGCGGATGAAAGATCCACCGGGGGCGCCCGGCACGCCCGCTGGCCTGGGTCTACGCCTCGCGCAGGCCTTCTTCGCCGCCGCCGCGCTCGCCGTCATGGCGTCCACCAACGACTTCCCCTCCGTCTCCGCCTTCAGGTCCGACGCATCCCTTTTCCTTTGGATCCCATCTCGTCTGAGGGAAGTCTGAACTGAGTAACTGAGTTCTTTGGTTTATTTGTACGGCTGGATGAGAAACGCTAGCAATCTCGAATGTTTACTGGCTTGCGAGATTTCTCGAGCCTTGAGGTTCAACTTTCAGCGTAATCGTATTGATACTTGTGGTATATTGAAGCTATCTTGTGCAAGGGGTTAGGTGCTTGTTGGAAGAACTCAGTCAGCATGCTTTCTAAAGTTCGAACAGACTGAGTATGGTGTAACTATCTTATTTACATATACAAAGATGTGAAGAGAACCTCAAGCCTCAGGAAGAGCCCACAAATTTGTCTTGGGCTTCCCCTTGAACACTCACTGTATGAAATAGGTAGCACAGATGTGAAGCGCCTCAAGCCTCAGGAAGAGGCCTTTTTTATTTTTCTGTTGGTGGATTAGTGTTAATAAGATAAAAATAGATATTTTGGAACGTTTTCTAGAATAAAATGATCATTGCACTTGCCTAATTTTCCAAAGAGAAATTTTGATAGTTCAGTGCAATTAATATTTGTTGGGTTTAATCTTGTTGGTAAGTGTTAACCATTGTTAGGTCCAAGTCTAGCTTTTGCATGTGTACGTATGAGTATCCATGAACCGCTAGCTTGTTTATGGTAGTACCAGTCCATGTGTCCATGTTAGAGCACAAGTGCATTAGGAAGTTGCAAGCTACGTAGCAAGGATAGTTTTGATTGGCCTGTTGCCATATATGTTTTGTATAGAAAGTTTACGAGTATGAGGAATTTGGCAGTCAATCAAGTCCAAGCCAGAGATTGTGTCATATGCTTGTTTAGGGAGTGGTCATGCAAACAAGGAAGTCCAGATTGTAGAAAGGAGATGGACTCTGTCTTGTGCGCATGCATGTTTGAGATAGAGTCTCGTTTCAGGTTCAAGTGTTACGCTTATGCTTGGACTATAAAAGCAAAGCAATGCTCATTATTTTGTAACGTGAGAAATCTAGAAAAAAGAAAAGAAAAGGCAAAGCTGTCGCGGCCATGGAAATCTTTGTGTTCTTGTGTTTTTCATGTGTTAGATCCTGGTGAAAAGCGAACAATATTTACATGTTTTCTATTTGTTTTGCATCTTGAAAGTGCACGTGCTTTATGAATGCGACATGACCACTTCGTTGTTGTCATATTTGCTTCAATTATGCTTGCAACACTTCATATAGAAGATGTATGGGAAAATAGAAGATAATTCATGCATGCTTATTTTTCTAGGCATTCAGTGAACCCCATTTCTGTTTGTTGACATTGTTTGGTATCATGGACTCATAGTTACAGAATTCAGAACACTGACAAAATGACAATGACGTAGCAATTATATTAATTCTTGATCTTTGAGGAATATAGTCTAAGTTTGTATTTATGCATTGGAAAACTTTGTTTCCTTATATTGTTTCTTTAATGTTCTTAACTAGCATAACAATCAGGATCGAGAATATTACTTTGCGGACACCCTTTTTTTAATGTAAATTATTTATGCCGTACATGCGTCAACAGTCATAAAAGTCAATTTCAACCTCTAAATAGAATCATAAATTAGATACTAATGCAACTGCATTTTTAAATTAGTGTGGCATCCCACTATTCCAGCTAGAAGATTAGCTCAATTGAAGTGGCTTGCAATGATTCAAGTTTTCAGGAGTGGAGAGTAGGGCTGTTGATTCACAGTTTCTCATGGTTTTTGACATAAAACTAGACCAACCCGTTCTTAACTGGTTTGAGCAGTTAGGTTTCACGGTTCCTAGGGTTTGAAGCTGCCGTTGTTGGGCAGCTATTCCATGGTTGGGAACATTTGCACATGTGTTGCATATTATATGCAATCCAAGAACTGTTCGGCCCAAAAGCCATCATTGTTGGGCAGCTATTCCACAGTTCATAGGGTTCGAAGCCGTCATTGTTGGACAGCTATTCCACGGCAGCGGCGGATCTCTCGCTAGGGCCCCTAGGGCCATGTCCCTAGACGTGGGCTGGTATTTTGCACACTGTAGCTACTGTAACCCAATGGAATAGGTGCAGCTAGTCCTAATTGGCTCACTAGTGGCCCTAGGCGTCAAATTGGCCCAGCTCTGCCCCTGTTCCACGGTGGGGCTTTATTGAAGCAAGTTTTCTTTAACCCTGCAAACATGCTGCTGCCGTTAATGAGCTTCATGACCTCTCACTTGCAGCAGGTGCTGACTGCTAAGTGAAGAACTGAAGACCACCATTCCCACGGGTGCTTGCGTGTTGTCCATTGATCTGCCTTCGCCCCACGCGGTATAACCATGCGGTGATGGACCGTATGATCGGAGGGCGTGCGAGGTTGTCTGGGTGAGCCGCCATCCAACGAAGGCAGTGAATGCATAGCCTGGGTGAGCCGCCATCCAACGAAGGCAGTGAATGCATAGCCCTGTGTGTGTTCTCACCATTGCGCGCTGGAGGTGGGAGCTCGCAATGCTGGGGCTGATGCAGGCAGTGGACTTATGTGGCTAAGGCGCAATTATGAAGTATGGGACGAGAGTCGCCGGTTTCACCAGTTTTGTATGCGGTCTAGACCAGCCGGCAGCTGATCGTATATACGGTTTGCTCCAGACTAAGTGTTCACCCCTAGTGGAGAGAGGTTTCGATTTGGTATTTTAAGTAAAACGTGAACATGGGAGGTGTGCTAACTAGGTAAAGTTTAGGTTATATCATCTGTCAGCATGACAATACCACTTGGAATAAAGGGCACATTTGGTTTAGTGCCAACACTAGCCTTACCAATTTTTTTTGGCTCGCCCTTAGCATTTGGCATATGTTTGTTTTGTTACCAACTATTGACTCGCCGATGTTTACCAAAGTAAAAACAACTAGCAACGCAGGCGAATTCTGGGCGGCCGAGTTGCTCGCCCATGAATCGGTGGCGTGCGCCCAAACTCCAAACCTACGTGGCATATGGGAAGAGGCTGCACGGGAATCGAGGATACTAGATTATTAACAGTTATTTGCTAATATCTCCTTAATGGACTATCAAATCTTTAATCCGTTTGCAGATTAATACTCCTAACAATTAAATCTACAAAACTAGATGTTATTTGACTATTTTTTGATAAAAAGAAAATTAATGACATGTGAGGTCCACATGTCATGTTGACAAGTTGAATTTATTTGGTAAGATTTGGTTGGGCTATGATCCAAACATAATTTCACAAAAAATTTGGCAACACCCATGATTTGGTCATGACCTATTTTTGGTAAGGCTAAATGGGGCACAAACCAATCATGTCCAAATACCTCTGGACATGGATATGTGACATTTTGGACATGCAGTCGCAAACTGTGGTGTGGCTTGTTGTGACCGTGCCCACCGACCCGGGTTCGAACCTCTGCCTCATCATACCAGGCAACAGTGTGCTGCCTGCCTGGGTAACGGTTTACGCTGGCCCAAGTTCAGTTTGGCCCTGTACGGGCAAACACCACAGTCCCCCACCAGTCGAGTTTTTCCTACAGTCTCCGAAACACATCTTTTGCTTACCATTTCCAAAAGATAGTAACTCAACACACAAATAGAAATTGTAACCAATGATTGAAATAATTGATGGCACACAACTAAAAAGTCACTTAGTTGTGACTGGTTAGTGTATTTGCTAGCAGCTTGTTTGCATATGTTTTGATGGTTCAGGGCTGAGTGACGGAAACCTGCATGCTTGCTCTCACTTTCTGTTGTGTGTGTTCCTATTCTTCTAGTTGATCTTCTGTAGTTTTAATCTTATAAACTTCAATATGCAATTTGGGAATTAAAACTGTGGAGAGTAGGGGATTGAAGGGATGAAAACAGTTGGAAACGAAATCACATTATCAGGAATGATACTTGGTCGGTCGGGTATTTACCATATTTTCTAAATCAACATGTAAGGAATGCAATGTAGAGGTGAAAGTGATTAGAAATACCAAGTTTTATGTTTAGGTAGAATGAAACGAAACTATTTTCCTGGAAACAAAGCTCGGTCAGTCGGGAATTTCCATCACCATTTTCACCCCCTAGATCGAACCACACCACCTAGTTTCTGGTTCTGGCCTTGGTTTGAGTGCATGAGCTTTCGAGGGCGCTATTCAAATGATGGCATGGTTTTGGTGAAAATGGGTCTTTGCGAGTTATAGTTGCTGACATTTGTTTTGTTACTGAATGATTTATATGTATTTTTGTTTATTTAATTTGCTACAAGATGAACTGATGTTTTCTTTTGACCAGCTACCTTGTCGCAGCAGCCATTTTGCAGTGCTTGTGGAGCCTTTCGCTAGCGTTCATCGACATCTATGCACTCCTTGTCAAGCGATCTTTAAGGAATGCCCGAGCTGTATGTATATTTACTATCGGAGATGGGGTGAGTCATTTCTCTTCAGTCTACAACAACAACATAGCCTTTTGTCCCAAGCAAGTTGGGGTAGTCATTTCTCTTCAGTCTACTCTAAAAATATTGGTATGCATTTATTGAACGTTAAAAAAATGTAGACTTATCAACAAAAGGAAAAAAAAAAAACTGTTATGGCAATGTATACTAGTTTCTTTACCTGTAGAAGAAATAATCTTTTTCGTGAACTGTATAGTTAATGACAGTTTATATTTTGTTTGTAGATCACAGGTACACTAACCCTGGGTGCGGCATGTGCGTCAGCAGGAATCACAGTTCTCATTGGTAATGATCTCAACATATGTGCAGAGAATCATTGTGCAAGTTTCGAGACTGCAACAGCGATGGCTTTCATAAGCTGGTTTGCGCTTGCGCCATCCTGTATCTTGAATTTCTGGTCGATGGCCTCCAGATGAGAAACATAAGGGTTAAAACATAATTTTGGGTGGTTGCTGCACCAGATCGCGGCTTGTTACAGCTACACTGCAGTGTGGTACAGCTAATTGTAATACAACCAGAAATTGATGAATGGCTGTGGAATGTAGCTTGTGATCGAATTGTCTGTACAAAATAGGGAGTCTTTTTTTTTCCAGATTGAAAAAGGGTTGTTCTGAAGCTCTTTCAGTTCTTCCTTATATGTTAGCATGTACCTCCTGTGAGGCTTGTATTGTAAGCTGGCATGATGCATATATGGTTCGCGATGACGGTTTCAATGAGGCTTCTTGTTAGCTCGCATGAGTCGCATCATGCGTACATGGTTTGAGATGACGGTTTGTTTTATCTATTGTTTGTCGATTATGCATTTTTTACCTTTGCTGCCTTGTGTACAAATAGAATGCTTGCTAAAATCATACCGTTTCTGCTACGTTGGGTATGTAGGTTGCAATTCTTCACCGGGCAAGATTTGTTGCCTGCTACTTGTTTCGGTACATGTAAAACGCGTATAGGAGGAAATGCCTTTCGTTGTCTGCTCCGTTTGCTTATCAGCATCGCCTTTTGTTATCTCCATCTAAATGTGAATTATACTGAATAAAAAAAGAAAGATGAAAGAGAGAAGGGATAGAGAGGCAGGATCAGACTCCATGGCCCAGTTTAAAGGGGCTGGTATGTTTATTCTCTTGCTTAAACTGTGCGGATAAATCTACAAAATTCTTATTATCTGACGAGTTCGCTACACTTTACGGGCGTGCCCGTGCGCACAAGACACGGGTTCCTCTTCGAAAAACTCCAGCTGCTTGGCCTCGCGCTTATCCCACGCCGCGTCGACCGCCACGCACCACCTGCCTACTTCGCTTGTCCGAGTGAACAGCTTCACAGGTCACTTGCTTGTAGCTGTACTCCTCGGCTTGTCCACCATGGACAGCGACGGCGACTCCGGCTCGGACGCCGGCGCCGAGTGGGTCTGGGTGCGCCGGCTGGCGGAGGCGGAGTCCGTGGCCGCGGCGGCCGGGTGGCCGGCGGCGGCGGGGGATGAAGAGGCGCGGCCCCTGAAGGTAGTGTTCGCGTCGCCGGCGAGGTACTTCACCGACGCGGCGCCGATCGGGAACGGCCGCCTTGGCGCCATGGTGTGGGGCGGCGTCGAATCCGAGAGGCTCCAGCTTAACCGTAAGTCAACCGCCTACCCTCCATCAACTGGCTTGGTTAGCGCCTAGCTGCTCTGCTCCAATACATCAAGCTTAGTAGCTCGAAAAAGAAATACTCCGTACTTGGGTTCTTGGAAGTCAACTTCTCTGGTCCCTAATCAACCTTAGCATCGATTGATTTGAAGAGAAATGGGGATAGTTTGGTAACTTATGAGCGAGTCTTATTTAATTCTGGGCTGCGGGGTTATTTATATCGAGAATGACGGCCAGCGGGGTGTCGGTTGGAGAGAGCCACGGATCGTGTGATGCTTGCTTGTTTATTCTATTTTATATCTCCAACATCATTCCTGAAACAAAATGGAAACACAGATCTAATGAGCACATTTGGATATAATGGAGGAGCTCTCAGAAATTCCAAAAACCACAATTAAAGAATCCACAGCTGAGATTGAACTTAAAACATTGTCAAAATTGAGGTAACACTCTCCACACCATGCATAGTCTTCAAGAGATTACAAACTTTCACACTAGATTTTGCAAGGGATGCTTCTTTTTACCAGATTTGAAGTTTTCCCTGACATGCAGCCCACATTTTCTTTTAGCATGTTAGCAAAGCAAATAGGGGCAGCAGAATCAAATAGCAACAGTAGGTGGGAAATGCATATGATTGCTAATGATTTTTTTGTTATCTTAGTCTTACTTTTGTGTGTTGCAGCCTGATTAATCAGGTATGAGCCTTTGTTGTACAGATCTTGTACCTTGGCTGGCGTAGGATGCTTCTGTTCCCATCCATCGTGCCTAGAGCAGCTATGATACTTTCATTTGTGTTCAAAGCAGATAATGATGTTGGAGACTTTCATTTGTGTTCCCTAACTGTGCCTGTGTTTTGAACCTCCGTTAAAGAACAAAGCATGCCTAGTGATGTCCTGTTTCTGGCAAGGACAGTCCTCACATAATGTTTCTGATTGGAACATTCAATTTTTTTAATTTGAAATCTATGCTTCATATTTATGTAAATATCTTTGTAATTGCCTTTATTTTTATTAGAGATCATTTCTTTTTATTAAAAATATCTGTGAACATCTCAAAGAAAAGCTGTTTGTGCAGATGACACTCTTTGGACAGGTGGACCTGGTAATTATACAAATCCCAAAGCACCTGCTGTTCTTTCTAAAGTAAGGAGCCTTGTTGACAATGGAAAATACCCTGAAGCCACAGCTTCTGCGTATGATCTTTCTGGTGACAAAACACAGGTATATAATATATTTTCAGATTTTCCTTTTGAAGACATATACCCGAGTTGATACATTACCGGTTATTTTACTGAAGGTCTACCAACCTCTTGGGGACATTGATTTGATCTTCAGTAAGCATATCAGGCACACAAATTACAAAAGAGAGCTAGATCTTCACACTGCAACAGTCAATGTCACATATACTGTTGGGGACGTAGTCTACTCAAGGGAACATTTCTCCTCAAACCCACATCAAGTCATTGCGACCAAAATCTCTGCAAATAAACCGGGAAATGTCTCTTTCTCAGTGTCTTTAACTACTCCTCTAGGACCATAAGATTCGTATAACAGATGCAAATGAAATAATAATGGAGGGTAGCTGTCCAGGCGAAAGGCCTCACAACAATGCCTCTGATAATCCCATTGGAATTAAATTTTGTGCCATTCTGTACTTGCAAACAAATGGTGCTAATAGCAGAGTGGAAGTATTGAAGGATAAAATGATGAAACTTGATGGTGCAGACTCTGTTGTTTTACTTCTTGCAGCTGCTACTTCATTTGAAGGGCCATTTGTCAAACCTTCAGAGTCTAAACTGGATCCAATGGTATCTGCTTTCACAATACTAAGTGTGGCTAGGAGCATGTCATATTCACAGCTAAAAGCATACCATATGGATGATTACCAGAGTCTTTTCCAGCGCGTTTCCTTGCAACTTTCACGAGGCTCTAATTATCAGCTTGGCAGAGAATAGACTAGGTCTGTCAGCAGAGGCTGGCTCCCAGGATGCTACCGTGTCAGATTATGCTTTTCGAATAGCTGACTGGACAAGATCGGCAGTACTTAATGATTCTGTGAAGCCTACAGTAGACAGAATTATATCTTTTAAGGACAATGAAGACCCTTCTCTGGTAGAACTTCTGTTTCAATTTGGCCGCTATCTACTCATTTCATGTTCAAGGCCGGGAACCCAGATTTCCAACCTGCAAGGAATATGGAGCAATGACCCTTCACCACCATGGGAGTAGGTTTTTACAATGGCATATTTTTTTCGTTTGAACTGTTAAATTGTAGATTCTTGGGGCAATATTGTTTATATCTATAAAAGGAATAACAGCAGCAGAATGATTTGACCAAAAGTTCATCCTATTGGCAAAATTTACCAGTTAGCTCCCACATCTTTTGCCCTTTTAGGATATTATGGTAATCTTCTTTGGTATGCTTTTGAGTGTAGTGCTGTTTGGCTAAGCCATTTTTCTAGATCAAATCCATTGGAGATACTGTAATGTTCCAAACACAAACAGATTAGTAGAATTTTGAGCAGAATGACCCCCCATGTAATTGAATATTTCTAACTTTAGTTTGTTTACCAAACAAACTTCTTAAATTTTCAGACCCAATCTTCCACATGAGCTTTATGTATGGACAGCACTACAAAGATAAACTGATTCAGCATTACATTAAGAAATGTTTATGTAAGGACCCAATTTTCTAACTTTAGTTTATTTTAATTGGTTCACATCAATAATATTTGACTTCTAGGTTTCATTAAAAAAAACAATATTTGACTTCTAGAGTTGTTTAAACACACTATCCTTTTTTACTTATGGATACACAACAACAACAACAACAACAACCTAGCCTTTTGTCCCAAGCAAGTTGGGGTAGGCTAGAGATGAAACCCAAAAGAAACAAGGATAAGAGAAACATAAAACGGCACAAGACCAAAGGTAAGGTTAGGGGTAAACCAAAGAAGAAACAAAGATCACGGTTCAGGCATGTTGATTGCTAGTCTCCAAGCGCTTCTATCTATAGCTAATTCCTTAGATATTCCACTCTCTAAGATCTCTCTTGACCGACTTTTTTACTTGTGGATGGAAATACAAACTTAAAATTCCAAAATGGTATGTAAATCTAGAGTAATTCCGCAAAAAGAAAAAAAGGGGAAAATATTTAAGTGTCAAACAATAATATAGAATTTCGTCAAACTTGCACATCTTTCCAATGCCGCTTCTCCTGCATTAAATGAAGAAATGTTTTGTTTCCTTTGTTTTTCTAGTAACTACTGATTTTCTTTCTTTTGGGAAATAAACTAATGGGTTGTGCATCATCTTGTTCTTACATATTTCTATTTCCACTATTTTTCATCAGTCCATGTTTGAATTAACATTATGTATGTTTGACTTCTCAGTGCAGCTCCCCATCCAAATATAAATCTGCAAATGAATTACTGGCCAGCGCTTTCATGTAACCTTAGCGAATGCCAAGAACCACTGTTTGACTTTATTGGCTCCCTATCAGTCAATGGGGCTAAGACAGCAAAAGTAAGTCAAGTGGTAGAAATATCTGAATGTTTATGATTTTCTTCCTTATCAGTGAGAGGGACAGCACTTGTTTTCTATTTTCTACTGAACTTACCATTGCTAACCAGAACATAATGTGTTTGCTGCTTTAACCCTGTGTTTGATATATCAGGATGATGGAGAATTTTCTCAATTCATGTTGCTAATAACTTATAATATGACGGTGTAAAGTTCTTCAAGAATGACTTAAATTTGACTATGTTTGCACAATTTTTTTATAAGACGAGCGGTCAAACTTGGGGTAAAAAAAGTCAACGACGGAGGGAGTAGGATTCATGTTCTTTTAGAACGTGGACCTGTAGGGTCAAAAGGATTCATATGCAAATCCTATTTGAACAAGGATTCCTCATGTTTGATTCAATGGGTCTGACCAAAAGGTGTTGTCCTTATTGTTTTGTCCCAGTTACTGTAATCATCTATGAAAGATGTCGAATTTGTAGAACTCTGTGCTGAGGAACTGAAGTTGAGGTGGTAGATGGGGGCTTCTGTTGAGACATAGTGGAGGATGAGGTGGCTAGTAGTGGTGTAATGGGATCAATGCCATGATCACTTGATAGAGATCAAGGCCAATGGCAAAAATGCTAGATGATTTGATGGCATAGTGGAGGATGAGGTGGCTAGTAGTGGTGTAATGGGATCAATGCCATGATCACTTGATAGAGATCAAGGCCAATGGCAAAAATGCTAGATGATTTGATGGTTCTAGAAGTGGGTGCATTTTTGGTGTCAAAGGTAATTTTGTTTGTGGTTGATGCAGTGGCAGTGGTGGCGGACTGGTGGTGGTGGTACTAGTATCATAATGGTGTTAGTCTAGTTTGGTTAGGTGGCTCTAGTACCACTGCTTAGGTCCTGAGTTGGGACTCGCCGTTGGATTGAATTTCAGGATAGGGTTAAAAAAAATCCCCTTGATAGTCCCACGCCAAAGCATAGTATTAGATTGGTTGGATGCGTATAATGTGGTCGATGTATTGCATTGAGCCTCTTGGATGGTATATATGAGGGTACATGGCTTGGAGGGCAAGTAGTCTCTCCTAAAGATAAGGAAGGTTATCCGGGATTACATGAATCCTAAATTAACCATATCCGGAGTTGCCTAATATACCTATATACGCTAACATCCTCCCATAGTCGTAGCGTTAGCGACACGAACGGTCAGACTGGAGAACAACGAAGAGATATCCCCCTGCAGTCACAAGGCTGGTGCATGCGCTTCGACTGGAGTAGCTCATGCAGATGATAGCCCCTTAGTGCCGAGGTAGCCGAATTCGAGGTGGTCGTGGTCGAAGCCGTGGTGGGGGGCACAGTTCCGAGGTTGGGATACATATTTGGCTGCTAACCAGCCAAGCATATGCCTAGATGCTAGTCTAAGATGCTGATGTCCTAAAAGCTAATATGTTGTCCTAGATGCTAACTGCCAGCAGCACTACCATGCTGTTCTAACCGTGCTAAAGCTAGTGCAAGATGCTGTCCTGGTTGGAGCGCTAGACCATTATGCAGTACAAGGACTTATCCATCATTCTCCCCCTAAGCCTTGTGCGTCGTCTTGTGGGAAAGCAAGGACTCAAGGAACTTGATCGTCCCAAGGGGCTTGGTGAGCAGGTCCGCAAGCTGGTCCTTGGTGTTGATGTAGCTTGCCTTGATGCTTCCTTCCTCCATAGCCTCGGATGAAGTGGTACCTTACCCGGATGTAGTGCTTGCTCCATTAATGGGAAACGACGTTCTTTGCCAGGCCAGACTTGCTGTCCACCCTGAGCTCCACCGCTCCAATGTCTCTGCCGAGGATATCACCAAGCAGTCGAGCAAGCCAGAGTGCCTGAGTTGAAGTGGTGGATGCCGCTGTGTACTCGACCTCGCAGCTGGACAAAGCCACCACCTGCTGCTTGACCGGCTGCCAGCTCACGAGCCACTTGTCGAGGAAGAAGAGGATCCCGCTTATGCTCTTGCTGGTGTCGATGTTGCCGGCGTGGTCGCTATCGCTGTACCCGGTGAAGTGTGCCTGCCTGGGACACCTCGGGTAGTAGATACCGTGGTCGAGTGTCCCTGCGACGTAGTGGATGATGCTCTTCACGGCCTGCTGGTGCTCCGGCATCGGTCGCTGCATGAACCGACTTAGCTGATAGAGAATGCCAAGTGAAAGATGCCAAGTGATAGAGAGCTCGTGTGTGGGCGAGGTAGCGAAGGCTCCCCACAAGACGCCGGTACTGCATGGCGTCCACCTCCGTCGTGCTATCGCGGCTGAGCTTCAGCCTCTCCTCCATCGGAGTGAGAGCTGAGTTGCAGTCGGTGAGCCTAGCTAGCTCAACGATGCGCTTGGCGTAGGCGGTCTGTTGAAGCGTGATCCCGAAGTCGTCTTGGTGCACCTCGATCCCCAGCTAGAAGATCGATCCCCAGCTAGAAGAGAGGCCCCAATTCATTCATCTGGAAGGTGGCCTTCATGTCTTCCTAGAACGCCGTCACCTCCGCATCCTTGGTGCCATTGATCACCAAGTCGTCGATGTAGACATGGCCACCTCGTGCGGGCTTGGCTCGAAGCCCATCCTCTTGAGCGTGGAATCCAACTTGGCATTTAGAAACGCCGGGGGTCGCAAACCCTGGCGGCTGGTGCACGTAGACTTCCTCCTTCAAGCCGTCGTTAAGAAACGCCGACTTGAAGTCCATGTGGTGGACGCACCAGCCCTCCTGGGCAGCCAGCGCAAGGAGTCGCACGGACTCCATCCGTGCCACGGGAGCAAAGGCATTGTCGAAGTTGATCCCCTCCTGCTGCATGAAGCCGCGAGCCACCAAGCGAGCCTTGTGCTTGACAATGGCGCCGGCTTCATCCCTCTTCAGTTTGAACACCCACCAAAGGTTAATCGCACGGTGACCTCGAGGGAGATCAGCAAGCTCCTAGGTGCAGTTCTGCTCAACCGCATCCATCTCCGACTACATCGCGGCACGGCGTGCCGCGTGTCTCTCGGCCTCCGCGAAAGACCAAGGCTCGCCGTCTTCGCACGCAAGGTGCAACTGCGCCTCCAGATCATGGGACACCAGTCCCGGCACCGGCTGGTCGCCGAAGATCCTCCATTGTGCGAAACCGCAACAGCTCGCCGTCGTGGTACGCGTCGTTCCGCTCCTCGTGGGAGAGCGGAGTAGTGAACTCCACCGGGCTGTGCTCGACGTGAGCTGGTGTTGGAGTAGACGTGCTCGGAGGAGTGGCTGTCGGTGTTGAGAGTGCGCAGGGTCGTCGGCTGTGGTGGTGTCGGCGAAGAGCTCGTCGCAGCCGAAGCAGCGGCTCGAGAGCGTGGTGCTGCCGGCGTGGTGGGTGCCGAAGTCGGTGGAGGCTCGGGAACCATGGGTAGGCACGCTCAGTTAAGAAGAGCTGCCCACTCCCCAAGCTCCCTCGAAGTGGACGTACTCGATAGTGAAGTCGTCGTACGTCGGAGTCGAGTCGTCGACCACCGCCTTGTCCCACGCCTATCCTCGCCCTTCGTTGAACACGACGTCGCGCGCCGTGTGCACACGCTGTGTCTCCGAATCGAGGATGCGGTAGGCCTTCGAGCCCTCCTGTCCTCGAGCTTGCCGATGTGGCCAAGCTCCTTGGTGAACGCGAGCAGATGAAGACCTATAGGTGGGAGACCTCCGGTTTGCGCCCATGCCAAGCCTCAGTACAACGTCCTGCCGTCGAGAGCCTTGGTAGGCGAGCAGTTATGGATGTGGACGGCCGTCACCACCGCCTCTCCCTAGAACATAGCTGGCATCCTCCTCTTCTTGAGGGCCCGAGCCATCCCCACAACTGTTTGGTTGCGTCGCTCGACGATGCCGTTCTGTGTACGGCGCGGAGAAGTGGCGCTGAATGCCCTTATCCGCGCAGTACGACCGCCGTGAATTCGCCGTCGTTGTCGGTGCGCAGCACGCGCAGGTTGCGGTCACACTCCGCCTCCGCAGCAGCCTAGTGCGCGCCTGATGGCGTCTGCATCTTCTCCCTTTCTGCCGAGGACCATCACCCACATGTAGCGGGAGAGGTCGTCGATGAGCGGCAAGAAGTAGCGTTGTCCTCACGGGGCCACACAAGTCCCCATGCACGAGGTCGAGCCGCTCCTTGGATCGGAAGCTCGAGTGCTGGGGAAAGGGGTGTCACCTCTGCTTTGTCAACACTGCAGACGTCGCAGAACTGCTCCACGTGGTCGAGGCACGACAGGCCTCGCACCATCTCCTTGGCACTGAGCCGCTTCAGGGCGCCCAAGTGAAGGTGCCCGAAGTGCTCGTGCCACTTCCACGCCTCGTCATCCCGACGAGCAGCGAGGCAGACGGGTTGTGCCACTTGCACGTTGAGGACGTAGAGCCGATTGGTCCCTCTGGTTATCTTGGCGAGAATGCGACGATGGCGATCCCAAATCCTCATAACTCTGTCTTGGACCTCCACGCGCGAACCATTCGTACCCAGCTGTCCCAAGCTGATGATGGAGCTCCTCAACGCGGGGATGTATTAGACCTCGGTGAGCAGCTTGTGCTGATCAGACTTGGCGGAGAAGATGACGGTGCCGACGCCCTTGATCTCCATGCCGGATGCGTCCCCAAACTTGACTGGAGCCTCAGACGCTGGAGACAAGTTCGGTGAAGAACTCCCCTCGGCCGGTCATGTGATGGGTAGCGCCGGTGTCGAGGCACCACCCGTCAGTCTTGTCATCTCCAGAGCCGTCGCTGAGGAAGGCGTGTGCCCTCGGCTCGTCGAGTTGGAAAAGAGCCGCTGCGGCCGATGCCGTTGGAGGTAGCTCGATGCTCGCATGTGCTAGGAGCAGAGCCGGTCCCTCCTTCGCCTGTGCAATGTGGGCTTGGCCGCGTCGTTGTTGTGGGCCCTCCTGGTCTGCCACAGTTGCGGCATGCATCATCTCGTGTCGGCCTCTGGTTGCCGACGGCGCTGCCCTGGGCGACTACGCGCCCCTTGCGCGGCTTGCCATGCTTGCCGCCGCCTGTCGAGGAAGAGGACTCCCCCTTCCTCCTATCACCTCGGGAGGCCTCCCACGAGTGAGATGGAGCTTCCCACCGATGTTGATGGGCCCTGATAGGGGCTGCGCCTCATCGACGTCGACGACCTATCGTCTCCTTGATCGACATCGTGGAGAGGTCCAGCAGAAGCTCGATCGAGCGAGCGGTTTGTCCTGTACCTCTCAGGGATGCAACGAAGAGCTTCTCGATAGCTCTCTCCTCACCTTAGGTGTCGACGCCGAACTGCACCAACTTGTGCAACAGAGCGTTGAGACGGAGAGCGAAGTCATCAACATCCTCACCTGACTTGAAGGCCAGGTTCTCCCACTCCTTGCGAAGTGCCTACAATGTGCTGTTACGGGCGCAGTCGCTGTCAATGTGTCCTAAGCCTTCTTAGCAGCCCACTTTTTAGAAAGCGAGAACTGCGTCTCAGACGGGACTGTCGTCGATCTTCGTCGTAGTCGATGTCGCCATACCGAACCGCCTCCCACATGTGCCGCACTTGGAGACTCACCCTTATCACCACAGCCCACTCGACGTAGTTAGACTTGGTGAGGCTAGACCACCTGCCGCCGGTGCCGATGTCCCTGACAACGGTCTGAATCCCGTGGTGACCACAGTACCGGTTTGGGGAGGGAGAGCCGCACCACCTGTGAAGGCAGCTGTCTCTGTCGACTCGGCTGCCGTCGCGCGTGCCCCCACCTAGAGCGCCGGCGGCGTGCGCGGTTGCCCGCTGCTCCCCCTGCTCCTGAGCCGCCTCCCTTGCCGTCTTGAGGTCCGTGTCAGTAACACCGTTGGCAGCAATAGAGCTGCTGGTGCTACTGTCGTGCAGGACCTCGAGCTCCTCTGCCGTCGCACGTGCTACATCCTCTGCCGCTGCTAACTCCACCTCCGCCCTTGCTACAGCCAACTCCGCCTCCGCCAGCCTCTTCGCCCTTGCCGCCATTGCAGCGGTCTCTGATGCCACTCGATCGCGCTCCTCTGCCGCGGCGAGCTCGGCCTCTTATCGGCGCCGCGCGCTCGTGCCGTCCGAATGCTGACTGCCCTGCGAACATGGCGTTAAAGATGGGCGTATGTGCTCCGCGGAGCGACCCTTGAACTATCCAAAGATCCATTCAATGAGGCAAGGAGCACCGCGCGATCCGTGGTTACACCAATGGATCTAGTGGGTCGAACCGCTTTTTCGTATAAAATGTAGCAGGCCTCCTTGCGGCACGCGGTGAAGCACCGTCTCCTCAACTCCTCGGCACCGTGCCACCCTCCGCTTGGCGACGACATCGATGGGCACCTGCACGGCGAGGAATTGGAGCAGCCTGCCGCGCGGGGCACCACGCACCAGTCCAAACAGTGAAGAGCACGGCTACTCCATTTGAGGGCTCGGTGGCGCTCTCCAAGACAGCAACAACGATTGCTCCTCAAATTGCCGTTGGATTTCCTTGGATTGAGAACAAAATAAATCAATTATTAGACATATAAACAAATCCATCCAAATCAATCCATGCACAGATGTAACGGGAACGAGTTTGAGAGAGAAATTGATATCCTGGATGCTTGTGTGGTGATGGAGTCGTTGCCTTCCTCAAGGATCAGGCCATGGCTGGGTGGATTTAAGTGCTAGAGAGGATGACGAAAGAAGCAAGGAACAAGTGATGACTGATGATCATGTAGTTGTCCCGCGTGTGGTGTCCCCTTGAATCTCCTGCCACACCTGCTCCTCCGACGCCGCGCTCGTCGGAGTCCCCACGCGGACGACAGCGGCGGCGGCGCCTTCGGGAGCAGAGCGTGGGCTGCCGTGGTGTGAGGGGATGGGTCGAAACCCTCGACCCATTGGTTAGATGGTTTCTCAGCATCTGATCCAAAAGGGTCCCATTGGGTTCGTTTTGATGGGTCGGGTCGGCGATCCAATGGATTGACCCGCTCCATGCCCACCTTTACATGGCGTGCAGCCTGGGGACTGCTGGATGGAGACGAGCTGCTGCTGCTCGTCTGTATAGAAGGGGGGAAATGAGCAGAAACATGAGCTGCTCGTGCTCCTGCTGCTGGCTGATGAACACAAGATGTTCTTGCTGTTGGCTGGTAGCTCGAACAGCAGGTGTTCCTGCTGGTTGAGAGAAAATGGGAGGCGTTGGAAGGGGAAGAAGTGAAGAACAGGGATGTTCAGACTACAGGACAGCACGACTCTGATATCAGTTGTTAGTAGCTGAATGGTTACTCTCGTTGGGAGAGGATGATACTAGAAGTTGGGGCAATTTTTTGGGTTTTTTCACACAATGTCATGCCAATTGGGGTTGGAGATACATACTTATAGGCTGCTAACCAGTCAAGTATGTGCCTAGATGCTAGTCTAAGATGTTGCTGTCCTAAAAGCTAATATGCTGTCCTACATGCTAACTGCTGTCCTGCTGGGCAGCAGCACTGCCATGCTGTCCTAACCGTGCTAAAGCTAGTCCAAGATGCTGTCCTGGTTGGAGCCGCTGGATCATTATGCAGAGGACCACAAAGACCAATAGTACAAGGACTTATCCATCACACGAGTGCACGAGGTCAGCAGCTTCTTGCCAGGCAGGTTCAGCGGGACGGTGCGGCTGGATGGCGATGGCGCAGCTTAAGAGCGTGACTTATCGTCATCCTTCAGCACATCAGCGGTGGTGTCTGCGAGTTTGCGGCATGAAGCGCGGACTCGGATGGATTGCTGGTGGCACTGAGTCGCCGACTGGCGGCGCCGACTGGCCGGTCAGAGGTGCCGGTATGGGCAGTCGGGCGTCGAGTGGTCTTCCGGGAGCGCCGGGTGGGCGCCAGGCGGGCATCACGGCCGCAAAGGCGGGGACACCGGCGGTAGAGGCTTGATCGCGAGAAGGCGCAGCAACAACCTCGTCATTCGGGGGTGTCGACGATGATTGGCGAGGAACGACGATGCCGGCAAGGAACGGCGGGACGGCGCAAACCGATCTATGAAAAGAAAAGCACACCGACAGTAATACCAAATCTGGGGTACAGCTCCGAGTGCACCACCTTCACCTTCCCTTTTTCTCTTGGCGTTGACGCACGGAACTAATCTGCGCACAACAGATTGGAGAAGTGAGGGACAGGCGGCGGAGGCTAGATGGCCTGGAACCCGCCACGGGACACAACCCTTCAAGTGCGCGCACGCAGGACAACTACCTGATGACGACAGGGCAGCGGCGTCAATGCATATTAGCGCGCAGACTCGAGGATGGCCCACGGGTGGCGTTGCCCAGCGATGCGGCCCGACCCCGGCGTCCCTGTGCCTCCTCCGTAGCCGGATGCTCGCGCTCAAGGCAGCGATGGCGACGGCGCTGGTGGAGAGCATGGAGGCCCGGGGCAAGCTGCATGGCTTTGCTGCTGGACCACGACGGGCGCGGCGGATCGGAGGGACCGGCCGCGCATCCTACAAGGGCGCTGCCCCCGGCGGAGATGGATCTCCCCGGGGGCGGCGCGACGGTGGCGGCAGGGAAAGCCTAGTTAGGCCAAGAATCGTGACCCTCTGAGACCATATTAGATTGGTAGGATGCTAATGTGGTCGGTGTATTGCATTGAGCCCTTTGGGCGGTATATATGATGGTACATGGCTTGGAGGGCAAGTAGCCTCTCCTAGAGGTAAAGAAGATTATCCCGGGATTACATCAGTCCTAAGCTAACCATATCCGGAGTTGTCTAATATACCTATATACGCTAACACATAAGTCTAAGGTCTGGCCTAGGTCGTTGGTAATCTCACATGGGCTACCGTGCCGCTGTGTAAGGGTGGGCATGGGTTCGTGCGGTTTTCTCGACCTGCATGAGGAGGTCTTCTTTTCGAAAAATGCCCGGGCTGTCTTACTGGTTAATACTGTTGGCTCATCTTGATGGACTGTGTCATTAATTAGTTGGCGCAGCTTATATTATTTAACAAGTTCATTCTAGTGTGCAGTTATAATCAAAGCGGTGTTTCCTGCAGAATAAATAAATACAATCAAAACACTGTAAATAAGAAGGTGTGGGTCTCGTTGACAGAACGTAGGTCGTTTTGGCTTTTCTAGGTTTGTAGATTTTACTACGCATCTAGATATAACATCATATGCCTAGGATGGTTGGATGGTCATACCTTGTCTGAACTCGCACCCAACTTGTACGGTGTTGTTCCCAAACGCATAGCCAAGAGACGGACTGTAGCCCAAGCACTCCAAAACCGAAGATGGGTGGACGACATCATTGGAGCTCTTACTGTCCAGGTTCTCTTCGAGTATTTACCGACATGGGGTATGGTGGATGGTCTAGTTTTGCAGCAGGAATTGCCAGATCAGTTTGTGTGGAAATTAACACAGTCCGACCTTTGTACAAGTAATTCAGCATATAGTGCTTACTTCACTGGCACCATTAAATTTGGCCTTGGAGAAGAATCTGGAAAAGCTGGGCACCCCCTCGCTACAAGTTCTTCATTTGGCTGGTGTTTCACAACCGGTGTTGGACGGCTAATCGTCTTGCAAAGAGAGGCTTGCCCCACCCCGAGGCATGTCCTTTCTGTGATCAGGCTCAGGAGACTATCCATCACCTTTTGGTCGGCTGTGTTTTTGCTCGACAAGTATGGGCTCGGATCTTACAATTGTTAGGCCTCTCTGCCTTGTTGCTTGACACCGCGGCAGCTCGCTTGTCAAAGGGGTGGTGGACAGCAATCACATCGGTATCCAAAGACATGCGGAAGGGCCTTAATTCCTTGATCATCCTTGTAGCTTGGGAGATTTGGAAGCATCGCAATTTTTGCGTTTTTGAGAAGAACGGGCCGAATGTTCAGGATGTTCTGAGGGCTGTCAAGGATGAAGGAAGTCTTTGGTGTAGTGCTGTCGCAATGAAGCTTCAAGAGCTATTGGTCACGGTGCCTATTTTGGGAGATTAAGGGCTTGTCTATAGGACCTTTTCTCTGGTCACATTTCGCTTTTTCTTCTGTTTGACACCTCTCTTTTTTGTGTTCCTGTACAATGTGTGTGTTTGTGTTCATGTACTTAGGAATTCTTGCCTTTTTTCTACCTTAATGAAATGACACACAGAAAATTGCGGCTTTTGGTGCAGTGGTAGAGCTTCACCGCCTCTGACCGGAAGGTTCAGGGTTCAGCCTTTGCACATTTATGTGAGGAAAGGCTGTGCGCTAAACAACCTGCCCCCGGACCCCGCATAGTGCGGGAGCCTATGGCACTGTGTACGCCCCCCTTTTAATGAAATGACGCGCAGCTCTCCTCCGTAGTTTGAGAAAAAAAAAAACGTATGTCTAGGTGTGTAGCAAAACTTATGAACCTAGAAAAGCCAAACGGTCTACGTTTTGAAACAGAGGTAGAGATTTCATGTTTTTCTACATCTAACTTTTATACTCTTTTATGACAGGTGAATTATGAAGCTGGCGGCTGGGTTAGTCATCAAGTCACAGACCTGTGGGCGAAAACATCACCGGATGCTGGTGATCCTGTATGGGCTCTGTGGCCAATGGGTGGGCCATGGCTTGCCACTCACCTCTGGGAGCACTACAGTTTTACATTAGACAAAGTAAGCAATGACACAGGAACTAAATATGCATTAATTTCGTGTCTGACACTAATAAGGGCAATTTGTTAGTGTTTCCATATGCAAATATTATAATACTAGTGTCATCACAAATTTTGTTTAGTGGTCCCTTGATGGTAATTCCATTTTTCTGGAAATATCTTGCGACACTATCAAATTAAAATGTGATTCTGATCTATTCCTCTTTCCTTGCAGCAATTTTTAGAGAAAACAGCATATCCACTGCTGGAAGGTTCAGCTACCTTTTTGTTGGATTGGTTGATTGAAGGACACAGGGAATATTTGGAGACCAATCCTTCTACTTCTCCAGAGCATTATTTTATTGCTCCAGATGGTAAGAAGGCCTGTGTGAGCTACTCAACAACTATGGACATGTCAATTATACGGGAAGTTTTCTCAGCTGTTGTATTGTCTGCTGATGTAAGTCATTCATCTTTTCTTAAAGAAAAATAAAGTTTACTTAAAAAAATAATTCCTTACCATGTCCAACTGTAGTAATGTACAAATAAATCATATAGTTTAGATATAAGTATGCTACGAATCATACCTTAATTTCTTTTTCTTCAATCATTTATTTATTTTGTTAATAACTATGCATTATGAACAATTACTCCTTTTTATCAGATTTTAGGGAAATCGGACACTAATGTGGTTCAGAGAATAAAAAAGGCACTGCCAAATCTCCCTCCAGTGAAAGTCGCTAGAGATGGTACAATCATGGAGTGGGTTAGTGGATGCTGCTATTTCTTTTGTCTATCATTCAATCTCCTAACTGATGTATATTCCAGTGCAGTCATTTTTTAAATACTTGTGTTCTATCTATGTGCAGGCACACGACTTTCAGGATCCTGAGGTTCATCATAGACACGTCTCTCACTTGTTTGGTCTTTACCCTGGACATACTATGTCACTTGAGCAAACACCTGATCTCTGTAAAGCTGTTGCCAATAGTCTTTATAAAAGAGGTACCTTTTCTGTTACAGTAAATGTGCATAAGAATATGTTTTAGTTATTTGTTGTTTTCGATTTGAGTAGAACTACTAAAACAGATTCCTCAAAGGGCAATCAACCTCAAAGTCAATGTTCTTGTGTTTATTTAGAAATATCATATGTCAAAATTGTTTTCTTTGGACCCTGTACTTTCATTTGATACATTATTATTTTGTTTTGCGTTATTCCTGCTCAGAATTTGCACGACAATGGCTGATGCAAGTGTTTGGTAACAGATTAGAGGTTGCTCTTTTCAGTTATTTACAAAATCGATTGTTAATATTATTTTTCAACAGTTTTATGACACTGCTAGCAATGTTCAGTTTATTTAGTCTGAGAATCACCCTATTCTGTCTTTGCTAATATTGAACTGATTTATCCATTGCCCAGGTGATGAAGGCCCAGGTTGGTCTACTTCATGGAAGATGGCCCTATGGGCCCATCTTCACAACAGTGACCATGCATACAAAATGATACTGCGGCTAGTCACTTTGGTGGATCCAAAACACGAGGTTTCAGGGGAAGGAGGCCTGTACAGCAATCTGTTCACTGCACATCCACCTTTCCAAATCGATGCAAATTTCGGGTAAAATGATCATTCAACTTGGATCTGGTTTATATAGCATAGGATAATACTTTTTCTGGTCACAACTCTAAACAGTTTAGGACATCGACACAGTATACAGGTGTAGGTTGGATCAACAATTTCTGCAAAAATATATTATTCCAAATAGAAAAGGTTACATGTTACAAAAACTTACTTTGTGGTGAATATAGTAGGATCAACTTGATGTTGTAAAATTATTTGGATTTTGACTTAGGACAAACCTAAGATTACTTATATCTGCGATCGTAGGGATTATGCTAAGTTTAAAAGAACTAAATCAGCTAGGTTTGGTTAAGCTAAAAAAAAACTCGACCTGTGGGGGATAAGACAGCCCCCGGGCTTTTGCTAAGAGAGAAGGCCTTCTCACACAGGCCGAGAAACCTCTGAACCTCTGCCCCACCCTTACACAGGAGCCCGTAGCTCTTGTGAGACAACCCGGCATCTCCAACTACCCCCAGGTAGGAGAGCTCAAGCCAACCACAGATACGACATGGGCCGGGCCTTGATCTATGCTTTAGTTATGGTGACAGACGAAGAGGTATTATTAACCTCAGCCTAAAATTCGCTTCCATGTGAGTCGAACCCAGAACCTGAGAAGTACTACTGAGGCCATCTAACCAATTCAGCTAGAGGCCCTTTCGCGGTTAAGGTATACAAATCTGCACTTCTTTTTGGAAAGAAAACAATAGGCTTATTTAAATAAGAGAGTTTCTATGCTACAAAATGTTAGCTAGGAAACGGGTTGAGTGAAGTGAAGGTGTGCCAGCTGAAACAAGGAACAAAAGAACAAATTAGCAGCTGCTACGACAGAGAAAAAACGATCACAAAACTACTGAAGGAGAGCTCTCCTGAGTCCTCACATCCTCTTGAATCCTGAAAAACACATATTGTTATGAATGGGTGGAAAGTTCTTGCGCTTCGCTCCTTCCATGTGTTCCAACAGATGTAGAACACAATGGCTGAAACTACTCTCCTTTATACCTTTTTGTCACACTCGGTTCTGAAAACAAAATTAGGTGTACACCATATGTGTCAGGATCAAGTTTCACACATACGTCAACAAAAAATAAATAATAGAACGAATAAAAGATAATAAATATCTAAGAAGAGTATCAGAGTATTACAGCTAATTTATAAAAACAGAGGCTCCAACTCCACAAGCAATCGACCGTGGGTTGTGTACGCCTAGCATCATCTTCGAAATCTTCATGGCATCTTCGTTCTTTTGAGCGACATTGTTTATAGCAAAGGTGAACACTTGTCGTACTCAGCAAGTGTGGAGAAATATGAATGCAAGCTAAACCAAGGAAAGCTTGAAGGTTTAAAATGGTAAACGGTTTAAAACGGTAAACAATTTAAGTTGGTCAAGTTTTTATTAGCACTTATTTACTAAGATATAAGTACATACCAACCCACATTATTGTAAAGAAACACCATAAGCATATGGCATAACCAGAACCACGATTTAAGTCTATCTTTAAGTTTAATTATTACGTGAGGGTCCAGGCCACATTATTATAACAGTTTTAGACACTCTGCAGAGGTTGTACACTTTCACCATAAGTCACGTAAACCTAACCACGTTGTGTTGATCAGGCACGTATCACACTACCGAGGTGTGACTGCATAGGGATAGCCCGCTAAGGATTCATGTCGAATCAGGCATAACCCTCTCTAATGGGCACACCTTAGCAAAGACTTCCTCCCAAAAAGGGTCGGGCTATACGCCGTCAACGCCTTCCCTCTTGCCAGTCCAGGTAAGACTATCTCAAGCTAAAGTTTCTAATTATTCAGTCAAGACCAGAGTCCATTAGTCTTATGGTTCTACCGTTTTCCTGGGTGATCGCTCCATGTTCCGATTAAGTCATAAGATCTTGTTTAAGCAGAGGTATAACATAGAGTAAAATATGTTTATCATTATTGTTTATTAGAAATGACCAAGAATCAGGTATAGCAACTAGCATAGCTACCCACCAAAAAGGTAAACCAGGCAGACAAGGAATACTCATAAAACACTAGGCACTCCTTAATAGGACCCATCAATATTAAAGGTAAAACATATACAATATTGATTAATTAAAGTTATTGGGACAAAAATAATAAGGACACACTTGCCTTAATTCCAGATAACAGCTGCTCAGAATATTCTTCAACTCTTGCTCTTCAAACTCTTCACCTCGAAAGCTCTTGGATAGCGTTCCTTCTACTTGCAGCAATCAAAGGCACAAACATATAGAGCAAGCAAACATCAAGTCTTGCTGTTCAAACTCTTCACATCGAAAGCTCTTGGATAGCGTTTCTTGTACATGTAGCAATCAAAGGCACAAACATATAGAGCAAGCAAACAAAGATAACTAAGAACAATACACCAATCAAAATAAAAGCTTTTAAAGAGCGTACTAAACGATGAGGCTCGTTGCTACAAACGCAAAGACGCAAGGAACGCTGAAAACAGATCTGCAATTATGAATAAACTATCGAAAGATTTTAAATATCAAAACAAAGCTAGGTGCTTCATTTATTTTAATTGAGAAAAGATAATGTAAAGGATATTTTAGAGAAATACCCTATGTTAGGATTAATCAAAATTGCACTTATGTTGAAAAGACGTTATAAGACCTACTCATATTTTATTTATAAATATTCAAGTATATACTACTTCAATTAAACAGTTAACTTTAGAAAAGAAAAACATATGAAGCATCTAATTTAATAAGTTTATCAATCGCGTTCAACTAATCATATTATTTTCATAAAAAAATTATAATAACATTAATCATTTTACTTTCTCTTATAAAGCCGATGCAGGCTTAATTTGATTTTAATTAGAAAAGCTAGTTCGTAAGTAAGTATTAATCAAGTTAATATTACTTAATAAAGTCGAGATATAGCCTAATTAAATTTCATTCAGAAAAGGTAATTATTAATCAAATTAACCTTCATTATGAAAACACGTGGTGCCTATGTTGATTTTAATTGCAAAAGCAATATTCATAAGCAATTAGCCAAATTAATATTTAAAATAATTTAGAAAAACATAACTATCATGAACACCACCACTAACACATTATGTGTTAGTGATTCTTATGCCAAATAATATTTAAAATAATTTAGAAAAACATAACTATCATGAACACCACCACTAACACATGATTACAAGTCTAACGAAACAAGAATGGATTGAAACAGATTTAAAACGTGAAAACTATGGATTAAACAAGGCTGCAGGAACTTGAACGTAACTAACTGTAGATTCCAGGGGCTATCATAGAAGATCCAGGAGACTTAGTGAATGGTCACTACGAAAAGAGGATTCCTCGGGGTTAGGTCTGCAAAAGGTTAAGGCTCGGGTTAGATTGAGGGGATCTAATAGATTCAGGGGGCTTTCTGTAAAAGACGCAAGACACCAATACTAATCTAGCAGTTACATCTTTCTTCGAGGGCTAAATCGCTAAATTTTGTCGTCTTCCTTTGGCCACCCATGGCCGACAACACTGGGTGCTCCAAATCGCTGGCACTCCGATGGGCGTGAACCCTGGCTTGGAGGGGGATCGGAAGAGGAGGACGAGGGTGTCACTTTGGTGTGCTCACCGGCGCCGGACGATGACGGGGCGGCGGGAATGGGCGGCGCCTGGCGGAGACGATGGGTGGCTTGGCTTCCTTGAGACGGCGGCGCTCTGGTGGCGTCGAGGTGATGAGGACTGACGATGGGCGTGCGGGTCGACGACACGAAGCTCGTGGCGGGGTCAATTTGGTCCGACAGGAAAGACAACTGGCGAATCAGGCGCCAAGCTCGGCGGCGGCGCTGCGCGAGGCAAGGAGGGGCAGCGGCGTGGAGTAACAGCAAGGGTGAAGGGATTCGTGGCGACCGGTTTGTAGGGCGCAGAGGCCAAGGCCTTGGCGCGCACGTCAAGGCGTGACAGCGGTGGCGGTGTGGCCGTGCACAGGAGGCGCCCGGGCTAGGATCGGCTCAGATGGGCCCGGGCGGGTTGGGCCAGGTGGCTAGGCCCGTTATGGTCTCCCCTCCTTTAAAAAAAATGATTTGTAGTGTGAAAACAAGTCTAAAAAATCTAGATAATGTTTTTAAGCGTGAAAATTACCTAGAAATTCCCAAAAATTTCAGGAAAAATCCTATAGATAGATTGAGACATGAGGAGTCAAACAAAATACCTGCAGCTCATGAAAGGAAAATTTAGAGCCTTCTAATAAATAGATTAGCTCTAAGAAGAGGAGAATAAATTTCAAAAAATGTATGGAAAATTCTCTGAAGAACTTGGATGTTGGATAAATGTGTTTTTGAAACCTTTGCATTCATGAAACACGAACATGCATCGGCACGAATGCAACACACACAGAAACAACTTATTAAATTTTAGAAATCGAACAACTGTTTTTTTTCTGCGCTAAATTGTCTATAAAATAAATAAATGTTGGAAAAAAATTTAAAATTAAGAGAAAATCGTTGTTTAATTATTCTTTATATTCGCATCCTTGAAATTAGAGAATTTCAGGGTGCGACAATTCTCCATCTCTGTTTTATAGGGTCATACAAAATGTGGAATCGCAATTCGCAAGCCATAGTGCGCCATTCTCGTAGATAACTGGACTTTGAAGGAAAGCTTTAGAGAACAACACGTCATCAATAGATATATGAGAAAAGCTATCCTTGGCGGTTGGCATACATGTCATAAAGTTACACTACTAAAGTACTGTACTCTAGTCACCCGCCTTTGACCAGCTGGAGCTGGACCAACCTGTGAGGCTGTAACATATGATAAGTGTCGTACTGCTATGGTACATATTGAGATTTGGGATAATTTTTTGGTTGGGTTACTCTTCCCACATCCCCTCTCTTCTCTTTTATCTCACATATATGCACAATGGTCCTTTACAATGTTACAAATATATCACTACACCAACACTTCCACTTAAGATGGGCTAAATATATTCATCATGCCTATCTTGTTACATGCCAAATGCCAATCATTATCTTTAGGACCTAAACCCTTTGTGAGACAGTCAGCTAATTGATCACGTGACTTCATATATTCTAGCTTTAAAATTGGATTGTCCATCTTCTCCTCGATAAAGAATCTATCGATCTCCAGATGCTTCATTTGGTCGAACTGGACCAGATTATTTGCAATATTGATTGCTGCTATATTTTGAGAACGAAGCAGCAGAGTCTCATTCTTCGACACCTTGAATTCTTTTAGAAGACTCTTTAGCCGCATCATCTCACCCAGTGTCGGTGTTCTACTGTCGATCCTACCGAGGGATACCCCGAGGTAGTAGAGTTCAGGTGGGGTTTCGTCGAGATCAGGAACGCAAAGGCCAAAAGACTCAGGATTTAGACAAGTTCGGGCCGCCGGGATAGCGTAACACCCTACGTCCTGTATGGTGGTTTGTATTCAATGAGACGTGTTCTTTAGAGGGGGTCCCTGCCCAGCCTTATATATACGGAGGGCAGGGTTACAAGGTCGGTTCGAGTAGAATCCTAACCTAATACAACTCGTAGAGTGCTTTATAAGTCAATCCGAGTAGTTTACAAGTCATACGACTGGTTTGCATAACGAGCAGAGTCCTTACAGTACTCTACTCGTAGTCTTCATGCTTGGTACGACTCCTTCAGAGATTATCCATGCGTCCTTGTAGGCCCATGGTCGTACCTCCAACAAGCCCCCAAGCGCTTCATCGTCGAGCTTTGTTATCAACCGAGTACTTGCCAAGTCCACCGAGTACATTTTTGAGTGCTTCGAGTACTTGCTCAGTCTTGGAAAGTCCTTGGTTGTTGCGAGGCCATGAGGTGCTTATGCCCCGCTGATCTTGATCAAATTTGTAGTCTTCAATCTTTTATATGGGGTGCGACGAAAGTCGCACTCCATATGGAGTAGCCATTGTTGGTGGTCGTTACGATACGATTTCACCACCAACATTCCGTCATATTTCAGGCTCATCTTGCTCATAACAAAGTGAAATTGGTTATTTCTAATAAGTTCCACAAGTTTTGTATAATTTGGGAGTGCAGGAGCTAACAAGCAAAAGATGAAGACTTTTGGACACAAATCCAGGCCGGCCGGCCTAGCATAGGCCGACCTAGCATAGCCGACCGGCCCCCTTCTGTGGCGCTTTGCCACGTCAATGATACAGGAGATCCCAAATATAACACCAAAGATCCTGAGACGTGAGATAAACGTCGGTTTGATCCAAGGACCCGAAAGGCCTAAGCTATACTTGCATGGATTGAAGGGCCCACCAAGCTTGGATTCTCGGACAGCTTTGATCCAAAGCGACCGTTACCGACCTCAGGGAGCAATCCAGAGCGTCCCTGAAGAAGGCGGTGCCACGGGGCAGCCAGGCCAGGCCGGGAGGCCGCCACCTGTCCCCTTCGCGTGGCAGTTAAGCAGAGAGTTAGTTTAAGCTTGACGCCTGCAACCGCCCTTGAAGACTATAAAAGGGACCCCACTTCACCTTGAGAAAGCATCCATCAATCCATCCAAAGGAGAGAAGAGTAGTCTAGAGAGGAGTTTTCATCTTTAGAGTTAGATTAGGGAGAGAGTGGGTGAGTTGCTTGGGTGACAGCCAAGCTTTGTAGAGAGAGTCCGGGATTTCCTCTCGGTCTCTTCTCAACATTTCCACCCCAGAGGAATATACTTCAGGAGTTATCTTCAGTAAGTCCTCGGTCCCTTGCCTTTAGTACCTCGCTAGTTTATGAATTACTTTCAGCAATCTATCTTATTTATATTTGATCTGCGGTTACCTGAGTCTGCGCGAGTGACAGCGACTCTTGTTTGGGGTTTCCTCTATAGCCCTTCGCGTTGGGTGGAGGTCAGTGGCTGAAAACTTAGGCGTGGTGGCTATGCTGGCTAGCCATCTCAGGTTGTGTTGCACCCCACGGAACTGCAGTGGTAGGCGGCATGTGGTGACAGTCCTGTCCGTCCTTTGTACTCCACCATCCGTCCTTTGTACTCCACCATGTTCGGGTGTACTCATAACAGTAGTGCTGAGTCCGGAAGAACCTCTCTCTCACCCCGTTCTGAGTTCTTCCCGTTCTAGCCGTCGAAACAGATCAGATTAGATATAGATAGTTTGTCTGGGGTAACGAGTAGCTAACTAAAGTCAAGCTCTCTAACCGCTTACCTTGTGCTCCCTGGTGGGTCCGGTTAGAAAAGTTCTAGGCTAGTCGCGTCTACCGTTCCTTGGATTCGATATCCAGGTTCTTACTCCCCTAGTGAAAGGCTACATCGTACTCCGTGCGCTTGCGGATTTAGTTAGGCTAAGGAGTGCCAACAGCCACTGAGCCTTAAGTTGAATCGAAGAATCAGGTTGAGGTTCTACAGAATCTTAATCTTCATCTGGTCTTGGATGGTGCAATTTAAAAAATTGCACTTGATATCAAGTAGCCCCCGAGCCTTGGTTTGAATCACAGAATCAAGCCGAGGGTCTTGATTAAATCTTCATTCTTCAGAAAAAATAAAATTCCAATTCCTTTACTACCCTGCAGCCCCCGAGCTTTGAACTATATGTACATATAGAAAAAGTCTCAAGACTGACAGAGTAGTTTGAGAGTAGAAAAGAGATAAATCCAAAATTTTTAGAGTAAAGGAAGATAAAAATAATTGTATTCCCAGGATATCCCAGGGATTATCAATTAATTTTAAATCCATTCCCTAATAAAAAATGGAAATAACCTTTAATTGTAGCCGTGAATGCCAAGCGGCACGCCCACCAGTACTTATCCGGACCGTGAGGGCAAACAAAACCCTAACCGCCGCCAAAACAGACGCTGCCATTCCCCAGTGAGCGAAAGAATCCGCGAGACCCCGAGCGAAAACCACCCTTTCTCAGATCTAGCCATCAAGATCGTCTTCAATCACCGATCAAGATGACATCCAAGAAGGACAAGAAGATAAGCCGTGGTGAATCTCGCGAAAAGGAAGTAAAGCTGCCGTCACCAAAGCGCGGCAAGTTACAGAAAAGATCCCATCCGATGCCCAATACTTACATGAAAGCATCAAAGGTAACCGAGGATCATCCCCAGAAGTTGGTTGCTGATGGATTTCTCAAAGAGCAGCAAGTATTGTTATGAGAGATCTCAGATCGAAATGAGAAGGCCCCAATGGTTCCTGTGGACAAGACATTGATGTTTAGCCACTTTATCCTTATGGGATTAGGCCTCCCGACTTGCGATTTTCTTTGAGGCATATTGTGCTTTTATGGGTTAGAACTGCCGAATCTGACACCAAATGGAATTCTCCAGATTTCCATTTATGTGTTTTTCTGCTAAGCATTCTTGGGAATTAGGCCGCACTTTCAACTATTTAGGAGGCTCTTTCAGTGCAAGCCCCAACCCAAGAAAGATGCCACATGCCCTGTTGGCGGAGCTGGCTTCCAGTTGCGTCAAGATGCGAAGGACATTTACCTCCAGTATGATATGTTCAGCTGCAACTCGGGATGGAAAGAGCAGTGGTGGTATGTCGGAGACTATGAGCCCAAACTGCCTGAATGGACCATAGTCGCTCCAGTAGACTTCCCCGAGTGGAAGAGTCTACCCACCATTGCAGAGAACATTCAAGTCTTAGAACTACTCTCCCGCATCGCCAAGCTGAACAAGAAGGTGTTACCGGAGCCTCCGTGGTGTATGCATGGATTAAACGCCGAGTGCAATCACTCGCGCAAAAAGACCACTGGGCTTCGAGTACAAAGGACAAGAAGATCCTTCCAGAATGAGTCGTGAGGAACTTAGTGAAGAGGAGATCATGGAGCGAGTGTAGATGCTGATGCCAAAAGTTGACGCTATACCATATCTCCCCAAGCTCTTTGATGCCACAAATCCACCCAAACCTGTAAGTATAGTACTCGTAGTATATCATTATGCACTACTACACCTGTAAAATTACCACTCTGATAGTAAAAATTTCTGATTGCGCAGGAAGATGTGGATTTGTATTTCTCATGGCCCATCATGCCTGATCAATTTCCAATAGGTGCGGATCCCAAATTCTCGATTCGATCTCACCTATGGAAACCACCAATGCAGGGCTCTAATGAATCAGAGTCATCACTCCACTCGAGTGATTTTGAGGACTTCCGAGTTATGTCTCATGCAAAGGATGGTGATCAAGGCACTTCTAATGCAGATCTGCTGGATAGAGGCAAGGGCATATCCTTTCCAGTAGATGCACGAAAGAACAGAGCTGCCCGCAAGAGGAAAAACCATTGCTGCGAAGACAGCCTCCACTGAGTCGACTGTAAGCGACAACCCCCGGTAAGTATACCAGTGAGTACACCAGTCGCAACACAAGAGTACTTTAAATTACCACTCGTTGATGTGTATAAATTCCTGTAAAATGTAGGATGGTGATGATGAGGGTCCGGAGAATCAGCCTGAAGTGAGCTCGAAGCCCCTGAGCCCATTGAAGGATGCAGCACAAGAAGTCAGAGCCCCCAGCACATCACCTAGTCCCAGAGATCCAGAGCGCTGAGGCCGTGAGTGATTCATCACCCGCGAGCCCGAAGAAAATTCCGGAGTCAAGTGCCAGTGAAAACATTATTCCTTCACTGGTATTTGGCGAACCACAGATGCCAGACAAGCAGTCCAAAAGGTAATCAATTATACTCATAATCAAGCCAATAGCCATGTTTAGAGTAATAATTTGAAGTAGTATCCACTTGTAAATGTAGAAAATCCGCTCCCTTGCCACCGAGGAAGAAAACCAAAGTGTCGGCCGAAGAGCCATGACCAGAACCAGTTCAATCCACTCCCGGTGAGCAAGAACAGAGCATGTCAATAGTAAAGGAGCCCACTCTGCCGTCAGATACTCCACTCATATCATCAGGGCATATTTAGAGAAGTCTGCCGCAGAAGAAGACCAAGCCACACCCATCATGACAGAGTCAATTGGTCAAGCCATGGACATCGTCCCTGACTTGCCATTGCTCACCAACAAGGAGGGTGGGAGCGCAGAGCAGATGGTGCAACCGAGTGCCCAACCCGTACTGGTGAAAACCATTGGACTTCAATTTCTTCCAACTTCCAGTCGGGTGGGTACAACTGAAGAAATTATCGGGTCAGATGTAAGTGCCGTCGTGCCAGGAGCAGCCGAGTTATTTGAAGATCCTCTGCTTGACGCCGACGCGATTGCGGCCTTCGTCGAGTCACAGAGAAGAATTGCTAACCTGGCACAGGGCTCAATCAAATATGTAGAGGTAATGATTCTGCCCCAGAGCTGTTCAATCAGTAGTCGAAACCAAATTGTATCTAATAAACTTTTGCAGGACTTGGCCGCTCGCTCCAAGAAGAAATCTCAAGCCTTGTATGCGATGTCATATGCATCAATTCGGGCACAAAAATTGGAACTCGAGCTAGCCAAGAGCAAGGAGCAATTGGCAAGATTCTCTGCAATTTGATTCTGTCCAAGGCGGAGAAGCTAACCACTCGTCAAGAGTTGGAGAGGGTGCAGGAAGAGTATGCCATCCGCCAACAACAATGGAAAGCCGAAGAAGAACGGCTGAAGAAAAGGAATCAGACATTGACGAAAACCAATGCTGGTGAGTCTCCTTGTTCAAAAGCTCTTCCACGACTTGTAATTTTGTTGCTTTATACTGAGACCGTATCCTTGCGCAGAGCATATGACGGCATATATGAAGCTCAGAGATGAATGCACTTCATGGCAAAATGGTATGTATCAAGTCACAGAAGAAAAGGAAAAACTCTTCCGTGATTATACTGCGCTGTATGAGACTCATAACGAGTTTATGACAGAGTATGATAAGCCATGAATATGCTGGAGCAATCAGATGCCACCCTCAAAGATGCTTTGGAAAAGGCAAAGTAGTCGGAGAGGAGTACCAGGCTCTGCAGGCCGAACATGCTGAACTCGTCAAGGCAGCAACTACTCTGGTGAACTCCATCGATCATGATGCTCCTGAAGAGTCTGGGAAACCACTCTTACAGCGCATCCAAGAAGCCCCCAGCAAGTTCGCAGCATACCTGAAGAAAACCTGTTGCTATGTGGCAGATCATGTGCTGGCGGTCATCCAGTCATTTTACCCAGAGGCGGAGATAGATGATGTCTCGACAGGTAGTGCTGATGACTGCGAGAAGACCAAGTTCGAAGAACATCTGAAGCACTTCGAGCCCATAGCAGCAGAAGTTGTAGAGAACTTGAAGTTGCTGTAAACATGTAGCCCTGCAAGAACAGAGTCGTTTTCCACAATTGTCTAATATAAGAATACTTAATGTTTGTAACATATTTTGTGAATATGCACAGTTTATGTATATTATGACTGCTTTGTGCAGTTCTGGCATCCCCGTGCCTCGGAAATCACTACTCTTTCTAGAGTAGAGACTCTGAAGTACTGTTAAATTAGTACTCAAAGATTTAGAAATTTAGTAGAATTATATAGTTGTCTCTTCAAGCTGTGATGTACTCGTGAGTAAAAATCAACAATCTTGGAAAAAATTTCAATGTACCCATAGGTAGACGCTTTCTGAGGCTAGCTGGCCTCTACAGGTGCTCAGCCTGGTCTAAGTTAAAGCTAAGTACTCAGGGATCCTGGTAAAGTACCCGTAGGTAGACGCTTTCTAAGGCTAGCTGGCCTCTACAGGTGCTCAGCCTGATCTTAGTTAAAACTAAGTACTCAGTGATCCTGGTAGTCGTATTAGTGACTCTTCGGATTTTAGCTTATGTATACTGTTGTATCAACAAGTATCAAAAGGAACTCCGGAATTTAAATGAGCTAGAGTAGTCTTATAAGACAACAAAAGCGTTTACTTCAATAATAGGCGAGAGATCAGATGCTGAATACACGAAATCCACTTTATTCAATCTTGATGACTCAACCATGAGTCCCAAAAGTATTTACAGACTCTGACTGACTCAAAAGAAGAACTCTAAGCATAGAACTTGTGCAGGTGATCAATGTTCCAAGAATCTCTCTCTTCGATCCCTTCGCTGTTCTTCAAACGATACGACCCGGGTCCTGTCACCCTGTGGACGATGAAAGATCCTTCCCAGCGAGACATAAGCTTGTGCATACTCGTGGTCTTCTGAATTCTGCGCAATACCGAGTCGCCGACATTGAACGATCTCTCCTGGACGTTTCTGTCATGGTAGCGCCGCATTCCTTGGAGATATCGAGCAGAGTTCAGCAATGCTGTGCAGCGTTCCTCCTCGATCAAATCAATCTCCAGACGTCTCGTGTCATCAGCGATGCCTTCATCATATTTCTCCACTCGTGATGATTTGTACATGAGATCAACTGGTAGGATAGCTTCAGATCCATAGACCAGAAAGTATGGCGAGTGGCCGGTGGGCTTGCAAGGCTGGGTACGAAGCCCCCAGACTACATGGCCCAACTCGTAGATCCACTTTCCTCTATATTTCCTGTCGTGATCAAACAATCGCTTCTTCAAACCATCCAGAATCATACCATTGGCTCTTTCGACTTGTCCATTAGCCTTGGGATGAGCTACTGATGCGTGAACAACTTCGATGCGTGCCTCTCACAGTGGTCTTTGAACTCGTAGCTGTTGAAATTAGAACCCAAATCTGTGATGATGCGATGAGGACAGCCATACCTAATCATCAAATCAGTAATAAACCCTATGGCCTTGGCTGCTGATATATCTGTGACTGGTTTGACTTCGATCCACTTGGTAATCTTGTCGATGGCGACCAGCACGTGTGTGAAGTTACCCGGAGCAGTCGTGAGCTTGCCCACCATGTCCAGCCCCCAGCATGCAAACGGCCATGATGGAGGGATAGCAATCAAACTGTGTGCAGGCACATGTTGCTGTCTGGCGAAGAATTGGCACCAGGGGCACTTGCGAACAATCTCCTCTGCATCCTGCAGAGCTGTAGGCCAGTAGAAAGCTGCTCTGAACGCCTTCCCGACCATTGTCTGTGATCCTGCATGATTCCCGCACGCGCTGTCGTGTATCTCTTGTAGGAATTCCTTTACCTCTTGCTCTTGGGACACACCGCATAGCTACGTTGGTGTATAATCCTCTTCTGTATAGCTGATCTCCAATCAATAGATAATTCTTTGACCGTCGCAAGACTTGCTCAGCTTCTGTCTTGTTCAGAGGAATAGCCTTGTTCTTGATGTACTCGATGAAAGGGATACGCCAGTCTTCCTCGATGACTAGGACCTCTCGATCTGGTCCGTGGTCGCCATTGTTGGCAGGAGTTGACTTCTCGAAGTCGATCGTCCTCTTGCGGAGTCCCTGAACAAAAACTCCCGCTGGGACTTCTGCACGAGTGGATCGCAACTTGGATAATACGTCAGCGGCGACGTTGTCGTTACGGACTACCTAATGATACTCAAGTCCCGTGAACTTGTTCTCCAACTTGCGTACTTCCTCGCAGTAAGCATCCATGTTTTCCTTCTGGCGGTCCAAGTCTTTGTTGCAATGGTTGATGACGACAGAAGAGTTGCCGTATACCATCAATCGCTTGATTTCCAGGGAAATCGCCAGTCGTAACCCATGCAAGCAGCGCCTCATACTCTGCTTCGTTGTTGGACACCTTCCAAAAGATTTGCAGAACGTACTTGAGCTGGTCGCCCTTGGATGAAATAAAAAGCACTCCCGCGCCGGCGCCTTCGAGCTTCAGAGAGCCGTTGAAGTACATGATCCAATGTTCTGGTCTGCCGACCGGGATATCCACTTGATTCTCGCGCCACTCAGCCATGAAGTCTGCCAGGACTTGCGACTTGATGGCTTTCTTGGACTTGAACTCGATGCTGAGTGCTCCGAGCTCGACTGCCCACTTTGAAATTCGGCCGGTGGCGTCCGGGTTGTGTAAGATTTCTCCCAGGCCAAACTCCATGACCACTTAGATGGTGTAAGTGTCGAAGTAGTGGCCTAGCTTTCTGGACGTGATGAGTAGTGCGTAGAGTAGTTTCTGCACCGCCGGGTATCGGGCTTTGGACTCTGTGAGTACTTCACTGACAAAATACACCGGCCTCTGCACAGGATATGCGTAATTGTCCTCAGGCCTCTCAACGACCAGCGCTGTGCTCACCACATGAGTGGTTGCTGCGATGTAGAGTAGCAGCTCTTTGTCATCGTCGTGTGGGGCAGTCAGTATTGGCGGTTTTTGTAGATGCTGCTGGAGATTCGCCAATGCAGCTGCTGCTTCCTCCGTCCATGAGAACTTGTCTCCCTTCTTCAAGAGCTTGAAGAAGGGCAAGCCTCTTTCTCCGAGTCGTGAGATGAAACGATATAGTGCCGCCATGCACCCAGTAAGCTTCTGGATGTCCTTGATCGTCTTTGGAGCCTCTATAGCAGTGATAGCATCGATCTTCTACGGGTTGGCCTCAATGCCTCGGTGACTGATGATGAACCCGAGTAGTTTCCCAGAGGGTACTCCAAAGACGCACTTCGTTGGGTTAAGTTTCCAATTCCACTTCCACAGAGACGCGAAAGTTTCTTCCAGGTCAGCAATGAGATCATCGGGATTCCTGGTTTTCACGACCACGTCATCCATATATGCTTCCACGTTGCGGTGTAGTTGCTTCTCAAGGCAGAGCTGGATAGCGCGCTGATAAGTCGCTCCGGCGTTTTTCAACCCGAAGGACATTGTAGTGTAGGTGTAGGTCCCCGTAAGGAGTGATGAACGCTGTCTTGATTTGATCCTCCTCTTTCAGAGATATCTGGTGATAACCCGAGTAGCAATCAAGAAAGCACAGCAAAGCGCAGCCAGCAGTAGAGTCGATAACCTGGTCGATGCAGCGGGAGCCCGAAAGGGTCCTTGGGGCAGTGCTTGTTCAGATCGGTGTAGTCGACGCACATCTGCCACTCTTTGTTGTTCTTCTTTATCACCAAGACTGGATTTGCTAGCCAATCAGGGTGAAAGACTTCCTTGATGAATCCCGCAGCGAGTAGTTTCGCCATCTGTTTCTTGATTGCGTCGCGTTTGTCAGATGCGAATCGGCGCAATCGTTGCTTTATAAATTGCGTCGCGTTTGTCAGATGCGAATTGGCGCGCCAGATGTCGGTGTTCTACCGTCGATTCTACCGAGAGATACTCCGAGGTAGTAGAGTTCAGGTGGGGTTTCGCCGAGATCAGGAACGCAAAGGCCAAGAGACTCAGGATTTTAGACAGGTTCGGGCCGCCGAGATAGTGTAATACCCTACGTCCTGTATGGTGGTTTATATTCAATGAGACGTGTTTTTAGAGGGGGTCCCTGCCCAACCTTATATACACGGAGCGCAGGGTTACAAGGTCGGTTCCGAGTAGAATCCTAACCTAATACAACTCGTACAGTGCTTTACAAGTCAATCTGAGTAGTTTACAAGTCATACGACTGGTTTGCATAACGAGGAGAGTTCTTGCAGTACTCTACTCGTAGTCTTCATGCGTGGTACGACTCATTAGAGATTATCTATGCGTCCTTGTAGGCCCATGGTCGTACCTCCAACACACAGCGCAAAAACCATTGCCCTATGCTTAGCCCCTGCAGTAGACCGAGACACCACAACTTGCTTCTTCTTGCTTTTCCACGAAACATGAGTGACCTTGCAACCTCTAACGAATGCTAATTTTTTCTCTCAACTACACACTATTCCCATGATTTGAAGTGTATGCCACAAACACATTGTTCACATACTCTTTCCCATTGTCAATGCGAACGATCCGAGGCTTTGCATTAATTGATTTGTAACCAGATTATGAAAATCTTGAAAGCATCGTAGAACTTCATTATTACCGTTGAGCATATAAATCCATGCCATACGGGTGTGCCAATAAATAAAGGTAACAAATCTCTTAAATCCACTCACAAATGTCATAGAGCAAGGACCCCACACATCAGAGGGGTGTATGCATACTGTTGTTGGCGTTTTTTGACACGTGTTAGGGCCGGCGCTGGAAGAATTTAAAATCAAGGTGATTCAAAGTCCGAGATGAAAGTTGAGGAGGAATCGGATCAGATTTGTTTCTGCGAACCAGAATCGGACATGAGACTCCAAAGTCGAATCGGACTCGGAGGACCGATCAGAAGCGTCGTGGGCTTTGGACTGGATTGGGTCGTTAACAGGCCAGTTTTCTGTATCGTTATTAAGAGTTTTAGTTAAATAGTTTCTTTCTTTCACGTCAAGTTTGGTCATGTCGTAATCGACTAGGGGTTTGTAATTTCAGGGTATAAATATAAGCCCGAAGGGTCGTGAGAAGGTTGCATACACATAAATACAACAAAACCTTTACTCTTTTCGTATCTACTTTACGCAATTTACTTTCAAGTCGGCGACATTCGTCAACCTTTTCTTTTCACGAGTTCTCCTGGGCTAGTCGAGGCGATCCTGATCTCCAAGGTCTGCTCATGAGTTCCGCTTCTACTAAGTAATATCTAAGCTTTAGCATCGGGCGCATCGCTGTTGCTTCGTTTAGATTTATTGGACAGTTATCGATATCTGCTAGATCTACAAGTTTCTTGTTGTTTTTAGCTTTTATCACTATCTATCCAGCTTAGAATATCTTCTAATTGGCTCTGTGTAAAAGCTTAATCATGAAATCTATCTAAAAGCTGATTAAATTTATTCTAAGTGTTGTCTATCTAAGCTATACTAGATCGCTTCACGGTTGTCTGTTATTGCTTAATTATCAGTCGGCTCTTTGCTGATTGATTATCGGAATCGGCTCTCTGTGCTGTTTCGTTACATATCGGAATCGGTCCTTCATTATCTGATTTTAACTAACATGAGAATCGGCTCACAAGCTGTTTCTTAACGTCCGATTTTATCCTTGTCAATCAACATGTCAGATTTACTGGCACACCCCGAATTTCAAGGCCACACCTTCGCTCGTGTGTTCACGCATCTGTCAAGTCCATATTTTTGCGTCAACACATACCCAGTTCACATGCATCACACAAAAGTTTACTTCTGTCCACCTCCTTAAAGGCATCAAGATACAATCTGCTCAAGCTTTCAAAGGCACATGTCCTAACTGACGATGAAGCTGTGCGACTTCCCTCTCATGTCCATCAGAGGTAGCTGTCAATGCTAACTTCCCATGGTTGACAAACAACAACCCATTACGTCTGACTCCAGTTCCAATCACCTTTCCCGTACTCTTCTCCTGAAGGGTACATGAATTTTCATAAAAAATAACGATGCACTCGAACTGATCAACCATGAGCTAACAGAGAGAAGGTTAACTGGGAAGGATGGAACATGCAAAACAGATGATAGACATAGTGATGGTGTACACTCAAAGGATCCTACTCTATGAATATGTTGGGAGGTACCATATGCAGTTTGAACAATTTCTGAGTGTGTATACGGTGTATATGTTTCAAACAAGTGGACATGCTCGTGACATGTCTGGACGCTCCTGAGTCTATAATCCGTTCTGCATCGTGTCTATATGAGGATGTCAGAGCTTGTGCCTGAGTACCTTTGCCCAAATGGGCGTAGTTACTGAAGTTACCAATGACAGCAGCAACATCAACTGAGCCTCCAATTTTTTGTCTTAGACAGGGTAGCTACCAGCTCTGCCTCCAATGCCTACACCCTCAATTCTATCTCTGCCTTGTCAGCACTTAAAATCCCCAATTCCTCCACCTTTGCTTTCATCTCTTCCGGACCCATTTTCTACACCACCTTTCCTTTCTTTTCCCTTTAATTTCTTCTGGGTCCGATTGCTTGCTCGTCCCTTTCTTTGGCTTGCTAGCCATGTCTTTTATATAAAAAACTTGTGTCACATCTTTGGCTAGGACGAACGGTTCGTCTAGAAACCCAATCTTGTTTAGGTCCACTATAGTCATCCCATACTCATCAGTTGTAACTCCTCCTGCAGTCAGTTTCACCCATTGACACTTAAACAGTGGGATCTTTAAAGGTACCATATTCCAGTTCCCATATCTCCTCTATGACACCATAGTATGAGTTCTTATTGCCATTGCTGTCGGTCGCATCGATCCGGACACCACTATTTTGGTTGGTGCTCTTCTTGTCTTGGCTCTTGTATAAAATGTATACCCATTTATGTCGTAGCCTTGAAATTTTAAGATCGTGGTCGATGGACCCCTAGCTAGAAAGGCTAGTTGCGCATCAATACCCACAACAGCCATCAGATGGTTCTCGCAACCAATCTGCGAAACTACTATTGTGTTGACGTTGAATAAATGTCGCAGTCTTTCCTGGATTTTCTTCATACAGAATCTCATGTGCTTCTCGATGTATGGAGCAACTAAGGCTGACTGCTGCAGAATTGTGAGATGTGCTTTACGAAATGTCAGCATGTCTCTGATTACCATCGTCTTTCTTCCTAGTGTGCCCTTTCCACCAAGTCTCCCCTCATGATGTGATTCAGGCAACCCAATCGGCTTGAGGTCTTCGATAAAGTCAACACAGAATTCAATCACCTCCTCTGTTTCGTATCCCTTAGCAATGCATCCTTCTGGACGAGCACGACTACGTACATACTTCTTCAGAACAGCAAAGTATCTCTCAAAAGGGAACATGTTATGAGAAATACCGGGCCCAGTATACGAATCTCTTTGACGACGTGAACCAATAGATGTGTCATAATATTGAAAGAATGATGGTGGAAATATCATCTCAAAGCTGACAAGACATTGGACCACGTCGTTCTGTAGCCTATCCAAATCTTCAGGATTGATCACCTTCTGAGAAATCGCATTAAGGAATGCACATAGCTTCACAATCGCTTTCCGCACATTAACTGGTAGCACAACCCCTCAGTATGACGGGAAGCAGTTGGGTCATCAACACATGACAGTCGTGAGACTTGAGGTTTAAGAACTTTTATCTTTCATGTTAATTATTCCTTTAATATTGGAGGAATAGCCTGACGGGACCTTGATACTGTTCAAGCATTCAAACATACTTGCCTTCTCCTCTTTGCTGAGAGTGAAGCTAGCGGGACGCAGGTACTTGCGTCCTTTGTCTCTGTTTTCTGGATGTAGATCATTCCGTAGATTCAAACGTTTAAGTTCCTGTCGTGCTTCCAGTGTATCTCTTGGCTTCCCATAAAGTACCAAGGAAGCTGATCAAGTTCTGTCGGTGATATTATCTCCGGCAGTCTTCCACGGGGTAGCCCACGGAAGTGATTTGTAATGTAGGGAAGATCGCAAAGATCGGAAGCAAGATGGTTAGGATGGACAGACACAAGGGTTTATACAGGTTCGGGCCGTCGACTCGACGTAATACCCTACGTCCTGTTTTGGGGTGTTGTATTGCTTGTTGAGATGTGGTGTCTAGTTGTCGATTATGAGATGTGTCGAGATGGCTCGAGTTGTTTTTGAGGGGGTCCCTGCCCGCCTTATATATCGGGGGGCAGGGTTACAAGTCGGTTTGTATCCGATCCTATCTCTAAGAATCCTTTCCTTCTTTACAATAATTCCTATTCCAACTAGGACTTCTCCTTCCAGATCCTTCCTCCGTGCGCCGACTTGTCCCGCACGTCTTCAGGTCCAGAACGATGAGGTGGGCCGCCCCCTTTTGGTGGGCTGCCAGGCTTGCTCGTGAGGTACCCGGGTACTATATCCCCCACAGTAGCCCCCGAGCACTTCTTGGCCGATCGTTGGCTGTAATTGTTATCTTTTCTTGCATGACCCAAGTGCTCCCAAATTGTCTAGGACCTCATCCTAGTGGTTTCGAAGAAGATCCATGTGATTATGAGGAAAATCTGAGTGGTTTCAAGAAAGATCTGAGTGCATGATCAGACGTTCCTGAAAACAGTTCTTCAATTATGGCCATAGTGAGGGGAAGGAGTGCTCTTCTTCACGACGCGACAGCGAAGTGAATACACTTAGCCCCCGGGCTTTGGGCAATTTTTGTATGAAATTGGCTAAAGGTCTTCAACTTTTATCCATCTGTATCTTGATCTTCAATGGTGTGCACCTCTAGGTGCACCCATTGGGTGTAGCCCCCGAGCCTTGAGCAGAATAAAATATTCTGGTCGAGGTCAAAAAGCAAAATATTATGAATCTCTATTTGAACTTAATCCATCAATGGTGTGCACCTCCAGGTGCACCCATTGGTGTAGCCCCCGAGTCTTGTTACGACTCAGCATGATCGTGTCAAGACTCTGAAAGCCATGAATTTCCGACTGATTTTTTTCAGCCCCCATGCCTCTGGACATGGATTTTGGATAATCTTTTCCTTCAGGGGCTTTTTTGTTTCCCCTTTATAAGGATTTTGTCCTCAAGTTCTTTGAACTCGGCATGACCTCCGAGTCGTGTCCCACGACTCAGCTTGACCATATGGTAAGCCATCTTCTCGCAAGATTTATACTTGTCAGCATTTGACCCAGATTCCTGAGTCAATTTAGCGATAGTATCGCATGCCTTACGTAAAAATCAATTGCAAGGATGCAATATTAATTGCAAAATCAAATCTGGCCGTCGACTAATTTTAGCCTCACGACCGAGTGGTTTCTGCCCCTGAACCCTAGCTCAGGAACCCACAAATTTATTAACAGAACCGAAAGGTCGTGCTATATTTCAGCCCATTTAGGCCCACTACTCCGCAAAGTCCGTTGCGTCCCTAACGGTTGCTTACGGAAGGCGAAATATCGCGAAATATCGCGACTCCTTACCGCATCTTTGAATTCAAAGCGACGGGACGTGCCTGCGTCGGTTGAGTTCCGAGACACGCATCGCGCCGCGCGCGGGAGGAACGGTTCATTCCTTTATAAGCCATCCCCGCCGCAATCTTCTTCCTTTACTTGCCATTTGCCTCCCCGACGCTCCAGTTCTCCTCCTCGCGCAGAGCAAACCCTAGATCCGCTCCCGCAGCTTTCCTCCTCGCTCTTCAGCCACACTCGTCGCCATGGCGTCCAAGAGGAAGGAAGGCCCGAAGCGGAAGGAGAGGTCGCCGGCAAGGGCCCGGCCGTCCAAGTCAAAGGCCACCGCCGAGGTCGCCGTGGATCGCGCCGCCGAGTGGAGGGAGTCCATCACCACCACCAGGCGCCTCGAGCAACACGTCATCGACGGCATCCCTCCCCGACCAGCAAACCGCCGAGTGGCGCGCCGCCGTCGGTGAGTCTTTCCCCACCCCAAACTCCTCTGATTTGGTGGTGTTCGAATCTTTCTTTCTTCGTGGTTTTGGCGTGCCCGCGCATCCTTTCCTCCGCGGGCTGCTGCACTTTATGGGATCAGTCTCTGCGCGCTGAATCCCAACTCCATTCTCCATATCGCCATCTTAATCAACCTCTGTGAGGCCTATCTTGGGATAGAGCCTCACTTCAATCTTTTTCTTCATCTTTTTCTTCATAAACCTTATCCCCGAACCGACTGCCCGCAAGTAGTCGGGGGCGCCGGATTCCAACTCCGCGAGGGTCGACTCGGGAGTATTTTGACATCCCTTTCCTTACCTCCAATAAGGGGTGGCAGTCCGAGTGGTTTTACGTAGGAAACCACTCGCCTGCCATCTCTCCAGAAATTGATTCTCGTCCTGTCCCCTCCCAATCCTGGACCGCTCTTCCCAAGGAGAGTGAAATGGACAGGTTCGGGAGCTCCTGGGTCTTATTTCCCAGTTGAAGGACGAATGGGTTGTCTGCCGTCGGGGAATGGCAGCCAACTTCGTTCTGCGCCGGGTCCAGCCCCTCAAGCAGCGGGCTCACCCGGCGTATGAATATTACGCCGAGGGGGACAACACGCGCGAAGCCCCCGAGCGCGTCGACAAAGTCCAAGCCGCCGCTCGGCTTGGCAAATTCTTCGCACCGGAACGTCCCTGAGGACACTGACTGTCCTACGGCGTTCAACTTGGGAAATACCACGCCCTGAGGTATTTAGTCAATTGTTGTATTGTTTTTATTTCAATTCCACCCATTGGGTGTAATCTCAGAACTGAACCCAATTTTGCAGGGTCGAGTGCCTTTGTATCCATCCCTCCTTGCCTGAGATGCCAAAGGGAGTGGATCAACGGCTCCGGCGCAGGGCCGTTGGATCTGAAGAAAGCAGTCGGGGAAGTGAGAGTGATCTGCGAGACTCGATATCACTCTGTCATCCTCTCCATTCTCCCCGACGTGCTATCTCCGAGTGGTGGGAATGCTACCCCTGCCCTGAAGAAGCGAAGATCTCCACGGGGTCGTGTTTAGGGATGCGCCAAGCCGCCGGCAACTCCGTATCTCTGAGGTTCGCTCGACTCGGAAGAAGATGAAGCTAGCGCTCGCCGAGTCGTCAATCCTACCGCCACCAATTCACAACGGCTCGGAGCAGTCTCCCCGTTTGCCCCAGTAATTGCCTCTGAGTGCCTGCAAGTCCGAGGGACCTCCCTTCCCGATCTCGGAAGGAACGCCCGATGAGAATGGCGCATTTACTCTTGTAAGTACTTCTTATCATGCTCTTGATTTTCCTTTATGCTTCTCTATTAGTGATCCATAATCTGCTTTACTCTGTTAGCACGCGTCTGACGGGTACCCTTTATCGGGTCCTGCCGCCTCAGTCGGCGGTTGAGACCGAAGCCCCAATCAATCCAAACTCCAAGGGCCGATCCACTCGGCCTGATTTCTCAACGATAAGCCTGTGGGTCCGCCTACCAGAAGCTTGCATGCGGAGGGCTCAACCCCCGCCTTCCGACCGAGCCTTACAAGCGTCGCGACTCCTCCGCCAGTCCTCAAGGCATCCCCCAGCATGCTCTGTGGTTGAACCGACTGCAGCAGTGGAGGAGCCCCAGACGCGGCGGTCGAGATAGCTTCTGCGGCGGTCGGCGTCCTGGTGGTGGTGCTCCCCTGACTCCTCTGGAGGAGTTCTGTCCCTTCATCGTCGCATGGGCCACATAGCCACGGTACTTCCCGAGCTTCTTATCTTGTTGATATCAAATACCATTGCTGTATTGATTCATATTGTCTTCTGACTTGTTTCTGCAGAACTTAGCTGCTGATGCTGAGGCTAAAGCCTTGGTTATTCAAGAATTAACTTCTGCAGTTGCTAAGGCCGACTCCTGGTGGCCCGAGTGGCTGAGCTCGAGGCTGATGCAGTCGAGCGACAGGCTGAGTTGGAGGAAGCCCAGCGTACCACCCGCGATTTATGCGGGGAGGTAGAGCAGGCTAAACTCAACGAAGCCCAGGCCGTGCACGAGCTCAGAGGTATGTTCTTCCTATTTGTTTTTCTGTCAGACATGAAAATTTATTCAGATCTAACCTTCTTTAGATTATCGATATCGGGACTTAGTCCAATTCGCGGAGCCACTTGCAAAGGTGCCGGCTGCAAGGCGGGCGAGGCGATTGCGCACTGAGGAGGACGCGCTGGGGCTTCGCCTATCTAATTAATTAGTTGTTTTCGATTGGGTCGCGGAGGAGATCGAGACGGAGGCTCATGTCACGTCTTACTCCTCGACCGCGCGGGCACTCCCGCACTTCCGGAGGCAGCTCTGCTCCACAGCCAGGCACGATGTGGCCAGTCTGGCGGTGCGAAGTCTCTGTTTACGGCGTCAGTACCTGGAGCACTCGGCCGCGGGTATGCTGCGTACCTTGAGACGATGTGGGCAGATGCTCCATGAAAGTGTCCCATCGCAAGTCCTTTTCAGGACGTTGTTGCATGAATCGGATGAAGGGGGCCCAGTCTTTTGCGGCGACCTGACATTGTAAACAAAATATTTGTAGTATTGGTCGAACCAGTACTGTTTTTGAACAATGTTTGAATTATCACTTCTGTATATAAGTTTTTAATTGGTCTACAACTCCCTTTCTTTCTGCGCTAGCCTTAATTTCTGAGTGGTGACCTGTTACGGAGTAGATTAGCCTCGTTGGTCTCAGTCTCATGCCGCAGAGTCTTTGTCATACGTTTAGAGCTTTGACTTGGCGAGTACTTTCCCTCTCGATTTAAGGTTTATTCCCCTCATACTTTATGTGCGTGACGCGAAAGAGGAAATGCGAGTAGTAGAAATAGATGAAAGATGAAATCAACTTTATTGATAACTCATTGTGAACAAGCCGAGTCGTAACTGAGGGTGACTACCCTCCAAAATCACTCGGAATAAATAAATCTAAAAATAAAAAAGATAAGTACATAGCTGGATTAGGCGTAGAAGCGTTGTAAGTGCTCAATGTTCCATGGATTTGGGATGTCTACGCCGTCTTCGGTCATGAGTCGATATGAGCCTGGGCGACTGACTGACTTGATAATATATGGACCTTCCCAGGGAGACGCAAGCTTGTGCGCGCCCTTGGTGTCTTGCTTCCTTCTCAGAACCAGATCGCCTGCTTCAAAAGACCTCTGCTTAACTGATCGATCGTGATAGCGTCGCAGGACCTGAGCGTAACGCGCAGCTTGGATCTGGGCAGCCAATCTCTTTTCCTCGATGCTGTCGAGGTCTTCAATGCGCGCCACTTGCGCGTCGTATTCATCATAGAACTCCACTCGGGGGGAGCCGTATGTGAGGTCCGTTGGTAGGATAGCTTCCGAGCCGTAAACCAGAAAGAACGGAGTTTGCTTCGTGGCACGACTCGGCTGTGTGCGCAGCCCCCAGACTACAGCCGGCAACTCCTTGATCCATCGTCCGTCATGTTGCTTCAGCTGCTTGAATATCCGGGCCCTGAGCGCTTTGATTATTTCGCCATTGGCTCTTTCGACTTGGCCATTGGCCCTGGGTGTGCGACGGAAGCGGGACATAGCTTGATGCTCCGATCGCTGCACCAATCTTTAAACTCCTGCGCTACGAAGTTCGTACCATTATCTGTGATGATACGATTTGGGACTCCGAAGCGGTGGGTGATGTCGGTGAAGAACTCGATGGTCTTGGCTGCCGTGTGCTTTCTGACTGGTTTTACCTCAATCCACTTGGTAAACTTGTCGATAGCTACAAGGACATGGTCAAAACCACAGGAGCCTTCTTAAATGGACCGATCATATCCAAGCACCAACAAGCGAAGGGCCAGGACGCTGGTATGGTTTGCAGCTGTTGTGCAGGTGCATGTATTTGCCTTGCAAAATACTGACACCCTTTGCAGTGCCGCACGATGTTCTCTGAGTCTGCTACAGCAGTCGGCCAGTAGAAACCAGACCGGAAAGCTTTACCAACAATGGTTCTAGCTCCAGCGTGATTTCCACAAATTCCTTTATGTATATCAGTCAAGAGCTCTATACCCTCAGTGCGACTCACGCACTTTTGTAGGATTTGGGAAGCTCCAGATCGACGATACAACTTGTCACCGATGATGACGTAGTTTTTGCTGCGCCGCACGATTTGTTCGTGGAGCGAGTTTAGATCTTTGTCTTCCGCAACCTCTGCGGGTAATATGCCGCTATCCAGATAATCGATGATCTGTGTCCTCCAGTCTAGCGCTTCATCTACCACTAATGTAGCTGACTCTGGGATTCTCCGACTTGTTGCTCCGCGGCCGTGCCATCCGGGTTTACCTTGATAGATGGTTTGATAAGATCTTGTATGAAAACTCCGGGTGGGACGCCTTCACGGGTGGACCCCCATCTTAGCGAGCTCGTCTGCTGCCTTGTTATGGTCGCGCACCACGTGATGGAACTCTAAGCCATAGAATTTCCCTTCCAGCTTCCTAATTTCCTCGCAGTATGCGTCCATCTTTTCGTTGGTTCTGGACCAATCCTTGTTTACCTGGTTTATCACCAGGGCAGAGTCCCCCGCGTACCATCAGGCGTTTGATACCCAGAGATACTGCGATGCGGAGACCGTGCAAGGGCTGCTTCATACTCAGCTGCGTTGTTGGATACTGGAAACATGATTTGAAGGACGTATTTTAGTTCCTGTCTACTTGGGGAAATCAGGATTACGCCTGCGCCGCCTCCTTTTATCTGGAGGGAGCCATCAAAGTACATCTCCCAGTACTCAACTATCTCGTCGTCAGCCGGAGCTTGGTTTTCTGTCCAGTCTGCTACGAAGTCGGCCAAGACCTGGGACTTGATAGCAGTACGTGGAACAAAGTTTATGTGATGAGCAGCCAATTCTATTGACCACTTGACGATTCGGCCGCTGGCATCTCGGTTATGGAGAATTTCCCCTAACGGATTTCGCTCACCACCGAGATTGGATGGGCCTCAAAGTAGTGCTTCAGCTTTCTTGCTGAGATAAGAACTCCATATAATAATTTCTGCACATGGGGGATAGCGTACCTTAGATACGGTCAGAACCTCGCTGATGAAGTAGACTGGTCGCTGAACTCCATATGCGTGTCCTTCTTCAGGACGCTCGACCACTAGTACCGTGCTAACCACTCGGGGAGTAGCAGAGATGTAGAGGTAGAGCTGTTCTCTTGGTTGAGGTGGGATGAGGATGGGAGGACTCTGCAGGTAATCTTTGAGTTCCTGGAAAGATCGCTTCGCCTCGTCATCCCACACGAACTTGTCCTGCTTCTTGAGCAGTTTGAAAAACGGCAATCCACGAACGCCGAGTCGTGATATAAAACGACCGAGCGCTGCCATGCATCCAGTAAGCTTCTGCACATCCTTTTGACAGGTTGGTGGTAGCATCTTGGTGATGGCCGTGATCTTCTCGCGATTTGCCTCGATCCCGCGGTTGCTGACCATGAAGCCGAGTAGTTTACCTGAGGGTACTCCGAAGACACATTTTTCCGGGTTGAGCTTCCACCGGAATACGCGTAGGCGTTCGAAGACCTTGTCAGATTCCCTATCATATCCTCAGGGTTCATGATCTTGACCACGATGTCGTCGATGTAAGCTTCTACTATGTCTGGAATCAATTGATCCAGACATGCTTGAATTGTCCTTTGATAGGTTGCACCTGCGTTCTTCAGACCGAAGGCCATTGTGTTGTAACAAAAGGCACCGAACGGCGCTGATGAACGCGGGTCTTTATCTGGTCTTCTATCTTTCAGGCCTATCTGGTGATATCCTGAGTAGCAATCGAGAAAGCAGAGCAGGGCGGAACCTGCCGTGGAATCAACAACTTGATCGATGCGGGGGGGAACGAAGGGGTCTTTAGGGCAAGCTTTGTTGAGATCTGTATAATCAACGCACATTCTCCAATCATTATTATTCTTTTTTCTTACAAGAACTGGATTAGCTAACCAGTCGGGGTGGAACACCTCCTGAATGAATCCGGCTGCTAACAGCTTTGTAATTTCTGCCCTAATTGCCTCCTTGCGGTCCTGCGCGAATCGACGAAGCCTTTGCTTGATCGGTTTGGCAGTCGGATTGACCTTCAAGGAGTGCTCGGCAAGTTCCCTTGGGACACCTGGCATATCGGATGGTTTCCACGCGAATATGTCGGCGTTTTCCCTTAGGAATTTGACGAGCACTTCTTCCTATTTGGGGTCCAACTCTGCCCCGATGATGGCCGTCTTCTTTGGGTCGTCCAGGTCCAGAGAGATCCTCTTCAGCTCCGTCTCCTTGCTTGGCGCGATGGCTTCTCTCGCTGGCTTCTTGGTGGGGATCTCTAGAGCGTCCTTGTCCACCTCCTGTGATGCAGCCAGTACTTGTTCCATGCGCTTGGACATGTCCAGGGCGGCTGCCGCGTTGAGAGTTTCCTGCTCGCACGTGTATGCGACTCGGACGTCTCCCAAGACGGTGATTACGCCTTTCGGTCCTGGCATCTTGACCTGCAAGTAGACGTAGTGAGGAATCGCCATGAACTTGGCGAGTGCCGGCCTCCCAAGGATGGCGTGGTATGCAGTTTCAAAGTTCGCCACCGTGAACTGCATGTGCTCGGTCCGGTAATTATTCCGGTCTCCGAAGGTGACGGGCAGCGTGATGTGCCCGAGTGGTTCTGCCCCCTCTCCCGGTATCAAGCCGTAGAACGCGGATTGGGGGGGCTCAGGTCGAGAGTAGTCAGGCCGAGCTCCTTCAATGTGTTAGCAAAGAGGATGTTCAGACCACTGCCACCGTCGACTAGTACCTTGGTGAGCCGAACGTTGCGGATTGTCGGAGCTACCACCAAGGCGTGGGACCCGGGCTTCGGTATGAAGTTTGGATGATCCTCCCGGGTGAATGTGATCGGAACTTCCGACCACTTGAGGTACTCAGGTACCGGTGGCTCCCTCGCGTGCATGACCTGGCGATGGGTGAGCTTCTGCTGACGCTTCGACTCGAACTCTAGTCCGCCGTAAATCATGCGGACCACTCGGTCGGCTTCCTGAAAGTCATTATCAGGCTCGTCGTTTCGCCTGTCGTCTCGCGGGGAACCATCGTTCCTCTTTCTGTATGGGGGGCCTCTGTTGCCCCCGGTGAAGGCTCGCTTGAGCCCGTAGCACTCTCGCGCCGAGTGCTTGTGTTGTGGTATGGGCATTGCTCATCGAGCATGCGCTGGAAGTCCTCTGGAGTTACCCGGCCTCTGGACCGGTCCAGGGCGGCGACCATGTCTCCTTCGCTCTTCTTCTTGCGAGGTTGGCTGTCATTGCGTCGATGGTCGTCGTGTCGTTCTTCGTCGTCGCGGCGGTCGCGTTTGCGAGTCGTCTTGTTCTCTTCTTCCCAGCGGCTTCTGATCTCGCTGAGCTGTTCTTTTTCCGCGATCTCGGCGTCCGCCCACGTGCTAGCGACCCGGAACATGTCATTGACAGTCGCGGGTGGCTTCCGAGTCCACTTATGGATCAGTCTTCCATCGGAGATGCCGCGCTGGAAAGCTGACATCACCTCCTGATCCGTGACGTCCGTGATGGAGTTGCGTTTTTCTGAGAACCTGCGGACGAAGTCGTGCAGAGTCTCATTCTTGCGCTGCCTGATCTGACCGAGGAGCCGCTTGCTCCCGGGCCTTTCCCAGGTACCGAGATAGTTACCGATGAAAAGTTCGGTAAGCTGTTCCCAGTTGTCTATGGCGTCCTGCGGGAGTCCTGCCAGCCAGTTGCGGCAGTCCTTGGTGAGCATGATGGGAAGATAGTTCGCCATCACGTCCTCGTCGCCGCCGGCTGCTTGTACGGCGGTGTAGTAGATCTGAAGCCATTGAGATGGGTCAGATTTCCCGTCGTACTTGTCGATGTCCGACAGCTTGAAGCCTCTGGGCCACGTCACGCTTCTCAAGCGCTCGGTGAACGACTGGAATCCGCCGATCCGACCTCTAGGGCGGGAATCGCTCGGACCCGATCCGTCAACCGCTCTTGGGGGTGTGCTGTCCCTCCTGCGATCCCGGTCCCTGGGTGGGGAACGGGTCCTCCGATAGTTCCGAGTCCTAGGTGGAGTTCGGTCCTGTCGGTAGGTTCTGCTGCGCGGTGGAGTTCGATCTCTTGGCGGAGTCGGCCGCCTGGGTGGTGGAAGCACTCGTCGTCGACCGCCATTATTGCCGCGCCTTGGGCTACCAGAGAGGTCAGAGTAGTCTGACTCTGTCGAGTGGCCGCTTCTGTTGGGGTTACGACGGGGATTTCCATGATCCCGATCGTACTCTTGGCGCCGTCGGAGTTCTTCGCGATGGCGCTCCTCAGTGCTATTGGTGATGATGTCCCTTGCATCTCGATCTCTGTTGATCGTGGTGCGGAGGTCTTCATCATGACCCGATCCGCCGCCGGCCCGGTGTCGAGATGAACCGGGTTCAGGAGCGTCGGTGGTCGTTCTGCCTTGCATCTGGTGAACCTGGACGGAGGCGGCCTGCACGAGAGCCCTTACCTTTTCTAGGCCCGGAGTGTTAGGCGGTAGCCGATTGATTTCCTCGTTGATAGTAACGAGGTTCTGGACCGGTGTCTCGTAGACCTCGTGTCCGTTGAACTCGAACGTGCCGTCACGCATCAAGTTCCGAGCGCTCCTCCGCTCGTGTTGATCCCGTTGGCGACGATGATCTTCAGAGCGAGGCTCCTGGAGTCGAGCAGTACCAGATCCTGACGCGGCGGCTCCATGTGGTCGTGCGGCTCTGCGAGTCGCCCGACTGGCATTGCGTCCTCGACGCTGGTTCCTGGCCTCGGTCGTCTCCTCAGCAGGAGTGACCTCATCCTCTGAGACAGGATTAGTTGGCGTTGCTGGCGCCACCATGTAACAATATGATCCGACTCCTTCTTGCGCGAGGTAGTCTTCCTCGGACTCGGAGAAGTCGGATGTGGGCGTGTAACGCTCCAAACTACTCGGAGTCAATTCTCCGAGTGATCCTAGTAGTTCCGGCTCTGTAGAGGCATCGGACACCGTGTATCCTTCCGGCAGATCGTCTAAGATTGATGGTCCCAGTAGATCTAGCCCGTAGGAGTCGCTCCCAGAGAAGTAATCATCCGACTGGACGATGTCCTTCATCTTTTGCTTCCGAGCAAGCGCGCAAAAGCCAGGGGTCCGAACAGCAATGACCTCAGGGCTCTGGACGCGTGTGGGTTGAGCGTTTACGCTCTGCGATGATTCGGCGACGCGATTCTCAGGAATCGGATCGGAACCGAGTGATTGTAGATCTGTTCCCGACTGGTTTGGCCTCGCGTTCTGCGAAGGACTCAGCGGGGTAGATCCGGCACGATCAGAGGCGATCGGACCGGGTTGGGCCGTGATGGCCGAAGTCGGCGCCAGAGAGGAGACCTCCGTGGCGACCGTAGCTCCTGCCGCCTGGGTATCCAAGGCGGTGGTGGTGATGACGTCCCCGAACTGGATCTCGACTTCGTCGACGTCCGGGAGGTTGCAGCTGTCCAAGATTTTGACGCGATCCATCGAGCTTACCAGATTGATCTCGGCGATATCCCCTACCTGGCGCGCCACTGTCGGTGATATTATCTCCGGCAGTCTTCCACGGGGTAGCCCACGGAAGTGATTTGTATGTAGGGAAGATCGCAAAGATCGGAAGCAAGATGGTTAGGATGGACAGACACAAGGGTTTATACAGGTTCGGGCCGTCGACTCGACGTAATACCCTACGTCCTGTTTTGGGGTGTTGTATTGCTTGTTGAGATGTGGTGTCTAGTTCTCAGATGCTTTTTGAGGGGGTCCCTGCCCGCCTTATATATCGGGGGGCAGGGTTACAAGTCGGTTTGTATCCGATCCTATCTCTAAGAATCCTTTCCTTCTTTACAATAATTCCTATTCCAACTGGGACTTCTCCTTCCAGATCCTTCCTCCGTGCGCCGACTTGTCCCGCACGTCTTCAGGTCCGGAACGGTGAGGTGGGCCGCCCCCTTTTGGTGGGCTGCCAGGCTTGCTCATGAGGTACCCAGGTACTATATCCCCCACAAGTTCACAAAGATTCTTCGTCAGATGCATCACATCAATTGCGTTGCGGACCTCTAACAATTTCCAATAAGGAAGCTCCCAAAAGAGAGACTTTTTCTTCCACATCGCGGCACGCCCATCCTCACCTGCCTTGACAGGTTGGCTTCCATCTCCCTTTTCAAATATTACTTCTACATTTTTCACCATATCAAATACATCTTGTCCATTGCGGTGTATCGGCTTTGTACGGTGCTCCACATCCCCGCCAAAGTGTGGACATTTCTTTCGTAGTTCGTGCTTTGAAGGAAGAAATCGACGATGACCCATGTAAACAACCTTTCTACAATGCTTCAAATAGATGCTTTCAGTATCATCTAAGCAATGTGTGCATGCTTTATATCCTTTGTTTGTTTGTCCGGACAGGTTACTTAGTGCAGGCCAATCATTGATGTTGATGAAAAGTAGTGCCCTAAGGTTAAAACTTTCCTGTTTGTACTCATCCCACATAGTAACACCTTCTTCCTTCCACAGTTGTTTAAGTTCGTCAAGCAATGGTCTTAGATAAACATCGATGTCGTTGCCAGGTTGCTTTGGACCTTGGATAAGCACCGGCATATAATGAACTTCCGCTTCATGCATAGCCAAGGAGGTAAGTTATAGATACATACAGTCACAGGCCAAGTGCTATGACTACTGCTCATTTCACCAAATGGATTCATGCCTATCAGTACTTAAACCAAGCCTTAAATTTCTTGCATCAGCATCGAACGTTGGGCATGCTCGGTCAATGTTTCTCCACTAGGGATCCATCGGCGGGGTGCCTCAACATACCATCGTTTTTACGTTCTTCCTTGTGCCATCGCATCAACTTGGCATGCTCTTTGTTCCTGAACAAACAGCTTCAGACGTGGTATTAAAGGAAAATACCACACCAGCTTCGCAGGAATCTTGTTCTTAATAGTCTCCCCATCAACCTCACCAGGGTCATCTCGCCTGATCTTGTAGCGTGTGCATTTGCAAACCGGACAACAATCCAAATTTTCGTATTCAGCACCACGATATAGGATATAGTCATTAGGACACGCATGTATCTTCTGCACCTCTAAACCAAGAGGGCAAACAACACGTTTTGCTTCCCACGTTGTTGATGGCAATTCGTCACCCTTGGGAAGAATCTTCTTCACGAGTTTCAATAAATTCTCAAAACCCTTGTCAGTAACACCATTACATGCCTTCCACTGCAAAAAATCAAGCGTGATACCCAACCTTTTCAGCCCCTCTTTGCAATTTGGGTACAAATCAGTTCTGTGGTCCTGTAACATACGATCTATCTTTTTCCTTTCCTTGTCATTGTCGCAGCCTTGCTCGGCATCACGTAACATTTGACCAAGTGCATCATTAGGGTCATTCTGTGGAGCAACATCTTCCTGGTCAGCACCATCCTGATCTGCATAATCCATTGCAACATCCGCAAAGGCACCATATTGAATGTCGTTATCATCCTCCTCTTCTTCATTGTCATCCATTATGACTCCTCTTTCACCGTGTTTGGACCAAACCGCATAGTTTTGCATGAAACCATGGGTCATCAGATGGAAGTGAAGAACCCCTCTTGATTTGTACGATTTCTGATTTTTACATTGCCCACACGGACAAAACATGTCACCTGACGGCGACTTGTTGTCCTCCGCCACATCGAGAAAAGCATGCATGCCATCAACCCACTCCTGACTGCGTCGGTCCGCCAAGTGCATCCATTGCCTATTCATCTACATTTAGCAAAGTGATCTAATTAATTCATACACATTTCAAAGTGACCAAGGTTCATAATTTATTCATACATTACAAAGTGATCTAATTGAAAATAAAATTGTATTTCTCAAAGTCATAATGAAACACGACCAATGTTCATAACTTATTCATACATTACAACTAATTGAAAATAAAATTGTATTTCTCAAAGTCATAATGAAACACGACCAATGTTCATAACTTATTTCGAAATATCCAACACGACCAAGGTTTATAATTTATTCATACATTACAAAGTGATCTAATTGAAAATAAAATTGTATTTCTCAAAGTCATAATGAAACACGACCAATGTTCATAACTTATTCAAGATGTCGTACATAAATTTCTCCACATCCAACATGCAACATGACCTATATCTTTAACCATCCTTCGGTGGGAAAGTAGGATGCTCTGATATATTTTTTCCTGGTGCAGAAGATGGTGGAGCTGGACCGTAGCGCGCAACAGATCTTGAAGATCAAAACCAGGTTCCTCACCCCTTGCAACACATTCTTCATGTGTTTTAATCAAAAATTTAAGTTGTGCTTTCACCCAAGGTCCTGGTTTTTTCGACTTATCATGAGGTGGTACTGTAGTTTTGCCCTTCCCGCGAGACGAACCACGATCACTATCACCGGTCCCACTTCCTCCAGCAGTAGCCATATCGATATATCCACAAGGCTTTTATTTCTCAAAAAACAATAAATGTTATTGAAAAAATACTCATTACAACATACGAACTTCTGTCAAAATAAACTAACCAATTTCACATATCTCCAATTAATATAAAAAATTACATAACACATTTTTAAAAATCATTATATTTCATTTATAAATAAAATACTAAAAGCATACTCAAAAAAGATTTCTAACAAAATTTCTCCAATACATACCTAACATTAAATTTAAAACACTATGAACACACATATATAACCCTTTCTCTCTCTTCTCTTTTTTCCTTTACAAATTTCATATTTATAAAGTATAATAACAATAGAAACTAAACAAGAACATGAGAGGATGAAATTGTGTACCTCGTTGAATGCTTCAAAAGAAGGAAAGCTTCACAATTTTTGAAAAAAATTGGCAAAATCTCTCCTCAACCCGAGCACACCATGAACACAGCTTGGAGTGTTCATGCTGGCTCGGGCGTGGGGAGGAAGGAGGGAATATATAGGTAGATAATCAGCAACGGTTGCTGGCTGCAACCGGTGCTAACATCGGGGATTTAGCACCGGTTCATAGCTAGAACCGGTGCTAAATGTTGCTCCAGAATTAGCACCAGTTGCAGGCAGAAACCGGTGCTAAAGGGGTGGATTTAGCACCGGTTGCTGGATGCAACCGGTGCTAAAGGTCCCCCCCACCAACGCGCGCCGCGCGCGCCTGCGCGCGGCTGCTAGCCGTTGGACCCGGTGCTAATACTCCATTAGCACCGGGGCCAAAAATGGCCGTTGTTTATGTCGTCCGCGGATGCCTCATTCTCTTCTAGTGGTTGTGTGATAGTGATTCTTTTATTCCTCTGCCACAATTACTTAATCATGATGATAGACATGCTTTGGAGCCATATAATTATGCTGAAAATCAAATGTTTGTTCCAATTACTTGTGCAAATGATGAACAAAAATTGCTATCTTCTTTAAGTACTTTAGGTTATATTGACTTTGCTGTTCTATGTAATCTAAATTGTTTGGAGGAGAGATTTCTTGCATATCTCAAATTGCCATGCTTATCTGGGAACACATATCACTTCATTGGCAAATATAATCACAATGAAGAATATATGGTGCATCGAGTTTATATTTGTTCAAATCTGGTTGGACAACAATGTGATAAGTTAGAGAGCTGCACTAAGAATAATCATGTCACATCCAATTTCTCTAGCTTTGTTTTAAAGAAACATGTTCAATCCAAAGAAGGGGAGCCTTGCTGGTTGCTACCTATGCCTTCTTTGTCTTTTGTTGGTACTAATCTTGTGCAGGATCATGTTGACAACCATATTGTGTCGCCCGATCCAGAAGTCTACATTCCTGCTGAAATGTCTATGCGAGATGACACATTTGACAATTCGAAGCATGGTGACCCTCCTCCTACCAATACATTTGGTTTCTTTTGTTTTCGCAACCCCGTTCTCCTTTGCGTTGTGCAGGATCGGTTTCAAGTACAATTGACGCCGAGGACGGCTTTTCGTCAAGAAGGGGAGGATGATGAGGACATGAAATACATGAAGAGTGTTAATCACACATGGAAGGCATGGAGGACCAAAGAGGTTGATTGGGGACCAAGTCAAAGTATTCCCACGTTTTACACCAGGCTATCACGTCACTTTTGGTCAAAGGAAATAAAGAGATTGAATCCAACACGTTTTCGAAACGCTGGATTCAGACTGCAGGAAAGTCCTGACTTTCAATGGCCGCCACGACTTCATCCGGACTCCGTTTGGGGCGTTCAAGTACTTGATGGAAAGCTTATGAAGTCTACTTTCATATGGATCTGGACTCATGTCCATACCTGTCCCTAGGCGGCCGAAATCGTCAAATTATTGACCGAAGGTTTTTCTATCCAGGTGCTGCGACACCTTATTTTGGCCCACGGGCCGTGTATCAAGTTGGGTCCATTAGGGACGCGTCCTAGGGTTGGAGCACGACCCCAGCACCCCTTTGGTCGTCCTCCACCTATCATATACCCCCTAGCCGCCGCCAAGAAGTCTTGAGTTCTGTTTTACATCCAGCTTTAGCTACACCGATCATGCACAAATACGTGCTGTCCTCGTGTGATTCAGAACTCCACCTTCGAGTGATATTAAGATTGCTCGCCTTTTTTTCTTGTTCATTCTTTGATTGCGTACAGGAATTGATCTTCGTGATCAGGCTGATCTTGCTTCAACAAAGTCGGTAACCATAGGGAGTTGGTTCAGCGATTGCATTGGCGCTTCGGGTTTGCTTGTCGTAGTCAGATCGTGAGGGTCTACTTCCACCAAGTCAAAATTATCTCCACTCACCGAAAGATCGGGCACTGCAGCTCTATCAAAAACTCTACTCAAATTTGAATCCCTATTCAAGTTTGAGATGAAAATTAGAAAAGCCTTTTATTTGATTAGTGGGCCGAACTCTAACTTCTGGCCCAAACCTCCTTCGCAACCCACCGTGGAAGTCCAGCCTTCCTCCTCTGACTTCCCTCCCTCGGCCGCTTTCCCTCCCCGCAGCCCACTCTCTCCCTGGCCCACCGCGCCGTGCCCTCCCCACCCGGCCAGCAGGCCACCGCGGCCCAGCTCAGCCGCCCGCTCACCCCCGCTAGCCCAGTAGTCGGCCACGCCCCGCCGGCCCACTCGTCCTGCGCGGACCACGCGCACCGCGCGGCCTGCTCGGCCCACCCGCACGCGCCCACTTCCGCCTCCAACCCTAGCAGACACAGCGCCGCCGCTGCCGCTCCTCGCTGGAGCCGCCACTCCAGCGACCGATGCTCGCCGCCGCGCGCCGCCGAGGCTCCCCTCCCCTCCCTCTCTCCATTTTACCCGTTTCTCCCCTTCCCCGCCGCACAGCACAGCAACGCCATGCACGCCGCCGCTCGCCCAGGGCCGCCGCTGTACACTGCGGCCGCCAGCCATGCACGCCGCGCCGGCCACTGCCCTGCCGTCACCCTCACTACCTCGACTCACCACCTCGAGAGCGGGGCTCGGCAATAACTGCCGGCCCGACGTTCTCCTGGAAGCAACGCATGTACAGCGAGGGCTCGGCTCCCCTCCAGCCACCTGCCCCGCCTGCCCGACGCGCCGGCCTGCTACCACGCGGCCCCGCGGGCCTGCCCCCGCGTGCCACGCCCCCGCCTCGCCCAGCTCGGTCTTGCCAAGCCTGCAGTGCCGCGCCGCTCGCCCTGCATGCCACATTGCCCCGCCGCTCGGTCCTTGGCACCGAAGCCAGCGACGGCCTAGCCAGCGCCCAGCAGTCCGCCCTCCCTCGCTGCGCCTATAAAAGGGGCCCCTGGCCTTCTCATTCTCCTGCACCCACACATGCTCTCATGGGAGCTCGACTCCCTGGAGCTCTCCAGCTCTAGCACACAGATGGGCAAGAGTTCTCCGGCTCTGTAAGAACGAGAGCTCAGCTCTCGCATGAGATCACAGGAGAAGCTCCACTCATACACAAAAGCTTTGCTCTCTTCACAGTGCGGTAGCACCGCCCACGCACACGTAGGAAAGGTGCGCCAACTGCTACTCTGCTCTGCTCCCGGGTACGACTGGAACAATCCAACCAGCGGCGTAGCTTTAGTCATATCACACCGCCCACGTACACGTAGGAAAGGTGCACCAACTGCTGCTCTGCTCTGCTCCCGGGTGTGCCCGGAACAGTCCAACCAGGGGTGTAGCTTTAGCCATTAAACCCGACATTGTGGACGATGCCAATTCGGCTGGCCGCGCAATGCCCGACCACCCGCCGCTAAACCCCATCGCTGCTCGCTGCTTCACAACTCTAGCCAGGATGCTGCCCGATTCCCAAGTTTCCAGCCCAAGTCCACCCTAGCCATTATAATGCCCGACCAAAACCCTGACCCTAGCCCCCACCTAGCAGTTACGCTGCCCAAATTCCAAGCCCAGCTATCTTCCGGCATAGCAGTTATGCCGCCCAACCAAAAACCCCAGTTACCCAACCCTAGCCCCGTATAGCCATTGTGCTGCCCAAATAAAACCCTAGGTTTCTAATAACACCTAGCCCTTATGCTGCCCGACCAGAAACCCACATATTAGCAAAACCTAGCCGTCATACCAACCATAATATTCCTGGAAAATTATTAATATAATTTTCCAGAATATTATTAGAAATCCAATTATTTAGAATTTTCCAGAATATTATTAGAAATCCAATTCAATATCTCTTAATTATTTAGAAATCTATTTCTAAATAATTAATATAATTATTCGAGAATTATTTAGATATCCAGTAATTCTCAGAATAATTATCCCTAGCCTATTCTTCCACACTTAGAAGCCATCCCATCAGCTAAACCCTTCCTAAGCCCCGTCATCCTATCCATTAATTATTATGAAATAATGAATAATTAATGAATAATCCGCCAGACATCCACAAATCCATCCTGATCCCTAGGTAAACTTCAGAATATCTATCCCCCTTTCTCTTTCTCATCTATAGGCATTGATTGATGTATTGATGTTATTTTATGTGTGTTCTCATTCAATAGGTCGATGACGTGACCAGGCCCCGATCAAGATGCCGAAGCTCTAGAAGGCCCAGAAGCCGCACCTGGTCGGCATCGAGCGTATGTACATGTTAGCAGATGTCCAAGTACCGTCCATGAAGGCAAGTCCAGACAACCAACTCCTTGGTCATGCCAGCCCCAGTTCCTGTATAATAAAATCAACCAAGTTAATAACATGGACTGCATATTTTATAAAACCTAAGGAAAACCCTCTGTGTTCCACCTCCCCCTTGATTTAGAGCCATTTCTAGCCCAAAATCCTACTAATAACCCCGGTCACGACTTGTCGCTGACCGAGCGTTATTTAGAAGTAGATTTCTTAGGAATATCTGAACCATTTGTTCATCTGAAGAAGTTTCGAGAGGTGAGAGAGAAAATGTTGGATTTAAGTATAAAATGAACCAACTAATAATAGAACCCCTAAGGATGGACTTGCGAGTAAGGGAGGCAGCCTCGACAGAGGATCCTGTCCGAAAGGCTTACTCTGGTCGCATAAGGACCGGTTCACGGGAGAGTCTTTCTAATGCCAGTACCGCCATACGGGCCAAAAAGGACATGGCCTTCAGGAATGACCTGTAATGTGAGGCCTTGACCCACACCCCGCTAGCAGCTCCTAGTAAATCCATCCCAAGGAGCCGCATGATTGGTGCAAAGTGACGACCGGCGAACTGGGTCGCGCCTGGTGCCTGGTCGGGTACGCACCAAGTCAGGAAACGGATGTACTGGAGACAGCCCAGACAGAGGGCTGGGACTGGGCGGCACGGGTAGACTAGAGTACAGGGTAGGGACACCCTGAGGGCCGAGGGCCCTAATATATGAGCTCAGAAGACCCGGGTCGACATCCGCGAGGCGGATGATGATTAGTAGCCCCTGCTTAGCCCCCAGTAGTATCTGTGGCTGGACCTAGGAAAGGCTGTCTGGTGACAGACGCCGGTGGGTACGGGTCTCGTAGGGCAACACTGCCTTTCACGGAGGTATGTGTTGACCGACCGTATGGCATAGGGTGCAACCTCTGCAGAGAAACCAATCTGTCGATAGCCGTGGCTCTCGGTCATGAGCCCATTTAGTCAAAGCCCCCGTTGATTAGCATACACCTAAAGTAATGAAATATGAGATGATGAGATGGGCAGAGGCCTAGTGGAGCGAGGCATAAGCCGGCCTAGAAGGACCCTGACGGTCTCTGGGAGAGAGAGAACTAAAACATGGGGACTGGCAGGGATGAGAATGCCCCTCCAGGACCAAACAACTTATTAATCCCTCTTTCCCACCCCTGTTTATAAATATATAACTCTACTTTATATTTATGTTTCCACCAAAGGATAACCTCACTCCCCTGCATACATTATAACTTTACACAGGATTTGCTGAGTACCAATTATAGATGTACTCAGCCTTGCTTTCAACTGTTACAGGTACACGGACGTGTAGGGCACTCCGGCCCATCCCCTCCTTGAATGGGCCACAATGCCACTCTCCGCTAAGGCAAAGGTAGTTATTCTTTATTTACTGCGCTTTTATTGCTTCCAATACTAATCTTGTGTAAAACTTGTATCAGCGTAATAATCCAGGGACTGACATAGGTGATTAAAGGACATCCGAAGGATGGTCCCCATAGGAGATGGGATCAGAGCGATAAATAAATTCCTAGCACCATATAAGACAGACCATACACGCTAGGAAACCCTAAACCTTCTATTCTCCTCATATCCATCGAGATTTCTCGAAAAATCCCCTTTCCACCCCCTAAACTCTCCTTACCTTATGCTTAACTCCAAATATTACTCTGACAGGTCTGGGTCACAGGAGTAAAGTTGGTTGATGATCTAAGGCTATGGAGGAATTATGAGAGGAAGTCTAGCCGAAAAGCTAGAGCTGGCAGAGTAAATATAGAAGAAATCACGGGAATATTAGGCACTGAGTCCAAGTATAAGCCTAAAGCCTTGTAGTAACGTATTTTTGATTGAATAATTCTTGATCAAACCTAGGCATTAGCCCCCACCTATGTAGTAATTATAGGGTCGATTGATAGTTGATTGTAGAAATGTGTGGTTAGACTCCCCCGTTTCTTAAAATTTAAGGATTTTCTCTAATCTATACCTATCTAAATGATGTCAGGTTGAGCAAGGATTCGGAGATAAGAGGAAATTTCAGGAAAACGACCCTGAAGGTCCATCGAGGAATCCAAGCTTGATCCCCTTAAGTGGGGTTGATCCTGAAGCGGTCAGGATATTACATTTGGAAAACTGCAGAAGTTAGTTGAAGTGGGCCTATAACCCACAAATTCTAGAAAATTCGAAAAAGATCACATTAGAGGCATATGATAAGCCCATATACCTGATGTGGTAAAGATCAGTATTCTGAAGAAATCAATGGAAATGCGGCAGAAACCTATGGAAGCTAAGGGAATCAAAGAAGATACAGTGAGAAATTGTATCGAGAACCTTCATCCACAGGTACGATCCCACAAATTTACGGAGTCAGGGGAACTCCGAATCCATGAGCACTAAGGTCCAGTCCAAACCTTCCAAATAGGACCATCTCAAAACTATTCCTCAAACTGCTTCTTAACGGAGTCAGCTTTCCTAACACCCCAGCATCTGGATCAAACCAAAGTTATCACCACCTTCTCCCCCAAGAAATCCTCCCCCATTTCCATCTAAACCTAGATTCCGTATAACCAACTTCCAATCGGCACTTTCCTCTAATAAGGATATGCCGTATAATTCCTCGAATAGGTCTCCCCCCACCGACATCATCCCCTACTAATCCTTACCGTCGGTACCCGTGAGAACCAACATACCCTCGTTGTTTCCCCCCTCCGCAACACCCATCCATAAACCCCGTGAGCTGTCATTTCCGGAGCCCCGCTCCCACTCCTATCAACATAACCCCGTTCGTAACCCGGGATCGCAACACAAATATACCCCTGGGTTAGCCAACACCCTATCTGGAAGCCTTTACGTGTATACATCCATTGCTCCATCGCCATTATCCTTAAATCCACACTCCCACTTCATCACCCCATAAGCCGGTGTGTGTATCCACTCTCTTGATGCCACACCGCTCCTTTCCGACCCATGACCCTAATACTAACCCTCCCGAAACACATGCATCCCCCCGAGGACCGAGAAACCTTTTCCCAGTGAGGAAATCCCTCGAACCCTATAGATCATTGAGGCATGCAAGCTTCTGTAAAGAAAATGCTCCTCAATTACATTCTCGGTCATTCGTAACCTTAACCTTCCGATCATTTCGGAGGAATCGACCCACCGTACCTTCGACCACGGTAACCACCCCGTGTTTGCCGTCAAGGTTACCTATCCGAGATCATGCCCAAGATAAACCCCTGTAATCTTGGGATTTCCAACCATATCCTTCAAAAGGAGACATGTCTCTAAACACCCTGTGGAAACCACTCCACCAAAAGAAGGAATAAACCATGCTCATTCCTTTGAGCATTCGAGGCAGACCACCCGGATAAAAGAAACTTGAGGGATGGATCCTAGTGGTATAAATCGAGTGATTTGAAGAAATCACCACATAAAATATGGAGACCCATTCCACTAGGAAGGTCAGCAAGCATACTGACCATCCTATCATAATGGAAGGGGACACTTCTCAAAGCATTCAGAAGAATCACCATACCAAATTTTAGGATGAGAAGTGGTCACCCAAGTTTTACACCAACTCTGCTCACACCAAGTAACACTGGAGGATTTGCCAAGTTCAAGTGAATGTGACCCCGGTTACAATCACAACCTCCCCCAAGTCTCATCTCTTAAGTAGAATGAAGCTATTAAGAGATGAATGGTATGAAGATGATGTGTCCAAACAGTATCTCTAACCACGGAGTAATACACTGAAGAAGGATATATCCGAGTAACGAGAAGAAACCTCGAATAACTGGAGACTCGGATAAAAACATAATACTCTCAGGGATAGAGGAAAATTTGAGAGTGGATTGTAAAACCATGGATTAAACTTGAGGAAAACCTTGAGTTAGTTTTTCCCTAAATAGCGAAGAATCACGGGGAGATAAACTGGTACGGAATAACTCAACGATCAAGAACGAGTTACCTTGGAAGTACCAGGACCTGATATGGAAATATCAAGATAAAAGAAAATCCTAGATGAGAAGTCTAGACAGAAACCCCAAGAATCCAGGATATCTACAGGAAAAAGGATAATAATAAGTCAGCTCTTCTTAAGTAGGGTAGTAACCCCAAAAGAAGAAAGAAAATCCAGCGTCAAGAACTTGAGGATTAAAACAACATAGAAAAGAGATTATCCTCAAGACATTCCAGGTACGGCCGAAAAAAATTGTTGGACAAGTTCAGGGAATAACGGACGAGAGCGTCAGCAATAATATTCCCTCACATGGAAACAAGGAATAAATAAGTTACAAGGAGAAAAATTTGAATTTCAAAAGGAAGAAGAAATTTCTTTTGATAAAAATGGAAACCTGATCTCTGCACTCATTAAGGAAACAATAGGATGAACCCTAGATTTTCCTTCTAACCCCAATCTCGGGGCGAGATTTCCCTTAAGTGGGGTAGCCCTGTAACACCCTGCTTTTTAAGACATTTAGAAATACAGGCTTTACAAAATTTTCTTAATTAAACCTAATTATCTCCCCTAACAATATTCAAAATATCTTTCTAAAATAAACCATGCATTGAATTAAACATATGTGTTGCATTTGAATGCTTAGAACCTCTCCCCTTTTCTTTAGATTCCAAATGGTAGAAATATTTCCAAAATCCCCCAAATAATATTCATTTCAAGCCTTACATCAAAACTCTACTCAAATTTGAATCCCTATTCAAGTTTGAGCCCCAAACTATATTCAAACAATTAGAAAAGCCTTTTATTTGATTAGTGGGCTGAACTCTAACTTCCGGCCCAAACCTCCTTCGCAACCCACCTGTGGAAGTCCAGCCTTCCTCCTCTCACTTCCCTCCCTCGGCCGCTTTCCCTCCCCGCGGCCCACTCTCTCCCTGGCCCACCGCGCCGCGCCCTCCCCACCCGGCCAGCAGGCCACCGCGGTCCAGCTCAGCCGCACGCTCGCCCCCGCTAGCCTAGTAGTCGGCCGCGCCCCGTCGGCCCACGTGTCCCACGCGGCCCACGCGCACCGCGCGGCCTGCTCGGCCCACCCGCACGCACCCGCTTCCGCCTCCAACCCTAGCAGACACATCGCCGCCGTCGCCTGACAAGCGCCGCCGCCGCTCCTCGCCGGCGCCACCACTCCAGTGACCGAAGCTCGCCGCCGCGTGCCGCCGAGGCTCCCCTCCCCTCCCTCTCTCCATTTTACCCGTTTCTCCCCTTCCCCGCCGCACAGCACAGCAACGCCAAGCACACCGCCGCTTGCCCAGGGCCGCCGATGCACACTGCGGCCGCCGGCCATGCACGCCGCGCCGGCCACTGCCCTGCGGCGCCAATACCACGTGGCCCGGCCATGCTTCGCCAACGTCACCCTCACTACCTCGACTCACCACCTCGAGAGCGGGGCTCGGCAATAACTGCCAGCCCGACCTTCTCCTGGAAGCAACGCATGTACAGGGAGGGCTCGGCTCGCCTCTGGCCACCTGCCCCGCCTGCCCGACGCGCCGGCCTGCTGCCACGCGGCTTCGCTGGCCTGCCCCCGCGCGCCACGCCCCCGTCTTGCCCAGCTCGGTCTTGCCGAGCCTGCAGTGCCGTGCCGCTCGCCCTGCATGCCACGTCGCCCCGCCGCTCAGTCCTTGGCACCGAAGCCAGCGACGGCCTGGCCAGCGCCCAGCACTCCGCCCTCCCTCGCTGCGCCTATAAAAGGGGCCCCTGGCCTTCTCATTCTCCTGCACCCACACATGCTCGCACGGGAGCTCGACTCCCTGGAGCTCTCCAGCTCTAGCACACAGATGGGCAAGAGCTCTCCGGCTCTGTAAGAACGAGAGCTCAGCTCTCGCATGAGATCACAGGAGAAGCTCCACTCATACACAAAAGCTTTGCTCTCTTCACAGTGCGGTAGCGCCGCCCACGCACACGTAGGAAAGGTGCGCCCACTGTTGCTCTGCTCTGCTCCCGGGTACGTCCGGAACAGTCCAACCAGCGGTGTAGCTTTAGTCATATCACACCGCCCACGTACACGTAGGAAAGGTGCGCCAACTGCTGCTCTGCTCTGCTTCCGGGTGTGCCCGGAACAGTCCAACCAGCGACGTAGTTTTAGCCATTAAACCCGACATTGTGGACGATGCCAGTACGGCTGGCCGCGCAATGCTCGACCCCCCGCCGCTAAACCCCATCATTGCTCGCTGCTTCGCAACCCTAGCCAGGATGCTGCCCGATTCCCAAGTTTCCAGCCCAGTCCACCCTAGTCATTATAATGCCCGACCAAAACCCTGACCCTAGCCCCCACCTAGTAGTTATGCTGCCCAAATTCCAAGCCCAGCTATCTTCCGGCATAGCAGTTATGCCGCCCAACCAAAAACCCCAGTTACCCAACCCTAGCCCCGTATAGCCGTTGTGCCGCCCAGATAAAACCCTAGGTTTCTGATAACACCTAGCCCTTATGCTGCCCGACCAGAATCCCACATATTAGCAAAACCTAGCCGTCATACCAACCATAATATTCCTAGAAAATTATATTAATAATTTTCCAGAATATTATTAGAAATCCAATTCAATATCTCTTAATTATTCAGGAATTATTTGCATATCCAGTAATTACCAGAATAATTATCCCTAGCCTATTCTTCCACACTTAGAAGCCATCCCATCAGCTAAATCCTTCCTAAGCCCCGTCATCCTATCCATTAATTATTATGAAATAATTAATGGATATAATAATTAATGGATAATCCGCCAGACATCCACAGATTCATCCTGATCCCTAGGTAAACTTCAGAATATCTATCCCCCTTTCTCTTTCTCATCTATAGGCATTGATTGATGTATTGATGTTATTTTATGTGTGTTCTCATTCGATAGGTCGATGACGTGACCAGGCCCCGATCAAGATGCCGAAGCACCAGAAGGCCCAGAAGCCGCACCTGGTCAGCATCGAGCGTATGTACATGTTAGCAGATGTCCAAGTACCGTCCATGAAGGCAAGTCCTGGCAACCAACTCCTTGGTCATGCCAGCCCAGTTCCTGCATAATAAAATCAACCAAGTTAATAACATGGACTGCATATTTTATAAAACCTAAGGAAAACCCTCTGTGTTCCACCTCCCCCTTGATTTAGAGCCATTTCTAGCCCAAAATCCTATTAATAACCCCGGTCACGACCTTTCGCTGACTGAGCATTATTTAGAAGTAGATTTCTTAGGAATTTCTGAACCATTTGTTCATCTGAAGAAGTTCCGAGAGGTGAGAGAGAAAATGTTGGATTTAAGTATAAAATGAACCAACTAATAATAGAATCCCTAAGGATGGACTTGCGAGTAAGGGAGGCAGCCTCGACAGAGGATCCTGTCCGAAAGGCTTACTCTGATCGCATAAGGACCGGTTCATGGGAGAGTCTTTCTAATGCCAGTACCGCCATACGGGCCAAAAAGGACATGGCCTTCGGGAATGACCTGTAATGTGAGGCCTTGACCCACACCCCGCTAGCAGCTCCTAGTAAATCCATCCCAAGAAGCCGCATGATTGGTGCAGAGTGCCGACCGGCAAACTGGGTCGCGCCTGGTGCCTGGTCGGGTACGCACCAAGTTGGGAAACGGATGTACTGGAGACAGCCCCAGACAGAGGGCTGGGACTGGGCGGCACGGGTTGACTAGAGTACGGGGTAGGGAGACCCTGAGGGCCGAGGTCCCTCATATATGAGCTCAGAAGACCCAGGTCGACATCCGCGAGGCGGATGATGATTAGTAGCCCCTGCTTAGCCCCTAGTACTATCTGTTGCTGGACCTAGGAAAGGCTGTCTGGTGACAGACGCCGGTGGGTACAGGTCTCATAGGGCAACACTGCCTTTCACGGAGGTATGTGTTGACCGACCGTATGGCATAGGGTGCAACCTCTGCAGAGTAACCAGTCTGTCGATAGCCGTGGCTCTCGGTCATGAGCCCATTTATTCAAAGCCCCCGCTGATTAGCATACACCTATAGTAATGAAATATGAGATGATGAGATGGCCAGAGGCCTAGTGGAGCGAGGCATAAGCCGGCCCAGAAGGACCCTGACGGTCTCTAGGAGAGAGAGAACTAAAACATGGGGACTGGCAGGGACGAGAATGCCCCTCCAGGACCAAACAACTTATTAATCCCTCTTTCCCACCCCTGTTTACAAATATATAACTCTACTTTATATTTATATTTCCACCAAAGGATAACCTCACTCCCCTGCATACATTATAACTTTACACAGGATTTGCTGAGTACCAATCATAGATGTACTCAGCCTTGCTTTCAACTGTTACAGGTACACGGACGTGTAGGGCACTCCAGCCCATCCCCTTCTTGAATGGGCCACAATGCCACTCTCCGCTAAGGCGAAGGTAGTTATTCTTTATTTTCTGCGCTTTTATTACTTCCAATACTAATCCTGTGTAAAACATGTATCAGCGTACTGATCCAGGGACTGATACAGATGATTAAATGACATCCGAAGGATGGTCCCCACATAAATGCTCAAGGTAATTAGCCAAAAGGTAAATGAGCAAAGAAATAACCAATCACACAAGAGACCGAATTTTTCCCGTGGTGTCGATGACTTGCCAGTCACCCCTAATCCACGTTGAGGTGGATTCAAGCTTCAACCACTTCTCTATCAAGTCACACTTGATGTATAAGCTGGCTTAAATGCAATGAACCTCTCCAAACCTCGATTCCACTAGAGTTGCCCTTTACCGCTCCGGTGAGGTGAGCACGAGACCTCTCACAATCTTCCAAGGCTTCTTCACAATCTTCTTGAAGAGCTCAATGGAAATCTCACACCAAGCCGTCTAGGAGGCAGCAACCTCAAAGAGTAACAAGCCAATGACGCTTGCTTGATGTTCTCCTGGTGCCTCAATGCTCAATGCAATCAAAAGCAATGCATTAGAAAGCCTCACACTCACGAGAATCCAATCCCTTAGCAAATGAGTGAGAGATGAATCAGAGAGGGGACTCTTGGGTCAAATGAGCTTTCAGACTGGACAAGAGAACCTCCCCAAACCAGTGGGATGAGTATATATACTCCCCACACATCCAACTAGCCATTATGTGTAAAACTAGTGAAAACAGAGTACTGGCGGACCGTCCGCCTCAGAGGTGACGGACCGTCCGCCCGTGCCCAACAGCTACTATTTCAAAAGACAAACGTGTCAGAAGTGACTGTTACAGTGTTGGTGGACCGTCCGCCCAACAGGGGCGGACCGTCCGCCTCACAGTTAGAAAAAGGTCACCACGCGACTAAGGACCACGTTTCACAAAGGCAGACCGTCCGCCCTATAAAAGTGTCCTGGAACCCCCAGAAACTGTCTCTGCATGAACGGTCCGCGAAAGGGTCCGTCGTTCAGGAAAAATACCTGGGGACCGTCCGCCAGAACCTGGCAGACCGTTGTTGGCGGTCCTTAGCCTAACAGATAAATCCGCAAGTGTATGGATACCGATGTAGCTTTCACCTGGGAGTGTTCCAAGGTATCGAATCCACGAGGAACGAGAAGTGTACTAGAAGTGGTTCTGGTTTATCCAGGGACGAAGGGAGTGAAGAAGAAGAGATAAGTGGGGTAGAGGTAATCTAATGTCCACTTGCTAACCTCCTATCAGGAATACTTAATTCCTCTAGTCGCTTCGACTGCTAAAACGGGAGAACCTCAGAATGGGGTGAGAGAGGGGGTTCTCCGGGCTCAGCACTACTGTTATGAGTACACCCGAACATGGTGGACTACGAAGGATGGACAGGGCTGTCACCACCTGCCGCCTACCACTGCAGTTCCGTGGGGTGCAACACAACCTGAGGTAGCTAGCCAGCACAGGCACCACGCCTAAGCTTTCAGCTACTGACCTCCACCCAACGCGAAGGGCTATAGAGGAAACCCCAAACAAGAGTCGCTGTCACTCACGCAGACTCAGGTACCCACAACTAAAGAAAGCATTCAAGAACTACTAATGTAAGGAGAGAAAGTAGTAAAGACAAAAGAAGAGGAACTTTACTCGAACTGAAGTTTCATTCCTCGGAGGCACAAAGTTGGAGAGGGGGCCGACACTTCGGCTCCTCTCCGGACTCTCACCTCACCACTCTCCCTATTTTATAAGCTAGATAGGTAGCACTACACTACACTTGGACTTCTCCCTTTCACCGTGGTGTGTTGAATGGGGGTGGAGGTCGCCTTTTATAGCCTTCCAAGGGCGGCATCAAGCGTAGGGATGATGCCAAGGACTTGCTTAGCTTCCACGCCAAAGGGGAGGAGTAACGGGCACAGTCATACGCCGGCCAGCCTCCTTCAGGCCATTCGGCCTGGAGATGGTGCCATTTGGCACCGTCTTTCTCGTGGACGCTCCTGATGATGTCCAGATGACGGTTGTGGTGGCGTTCACCTCAAGCTCGACAGTTGGAGGCCGGCCGGCCTAGGGGAGGCCGTTCGGCCTGGCCCTGGCGCCTCTCTGCCCTTCGTTGCACCGACTCGCTCATCAACGATTGCATGTTGTCCCTTGAGGCGGTTTTGGTTGTGTAGAGTTGAAGTTGTCCGAGAATCCTAGGTGGGTGGACCTTCCAATCCATGGCCTAGGCCTTTCGGTCTTAACTTCATTTATTCTTGTCAATTCTTACTTGGGGGTCCATTGGTGACTCCCTAAGGTCCTTGTGCAAAGTTTGGAGCATTTTGGGGATGATTGTAGGCCGGTTGGCCTTGTCTAGGCCGATCGGCCTATGTCAGGCCGACCGGCCTGGCAGGGTTCTGCCGGCGATCTTTCCAGACGCGTAACTTTCTCGTCCGGACTCTGAATTGGGTCATCCAAATATCCATTTCGATCATCTCGGAGTGCTCTTCGACATGGTGCTGTCAAATATGTGATTTGGGTCACTTTTGCACCATGTCCAAGTCTCCTTTGTCTCGAGATGAACCTTTACTTGTATGATTTCACCGATGTTGGTATTTATGCACTATATTACCTATATTTCATTGCAAAACATATTGGTGCACAAAACTTGTGGAACTCATTAGTTTAAATAAAATATTTTATGAGAATCACTTAGTTCCATTATTAAGTTGGGAAGGTTGACGGTCAAAAGTGGCATATAGTGGCCGTCAACAACCGTCCGCCTTATAAAAGGCGTCCAGACCCAAAACCCAACACTTAGCTGATTTTCCATCCGTAAAGTCAGAGGCGGACTGTCCGCTACCCCTTAGGCGGACTTTCCGCCTTACCAAAAACAGCAAGGTTGGAATACCTTCATCTTTTCGTTTTCTATCCAACTATTTTCAAACGAAGTTAGCTCTCATGCATGCATTTACACTATTTGAGCAAGTTGGCACTAAAGTCATATCAAACAACCATAATTGACCCCTCTTAATAGTATGTCTATCTAGCCTATTAATCCGGTCAAACTTCTTCTTTAAAGCTCCTTGAGACAGGTAAAAGGAACATTCTATCTTTTTGCCTTTTCCTCTAGCATCCATTTGCTTCAATATCCGGCGATATATCGTAATCAATTATTGAAGCTCATCCATTCATCCGGACTAACCTAATCTCATCATCTCAATTGAATTGTTAGTCCATGATGATTGTCATTAATTACCAAAACACATTTAGGGGCCTAGATGCACTTTCAATCTCCCCCTTTTTGGTAATTGATGACAACCATTTTAAAGGAGTGATATGAGAGATTTTTGAGTTTTGAAAGCACTTACTTATCTCAATAGAATCATGATATAAGATTGAATAAGTGATCTCAAAATTCATTGTAGAGAACGACTCCCCCTACATATATGCATATAATTTTGAATTTGCTCTTCTCATATATGTGTAATAGAAATTTTGGCGGAGTCTCCCCTACAAATAGCAACCGAGGCTACACAAGATATATATATTTATGCTCATAGAATTATAAGAATTCAAAGTTAGCCTCAAGAAATCATAGGAACTAGAACAAATAACACAAAGGATTTTCAACGAGAGCATAACAAGTTCAACCGAGTTCTAGTTCCGCAACCACAAGCCACACAAGTACTAGAGTTATTACAAGCCAACATAGTTCTTAACACAAATGCATACCATGCTCGTGCAAATGCAAAGTTCCATGATCACTCCTCCATATGATCTCTCCCCCTTTGTCATCAAGAACTGAAAAAAAGGAGAGCTACATCTCGGGCGGCGGTGGAGGAGGATAATACGGCTGGTGAGGGTAGAACTCTGGTGGCGGTGCCGGTGCCGGTGCCAGGAAGTAGGAGTGGAAGTGACACCGAAAAGCCTCGAAATCCTACTGAAGATGCTCCTGCCTATCAATCAAAGTCTGGAACTCTTCGTGAGTTGTGATCCCATCAATCCTCTCGTTGAGTGCATCTATCGCACTATCAAGATTGTTGCTCATAGTAGTCATCCTGTTCATCATGGGCGTGTACACATTCTGCTGAAGGTGAGTGCCAAACTGAGTGAGACGAGTGTCGAGCTGCTGCTGAAAGCCCTGCTGCATGGTCTGAAGAGAGTTATGCTGCTGCTGCTTCGGCATTTGCATATGCCTCATTCTCATCTCCTTAAAGGTAAGGAGTCAATTCCCTTCCAAGGAAGGTTGTATCATTGAGGAAAGTCTTGTACACAAGATGCCTCTCATTGCACTGCCCTTTGAACTTAGTCTTGGTGAGTATAAGGGCCATGATATAGGGAGCAAAGTACAAGTTAAACTCAATACTTGTTTTCTTCTCTAGAATTTGCCACATGATGAGATTAACCACATCCATCTTCTCATTGCTCATGACATGATGTACAATGTTTGGAGCCCATCCAATGAACTTTTCTTTGTACCCACTCTTTGGGAGGATGGTGGCACGGATAATCTTGTTGATGACTGCAGGATGGTGCCTCAATCCAGTGATAGTGGTGTACACTCTGTCAATCCCAGTCCTATTTGGCTCATAGAACACGGTGATATCATGAAGCTCAAAGAAGTTCTCCTCAACCACATCAAAGCTTGTGTCGTCTGTGATGGACGCATAATCTAGCTCATTGGCCGCTGCAAACTCAGCAAATGTAGCTTGATATCTTCATTTACCAGTCATCCACTCAAGAGTCTTCTCAGTCATGTCAATTTCCATAGTGGCATAGAATTGGCAGATGATGGTGCCATTCCAATCACAATGATTCTCAAGAAAAGCTCGCAGCTCTATATTATCAAAGTTCTACACCACTCCACTCATCACTGGTTGAGTTGCCATATAGTAGAAATCAATCTTTTGATGTTTGAGCACATTCTTCTTGAGCATATGACCAAAGAATGCATCTTCTTGCACACGGGTATGGAAAAAGATGTTACTTGTGTCACATGGTAACCCATACTGATATGGTGCTCTCAAGGATGCAAAGTTAGCAGCATTCCACCTTCTCCCACGATGGTTGATGGTCACATCAATGAGTTCATCCTCACTTTCTTATTCCTCAACCTCGGTGTCACTTGGTGCTTGCATTGAATTACTAAGTTCAAAATCTTCATCGAATCAACCACATGTGGCCTCTTAGATGTGCTAGCCTTGGAAGCTCCCTTCTTTGTACGAGTATTGCTGTCAAGAGTAGTTCACAAGTATAAGCCATAGTCATTGAGAAAATTGAGATTAAATCAACCACAATAGGTCACTGTCCTGTCCAGAGTTGACAGTGAGCGGTGGACTGGTCGGGCATGGGGTGAGGGGGCAGGTCCCCTAATAGATAAGATCCAAATCCATGTGGGCCCGCCTTTTCTCGTTGACCGCGGACGGTCCGCCAAAGACTTGGCCAGTTTCTGAACTCCGATTTCGTCTCTAGACCGGCGGACGGTCAGCCACCCCAGCCGTGGACGGTCCGCCAATGGACCCGCGGACGGTCCGCTATACCATAAAATATCTCCTTGTGTTTCTGTTTTTCTGAATTTCTTTCTTTGATTTCTGCATGTATCTTTTTGCACTTATTCTTCTGGCAATTTTGAGACTTTGCAAATATCCTTGAGTGATCATAGAACCAAAATCCATGGAATGAATGCAATGATATGAATATATATATGAAAATAAGCAAGTAAATGCACAAAAATTTAGATATGATAAGAAAGCTAAGTTTCAAGCCACATTAGATAAGTCAATGACATTGAGTTCATTCCTTAGCTTGCAAAACCGTTGCTCACCTAATGGCTTGGTGAATATATCGCCAATTGATCATTTGTACTAATTCCATCAATCTTGATATCACCCTTGCTCACATGATCTCTAAGAAAATGATGTCGAATATCGATATGCTTTGTTCTTGAATGTTGAACCGGATTATTTGCAATCTTCACGGCACTTTGATTATCACATAAGAGAGGCTGAAGGACCGAAACGGCGACCAGAGAGGGGGGAGTGAATGGGAGCTGATAAAAATTTCTTTCCCAAATCAACTCCAACTCAATCCGACAATCTAGCCAAGATCACGTAGCTAGTGAAAAGCCACTGACCCTAGGAACTAGATCAATGCAGCGGAAAAAGATTCGAACAAAACAAGCACAAGACGTGGCCTCAACAGTAAGAACTCTGTGGAAGCTGTATGGGTCAATTGATCCGACCGGGCAAGAAGGATTGGTTGGATCTATCGCCAATCCTCTGACCGTGACTAAGACTAAGCCAGTGAAAAGATTCGCGCAAAATGCACGGGTCGATTGATCCGACCGAGCATGGAAAGCACCGGTCGGACTAATCACCTATGCTCCGACCGCTCTCAAGTCAAAACGTTCTTTGAGTGAAAACCCTCCGGTCGATTGATCCGACCTGTACAACAGCGTTCGGTCGGATCGATAGGTCCACAGTACCGGCTGAGCGATCGGATGATCCGACCGGTCGATCGGAGCTTTCAATCGAAATATCGACCTTCTACCAGAGAGGTTTCAAGACTGTGAATGTAGGCGGTCGTTTGATCCGACCGAGCCAGGAACAACTGATCGGATCGATTGATCAACACAGAGAAAACAGTCAACGCGAGACTGCAAGGCTGCAAAGTACAAGCGGTCGATTGATCGGACCCAGTCAAGCATAACCGATCGGATCAATAGATCGACGTAGTGAAAAGGTCAACTCGAGAATGGATCTCCCAAATGACTTGGAGTCTTGAGACAAGATTTTGGGTAGATGATATACATCTCAAGGAGAGGCTATGCCCCAAAGATCTTGGCCTCAAACCTCCTAGAACTCCTGGAATCACAGATCTCGTGAAGAACACCAAGAACTCGAGTTCATCCCAAAAACTTCAAATCCAAAGCGACTCCTGGCGTTTGGGGGCAAGAGATCACCAGCAAAAGAGGCACAAGTCACTCATACGTGAATCCCCCAAAGAAATCCGAGAGAAAACGCCCTAGGAAGTGAAGAACAAAAATCCCTTAAAAATAGCTCCCAAAATTCCTCCGAAAATAGGGAAAAGAAAAGGAGCTCGTGGATTCAAATCATGGCACAAAGATGAGCAGCACAAACTCAATCAACCAACCATGAATTCACCTATACAAACTATGAATGATTCAAAATAGTTCTAGGTGGAGAGGATGAAAGGGAATTACAAGTCTAAAGGAAAACCAGAGAGATAACTAGAGAGGATGCAAAGAGATAGCAGCCACCAACCCCTAGGGGGTCTATTATATAGTCCAAGTGTCTAAAGACTAAACTACCGCTAAGTGATACATACCCCTCAGAGGGCAAATTTGACATTTGGTTTCAGATATTTTCCGGCTGGGACACCTTCCACCGCAAGCTAGCTTCTCTCCGATGCAAGCCTTGCGGTCACGCCGCGTGTCCTCCGGATCGAAGCTCCTCGACGCCGAACTTGGGCCTGGCTGGTCACCTCGGCCCAGCTGCCCAGACTTCGCCTCGTCGAGTCCTCAGGCTTGGTTTTGAGGCCCAAACCAAGAAATCGTCCTCCTGATGATTTTGTGGCCAAATCACCAAACCCCGCGTACAAGCTTCGGTCGTTAGCCGCTACCTTGCATCGGCTTCATGTCCGCATACGAGCTTCGGTTGTGAGCCGCTACCTCACACCGGAACCACGTCCCCTTGCTCGTTGTTGCACCATGTGAACCGCACTTGATCCATCTGGCCACCGGGTCCCTCGAACCAAGCCTACTTGTCTCTCCGCTCCTCAGAGGCCGCCATGGCTAAGACCTTTCGCACCTGTTCTTCACCTGCACCAATGCAATCAAGCCGTATTCTACACCTGCAATACTTGAGCCAAGGGAAACGTCAATCCACACCACGTTGTCAATCACTCATCACACCAGGAAGCGACAATCCACCGGTCCTTGGACACACCGGGTCCTCAATCTCCCCATTGATGAGTGCATTGACAACACACAAGTAGTAACCATAGAGATTAAAAGAAAAAAATAGAAATCGAAAAACCAATCGCTCAAGCAAGTGACCAAAAGCAAGAACAAGCCAAGAACAAAGTCACTTTGCAACAGAAAGCTCCAGAAATGCCGACCCTTCAAGAAGAAGCGAAAGGGCTCAACACCATCGGCAAAAGAGCAAAAGCACAAAGCACAAATCACAAATCTCAACTCACAGTACTCCCCTTGCAAAGATGCAACTCCCCTGAACAAGTGAACTTGTGCGTGTGAAAAACGCTCGAAAATGTTCAAACTCTCACAAAACTTTGAAAATCTTTTTCAGAGATTCTCCCCCTTTCCAAATGCTACAGAAATTCTCCCCCTTGTTGACAATGCACAAATCAAGGCAAAAAATGTACAAAATGCAACTACAAGCTTCTCAAATATGCAATGAGCAATACAAAGTGCTACAAGTTAGAGAAGAGGCAAACAAGATAGTTCATCGTGTGACACGGGCATTGCCATCAAGAAGGTAAAGACATATAGTCAATTGACAAAGCCATGATCAATTTGTGTAGTTTTATCAAAAATGTCACCACATGAGCAAAGTCCTAACCATGGATTGTTCAAGCAAAAATGAGCTTCATCTCACCAAAAACATGAAAGGACAAGCATTCTTGACAAAAGATCATTACAAACGCCCAAATTCTATCTCATGTCATGTCAAAGCACGGAGCCATGTGTTCACTTCTCATGGGAGACTTCTCCGGCAAACAACATGCAACCGCTTATCACCCATGTGTGCAAGTGTGTGCAATGGTGAAAGCATAGAGACAGGAGCATAATTTTTAGCAAGTATATCTTTTTCTCATCTTTCTTCTTTCATGCATAGAAATCTCATTTTTCAAGTTTGTTCAAATTAAGCGTGGTACATGAAATGTCTTTGCGACAAAAAGAAGCTTATGCTCCTCCACAAGATAAAGCATGGGCTAAACATTTACAATGACAAAGGTCTTTGACCCAATTGAAAAGAATATCATACCCTAACATGATCTTAAGTAGGATAAAGCCATTTCGGCTCAAACAAGACATGCAAAGGCATTTACTCATGGGTGAAAGAGTTTTAAGCTCGGTTTGTCATTTTAATTCAAAAAGAAGACTATCTCAATAGAATATATATCAAAACCATCAAGAGCATAGCCATCCATACAATCAATCCCTAGCCTGCCTGCCTAAACTCTAAAATGTAGCAAAATGTAGAAATCACTGCATATAGGAGAAGCTCATCCTAAGATATGATACAAATGCAGCATGATATATCACAAGATGTAAAGATGAAAACTATACATCAAGATACAAAAAGCAGAAAAAATGTACATCAAGATACAAAGATGGTACAATAGTATACATATGCTACAAGAGGAGCCTCCAAAACTCAGCTCAGAAAAACGCAAATGTCTGCAAGCTGGTTTTGGGTAGAGACATGGGCAAGCTCAGACTCAATACACGAGCGTGATCAAAGCACAACCATAAAGCTCCCCCTGGAATGTGCAACCAAAATGCAAATCCAAGGTTCAAGATCAATCACAAGCTCCCCTTGGAATGTGCAACTGAAATGCAGACCCAAGATTCAGGTTCAAACTTCAAACTCTCATAATATGCACAATCAAAGTGCCAACACAGCAAACTCACAAAAGCATGATACAAGCACAAAACAAGTCAAAGATACATAGGTGAACACAAGAGTGTACAAAGGATATACTCACAGTACATAGTGTACAAGGGCCATATCGGGGCCATCCAAAAAGGTGTGGAGAACTATCAAACCTTGATCAGGCAAAAAGACCAAGAGTCACCAAGCTCATGTTCTGCATACCTCTCACCTGCACAATCAAAAGTGAGAACGAGAACGAGCGAATGACTCAACACTGGGGTTAGCACAGAAGGAGTTAAACCAGTGTCGGGCCATCTGCTCAAAAGAGGGGTTAGCAAAATCAACGTCACTACGTGGAACCCTCTCGTCTCTCACCATCGGACCTCCAGCACCACGCGGGGGAAAACGTGGCCTAGACTCTCTCCTAGCCTCAAAGCTACAGTCAATCCTCCCTGAACCAAACTGACCACGAACCGGAGGCCGCCTAGCAAACTCACGACTAGCTGGAACACCACGACTACCAAATGAAGGAACTGTACGCACAAAAACCTCTCTCCTAGGCAAGGGTGAACGAGACACAGGCACACTACGGGAAGAGTAGTACCTGTCCCTGTTACCCATCTCCTTCTCTCGTCTCACCTCCCTCTTCTTCCTCCAGCAAAACTCTTCTAGGTGACCATCCCTTCCACAATGTTCACAATGGAAGCGGACTGGTTTGGGCTTCGGGGTTTCTTTCAGCTGTGGCCTCTCTCTCGGCAAGTAAACCCCACTCCTCACAAAGGTCACTCTCCTCTGGAAGTTGTTTGTCTTTGGTGGAAACTTGGAAGGATCTGGAGTGGTGTCAAGCTTGTTCAACAGGTGGTTGGGTTTAGGTGAGAAGCTGTTCTTTGGTGGAGTTTTCTCTGGTGGTGTTGGGGTATTTGTGGTGGAACTAGTTTGCTCTATCTCTTTCTCACCACTACACTCACCAACTTTCTCAGAACCCAGACCACGACCATCAGCTCTCTTGAACCCAGCAATCAACATCTTAAGTTGTGGCTCGCGACCCGATAACCAACCCAAACACTGTCACAACTCATCATTCTCATCTTGCAAACGATCAATACATTGTTCTAGCTCAACAATCTTCAAAGTGATAACATCACAAGCAGAACAAGAATTTGCAATAGGAGATTTCAATTGAGCTTCAAGCGAACTAATCATGGTACGAGAGTCAAGCAACTGAGCATGTAAAGCAGGACAAGAAGTACAAGCACCTAACAAAGATGATCTAGACTTCAACTCAGCAAGCTCTACCCTAGCACCTTCTAGTTCATCAAGGCATGTCATGTGTTTGTCCTTAAGAGCTACCAGATCAGCTATATGCACATCACAAAACGAGCATTCAATTTCATCAGACACAAGAGGAGCATCTTTCAGCACACCAATCTCAGACTCAAGCTCAGCTATTCTCTTTCTAGACTCACCAAGCAAAGACTCAAAATCCATCGCCTTCTTTCCAGTCTCAGAAAGTAAGGCCTCAAGCTCAGCTACTCTTTCCTTGGACTCTCCTAGCAAAGACCTAAACTCTCTCTTCTCCTTGTTGGTCTTCCTAAGCACATCATTCCGATTATCGACCAACTGCTCTAGCCTAGCAATCTCCTTACGCAAAGAGGCAGGATCGGTTGATACCTCATCCTCGGAGTTGGAGTCGGAGTCGTAGTCGGAGATGTTCTTGTTGTTGGAGTCATGCGCCATGGTGCAGAAGTTCATAGCGACGCAAGAAAGCCCGTTGAAGTTGCGGTTCCTGTGCTTCTTCTCCTTGCGGTGGCCGCGGTCTTCATCCTCGCTGCTCGAGCTCGATGAGGTGTCAGTGATCTCCTCCTTGTTCTTGTGCTTGGAGTGGTGCTCGTCCTTGGAACGGTGCTTGTGCTCGTCTCGCGGGCGGTGCTTGTGCTTCTTGATTTCCTTCGGGCACTCGGCGATGTAGTGGCCCTTCTTGCCGCATCTGTAGCACGTACTCCTGGCACGCCTCGAACCCTTCCGGTTCTGTTACATCCGCTCGAATCTCCTCATGAGCAACGCGAGATCCTCCTCGGTCAGCACCTCATATTCCTCATCTGGAAGAGACACAAGAGAAGACAAAGCAAAGTGTCTGGGAGTGTTAGCATGTCCATAACCAGAGCCACCGACTAGAGCCAGACTATGGGGATCAGTCGGACTCTTAGCCTTGGCAAGCAGCTGTCTATCAACCTCAGAAGACTTCAACTTCAAGAAAAGCTCATCAACAGACAAAGTTTCATAGTTAGCTGACTTCATGATCGCCTCAACCTTTGCACCCCACACGGATCTATCAAGTGCTTGCAAGAGCTTGATAGCTCTGTCATGATCCGAGTATGGGAGTACGGTAGTGTTGGCTTTCATGTTGTTGACTATGGAAGTGAAACGCTGAAACAAAGCATCAACAGACTCTCCAGGCAAATGAGCGAAATTCTCATACTCTCTGTGGAAGCTGTATGGGTCAATTGATCCAACCGGGCAAGAAGGATCGGTCGAATCTATCGCCAATCCTCCGACCGTGACTGAGACTAAGCCAGTGAAAAGATTCACGCAAAATACACGGGTCGATTGATCCGACCGAGCATGGAAAGCACCGGTCGGACTAATCACCTATGCTCCGACCGCTCTCAAGTCAAAACGTTCTTTGAGTGAAAACCCTCCGGTCGATTGATCCGACCTATACAACAGTGTTCGGTCGGATCGATAGGTCCACAGTACCGGCTGAGCGATCGGATGATCCGACCGGTTGATCGGAGCTTTCAATCGAAATATCGACCTTCTACCAGAGAGGTTTCAAGACTACGAATGTAGGCGATCGTTTGATCCGACCGAGCCAGGAACAACTGATCGGATCGATTGATCGACACAAAGAAAACAGTCAACGCGAGACTGCAAGGCTGCAAACTACAAGCGGTCGATTGATCTGACCCAGTCAAGGATAACCGATCGGATCAATAGATCGACGCAGTGAAAAGGTCAACTCGAGAATGGATCTCCCAAACGACTTGGAGTCTTGAGACAAGATTTTGGGTAGATGATATACACCTCAAGGAGAGGCTATGCCCCTAAGATCTTGGCCTCAAACCTCCTAGAACTCCTGAAATCACAGATCTCGTGAAGAACACCAAGAACTTGAGTTCATCCCAAAAACTTCAAATCCAAAGCGATTCCCGGCGTTTGGGGGCAAGAGATCACCAGCAAAAGAGGCACAAGGCACTCATACGTGAATCCCCCAAAGAAATCCGAGAGAAAACACCCTAGGAAGTGAAGAACGAAAATCTCTCAAAAATAGCTCCGAAAATTCCTCCGAAAATAGGGAAAAGAAAAGGAGCTCGTTGATTCAAATCATGGCACAAAGATGAGCAGCACAAACTCAATCAACCAACCATGAATTCACCTATACAAACTATGAATGATTCAAAATAGTTCTAGGTGGAGAAGATGAAAGGGAATTACAAGTCTAAAGGAAAACCAGAGAGATAACTAGAGAGGATGCAAAGAGATAGCAGCCACCAACCCCTAGGGGGTCTATTATATAGTCCAAGTGGTGGTGCTCTAAAGACTAAACTACCCCTATGTGATACATACCCCTCAGGGGCAAATTTGACATTTGGTTTCAGATATTTTCCGGCTGGGACACCTTCCACCGCAAGCTAGCTTCTCTCCGACGCAAGCCTTGCGGTCACGCCGCGTGTGCTCCGGATCGAAGCTCCTCGACGCCGAACTTGGGCCTGGCTGGTCACCTCGGCCCAGCTGCCCAGACTTTGCCTCGTCGAGTCCTCAGGCTTGGTTTGGAGGCCCAAACCAAGAAACCGTCCTCCTGATGATTTTGTGGCCAAATCACCAAACCCCGCGTACAAGCTTCGGTCGTTAGCCGGTACCTTGCACCGGCTTCATGTCCGCATATGAGCTTCGGTTGTGAGCCGCTACCTCACACCGGAACCACGTCCCCTTGCTCGTTCTTGCACCATGTGAACCGCACTTGATCCATCTGGCCACCGGGTCCCTCGAACCAAGCCTACTTGTCTCTCCGCTCCTCGGAGGCCGCCATGGCTAAGACCTTTCGCGCCTGTTCTTCACCTGCACCAATGCAATCAAGCCGCATTCTACACCTGCAATACTTGAGTCAAGGGAAATGTCAATCCATACCCCGTTGTCAATCACTCATCACACCAGGAAGCAACCATCTACCGGTCCTCGGACACACCGGGTCCTCAGAGGCACTTCTTTGAAATTCACACCATAATCAAGAAGAGTTTGCTTCATCCACAACAATTGAGCACAACAACATCCGGTCGAAATATATTCCGCTTCGGCGGTGGAAAGGGCCACGGAATTTTCTTTCCTTGAAGACCATGAAACAAGTGACCTTCCAAGAAATTGACAACCACCGGAAGTGCTCTTCCTATCAACCTTGCAACCAGCATAATCCGAGTCCGAATATCCAACTAACTCAAATTGATCACCCTTGGGATACCAAAGTCCAATATTGGAGAATACTTCAAATATCTCAATATACGTTTAACGGCGGTCAAATGAAATTCTCTAGGTGAGGCTTGAAACCTTGCACACATGCATACACTAAACATGATATCAGGCCTAGATGCGGTAAGATAAAGCAAGCTACCTATCATAGATCTATAAAGCTTTAAATCTACCGGTTTACCTCCCTCATCAAGATCTAGATGTCCATTTGTAGCCATGGGGGTCTTGATTGGCTTAGCATCATACATGCCAAAATTTTTCAACAAATCCTTCACATATTTAGATTGGCAAACAAATGTGCGTTCCTTGAGTTGCTTGATTTGAAGGCCGAGGAAGTAATTCAATTCACCAATCATAGACATTTCAAACTCATTAGACATCATTTCCCCAAATTCTTCACAAAAGTCTTGATTGGTTGACCCAAAGATGATATCATCGACATATATTTGGCATACAAGTAAATCCTTGCCAATGCATTTAGTGAACAAAGTAGTATCAACTTTCCCAATCTTGAAGCCTTGTGAGATGAGAAAATCCCTTAGCCTCTCATACCATGCCCTAGGGGCTTGTTTAAGTCCATAGAGAGCCTTGGAAAGCTTATACACATGATTTGGCTTCATAGGGTCCTCAAAACCGGGAGGTTGCTCAACATAGACAAGTTCACTAATTTTTCCATTCAAGAAAGCACTCTTCATATCCATTTGATAGAGCTTTATGTTGTGAGAGCAAGCATATGCCAATAGAATTCTAATGGCTTCCAATCTAGCTACCGGAGCAAATGTCTCACCAAAGTCCAACCCTTCAACTTGAGTATAGCCTTGTGCAACTAATCTAGCCTTGTTTCTCACCACTATGCCATCCTTATTTTGTTTGTTTCTAAATACCCATTTAGTGCCTATCACATTGTAATTCTTGGGCCTTTCAACTAGTTCCCATACTTCATTCCGAGTGAAATTATTCAATTCTTCATGCATAGCATTCACCCAATCCGGATCTTGAAGTGCTTCATCTATCTTATTAGGCTCAAGAAAAGACACAAAAGAATAGTGTTCACAAAATGAAGCAACACGAGATCGAGTTTGAACACATTTTCTTATATCTCCAACAATTTGATCAATGGGGTGATCTTTTGCAATGGCATGAGGGATCCTTGTTTCAACAGCCGGTTCTTGAGTTGATGTAGATAGAGATGTAGTTGGTTCCGGTTGAGTAATATCATTTGTTACATCTTCATGGCTAGGCTCAATTGATTGTTCAACTTGATCATTTTGAATTCAGGTGGATGGATTTACTCTTATAGAAATATTTGGATCCATATAATCATCCTCATCTTCCTCTCTTGGTCTCACATCACCAATTGATATGTTCTTAATGGCATCTCTTACATCACTTGATTTGTCTAATTCATCTTGACACTCATTTGATTCATCAAAGTTGACATCACATGTTTCCTCTACTATGGCATGAGTTTTGTTGTATACTCTATAAGCCTTGCTACAAGATGAATACCCAAGAAGAAATCCTTCATCACATTTACTTTGAAACTTTGACAACCGTGAGCCTTTCCTAAGGATATAGCACTTGCAACCAAAGACCCAAAAATATGAAATATTTGGCTTTCTTCCAATGAGTAGCTCATAAGGAGTCTTATTCAAGAATCGATGGCAATAGAGTCTATTTGAAGCATGACAAGCGGTGTTAATGGCTTCGGCCCAAAAAGAATCTGACACATTGTATTCCGAGAGCATTGACCTTGCCATGTCAATCAAAGTTCTATTTTTTCTCTTCACAAGACCATTTTGTTCCGGAGTGTACTTGGATGAGAACTCATACTTGACACCCTTTTCATCACTATATTCATCAACTCTTGTGTTTCTAAATTCACTACCATTGTCACTCATCACTTTCTTCAATTTGAGCTCAAATTCATTTTCGGCCCTTGTCACAAATTTCTTGAAGATATCATATGTGTCGGCCTTGTCATGAAGAAAGAATATCCAAGTGTATCTTGTGAAATCATCAACAATCACAAGACAATAGCAATTTCCACCAATACTTCTATATGTGGTTGGTCCAAATAAATCCATATGCAATAATTCCAAAGCTCTTGAGGTAGACATGATGCTTTTGGATGAGTGAGGGCTAGCCACTTGCTTTCCGGCTTGACAAGCACTACATAGTTTATCCTTCTCAAACTTCACATCTTTCAATCCAACAACTAGATCATATTTCAATAATCGGTTGAGTTGTTTCATGCCAACATGAGCAAGCCTCCTATGCCACAACCAACCTTTTGATGACTTAGTAAATAGACAAGAGACTAGATTTGCATGACTTGATGAGAAATCCACAAGATATAAGTTTTCATGCCTAAATCCCTTGAAAATGCAATTCTTTCCATCAAGGGTGGTCAACTCAACACCATCACTAGTAAAAGTACATTTGTAGCCAAGATCACAAAGTTGAGTAATAGACAAGAGATTGTACATGAGAGAGTTGACCAATAAGACATTTGAGAGAGTGTAGTCATTTGAGATAGCAATTTTGCCTAACCCTTTCACTTCACCTTTACCATTATCACCAAATATGATGTTATCATAACCGGCGGCTTCATCGTCAATAGAAGTGAACATTTTAGCCTCTCCGGTCATATGTTGAGAACAACCACTATCAAGTACCCAATGTCTTCCTCCAGACTTGTAATCCACCTACATAAGAAGATTACTAGTTTTCAGGTACCCAAACTTGCTTGGGTCCTTGCATGTTTGTAACCAAAGCCTTAGGTACCCATATAGCTATCTTTCTAGTGTTGCTTTTAGGATTACCAACAAATTTAGCATACACTACACCCTTAGCATTTTTCCTAAGCACATATGAAGCATCAAAGGATACATCTTTCTTGCCCTTGCACTTGTGAGATGGCTCAACTCTAGTCTTGCAAGTTTGACAAAATTTGAATCTCCTCTTCATATTGCACATGAGCCTTGCCAAAGGTAGAGTTATTGGGAACGAAAGCATTTTTCCCTTTCTTGGGAGTATAATCAATCCCATTCTTGTTGATTGGAACCTTTAGGGTTTCCACACACTTAGTGAAATCCGAATGACTCTCAAACAATTTGGTGAATTTCTTGGTCAACTTATCAACTTCTTTCTTAAGCAATTCATTCTCAATCATAAGAGAAGCATCACATGTGAATCCATCATTCATGCAAGATGTATTGCTTGAGCTACAAGATGGGTTAGATGAACTAGGATCACATGATCTATCATTCAAGATATCACAACCAACACCTATGCTCACATGACTTTTGACTTCTTGTGCAAGAGAGATGTTGTGAGCTTCCTTAAGCTTCTCATGAGTTTCTTTTAGATTCTCATGAGTGGTCTTTAGCTCCTCATAAGAACTTTGAAGAGATGAGTATTTTCTCTCCAAGTCCATCAACTTTTTCTTCTCGTTGCACATGTAGTCATTAGACTTGTTAAGCATTCTAACAAGATCATCATATGAAGGAATATCATCTAGTTCATCATCATCAAGTAAATCATCATCATCATCATCATATGGTACCTTGGATTCACCATTTGCCATAAAAAGGAGAAGAGAAGAGTGATGGAGCCTTCTTGATGGCGATGCCCGCTACTCCCTTTGATGGCTTGTCATCCTCATCATCATCATCATCATCATCGGAGTCAGAGCTAGCATAGGAATCCCACTCAACATAGTAAGCTTGACCATTCTTCTTCTTCTTGAAGAACTTCTTGCTTTTCTTCTTCTTGTCATCATTCTTCTTGTACTTGTCCTTCTTGTTTGGACAATTTATGATGATGTGACCCATTTCACCACACTCATAGCACTTCTTGTCTTCAAATGGCTTCTTGCTTGATGATTGCCCTTTCTCGCCATAGTTCTTGTTCTTCATGATTCGGTTTAGCTTTTTGACAATGAGGGCCATTTCTTCCATTGAGCCTTCACCAACTTCATTTCTCTCATCACAATTGTCTTCCTTGGTAGACTTTGCCTTGAGGGATATGCTCTTCTTCTCATCATCGTTTGCCAAACCACGGGCTTCTCGTTGTGACTTCTTGAATATGTCATGTGTTTGCACTTCACCAAGAACTTCACTTAGAGTGATCTTGCTCAAGTCCTCCCTCACCAAAGAGAGTCACAATGGTTTCATACTTCTCCGGGAGACACCTAAGAAACTTGTGAGAGAAATCTTGATCCGGCACATCAAAGTTGAGAGACTTGACCTCATTCACAATGTTGTTCAATCGATCAAACATTTCATCAACACTTTCATCTTTCTTCATAGCAAACTCACTAAATTTTCCTTTGTACACAAAGAGTTTTGCTCCCTTCACGGTGGTAGTGCCCTCATAAATTTCCTTGAATCTTTCCCAAACTTCATAAGCTATCTTGAGATTCTTGATTCGATTGAACTCATTCACACTAAGACAACTATAGAGAAAATTCAAAGCTTGATCATTTAGATTGTCATTCTCACTATCCGATGGGGACGGATTCTTGGGATCAAGAATAACATATCCATCCTCAATGATTTCTCACACCTTCTTGCTAGTTGACTTGATATAGACCATCATTCTAGTCTTCCAATAGTCATAATTGCTTCCATCAGAGAAGGGTGCTTTCCCCGCATGATTCTTGCTATCACTAGCCATTTATCCCACTCCGGGATGATTAAATCCTTGTAAAACGGAGACCACGGCTCTGATACCACTTGTAGGATCTAGGATACCGACTATAGGGGGGGTGAATAGGCGGTTTTAACTAAAATCAAAGCACTGATAAAAATTTATTAGTAACACAAGAGAAATCCTATTTCTACTCAATTCTAAACTAAGTAAAGGTTTGCAACCTAGGGTGACAAGTAAGATTCAATCTCTAGGAATATAAATACTCAAGGTAAATAGCCAAAAGGTAAATGAGCAAAGAAATAACCAATCACACAAGAGACCGAATTTTTCCCGTGGTGTCGATGACTTGCCGGTCACCCCTAATCCACATTGAGGTGGATTCAAAGCTTCAACCGCTTCTCTATCAAGTCACACTTGATGTATAAGCTGGCTTGAATGCAATGAACCTCTCCAAACCTCGATTCCACTAGAGTTGCCCTTTATCGCTCCGGTGAGGTGAGCACAACACCTTTCACAATCTTCCAAGGCTTCTTCACAATCTTCTTGAAGATCTCAATGGAAATCTCACACCAAGCCGTCTAGGAGGTGGCAACCTCCAAGAGTAACAAGCCAATGATGCTTGCTTGATGTTCTCCTAGTGCCTCAATGCTCAATGCAGTCAAAAGCAATGCACTAGAAAGCCTCACACTCACAAGAATGCAATCCCTTAGCAAATGAGTGAGAGATGAATGAGAGAAGGGACTCTTGGGTCAAATGAGCTTTCAGAATGGCCAAGAAAACCTCCCCAAACCGGTGGGATGAGTATATATACTCCCCACACATCCAACTAGCCGTTATGTGTAAAACTCGTGAAAACAAAGTACTGGCGGATCGTCCGCCTCAGAGGTGACGGATCGTCCGCCCGTGCCCAACGGCTACTATTTCAAAAGACAAAGGTGTCAGAAGTGACCGTTACAGGGTTGGCGGACTGCCCAACAGGGGCGGACCGTCCGCCCCTCAGTTAGAAAAAGGTCACCACGCGACGAAGGACCACGTTTCACAAAGGCAGACCGTCCGCCTTATAAAAGTGTCCTGGAACCCCCAGAAACAGTCTCTGCATGAACGGTCCGCAAAAGGGTCCGCCATTCAGGAAAAACACCTGCGGACCGTCCGCCTTATAAAAGGCGTCCAGACCCAAAAACCAACACTTAGCCGATTTTGTATCCGTAAAGTCAGAGGCGGACTGTCCGCTACCCCTTAGGCGGACTGTCCGCCTTACCAAAAACAGGAAGGTTGGAATACCTTCATCTTTTCGTTTTCTATCCAACTATTTTCAAACGAAGTTAGCTCTCATGCATGCATTTACACTATTTGAGCAAGTTGGCACTAGAGTCATATCAAACAACCATAATTGACCCCTCTTAATAGTACGGCTATCTAGCCTATTAATCCGGTCAAACTTCTTCTCTAAAGCTCCTTGAGACCGGTAAAAGAAACATCCTATCTTTTTACCTTTTCCTCTAGCATCCATTTGCTTCAATATCCGACGATATATCGTAATCAATTATTGAAGCTCATCCATTCATCTGGACTAACCTAATCTCATCATCTCAATTGAATTGTTAGTCCATGATTATTGTCATTAATTACCAAAACACATTTAGGGGCCTAGATGCACTTTCAAGTACCTCATGTTGTAATCTCTGGAACTCGCTTTCAAGTGGGTGTTTGCATACTGGTTTTGATCAAGGTAACTGTTGCACTTGCTAGATGCACTTTCAAGTACCTCATGTTGAATTGAAGCTCATGTGTCATGATCCTGTTGTGGACCTTGTGTGGGGTCATTTCCCTCAAATCCCTATAGAGAATAGACTTCAATACGTCATAATCTGGCCTTTGTAGGCTTGTGAGGATCTTTCAAACGTGCTCCATATCTTTAATCTTCTTTACACCTAAAGCATTGATCTGATTCACAAGAATATTTAGGTGTGAGTACATGGCTTTAACATCTTCATGACCAAGTTGCTTAAAGCTATTGAGCTTTTCTATGAGAACTTCATATCTTTAATGGGCCACATCCTTTGTGACGGTATAGTTCTCATTGATAGCTTTCTGTAGCTCATGAGCATTTTTGCAAGTAAACACTCAAGGTGGCAAAATTCCCCGTCGGGACGGGGATCCGCCCCATTTTGAGTGGAGACGGGGGTAGATTTCTCCCCGTGGGGCTGTCGGAGCGAGGCCCTGAATTCTGTTGGGGCGGGGGCAGGGACTGAATTTCCAACGTGAGGCTTCATTGGGGACCCAAAATTCACAATTATGCGTACATTTGGCCCAATAGTAAGCAGTCCAACAACAGCCCACATGCGTTGGCCACATACATATCTCCCTAAAACCCTATCCTATCTAATTGTATCCAACGTCTACGCTTGCAGCCAGCGGTGGTGGTCGAGCTCGAGGCCACGAGCACAACGCAAAAATCAAGCGGGGCACTGAGGCTCCCATCCTCGGAAGCTCGCGCCTCCGCAAACCAACCGTGCGAGCTCGTGCCTCCGCTGGCCATTCTTGCGGCTCGTGCCCCCACCGATCTTCCTTGCGAGCACGCGCTCCCGCCGGCTTGCGCCCCCGCCGGCCATCCTCGAGAACTTGCACCCCTAGCTAGGCATCCTCATCTCTTCCCTCGTCGATTGTCATTGATGTAGCAGCCCCCCGCGAGGCCCCGTTGGCGACCAGGGATCCGTCGGGGCTAAGGTTAGGGCCGGATTCCTTGTCAAGACCGTCATAAAAATGCTCGAGGAGCATATGCTAGGGTATTGACAATTCAAGGACACAATCTACCAAAAGTAGAATTCTGGTCCACGCCGTACCTATCGTTTCCCCTACTGTTTGCGTGAAGTCTAGCAAATCCTTACGTAAGGTAGCAATGCGGGGTCGAGGGAAGAAAATGAGGCAAAACTTGTCCCTCAGCTTCCTCCAACATCCGTCAGAGCGTCTTACGCCATGGGCATACCATTGTTTCGCATTTCCCGAGAGAGAATGGAAACAATTTCATCCTAAAGGTGTTATGACTCATGCCCACAATAATGTAGCATGAGCACAACGACTTCGAAGTCTCACAAATGGTGGTACAGGTTCTCACTATCTAACCCAGAGAAAGGGAACTTCTAAACCAAGGTGAGAAGATCGAAATTGAACTCGTAGCCAGATGAAAGAATTGGGTGTTCTGAGGGCGGTGGCTCTAAGAGTTTGCCCATAGGAGCAAAATGGTTTTGGATAGAGAGTGGCTCCATGATAGCGGGGGTAAAGGTAAAAAAAATAAAAAGAAAAAGATACGAGGGCGGCTAGCACTTAGTTAGAAACAACCGTTCCCCGGCAATGGTGCCAGAAAGCTGGTTGACGTTTCTTAACATTTATAGAGAAATCTGCAAGCGCACAGATATCGTCGTAGCTCGCCCCTAAGAGTATTCCAAGAGTATCGAATCCAAGGAACGTGAAATCTCTATCTATAGGCTAATAGGCCCAATGATGCACTCCTATTATGAGGCTAAGGGTAGAGAGTATTCCTATTAAGTAGTTCCCATAGTAAGAAGTTAGGACTACCTCTTTATCACTCGCTTCGGGCACCGGCTTACACTGCATCCACAGTGACTCCGGCTAACGGCTCTATGACTTATCCAAATGTTGAGGATTTCAAAGGAAAGACAGGGTTGTCACCACATGCTAACTACCCCAGCCAAAACGTGATATAAGATGCGCAAATGACGCGTAACCAGTAGCTAGGCACCACACCTACCAACCGATCTCTACTAGGGGTGAAAATGGTTATGGAAATTCCCGACCGATCGAGCTTCGTTTTCGAAAAAATGGTTTCGTTTCCGACCGTTTCCGATTCTACTCAAACACAAAACTTGATATTTTGAATCGCTATCACCTCTACATTGCATTTCTTACATAATAGTTGATTTAGAAAATATGGTAAATTTTCGACCGACCGAGCTTCGTTTCCGCTAATGCAATTTCGTTTCTGACTGTTTCCGATCGTTTTCATCCCTAATCTCTACTATGATCCGACCACAGATTGGGGCCCCCATGGCGGCACCACAACACCCGCGGGTGGGAGTTCTAACTCACACACTCTGGACTCACACTCTAGTGAGAACTAAACAAAGAAGTGAAGAACAGGACTATACTCTAGTTAGAATATGCATGAATACTCACTTTATTCTTCCTGGAATGTAGCAGCATTCTCGAGATACAAGCAAGAGAGGTGAGTGCCAACACCTTGGCACTCCTCTCTAGACAACCCCTTACTCTCTCCTTACACTGGCACTAGCTAAGCCAGCATTAGGCCTATACAAGAGAGCTCTCAACTGTGAATTGGCTTGTAGTCCAATGGTAGAATGGTCTAGTGGGACGCTACCCACCAGGGTTCAAATCCTGGTGCTCGCACCATTTCCTGGATTTTTCAGGATTTACCGGCGTCATGCGTTAAGTGGTAAGCGGCGTTACCGTCGACAATGAGGCGCCAATGGTGACTTTGGAAATCTCTAGATCTGTCGGGTGCTCAGTCCTTCAAAGGTGCTCATAGGGGTAGGGTTTGCGTACGTGTGTTCGTAGGGATGAGTGTGTGTGCGTGTTGTGAGTGTCTACATTGTACTGTGTAATTCTCAAAAAAAAAAGAGAGCTCTCAACTCAAGTGAGTTGCAAAACTTGGCCTAGGAAGTGATGTCTTCATTTGGAGCCCCCTCTTGTATTTATAGGCATGTAGAGATCAGAAACTGAGGTATCCCCCACGGAATATACCATGTAACCATCATAGGAGAGGACACGTGGCGGCTGGAGGCGAGAGGGGCCACTATGGGTTCTGTCGAACCAGGAGTTCGGCCGACCTAGGCCAACCGCCTCTACAACCGTCCTTTGGCCAGTGGTTGCCCTGTGGGTCCATGCGTGGGTATGGGTGTGCTTGTAGTGAATTAGTACTTCTAGCTCCCGGTTGTAGGCCCTTTAATCTGTGTGCTTGCACGTGATTGGTCGGAAGCGTGTTTCCTGCCTCATGTGAGACCCTGGATCCATGGGAGGCTGATGTGGCAGCTCTTGGTTTGCTGAGTTTTGCTAGTTGTGTCACTTTGATACTTCATTTCTATGGTTAAGTGACCTACATACAAATATTCATCGACACTTGTGGAACTCGTTAGTAAATAACTCCTACCACTATGTTGATGATCATATTTTATGTGTTTATGCAGAAGTTGACGGCCTAAAGTTGGCACTTAACGGCCGTCAACACTCACTAGTGACTCTCCAAACATTGAGACTCCTTGCTTGTAGATAGGCTTCCATGAGAACGTTCCATCATTGGAAACTCGTGCCATCGAAACGTGGAGGTCCTATGTTATCCATCCCTTCCCAAATGAGCTAACTCACTAGGCGGTGAAGCCTAACCGTTTTCAAAGAGCCGGTTTCACAAATTGCCAATGGAAAAGGAGAGTACTCTGTCTCTAGTTGTGGTGGTAAAATCTGAGTAAAAGTACCACACAATTCTTCTTTGTCACAAGTTACAACAAGTAAATTGGATTGTGACAAAGGCAGATCAGTAGAAAATTCCACTATTTGTTGCTCTATTTTAGCATGTAAAGTGGTCAATTGTTGGTTATAATGTGTCACATCATTCTTGCAAGCATTCATAGATTTGATCTGTTTGCAGCTTTTAAAACCAGACAGAACATGCAAGAGATATGGTTATATGTTTCACTAATGAGCAAGGTTTGAATTTCAGAATTGAGTCCTTTTATGAACCTACTCATTGTATCTTCCATGCATTCATCTAAGCCACCAAACATCATACAAATTTTAAAGTCATGGAAGTATTGTCTCTTGTCCTACTACCTTGTTTCATTTTCTCTAGTTTGGTAAGCAAGTCATCTTGAATTGAAATATGTATCCTCCTGTCAGTTACCTTCAGGAGGAATGAAAACATCTGGAAAATGCTTTTTGAAATCATCCCAAGTTTGTGGAACGTTGTTATGCCTACAAATATGTTTCCATTCCAGCAAAGCATGTTCAGTCAAAACATTAGAGGCAATACAAATCTTTTGTTTCTCGGACAAGCCATGCTCAAAAAATTCATTATCTGCTTTCAACTCCCAATCAATATATGCTTTAGGATTAAACTCACCAGTGTATGCAGGCAAGTGTTGAATGACATCCTGAATATGAGGGTGTTGTTTCGTTAGCTCAAAAAATCTCCATATCCCCTGCAATGATTAGTAGAAAACAAGAAACACAAAAACAATATGTATCCTCCTATCAACTATTAGGATGTGGTTGTTGTACAACTCTCGATCTCAAGCTATTCAAACAAGCTCTTACAAGTTCTGACCAAGCAAAACAGGAGGCGACAACAACTAACAAGTTAGCACATATGGAAGGAAGTGTATCGGTGCCACAGCAATAAGGCCTGTAGTGGAAATACGTGGAGATATAGGTTGGGTGAATCAAGGAAGTACTAGCACAACATTAGTCACAAAAGCAAGATGAATAATCGTTCAATGGCGGTATTGTGCTGGTCCTAAACCAGATTGTACTAGAGACGCGAGCCTGGACACAAACAAAGTCACCAACCTGCAATAATGAAGGGTCACAAGGAGTGGAATAGCAACTACTCGTCTTTCTTTCTTTCTGTTTTTTCTTTTTTTTTCAAGTAGCACAAAATCAACAATAAGATCAAACAGCTAGCCGGCCGATTTTACAAAATCCAGCAGATACGCAAATCTCAAGGGAGATTGCGACAAGCACAGAATGAATTTGGGACCATGGTCGGATCCGTTGGAAAGTGCACAAGTTAAGCTTTTCATATTATATTTAAACACCCTATTTGGATCCGGACCAAAAAAATATAAAGATTTTGTTCTCAGGTTCAAACTGGACTCCGAAATGGAATCTATTTCGAACTTGTGTGATGTCCTGGTTGTATATGGAAAGATGGGCGTGGATGGGTTATGGTGGCAAGAGAAACAATTAAACCCTAATATGCAAAAGTGACACAAACGTGATAAGAACTCCAAACTCTAAACGATTAGACGCTAAGACTAAGTAACACAACACAACCGATGCAACCAAAAACTAAACAAGCCAATGATACATCGAGCTACCTTTATTATGTTGCAAATGTGGATTTTATATGTTAAGACAATTTTAATATGTACATAATTTGTTGTTTTGATAAAAAAATCTTTTTCATTTTAATGGACTAGATATATGCCCGTGCATTGCTACGGGAAACCAAAACTTATACAATAAAAATACACGGATCGCAAAAAATAATACTATGTAATTAAATACTGACGATAAAGTGACATATAATAAAAAAAACAAAGTTCATGAAAATAACACAATTAAAGATAGCATGGCGGACAGGATGACCAACTCTAACATATAGACTTTTCCGGCTAAGATAATTTTTTATATGAGCAGAAAGAAATCACTAATATCCATTAATCTCGTGTGCCAATAAATCTATGAATAACTTCAGCCGCATCTCCATACTATCCTATACACAAGTTCAAGTATATATGTACCTGTCATATGGGTAATATTGTGTCTTGAAAAACCACAAATAACCTTAAAATAAAGTATTTTACACCCATCGTATAAATTTGGTGGCTTTAGGAGCATTCCACGCAGGCACCAGATGTATAACGGAGCAACCATTGCATTTACCTTTTTTGTTTTTCGCACCAAGTTCGCAGCATCAAAAATAGTGTGTCTGTTCATTGTTCTATAAACTTGCAAACGTCAGTTCGTGTATTGAACATAGTACAAACATGTACTTGACTGTTGTCAACACTTGGCATGCTAATAGCCTTCTCAATCTTGCCATCAATTAATGATATTATCCATAGAATCAAGGTGTGATACATGGAAAAGTTAAAATGCTATCTTTTTAGTCTTCTTAACCTCGCTGCTAGAACACGTAGCTTTGTAGTCAGTGCTGATGGAAAAGTTAAAATGCAGGTGGATTTCTTCCATAATTCAATACAGAGAAAACATGCAGTTTACATGAAACCGGAAACACCCTTACATTCAGTTTCAGAAATTGGGGGCCGCTGATCTACTCAACAGAATCTAGCGTATAATAAAGGATCAAGAACCATAGGTAACCTATCTACAATAATCTAAACCTCAAACAAAATACTTATTGGAACAAACATCACAATGCTTCATGGATCAGGAAACGAGCCAGCAATGTCAACTCTGGATCAGTAGTCTCATGCTCCTTAGACAGTGCTATCCTTGACTATAATGTCATGCTCCTTAAGCATCCTGTCTTCGAAGCAACAGTGTCCAACCATTTCTTTTGCAGCAGAGGAACAATCGTATTTGTAAAAAAAAAAAGGTCTAGGCACAGGGCTATATACTCCCAATTCCAAAGCCATAATCTGCAACAACATAATAAAACCAATTTATTACGAACACATGTGCAAAAAAAATATGAGGAATGCTATGATATTAACAAAGCCTAACATGTGAATTGGTTACATCGATCCAAAATGCGGAGAAAAGATGCAATCTGTTTGATACCTGAAAACAACACTACATTCAGTTTCGGAAATTAGTAGCACCTAATCTGTAGAATGGACTTCAAGTATAGGTCAGTTATGTCCACAACTCAGAAGCAGCCGTGCAATTAAAATAACAGTACAACAAAATTTCAAAACGCCCAACCGGGAGATAAAATTGACATATTCTTCTCATTCCCCACCTAGGAATTCCTTGGTCGCTAGAGTATATAATCTTACCCTAGCTTACAAAGAAGGCACTATAGCAAACAAATCGGCTACTATGTATAGACTAAACAATGCGAAAAGAAATTGAAGAGATATGATTGGTGCAGTAAAAATCACATGATGAATTGATAAGCAGAAGTGGGTCGGCAGTGGCATTGCCATGGGCTTGAAAATTAAAGAATACACAGCGACACAATTCACTGAGTTAGAGCAAAATTTCTTGCTTATATACTGAAGTATAAACCACAATCAGTGTACCTTGGTCCTGATTGGCTGATCCCCGAACAGTTGATTGGATTGGCCGATTCCCTCATCTCCTCTCCTTGCCGTGTTCTGTAGTGCTCAAAAGTTAAAGAAATATGACATGATAATTAGGATTAGAGTGATCAGATCAGTTGATTGACAAAGAAAGGCAAAGATGCCGTGAAGAACTCACAAGCCATGGTCTCATGGCTTGATGGAGGCATCCTTGACGGCGTCCGCATCGGACGACCGCGACTCGCCGACAGCTAGCCTATCACAAACTTGCAATGCATTGATGGTCCACCAGCTTGACACGTAGGTTTGTGGCTGTGTGTTGCTACGAGCTGCAATGAGAAATCGAGACATCAAGATAATAAATAGTAGTTCTTTCCCGTATGGCCCGTTGTAGTTGCATGCTCTCTAAAAATATCAAGGATTTACTTCTTTCCAATATATTTTCCATCACATTATCTGAAGTGCATACTGAAAATGTTTTATCTGAAGTGCATACTGAAAATGTTTCACATCAAAATGCATCATGATAAACCACACATTCTAGCATTCAGCCACAAAATAGTTCAATTTCTGCAAATTTACTTCCAATTTTTGCAAATTTACTTCCAGTCTAGTGGGAAACATAACATTTACCTATCTGAACGTTACATCAACACCAGAATAGTGGCCTCCAGTAAAAAAACATCATATCAACATCAGAATTTGAGGTCAACAGTACCAAGTTTCAATTCTAAGTGCTAAATAAAGCATTGCTAGTTAGTCAAGCAACCAAATCACAAACATAAGCCGCTATCTCAATGTGTCAAGTTCCCAAGATTTTCATGGAAAATTGCTATTTTGAATTAAGGACAGAATGTCATAGACTAAGAAATATTTTAAATAGCAACATATCTCTCTCACCTAAGAATGGAGCACTGAATGCCATTGTCTCGTCACAAAAGCATGGCAGTTCTTTCCCTCAGTATCCCCTTGCTATGATGGCGTCCTTGTCGTGTGGAAGAGGCTGGTTTGCTGCTTTCTCCTTGTGTACAAGTCCTCCGTACGAAAAAAACAAATGACACAGATTACTATTATTATCTATGATACATAAGAATAGCAGTGCCCACTATAAATCCAGTTAAGCAATAATAACTAAGCTTCACAATTTTTTTCGACACATACAAATAACAACTTTGTTGGATCTGACCACGAAAGGCAACAGAACTGTACCAAATATTGACGAAAGCACATGCAGACTGTGATGCATAGTTTAATCAAATGCTAGAATCACTTAGAAGAAATGCAAGGAATTAGAGTACTCAGTATCAAAATGCAAGACCCACCTAGAAGGTTGTTTTTTATATTTAAACCATCATCACAAGATTGATAGGAAAGACACCAACATGGAAGTAGCTAAACCTGAGATTGGATTTGAGATATGTCCCTCAACAAAAAATTGAAAGGAGCCAACAGTCCTGATCCGAATTGTCATTTTATATACAAGTAGATGAGCAGTGAACCAAAGAAATCGCTAATTACGTCGGTGCATTGCACACCTCAATTCCCTAGATTTAGTCATGAACAAACATACCTCCAAAGGTGTGAGTGGACATTTCCCATTCATCCTGATTGCTCCAGGACTTGTAAACTTCCCTCTCCAACCTTTTTTTCCCTGGCTGCATCCAGTTCCTTCTTTTCATTGTCAGTACTATCAAATACACAACATGAGAAGGCAACCATATCCTGAAAAAAAATTATCAATGGCTGAGAATTCTCTATCTAATCACCATAGGCATATCATCAGAAGAGGAAAGCAAACAGAAAAATTAATTTGTGTATTTCTGATAACCTGGGGTCTAGGACCTAGCAATATTCCTGAATTAACTGACACTATTCCTATATTGGTAATAATGGTTCCTGGACATGGGAACAATTCTGAATCAACTGGCACGCTATTCATATCATACAATGTCCCAGAAGCAGTAGTTAACTAACTAAGTGAATTAACTCTTAATCATATAGCCAACCAGAAAATCGCAGTCCACAAAACATTATACAAATCCAAGCACGTACATAAACCACACTCATCTTGATCACCCATATAGGCATGTACTGAATAAAGCAGGCACGCAGGTATATAGCAGGCTAACAGGTAGCTAGCAGCCCACAGGCACACTGAGGCTGAAATAATTTCCAGTTATCTGGTACAAAAATTTTCTAAATGTCTGCTATGAACAAGCACACCAACTGCGCAAAGAAAAGAAAAGGAGAAATACCTAGATAAGAAGGACGAAAAAGATTATGCTGCCAACGGAAAGTCCATGTCTCCAGTGCTACACTACTTTGGTGAAGTTCGTCGAGAAATTAAGAAAAATCTTTGGGAATTAACATAGCTGCAGGGGCCTCCGTGCTTGGCTCCTTCTGAATCCGTCTCCAAATCCGTCAGTAGTCAGGCCACTGCTAGATCAGCAACCCCACTCAAGAAATTAAGAAAAATCTTTTGGAACTGAATGGAGGTGGGGATTGTGGGGGCACGTACCCGAGTAGCCGCTTCAACATGTCCATAGCTAAATTGTGCAGCTGATTACGACCCAGGATTAAGTGGTGGAGACTGGAGATCATCAAAAGGCTATTTTTACAGACTTGAAAGCGCAGAGAGAATTTGTCGGATCTCACCTGAAACAAGGCAATGGCGCACGGTGGGTCACCAGAGGGCGCGAACAGCACGAACATCCGCCGTACCTTGCAATGGCTCGTAGTCCAGGAAGACGTTGTCCCCGGCTGCGAAGACGAAGAGCGCGCCCTCAGCGTTGCAGTCGATCTGCAGGTGCCCTCCTTCCCCCACGCTGAGCCGCCCTCGACCGCCAACGATTCGGGTGGAGAGGAGGTGGACTCGCTGGATCGGATCGAAGGCAAAACCCTAGCTTTCAAGCTGCGGCGCAAGGGGCAGGGAAGGGTGTAACACCCTTGGCCCCAACCGATCGGTGGGACGTGAGAAATCATAATTCGATTCGAGGATCAGATCGGGCGATGAACCCTGAATCTCGAGTCCCTTTGTATTTGTAACGAGTTCGGTGTTGCCAGGGCCCGGACGTCCGACGGAAAATTCCCATTAGACTGCCCTGCTGCAACATTCAAATACAACATATGCAACATTAAAAATATAAGATTGCAACATTGAAAAATGTGAAAAAAATAGTTCAATCCAAACCTGAGGAATAATTCCCGCTGCAACATCGAAACCATGTTTCGTGCAACATTTTCAAACAAAAATCGCCATATGATAGGTCGAACTTGAACACGTACGGATGAACACTAATATAGAAACGCTGAAACATGAAAAATCAACAGATGAAACACCAAAAACCCATTGTTGCAACATCACAGATGCAATTAGCTGCAAAATTCGCATCCATCTATAGCATTATGCAACATCCAAGATATTGTACTGCAACATCATGAGATACCTAATGTAACATAGATGTCGAGAAGCACGAGAGAAGTCTTCTCCAGAGCGTGTACTGGCGGCCAGAAATCCAACGATTGCCGGCGGTGGGTTATCCAAAGCTTGAAAAGGAGTTGCAGGGATTTGGTTTTCGTGGAGAGGGCATGACGTATTTTTCCAGGAGTGGAGCGATGGCAACGGCAGCTCTACTGGCTACGTGATCTGAAATTACCATCGATGGGAAGCTCGATTGGGGCTCGGTTTGCTAGAGGCAATACTGTAGGAGATAGAGATGGCCTGGGCGGCGAGGATTTGAATATGGTGAGGCGTCGATGGAGGATTTCCTCCAGCGGTTGGCTCTGCTTTCAGTGGAGAAGAAAGACCATGAGAGTGAAGAGGGGGAAGAAAATCTGTCTAACTGGTGGTGCTTAGATGTGGGTAGTGAAAACACATGGACGATAGGCCTGCGGGAGCCGTCCGACGATTCGCTCGCATCGGACGTCACAATAGTAGCATTACCGAAACGAGTTCTGTTCTTCAGGTTTACTGCAACCAGGCTTATAAGCCAGCAACACACGATACATGCCCAGTGGGCTCCACTCGTCATACTCTCACACACACATACTCAACTCACACGTCGATAGCGTCAACTTCGTCTTCCGTCTTCTCCGAAGCGTTGTGCATTACACCTTCCCCTGCTCCAAAAGTTGCTTGCCTCGAAGCAACCGCTGTAGGAAACGCTACTTGACAACGTAGTAGTCTTCCCAGGTTGCTGATGATGATGGAATGTGACTCCACTTGATAAGCACCTGAGGAATTGCTTGACTCCCCTTCTTGACGAGGCGTCGATCCAGTATCTGCTCTGGGTACAGCTCTTGAACAGTAAGATCGACCACTTGGGGCAACTCATAATACACTGGAGTATGGTTAGCAGTGAAAGGCTTTAACTGCGACACATGGAAGACAGGTGAAACGACCCGAAATCCCGTTTTCGAGATTCCAAGCCTCTGCACCTCAGTGATAGTCCCAGGAAGTGGCTATCACGTGCAATCCCTGTCTCAAGCGATACAAATCCATACAAACAGAAATAAAGAGAGTAATAGTTAGGTTTATCACATCAACTGTAACGTCCCGCCTCCCCAAGGCCGGGCCCGCTTACACCTAGCAGCTCTCTAGGACCTACAGAATTCCTTCACAGACCAACACACGTCTTTTCTGCGCACTTTGTCCTCACTCATGCGCACCCGGGAAGAACTTCCTAGTCGGTCACCCATCCCTAAATTGCTCCGGGCCAAGCACGCTTAACCCCGGCGTTCTTTCGAGATGAGCTTCCGGAAAAGAAGTTGCAACTTGTTGATATGAGTATTCTATCAATCCTATTAAGCCCTAAGATGTCACAACAGGATGTATCAAACTACCATCAGGGTGATCAAGTTTGTAAGCTGCAGTGCCTATCTTCTCCAACACTTCATAAGGGCCGAAAAACTTGAAAGCCAACTTGGGAAAGGGACGACTGACTATTGACTGCTGAATATATGGTTGAAGTTTAAGTAGAACTCTGTCTCCAACTTGAAATGATCTATGAGTCCTATTGCGGTCTGCTTGTAACTTCATTCTATTCTTAGAATCAGCTAACTTTTGCTTTAGATTGGCCAAAGTATCTTCTCTGTCAGCAAGTACAGAAGTAGCTGGAGACTGATTCTGAGTAGTTATAGGCAACACTACTCCAGGTTTAGCTTCATACCCATACAATGCCTTGAATGGAGAACAACCACGAGATGTATGAAAATTGGAATTGTACCACAGCTCTGCTAAAGATAGCCAGTTCTTCCACTGTTTAGGAGAATCTTGTACTGCACATCTCAAGTACATTTCCAGGCACTGGTTAACTCTTTCGGTTTGCCCATCTATTTGAGGGTAGTATGAAGAACTCATGAGCAGTTTGGTTTGTGTCAAAGCAAACAGAGACTTCCAGAGATTGCTGTTGAATATCTTGTCTCGATATGAGACAATAGTTTTTGGAAATCCATGGAGTTTCACCACATGATCCAAGACTAGTTTAGCAACAGTAGCAGCTGTGAAAGGATGCTTAATAGGTATAAAGTGGTTGTACTTGGTGAGTCGGTCCACCACCACCAAAATAGTATTGGCACCTTCTGATACAGGCAATCCTTCGATAAAGTCCATGGACAGGTCTTGCCAAGCACCTTGTGGAATTGGTAGAGGTTGCAGGAGGCCTGCAGGATGTTGTAGCTCATGCTTTGCTTGTTGACAGACTTGGCATTGCTTCACAAAACTATCCACATCACTTTTCAAACTCTTCCAGTGAAATAGTTGTTTCAGACGATAATAAGTTGGTTTAACGCCAGAATGTCCCCCAGTTGCACTAGCATGAAAAGCAGCTATCAATTTTGTCTGCAGTGCTGAATTTTGTGCAATCCCGACTTTATCCTTGTATTTTATCAGTCCTTGATCCAGACTATATCCTGCTTCATTTGGGGAATGAATAGCAAGTTGGGTCAACAACTCTTGAGCTTTTGGATCTGTAGAATATACATTCAGAACCTCCTGTACCCATATAGGCTTTGCTTCAGAAACTGCCTGTATTGCTTGTAGATGATGTATTCTTGATAGTGCATCAGCAGCCAAGTTCTCCTTCCCTTTTCTATACACTACCTTGAATTGTAAACCCATACTTGTCATAGCCTTTCTTTTCATCTCTGAGTGTAGATTCTGTTCACAAAGATAAGAGAGGCTTTTATGATCTGTCTTGATGGTGAACTCTTGCCTTTGCAAATAAGGCCTCTGTCGGTGATATGATCTCCGGCAGTCTTCCACGGGGTAGCCCACGGAAGTGATTTGTATGTAGGGAAGATCGCAAAGATCGGAAGCAAGATGGTTAGGTTGGACAGACACAAGGATTTAGACAGGTTCGGGCCGTCGACTCGATGTAATACCCTACGTCCTGTTTTGGGGTGTTGTATTGCGTGGATTGTGTGTTGATATGAGATTCGATCTTTGGAGGGGGTCCCTGCCCGCCTTATATATCGGGGGGCAGGGTTACAAGTTGGTTTGTAGCCGATCCTATCTCTAAGGATCCTTTCCTTCTTTACAAAAACTCCTATTCTAACACTACTACACAAACCACTTTCACAAACGGGCTATCACAACCGGTTTTGAGAAAACCGGTTGTGATAGAGCTATCACAACCGGTTGTGATAGAGTATCTCAAAAACCGGTTGTGATAGTCGGCCGGCATATCACAACTGGTTTTTCTTACAAACCGGTTGTGATGCTCACTGTAGATCTTGAAAAGTTATGAAACATTGTAGTTCATCACTTTTTTATTTGAAGTCATCTTGTCAACCGAATCTAAGTTTGAATTTTTCAAATTTGAAAATTTAAATTTTGTAAACGACCTCGGATGAACTTTTGACCAAAACGAAAGTTGTAGATCTTGAAAAGTTATGAAACATTGTAGTTCACCACTTTTTTATTTGAAGACATCTTGTCAACCGAATCTAAGTTTGACTTTTTCAAATTTGAAAATTCAAATTTTGTAAACGACCTCGGATGAACTTTTGACCAAAACGAAAGTTGTAGATCTTGAAAAGTTATGAAACATTGTAGTTCACCACTTTTTTATTTGAAGTCATTTAGAGCCTCAAATAAGCAATTTACACTCGGAAAACATTAATATGAGGGGAATCAAAATGGTATATAGACACAAACACACTAGTGGTGCAGTGGTAGAGGAGGCTATGCACAGCGCTGAGGTCGCGGGTTCGAATCCCGCCGACCGCGTAGCGCGCGATTTTTCCGCGAAAAATGCGCGACTCGTGACTTGCGACTTGCGACTTGCGACGGTGGGTAGTGGCTGATGGGGTCCGTCCCCCAAATAAATAAAATGTTTTGCTATTTTATTTTGGTTTATTTTGGGTTCAGATGAAAACCGGTTGTGATGGGGTCATCACAGCCAGTTTTTGAAAACCGGTTGTGATAGGGGGGACTATCACAGCCGCTTTATCTCATCCGCCTCCCAAAACCGGCTGTGATAGGGGTTGCGAACCGGCTGTGAAGGCCTTTTCTGCAGTAGTGTAACTAGAACTCCTCCTTCCAGATCCTTCCTACATGCGCCGACTTGTCCCGCACGTCATCAGGTCCAGAACGGTGGGCAGGGCCGCCCCCTATTGGTGGACTGCCAGGCTTGCTCGTGAGGTACCCGGGTACTATATCCCCCACAGTAGCCCCCGAGCACTTCTTGGCCGATCGTTGGCTGTAATTGATCTATCTTTTTCTTGCATGATCCGAGTGCTCCCAAGTTGTCCAGGACCTCATCCGAGTGGTTTCGAAGAAGATCCGAGTGGTTTTGAGGAAGATCCGAGTGCATGCTCAAACGTTCCTGAAAACGATTCTTCAATTGTAGCCATAGTGCTCTTTTTCACGACGCGAAAGCGAAGTGTATACACTTAGCCCCCGAGCCTTGGGCAATTTTAGTATGAAATTGGTCAAGGGTCTTCAACTTTTCTCCGTCAAAATTTGATCTTCAATGGTGTGCACCTCCTAGTGCACCCATTGGGTGTAGCCCCCGAGCCTTGAGCAGAATAGAATATTCTGGTCGAGGGTCAAAAATAAAATATAGTAAGCTCTTTTTGAACTCAATCCATCAATGGTGTGCACCTCCAGGTGCCCATTGGGTGTAGCCCCCGAGTCTTGATTCGACTCGACACGATCGTGTCAAGACTCTAAAAGTTGTGGATCCTGACTGAATTTTTCAGCCCCCATGCCTCTGGGCATGGATTTTGGATAATTTTCTCCTTTTAGGGCATTTTTATTTCCCCTTCTTAAGGAATCTTTTCTCAAGTTCTATGAACTCGGCGTGACTCCCGAATCGTGTCCCACGACCCAGCTTGACCATATGGTAAATCACCTTCTGACAAGATTTATACTTGTCAACACTTGACCCAGATTTCTGAGCCAATTTAGCGATAGTATCGCATGCCTTACGTAAAAATCAATTGCAAGGTCGCAATATTAATTGCAAAAATAAGTCTGGCCGTCGAATAATTTTAGCCTCACGACCGAGTGGTTTCTGCCCCTGAACACTAGCTCAGGAACCCACGAAATTGTTAACTAACAGAACCGAAAGGTCGTGCCATACTTCAGCCCATTTAGGCCCATTAATCCTGTTAAGCCCATTGTTTCCTAGGGAAACTAACGGTTGCCTCATGAAGCCAGAATATCGCGAGATATCACGACTCCATACCGCATCTTTGAATTTAAAGCGACGTGACGTGCTAGCGTCGGTTGAGTTCCCGAGACAAACATCGCGCCGCGCGCGGGAGGAACGGTTCATTCCATTATAAGCCATCCCCGCCGCAATCTTCTTCCTTTCCTCGCCATTTGCCTTCACAGCATCCAAGTTCTCCTCCTCGCTCAAGCGCAAACCCTAGATCCACTTTCATAACCTCAAATCTTCAACCCTTAGTCTCTGCTTGTTGCGGCCATGGCACCGAAGCGGAAGGAAGCGCCGAAGCGGAAGGAGAAGTCGCCAGGGAAGATTCGGTCGGTCAGGGCCAAGACCGTCATCGATGTCACCGTGGATCGCGCCGCCGAGTGGAGGGATTCCACTACCACCACCAGGCGCCTCGAGCAGCACGTCATCGACGGCATTCTCCCGGACCAGCAAACCGCCGAGTGGCGTGCAGCCTCCGGTGAGTCTTTTCCCACCCCAAATTCCTCCGATTTGGTGGTGTTCGAGTCTTTTCTTCTGCGCGGATTTGGTGTTCCTGCACACCCCTTTCTCCGCGGCCTGCTCCATTTCTATGGGATCAGTCTCTGCGCACTGAACCCAAATTCCATTCTCCACATTTCCATCTTTATCAATCTCTGTGAGGCCTATCTTGGGATAGAGCCTCACTTCAATCTCTTTCTTCATCTTTTCTTGCTGAAGCCTTTTCCTGGTACCGAGCGCCCGCGTGTAGTCGGAGGCGCCGGGTTCCAGCTCCGTGAGGGTCGAACCCAGGAATATTTCGAAATTCCTTTTCCTACTTCCAACAAAGGGTGGCAGTCCGAGTGGTTTTACATAGGAAACCACTCGCCTGCCATCTCTCCTGAAATAGATACCCGTCCTGTCCCCTCCAAGTCCTGGAGCTCTCTCCCCATTGGCTCTTTCAACCTGGCCATTGGCCCTTGGGTGCGCCACGGAGACGGGGCATAACTTGATGTTCCTCTCGCTGCACCAATCCTTGAACTCCTGTGCTACGAAGTTCGTACCATTATCTGTAATGATACGATTTGGGACTCCGAAGCGATGAGTGATGTCGGTGAAGAACTCGATGGTCTTGGCTGCTGTGTGCTTGTTGACTGGTTTCACCTCGATCCACTTGGTGAACTTGTCAATAGCCACTAAGACATGGTCAAAACCACCCGTCGCCTACTTGAATGGACCAATCATGTCCATGCACCAACAAGCGAAGGGACCAGGACATTGGTATAGTCTGCAGCTGTTGTGCTGGTGCGTGTATTTGTCTTGCAAAATACTAGCACCCTTGGCAATGCCGCACAATATTTTCTGCGTCTGCTACAGCAGTCAGCCAGTAGAAACCAGACCGGAAGGCTTTTCCAACGATGGTTCTAGCCCCGGCGTGATTGCCACAGATGCCTTTGTGTATGTCTGTCAAGAGCTCAATACCTTCTGCGCGACTCACGCACTTCTGGAGAATTTGAGAGGCTCCGGATCGACGATACATCTTTTCTCCGATGATGACGTAGCTTTTGCTGCGCCGCACGATTTGTTCGTGGAGCGATTTCAGATCCTTATCTTCTGCGACCTCTGAGGGCAATATGCCGCTGTCAAGATAGTCGATGATTTGGGTCCTCCAGTCCAATGCTTCGTCTACCACTAATGCGGTAGACTCCAGAGATTCTCCGACTTGTTGCTCCGCGACAGTGCCATCCGGGTTTATCTTGATAGATGGTTCAATGAGATCTTGGATGAAAACTCCGGGTGGGACGCCTTCACGGGTGGACCCCATCTTGGCAAGCTCATCAGCTGCCTTGTTATAGTTGCGCACCACGTGATGGAACTCTAAGCCATAGAATTTCCCTTCCAATTTCCGTATTTCCTCGCAGTAAGCATCCATCTTCTCGTTGGACCTGGACCAATCCTTGTTTACCTGGTTTATAACCAGGGCAGAGTCCCCGCGTACCATCAGGCGTTTGATGCCCAAAGATACGGCGATGCGGAGACCGTGCAAGGCTGCTTCATACTCGGCTGCATTGTTGGATACTGGGAACATGATTTGAAGGACGTATTTTAGTTCCTGTCCACTGGGGGAAATCAGGAGTACGCCTGCACCGCCTCCTTTGATCTGGAGGGAGCCATCAAAGTACATCTCCCAGTACTCAACTATCTCGTTGTCAGCCGGAGCTTGGTTCTCTGTCCAGTCTGCTACGAAGTTGGCCAAAACCTGAGACTTGATAGCAATACGTGGAACAAAGGTTATTTGGTGAGCGGCCAATTCTATTGACCACTTGACGATTCGGCCGCTGGCGTCTCGGTTATGGAGTATTTCCCCTAAAGGATTTTCGCTCACGACCGAGATTGGATGGGCCTCAAAGTAATGTTTAGCTTTCTTGCTGAGATGAGAACTCCGTAGAGTAACTTCTGCACATGGGGATAGCGTACCTTGGACACGGTCAGGACCTCGCTGACGAAGTAGACTGGTCGCTGAACTCCATATGCGTGCCCCTCTTCATGGCGCTCGACCACTAGTACCGTGCTAACCACTCGGGGGGTAGCAGAGATGTAGAGGTAGAGCTGTTCCCTTGGTTGAGGTGGGACGAGGATGGGCGGCTTCTGCAAGTAATCCTTGAGTTCCTGGAAAGATTGTTTCGCCTCGTCATCCCACACGAACTTGTCCTACTTCTTGAGCAGTTTGAAAAACGGCAATCCGCGGACGCCGAGTCGTGATATGAAACGACCGAGCGCTACCATGCATCCAGTAAGCTTCTGCACATCCTTCTGACAGGTTGGTGGTAGCATCTTGGTGATGGCCGTGATCTTCTCGCGGTTTGCCTCGATGCCGCGGTTGCTGACCATGAAGCCGAGTAGCTTACCTGAGGGGACTCCGAAGACACACTTTTCCGGGTTGAGCTTCCACCGGAATTTACGTAGGCATTCGAAGACCTTTGTCAGGTTCTCTATCATGTCCTCGGGGTTCATGATCTTGACCACGATGTCGTCGATGTAGGCTTCTACTATGTCTGGAATCAATTGATCCAGACACGCTTGGATGGTCCTCTGGTAGGTTGCGCCTGCGTTCTTCAGACCGAAGGCCATTGTATTGTAACAATAGGCGCCGAACGGCGTGATGAACGCGGTCTTTATCTGGTCTTCCAGTTTTAGGCCTATCTGGTGATAGCCTGAGTAGCAATCGAGAAAACAGAGCAGGGCGGAGCCTGCCGTGGAATCAACGACTTGATCGATGCGGGGGGAACGAAGGGGTCTTTAGGGCAAGCTTTGTTGAGATCTGTGTAGTCAACGCACATTCTCCAATCATTATTATTCTTTGTTCTTACAAGAACTGGGTTAGCTAACCAGTCAGGGGTGAAACACCTCCTGAATAAAACCAGCAGCTAGCAGCTTTGTAATCTCTACCCTAATCGCCTCCTTGCGGTCCTGCTGCGAATCGACGAAGCCTCTGCTTGATCGGTTTGGCAGTCGGATTGACCTTCAAGGAGTGCTCGGCAAGTTCCCTTGGGACACCTGGCATATCGGATGGTTTCCACGCGAATATGTCGGCGTTTTCCCTTAGGAATTTGACGAGCACTTCTTCCTATTTGGGGTCTAGCTCGGCCCCGATGATGGCTGTCTTCTTCGGGTCGTTCAGGTCCAGCGAGATCCTCTTCAGCTCTGTCTCCTTGCTTGGTGCGATGGCTTCTCTTGCGGGCCTCTTGGCGGGGATCTCCAGAGAGTCCTTGTCCACCTCCTGCGATGCAGCTAGTACTTGCGTCATGCGCTTCGACATGTTCAGGGCAGCTGCCGCGTTGAGGGTCTCCTGTTCGCAGGTATAAGCGACTCGGATGTCCCCCAAGATGGTGATTACGCCCTTGGGTCCTGGCATCTTGACCTGCAAGTAGACGTAGTGAGGGATCGCCATGAACTTGGCGAGCGCTGGCCTCCCGAGGATGGCGTGATATGCAGTCTCAAAGTTCGCCACCGTGAACTGCATATGCTCGGTCCGGTAGTTGTTCCGGTCTCCGAAAGTAACGGGCAATGTGATGTGCCCGAGTGGTTTTGCCCCCTCTCCCGGTATCAGACCGTAGAACGAGGATTGGGGGGGACGCAGGTCGAGAGTGGTCAGGCCGAGCTCCTTCAATGTGTTAGCAAAGAGGATGTTCAGCCACTACCACCGTCGACTAGCACCTTGGTGAGCTGAACGTTGCGGATCGTCGGAGCTACTACCAAGGCAGTGGGATCCGGGCTTCGGTATGAAGCTCGGGTGATCTTCCCGGGTGAAGGTGATCGGAACTTCCGACCACTTGAGGTACTCAGGTACCGATGGCTCCCTTGCGTGCATGACCTGGCGGTGGGTGAGCTTTTGCTGGCGCTTCGTCTCGAATCCTTCCGGTCCGCCGTAGATCATATGGACCACTCGGTCGGCCTCCTGAAACTCGTCGCCAGGCTCGTCGGTCCGCCTGTCCTCTCTCGGGGAACCATCGTTCCTCTTTCTATAGGGAGGGACCTCTGTTGCCCCCAGTGAAGGCTCGCTTGAGCCTGTAGCACTCTCGTGCCGAGTGCTTGTGCTTGTTGTATGGGCATTGCTCATCGAGCATGCTGCTGGAAATCCTCTGGAGTTACCCGGCCTCTGGGTCGATCCAGAGTGGCGACCATATCGCCCTCGCTCTTCTTCTTGCGAGGGTGACTGTCGCTGCGACTGATGGTCGTCGTGTCGATCTTCGTCCTCGCGGCGGTCGCGCTTGTGGGTCGTCTTGTTCTCCTCCTCCCAGCGATTCTTGATCTCGCTGAGTTGTTCCTTCTCCGCGATCTCCGCGTCCGCCCACGTGCTAGCGACCCGGAACATGTCATTGACAGTCGCGGGTGGCTTCCGAGTCCACTTGTGGATCAGTCTTCCGTCGGAGATGCCGTTCTGGAAGGCGGTCATCACCTCCTGATCCGTCACGTCCGTGATGGAGTTGCGCTTCTCCGAGAACCTGCGCACGAAGTCATGCAGGGTCTCGTTCTTGCGCTGTCGTATCTGGCCGAGGAGCCGCTTGCTCCCGGGCCTCTCCCAGGTTCCGAGATAGTTACCGATGAAGAGTATGGTAAGCTGATCCCAGTTGTCGATGGCGTCCTGCGGGAGTCCTGCCAGCCAGTTGCGGCAGTCTTTGGTCAGCATGATTGGGAGGTAGTTCGCCATCATGTCCTCGTCGCCGCCAGCCGCTTGTACGGCGGTGTAGTAGATCTGAAGCCATTGGGATGGATCAGACTTCCCGTCGTACTTGTCGATGTCCGACAGCTTGAAGCCTCTGGGCCATGTTACGCTCCTCAAGCGCTCGGTGAACGACTAGGAATCCGCTGATCCGACCTCTGGGACGGGAACCACTCGGATCCGAGCCGTCCGTTGTCCTTGGGGGAGTGTGCTCCCTCCTGCGATCCCGATCCCTGGGTGGGGAACGGGTCCTCCGATAGGTCCGAGTCCTGGGTGGAGTTCGGTCCCATCGGTAGGTTCTGCTGCGCGGTGGAGTTTGCTCCCTTGGCGGGGTTGGCCGCCTTCGTGGGGGAGCCGCTCAGTCCTCGTGGCGGAGTCGGTCAGTCGAGGTGGAGTACGACCGCCGTCGTTGCCGTGCCTTGGGCTACCGGAGGGATCAGAGTAGTCAGTATACTCTGACTCCGTCGAGTAGCCGCTCCTGTTGGAGTTACGACGGGGATTCCCATGGTCCCGATCGTATTCTTCGCGGCGTCGGATTTCTTCGCGGTGACGCTCCTCAGTGCTGCTGCGGATGATGTCCCTCGCGTCTCGGTCTCTGTTGATCGTGGTGCGAAGGTCTTCATCACGGTCCGATCCACCGCTGGTCCGGCGTCGAGACGGCCCGGGCTCAGAGGCGGCCGTACGTGCTCTGCTCTCCCTCTGGTGGACCTGGACGGAGGTGGCCTGCACGAAAGCCCTAACCTTTTCCAGGCCTGGAGTGCTGGGTGGTAGCCGACTGATTTCCTCGTCGATGGTGACGAGGTTCTGGACCGGCGTCTCGTAGACGTCGAATCTGTTGTACTCGAACATGCCGTCGCGCATCAGGTTCCGACTGCTTCTCCTGTCGCGTCGATCCTGATGACGACGATGATCCTCCAAGGGTGGTTCTCGAAGTTGAGCAGTGCCAGATCCTGATGCATTGGCGCCGTGTGGTCGGGTGGCTCTACGAGTCGCCCGATTGGCGTTGCGTCCTCGGCACTGATCCCTGGCTTCAGTCGTCTCTTCAGCTGGGGTGAGCTCGTCCTCCGAGACAGGGTTAGGTGGCGTCGCTGGTGCCACCATGTAGCAGTATGACCCGGCTCCTTCTTGCGCGAGGTAATCTTCCTCGGACTTGGAGAGGTCGGTTATGGGCGTGGCACGCTCCAAGCTACTCGGAGTCGATCCTTGGGGTGATCCTATCAGTTCCGGCTCCGTAGAGGAGTCGGATGCCGTGTAACCCTCTTGCAGATCGTCCATGATCGAGGGTCCCCGTGGGTTTGACTCGTGGGAGTCGCTCTCAGAGGGGGAATCATCCGCCTGGACGATGTCCTTCATCTTCTGCTTCTGGGTAAGCGCGCGGAAGCCGGGGGTCTGGATGGTAATGACCTCAGGGCTCGTGACGCGCGTCGGCTGAGCGTTTACGCTCTGAGAGGACTCGGCGACGCGACTCTCAAGAGCCTGGATCGGATCCGAGTGGTTGCTGATCTGCTCCCGACTGGTTGGGCCTCGCGTTTTGTGATGGACTCAGTGGGGCAGAAACGGCGCGATCAGATGCGATCGGACCGGATTGGGCCGTGATGGCCGAAGTCGGCGCCAGAGAGGAAACCTCCGTGGCGGTTGTAGCTCCTGCCGCTTGGGTATCCAAGGCGGCGGCGGTGATGTTCCCGAACTGGATCTCGAATCCGTCGACGTCCGGGAGGTTGCAGCTGTCCAAGATCTTGACGCGGTCCATCGGGCTCACCAGATTGATCTCGGCGATATCCCCTACCTGGCGCGCCACTGTCGGTGATATGATCTCCGGCAGTCTTCCACGGGGTAGCCCACGGAAGTGATTTGTATGTAGGGAAGATCGCAAAGATCGGAAGCAAGATGGTTAGGTTGGACAGACACAAGGATTTAGACAGGTTCGGGCCGTCGACTCGACGTAATACCCTACGTCCTGTTTTGGGGTGTTGTATTGCGTGGATTGTGTGTTGATATGAGATTCGATCTTTGGAGGGGGTCCCTGCCCACCTTATATATCGGGGGGCAGGGTTACAAGTCGGTTTGTAGCCGATCCTATCTCTAAGGATCCTTTCCTTCTTTACAAAAACTCCTATTCTAACTAGAACTCCTCCTTCCAGATCCTTCCTACATGCGCCGACTTGTCCCGCACGTCATCAGGTCCAGAACGGTGGGCCGGGCCGCCCCCTATTGGTGGGCTGCCAGGCTTGCTCGTGAGGTACCCGGGTACTATATCCCCCACAGCCTCCATCTTTCCACTGCCATAATTAGTGCTAGAAACTCCTTTTCATAAATTGATAATTTCTGGTGGGAAGGTCCAAGAGCTTTGCTCAGAAAAGCTACAGGTTGCCCCTTTTGCATCAGCACAGCACCAATCCCTATATCTGAAGCATCTGTCTCAACCTCAAAAGGGACAGTAATGTTTGGAATGGCCAATACTGGAGTTGAAGACATAGCAATCTTGAGGTTATCAAATGCTAACTGTGCTTCTGGAGACCATCCAAACTGTTTCTTCCTCAATAACTGAGTTAAAGGTTTAGCAATAAGCCCATAATGCTGCACAAACTTTCTGTAATAGCCTGTGAGGCCCGGAAAACCCCTTAACTCAGTAACATTTGTTGGGACTGGCCAATTTACCATTGCTATTGTTTTGGCAGGATCAGTAGAAACTCCCGTATCAGATATAATGTGGCCCAAATATTCTAATTGTTGTTGAGCAAAAGTACATTTTCTCATCTTCATGTATAGTTGATGTTCCCTCAACTTTGTAAGAACATGCTTAAGCTGAATAATATGCTCTTCCAGAGATGGACTATATATCAAAATGTCATCTTGAAACACTAGGACACATTTTCTCAAGAATGGAGCTAAGATATCATTCATGAAACATTAGAATGTTGCAGGTGCATTTGTCAAACCAAAAGGCATCACTCGAAATTGAAAATGCCCATGATGTGTTTTAAAAGGTGTTTTATGCTCATCCTCTTTTTTCATTCTCACTTGATGATATCCAGATCTCATATCCAGTTTAGAAAAATATTTAGTCCTGCTAATTCATCTATTATCTCATCTACCAGAGGCATATGAAATGTATTCTTAATAGTAATATCATTCAATTTTCTATAGTCTACACAAAATCTCCAAGTTCCATCTTTTTTTTGAACTAAGAGAACAAGAGATGCATATGGGCTAGTGCTAGGTGTGATTAAGCCTGCAGCTAATAACTCTTTAACCTGTCTCTCTGTGGCAGAACCGCTCAATTAATCCGGCTTAAGTGCGCTAACCTTCCATTGGTCGTCACGCAATTAAATCGGAGTAATCTGACAGTTTGTCGGGTCGAGCCCGATGCAACCACGAACAGTTACCTCGATCGAAACAAGTCGTACAAATAACCACTCGAAAGGTGGGTCCTAGAGGTTACAACAATCCACAAGTATTAAATAGGTCCCACTTGAGGTAATTTATTACAAACCGAGTTCAATGCATAAAGTAACGGTTATTCAGAGTTTCGAAAGCAACGGAAAATAAACTAATTTATTCGATGGGAATTACGTCACGTGAAGCCGTCGTGGCATCACTCGGAAGCATCCTCGTCCCACATGACAGTCCAGCCAGGAGGAAGGGTGGTTGGCCAGGTAAGACCTTGCAACCATCTCCTCAAGAGCACTACCTGAAAACAATTCAACAAGCAAGGCTGAGTATACTAATACTCAGCAAGACTTAACCATCGGGTGACAGCTACATCACCAACTTCTAGACATGCAAGGCTTTTGGTTGGTGGGTTTGTTTTGCCAAAGAGCGACTAAGAGTGGATCCTTACTTTCAATATTTTAGCATCAAGTTCTAGTTAAAGTTAACCATTCTAGGTAAGCAACCTGTACTAACCAAGCAAGTGGAGCAAGCAATTAAGCAAGCATCAAGTTTCTTTCCATCATCATGTTCCACTTCTTACTCAATGTAGCAGCGGGGTTAAGTAGTCTCATTAGCTGCGAGAAACAGACAGTTCGAATCGATTTTAACCTTGCAAGGTGGACCTAAACACTCGGATCATCGCACTCAGCCAAAGGCTAGCGCTACCAGGTAGTTCCCATCAATCCCCCAGTCGCGTCCAGGGCCAAACTCCCCCTGGCATACGAGGTCTAAGGCCGGCCGAACCAACACTTAAGCCCCTCGTACCCACATGTTCGAGGCATGGGGAAGAAGTTCCCGGAAGGAGCAGGAAAAGTCTGCACCCTGAAGTCATGTAGGTACTAAACTTACCGACCCCATAGAATCGACAAGTGCTTAGTACTTTCAAAAACTTAACCGTCGGTACCACACCATTCGGCCTTAACCAACATTAGCATACACGGACGGGGCATCTACATGACAAAAATCCCCGCCCGTGCTCCTTATGATTCCAACATAAGTAAAGCAGTTGATTCCTATATCTCGCGAGTGACAGGAAATCACTCGACTTTTACCGGGTCCTTATAGCGTGGCAGCTATCGACCTATCATACTAGTATTGCAAAGCATAGGTACCTCGGATCATGCAACTAGGGTTTCAATTCAACTCCTGAAACGTAAATGCATAAGCAAAACTTAACAAACATAGTTGCAAAATTTCGAAACATAGGACATGCTCCGGGGCTTGCCTTCGGGCACAGTGTTAGCTTGGGAGTCCTTGGCAGCAACGTTCGGGTCTTGCTCGACCTGGACGGCGTTCACCTCGCCTTCAGCTTGGCCTTCTCCTTCAATGGGGATCAGTTCGTAGTCTCCGTCAGCGAGGGCTTGTTCTACACGAATGCATATGCAAATGAGAACATGATCTTATGTCGAGTCATCACAGTTGCATAATGATGGACCCGGGGTGTATTTAGTGACACATTCACCTGGACAATTTTGTCTGGTCTTCCCTTTCTTTAACAAAGGTTGTAATTACTCAATAAAGTATTTGGAGTTTGTTGATGGTGATTGTGTACACATATATATTATTTAACTTTGACTTCATCATAAAACAGCAAGGGTGTGTGTGATGTTTTTAGTTTATTTAACAATTTAAAGAAGTGACTTATTCTTATCTAGCCCCTTTTAAGTAATGAAACTTCCATAATTTATTCTGGCAGTTTGGTTCATGATTATAATGTGAGATAATTACAGCATGCTCTTTGTGGTTTACTTGATTTACTGACCAAAATTAGGCCAAGATCATGTATACATTTATCACAACAAAATAAACAAGAACAGCACATTAACATCAAGAATAAATCCTAATAAATCACACTCTCGTCAAATGATCCTTAGAAGTTTACCAGAGCCTATCCTAGCCTAAACAAAGTTACATGCCAAAGGGTAGCTCCAAAAGATCACAGGATCTTGCTGTTTTGATTAACAAAGATTAAACTGTTATGATTTAAAGGAGCAAGCCAAACAGATTAAACTGAGCTCAAACATTTACCATAGATACAATATGATGTAAACAAGTTACTGCAAAAAGTTGGGATTTAAATACTGAACAGATTATTTACTAAAATTCATAGATCCAGATGTAGTAGAAGATAACCCGGAAACTTGGTGTTCAGATAATTCTCCGTTTCCCATGTGGCCTCTTCCTCTGTGCGATGATTCCACTGTATCTTGTACATTTTAATGATCTTCCTTCTTGTTCTCCTTTCTTTGCGGTCGAGAATCCGGAGAGGGTGTTCCACGAGAGCCAGGTCGGGTTCCACCCATGCCAAGTCTTGATCGACAATCTCAACCTCGGGAACTCGAACACACTTCTTAAGTCGAGATACGTGGAAAACATTGTGGACTGCTGACAGCCTCTCGGGAAGTTGTACTCGGTATGCTACCGGTCCACAGACTTCTATGATCTCATAGGGCCCAATGTAATGAAGTGCCAATTTTCCTTTTACTTCGAACCTTTGTACCCCCTTGGTGGGTGAAACTCGAAGATTAACATGATCTCCGATGAAGAACTGTAGGGGTTTCTTTCTCTTGTCAAAGTAACTTTTCTGTCTAGACTGAGTTGCTTTAAGGTTGGCCTGTATTACCTTCACCTTCTCCTCGGCCTCTGCCACTAGGTCGGTTCCAAAGATTTGTCTCTCACCCGACTGCGACCAGCTCAACGGAGTTCGACATCTCCTGCCATAAAGTGCCTCAAACGGTGCCATCTTCAAGCTGGCTTGGTAGCTATTATTGTAAGAAAACTCAGCGAGTGGCAAACACTTATCCCAATTCTTATCATAGTGTATGACACAAGCTGTCAACATGTCTTCGACTATTTGATTTACTCGCTCAGTTTGACCATCCGTCTAGGGGCGATATGCATAACTATGGATTAATTTGGTTCCCAAGGAGTCTTGCAACCTTTGCCAAAATCGAGACATAAACTGAGGACCCCTATCTGATATGATGGTCTTGGAGGTTCCGTGCAAACGAAGGATTTTATCGAAGTAGATATCGGCATATTGGTCGGCACGGTAAGTAGTGCGCACCGGAATGAAATGGGCAGTTTTCGTGAGTCGGTCCACGATGACCCAGATGGAATCATTTTTTTGAGAGGTAAGTGGCAATCCAACGATAAAATCCATGCTTATGTCGTCCCACTTCCAAGAGGGTATCGAAAGAGGTTGTAATGTCCCGGCCACCTGGAGATGATTAGCCTTAACCCGCTGGCATGTGTCGCACTCTGAGACATACTTAGCAATGTCCCTCTTCATTCTTGTCCACCAGAAGTTTTGTTTCAAATCTTGGTACATTTTGCTGCTCCCTGGGTGAATGGAAAATTTAGAGAGGTGAGCCTCATCTAAAATTTCCTTTCGGAGTTCCGGATTTTTAGGTACTACTAGACGTTCCCCAAAATGTACGACCTCTTTCTGATCTAATCTAAAACAACGGTACTTCTCATCTTCTGCAGAAAGCCTTTCTTTAATGATCTTAATGCATTTATCTCGAGATTGAGCGGCAGCGATCTTGTCGTAGAGAGTTGGTCCTAAGGAAATGTTATTGAGTGAGCCGTGAGGAACAATCTCCAAGCTAAGCTTCCTCATCTCAGCACATAGGGTCTGGTTATAGGTGTCTGCGGTGAGACAGTTGCAATGTGCTTTCCGACTCAACGCATCGGCTACAACGTTGGCTTTTCCCGGATGGTAGAGTATCTCCAAGTCATAATCCTTGACCAACTCCAACCATCTACGTTGCCTCATATTCAGATCTGACTGCATAAGGATGTACTTGAGACTTTTGTGATCGGTGTACACTTTACACTGTGCTCCCATGAGGTGGTGCCTCCAAAGTTTTAGAGCATGGATTACGACTGCTAATTCGAGGTCGTGAGTAGGGTAATTCAGCTCATGTGGGCGAAGGGCTCGGGAAGCATAAGCAATGACCCTGTTATCTTGCATGAGAACACATCTTAACCCTATGCCTGAAGCATCGCAGTAGATGTCATAAGGCTTCGTGTTGTCAGGCTGTGCCAGAACGGGGGCCGAAGTAAGGAGTTGTCTCAAGGTGTGGAAAGCTTCTTCACATTTCTCCGTCCATTTGAACTTAGCACCCTTCTTGAGTAGTTCAGTTATAGGCTTAGCTATCTTGGAGAAGTCAGGAATAAAGCGACGGTAGTACCCTGCCAGACCAAGGAAACTGCAAATTTGGTGAACAGAAGCGGGAGTTTCCCAATCCAAGACCTCTTGTACTTTCCCGGGTCCACCGAAAATGCCTTCCTCAGAAATTGTGTGCCCGAGAAACTTGACACTGTCGAGCCAGAATTCACATTTAGAGAACTTGGCATAAAGCTGATGATCTCTAAGTGTTTGCAGAATAATGCGAAGATGCTCGGCATGTTCTTCTTCATTTTTGGAGTAGATCAGGATGTCGTCGATGAAGACCACGACAAATTTGTCAAGATAGGGCATGAAGACCGAATTCATGAGATACATAAAGTAAGCAGGTGCGTTGGTGAGTCCAAAAGACATGACCAGGTACTGATACAGACCATACCTAGTAGAGAAGGCGGTTTTAGGAATGTCACAAGGGCGGATCTTGATTTGATGGTACCCAGAACGGAGATCAATTTTAGAGAAGATTTTTGCACCAGCTAATTGATCGAAGAGAATATCAATGCGGGGTAAGGGGTATTTGTTCTTGACAGTCACTGCATTGAGAGGGCGATAGTCCACGCATAACCTCAAGCTTTTGTCCTTCTTTTTAGCAAAGAGGGCCGAACATCCCCAAGGTGAGGTGCTAGGTCGGATAAAGCCTTTTTCAAGCAACTCATGCAATTGTGTTCTCAACTCTGCCAACTCTAAGGGTGACATCCTATACGGTCGCTTGGATACAGGAGCGGTACCAGGGTGCAGCTCAATAACGAACTCAGTGTCCCGGTCAGGGGGCATGCCTGGCAAGTCCTCTGGGAAGACATCAGGGAACTCACAAACCACTGAAATATCCTCCACTCGAAGCTCGGCCAGAGAAAAGATATGGGAGCTCGTGTAGACTTTGTGCGGCAGGTAGAGATCCGTGCGGCCTAAGATTGTTGAGTGAATCTCAACTACCCTCTCGGGAATATCAAGTATGACCCGGTATTTAGTCATCCAATCCATCCCCAAAATGATATCCATTCCATCCAATCCCATGCTAATAAGATCAGTTTTAAACAATTTGCTGCCCATAACTAGTGGTACTCGATTTGACCTTTGATTGGTTGAGACCTTCCCGCCAGGTGTAGTGATTAAGTAGGGGGTGGCGGTTTGGGTGAGATTTAGTCCACTCTTGGTGCAAAACCTTGTGCTGATAAGGCTATGCGTTGCACCGGAATCAAACAGTATAACAGCAGGGTAATTGTGGACATAGAAATTACCCGTCATAACTGGCGCTCCCTCAGGTAGTTCTACAAGGGTGGTGAAGTTGATCCTCCCCTGACGGACTTGCACCGTCTGCTTCCTTCCTTTGCCTTGGTTCTGCTGCCGGTTCTGGGGACAGTCTCGGATGTAGTGCCCGGTCTTTCCGCACTTGTAGCAGGCATTCCCAATGGTGGGGCGAGCGGGAACCTGGTTATTAACTCGTGGAGCCGTGGGCTGTTGCGGGGCGGGAAAACGGTTTGGTGCCTGCTGAGGTGGTCGAATCACCCAACGTCCCTGCTGTCCTGGCCTCTGGGGGTTGGAGGTAGGAGTGTTCTGAACAATTCGGAACCTTTGATTTGATGGAGCAGCCTGAGTCATAGGGGCCTTTATCTTTTTCTCGGCCTTAAGGGCAGCAATGGCATCTTCTTGAGTAATGGCTAGGTTGACTAGCTCGTTGTAGGTAGCAGTCCGGATAGGGTTCAGGCGTTCCTTGAGCTTGGCACTGAGGCCTCTGCGAAAGCGGTCCATTTTCTTTTGATCCGAGTCAGCGTGGGTACCGGCATATTGGCACAGTTGTTGAAGGTGTGTGCATACTGTGACACAGTCCTAGTGCCTTGAGTCAATGCCAGGAATTCATTCAACTTTCTCTCAATCATGCCCTCCGGAATATGGTGAGCTCTGAAGGCGGTCTTGAAATCTGCCCAAGTCACCACAGTGTTCTCAGGAAGGGTAGCTAGGTAATGCTCCCACCAGATGAGCGCAGGTCCCCTGAGTAGCTGGGCTACAAACTTGGCCTTGCTCTCCTCTGAGCATGGCAGTGTGAGCACGGAGAACTTGGACTCCACAGAGCGAATCGAAGCATCGGCGTTGAGCGGGTCAGCTGCTTCACTGAAGGTGGGCGGCTGGGTGCTCAAGAAGTGCTCATAGCGGGCAATGTGGGGCTGAGCATCATGGTATCCCCTGGGTGTTGTTGCATCAGCTGTCGCTGCACATCAAGCATCTCCCGCATCATTTCAGTTTGGGTGACGAAAAACGCCTCCATCGGATTTTGCGGGGGCTGCGGCAGTGGTGGCTGGTTTGCTTGGGTGCCACTATTTTGCCCGGCGGCGAAGTTGGTGCGGCGGGTCGAGTCAACCATCTGCAAAATCATTTACTCATCAGCCACATGATCTTGAAACTCGTATACCAGGTAAACAAGGCAATCATGTGCGAAATCAGTAAACATTTATCGCAGAATTTACTGATCAGCAAGGCTGTCAGAGGAGAAAATTCATATCTCCCAGGTTACACGCCCAAAAATTACGAATTTTTGCCAGCAGATAGAGAATTTAGTGAGCTAAAACTTTTTTATAAAGCTTCAGGTCAGATTAGCACTCTAGCTAGGGCGAAAAATTCGAAGTTCACGTCTCTGTTTTTGCGGTTTTCAGAACGGCCGAGGCTCACCAAATCGTACATAACTCTCCCAATTCTTAACAAAAAGGGCTGAAATTTTGCGAGCATCATCCATACGAAATTCCTTACAACTTTGGTATTCATCATTTGGCCCAGGAATGAGAAATGCATGCATTAAAAATTCAAATCATATTCAGCTGCAGAGTTTAGCTGTTACAACCATACCGAATCGACAAACTCTAGGGTCAACTCCTACCCTAAGTTACATCATGGTGAAGCTGCACAAAAGACATACTCAACTCGAAGCTAGCCGATTACATCACTGTCCAAAAGTACGCTACGCTGAGGAGTAACACTGCCAATCATCTAGAAGTCGTCGAGGTTGTTGACCGAAGCCTCACTCTCGACGGGTGAGCCGGGGGTCGTGGGTAGAGGTGGTAAGTCACTAAGGATATCTGTGCCGGACATGCCCTGAACCTCCTCGGTGTCTATCTCTATATCCATAGGCTCCTCCTCCTCCTCCTCATCTACCATCTCCACGTCCTGCTCTAGAGGAACCTGCTGCTGAAGTATCCCTATGTGCTGGTGAGCGTCCTCAACGTCATGGTGGAGGTCATGAACCTCGTCCTCTAGCTCTCCAACACGGTCAAGGAGCCCAACCCGCTCATTGTGAAGCGAGTCTATCTCCTCCTGCATCGCCTCGATCTGGCCTAGGTGGGTAGCACGCTCCTCCTGCATCTCGGCCATCTGTGCCAAGTGAGTCTCTCGCTCCTGCTGAAAGGTGGTGACCTGTCCAAGCAAGTCTCCAATCTGAGCCTGGAAGTTGGCCATAGCCATGTCTGTGTCGGCAGCCTCCATGGTGAGAGTAGTGTAGTCGTACTGAAGCTGTCGGAAGGACCGGTAAGAAGCCATGCCGAACTCAACCGAGTCAGCCAGTCCTCCCTGAAGCAGTGCAAGAAGCTTGGAAAACATGTTCACATACCGTGCTAGTCCCTCAGCGGTAGGAACAGCACCAGTCCACTCCACAACCGCCCTCATGTGAGCTCGACGCTCCAACCAAGCCGGGTCGTTGGGCTGCGTGGTAGGAAGCAACCCAAGTGGAGAAGCCATCACCTCCACGGGGCGGAAGTCACAAAAGACGTTCAGCACCCGCAGGGCAGCGGACTCCATGGTGTCAGTCAACCTGTGGCCTATCACCTCAGCTGTGGGGGATATAGTACCCGGGTACCTCACGAGCAAGCTTGGCAGCCCACCAAAAGGGGGCGGCCCAACCCATCGTTCTGGACCTGAAGACGTGCGAGACAAGTCGGCGCACGGAGGAAGGATCTGGAAGGAAAAGTCCTAGTTGGAATAGGAATTATTGTAAAGAAGGAAAGGATTCTTAGAGATAGGATCGGATACAAACCGACTTGTAACCCTGCCCCCCGATATATAAGGCGGGCAGGGACCCCCTCAAAAAGGACGAATCACAACTCAAGCCAACTCGAATCATCAGAACACGCAATACAACACCCCAAAACAGGACGTAGGGTATTACGTCGAGTCGACGGCCCGAACCTGTATAAACCCCTGTGTCTGTCCATCCTAACCATCCTGCTTCCGATCTTTGCGATCTTCCCTGCATTACAAATCACTTCCGTGGGCTACCCCGTGGAAGACTGCCGGAGATAATATCACCGACAGTGGCGCGCCAGGTAGGGGATATCGCCGAGATCAATCTGGTAAGCTCGATGGATCGCGTCAAGATCTTGGACAGCTGCAACCTCCCGGACGTCGACGAAGTCGAGATCCAGTTCGGGGACGTCATCGCCGCCTTGGATACCCAAGTGGCAGGAGCTACGGTCGCCACGGAGGTTTCCTCTCTGGCGCCGACTTCGGCCATCACGGCCCAGTCCGGTCCGATCGCATCTGATCGTGCCGGATCTACCCCGCTGAGTCCATCGCAAAGCGCGAGGCCAGACCAGTCGGGAACAGATCTACAATCACTCGGTTCCGATCCGACTCCTGAGAGTCGCGTCGCCGAATCATCGCAGAGCGTAAACGCTCAACCAACACGCGTCCAGAGCCCTGAGGTCATTACTGTCCAGACCCCTGGTTTTTGCGCGCTTGCTCGGAAGCAGAAGATGAAGGACATCGTCCAGACGGATGATTACCTCTCTGGGAGCGACTCCTACGGATTAGATCTACTGGGACCCTCGATCCTGGACGATCTGCCGGAAGGATACACAGTGTCCGATGCCTCTACAGAGCCGGAACTACTAGGATCACTCGGAGAATTGACTCCGAGTAGTTTGGAGCGTTATACGCCCACATCCGACTTCTCCGAGTCCGAGGAAGACTACCTCGCGCAAGAAGGAGTCGGATCATATTGCTACATGGTGGTGCCAGCAACGCCAACCAATCCTGTCTCAGAAGATGAGGTCACTCCCGCTGAGGAGACCACTGAAGCCAGGAACCGGCGTCGAGGACGCAACGCCAGTCGGGCGACTCGCAGAGCCGTACGACCGCGCGGAGCCACCGCGTCAGGATCAGGCGCTGCTCAACTCCAGGAACCTCACTCTAAAGATCATCGTCGCCAACGGGATCAACACGACCGGAGGAGCACCCGGAACTTGATGCGCGACGGCATGTTCGAGTTCAACGGATACGACGTCTACGAGACACCGGTCCAGAACCTCGTTACTATCAACGAGGAAATCAATCGGCTGCCACCTAACACTCCGGGCCTGGAAAAGGTAAGGGCTCTCGTGCAGGCCGCCTCCGTCCAGGTTCACCAGATGCAAGGCAGAACGACCACGGACGCTCCTGAGCCCGGTCCGTCTCGACACCGGGCCGGCGGCGGATCGGGTCGTGATGAAGACCTCCGCACCACGATCAACAGAGATCGAGATGCGAGGGACGTCATCACCAACAGCACCGAAGAGCGCCACCGTGAGGAAATCCGATGGCGCGAAGAGTACGATCGGGATCATGGAAATCCCCGTCGTAACTCCAACAGAAGCGGCTACTCGACGGAGTCAGACTACTCTGACCTCTCCGGTAGCCCAAGGCGCGGCAACAACGGCGGTCGCACTCCGCCACGAGGACGAGTGCTTCCACCACCCAGGCGACCGACTCCATCAAGAGATCGAACTCCACCGCGCAACAGGACCTACCGACGGGACCGAACTCCACCTAGGACTCGGAACTATTGGAGGACCCGTTCCCCGCCTAGGGACCGGGATCGCAGGAGGGACAGCACACCCCCAAGAGCAGCTGACGGATCGGGTCCGAGCGATTCCCGCCCTAGAGGTCGGATCGGCGGATTCCAGTCGTTCACCGAGCGCTTAAGAAGCGTGACATGGCCCAGAGGCTTCAAGCTGTCGGATATCGACAAGTACGACGGGAAATCTGACCCATCTCAATGGCTTCAGATCTACTACACCGCCGTACAAGCGGCCGGCGGCGACGAGGACGTGATGGCAAACTATCTCCCCATCATGCTCACCAAGGACTGCCGCAACTGGCTGGCAGGACTCCCGCAGGACGCCATCGACAACTGGGAGCAGCTTACCGAACTCTTCATCGGTAACTATCTTGGTACCTGGGAAAGGCCCGGGAGCAAGCGGCTCCTCGGTCAGATCAGGCAGCGCAAGAACGAGACCCTGCACGACTTCGTGCGCAGGTTCTCAGAAAAGCGCAACTCCATCACGGACGTCACGGATCAGGAGGTGATGTCAGCTTTCCAGCGCGGCATCTCCGACGGGAGACTGATTCACAAGTGGACTCGGAAGCCACCCGCGACTGTCAATGACATGTTCCGGGTCGCTAGCACGTGGGCGGACGCAGAGATCGCGGAAAAAGAACAACTCAGCGAGATCAGAAGTCGCTGGGAAGAAGAGAACAAGACGACTCGCAAACGCGACCGCCGCGAGGACGAAGACCGACACGACGACCATCGACGCAATGACAGCCAACCTCGCAAGAAGAAGAGCGAGGGAGACATGGTCGCCACCCTGGACCGGTCCAGAGGCCGGGTAACTCCAGAGGACTTCCAGCGCATGCTCGATGAGCAATGCCCTTACCACAAGCACAAGCACTCGGCGCGAGAGTGCTACTGGACTCAAGCGAGCCTTCACCGGAGGCAACAGAGGCCCTCCATACAGAAAGAGGAACGATGGTTCCCCGCGAGACGACAGGCGGAACGACGAGCCCGGCGACGACTTCCAGGAAGCCGACCGAGTGGTGCGCATGATCTATGGCGGACCAGAGTTCGAGTCGAAGCGCCAGCAGAAGCTCACCCATCGCCAGGTCATGCACGCGAGGGAGCCACCGGTACCTGAGTACCTCAAGTGGTCGGAAGTTCGATCACGTTCACCCGAGAGGATCACCCAAACTTCATACCGAAGCCCGGGTCCCATGCCTTGGTAGTAGCCCCGACGATTCGCAACGTTCGGCTCACCAAGGTACTAGTCGACGGTGGCAGTGGCCTGAACATCCTCTTTGCTAACACATTGAAGGAGCTCGGCCTGACTACTCTCGACCTGAGTCCCCCCCAATCCGCGTTCTACGGTTTGATACCGGGAGAGGGGGCGGAACCACTCGGGCACATCACACTGCCCGTTACCTTCGGAGACCGGAACAATTACCGGACCGAGCACATGCAGTTCACGGTGGCGAACTTTGAAACTGCATACCACGCCATCCTCGGGAGGCCGGCACTCGCCAAGTTCATGGCGATTCCTCACTACGTCTACTTGCAGGTCAAGATGCCAGGACCTAAAGGCGTAATCACCGTCTTGGGAGACGTCCGAGTCGCATACACATGCGAGCAGGAAACTCTCAACGCGGCAGCCGCCCTGGACATGTCCAAGCGCATGGAACAAGTACTGGCTGTATCACAGGAGGTGGACAAGGACGCTCTAGAGATCCCCACCAAGAAGCCAGCGAGAGAAGCCATCGCGCCAAGCAAGGAGACGGAGCTAAAGAGGATCTCTCTGGACCTGGACGACCCGAAGAAGACGGCCATCATCGGGGCAGAGTTAGACCCCAAATAGGAAGAAGTGCTCGTCAAATTCCTAAGGGAAAACGCCGACATATTCGCGTGGAAACCATCCGATATGCCAGGTGTCCCAAGGGAACTTGCCGAGCACTCCTTGAAGGTCAATCCGACTGCTAAACCGATCAAGCAAAGGCTTCGTCGATTCGCGCAGGACCGCAAGGAGGCAATTAGGGCAGAGATTACAAAGCTGTTAGCAGCCGGGTTTATTCAGGAGGTGTTCTACCCCGACTGGTTAGCTAATCCAGTTCTTGTAAGAAAAAAGAATAATAATGATTGGAGAATGTGCGTCGATTATACAGATCTCAACAAAGCTTGCCCTAAAGACCCCTTCGTTCCCCCCCGCATCGATCAAGTCGTTGACTCCACGGCAGGCTCCGCCCTGCTCTGCTTTCTCGATTGCTACTCAGGTTATCACCAGATAGGCCTGAAGTTGGAAGACCAAATAAAAACCGCGTCATCACGCCGTTTGGTGCCTTTTGTTATAACACAATGGCCTTCGGTCTGAAGAACGCAGGCGCAACCTATCAGAGGACGATTCAAGCATGTCTGGATCAATTGATTCCAGACATAGTAGAAGCCTACATCGACGATATCGTGGTCAAGATCATGAACCCCGAGGACATGATAGGGAACCTGACAAAGGTCTTCGAACGCTTGCGCGTATTCCGGTGGAAGCTCAACCCGGAAAAGTGTGTCTTCGGAGTACCCTCAGGTAAACTACTCGGCTTCATGGTCAGTAACCGCGGTATCGAGGCAAATCGCGAGAAGATCACGGCCATCACCAAGATGCTACCACCAACCTGTCAAAAGGATGTGCAAAAGCTTACTGGATGCATGGCAGCGCTCGGTCGTTTCATATCACGACTCGGCGTTCGCGGATTGCCGTTTTTCAAACTGCTCAAGAAGCAGGACAAGTTCATATGGGACGACGAGGCGAAGCAATCTTTCCAGGAACTCAAAGACTACCTGCAGAGCCCTCCCATCCTCGTCCCACCTCAACCAAGAGAACAGCTCTACCTCTACATCTCTGCTACTCCCCGAGTGGTTAGCACGGTACTAGTGGTCGAGCGTCCTGAAGAAGGACACGCATATGGAGTTCAGCGACCAGTCTACTTCGTCAGCGAGGTTCTGACCGTATCTAAGGTACGCTACCCCCATGTGCAGAAATTACTCTATGGAGTTCTTATCTCAGCAAGAAAGCTGAAACACTACTTTGAGGCCCATCCAATCTCGGTGGTGAGCGAAAATCCTTTAGGGGAAATTCTCCATAACCGAGATGCCAGCGGCCGAATCGTCAAGTGGTCAATAGAATTGGCTGCCCATCACATAAACTTTGTTCCACGTACTGCTATCAAGTCTCAGGTCTTGGCCGACTTCGTAGCAGACTGGACAGAAAACCAAGCTCCGGCTGACGACGAGGTAGTTGAGTACTGGGAGATGTACTTTGATGGCTCCCTCCAGATAAAAGGAGGCGGCGCAGGCGTACTCCTGATCTCTCCAAGTGGACAGGAATTAAAATACGTCCTTCAAATCATGTTCCCAGTATCCAACAACGCAGCCGAAGTACGAAGCAGCCTTGCACGGTCTCCGCATTGCAGTATCTTTGGGTATCAAACGCCTGATGGTACGCGGGGACTCTGCCCTGGTCATAAACCAGGTAAACAAGGACTGGTCCAGGACCAACGAGAAGATGGACGCATACTGTGAAGAAATCAGGAAGCTGGAAGGGAAATTCTATGGCTTAGAGTTCCATCACGTGGTGCGCGACCATAACAAGGCAGCAGATGAGCTCGCTAAGATGGGGTCCACCCGTGAAGGCGTCCCACCCGGAGTTTTCATACAAGATCTTGTCAAACCATCTATCAAGATAAACCCGGATGGTACTGTCGCGGAGCAACAAGTCGGAGAATCCCCAGAGTCAGCCACATTAGTGGTAGACGAGGCGTTGGACTGGAGGACTCAGATCATCGATTATCTGGACAGCGGCATATTACCAGCAGAGGTCACGGAAGACAAAGATCTAAACTCGCTCCACGAACAAATCGTGCGGCGCAGCAAGAGCTACGTCATCATCGGAGACAAGCTGTATCGTCGATCTGGAGCCTCCCAAATCCTCCAAAAGTGCGTAAGTCGCGCTGAGGGTATAGAGCTCTTGACAGACATACATAAAGGAATCTGTGGCAATCACGCCGGGGCTAGAACCATTGTTGGTAAAGCTTTCTGGTCTGGTTTCTACTGGCCGACTACTGTAGCAGACTCAGAAAACATCGTGCGGCACTGCAAAGGGTGTCAGTATTTTGCAAGGCAAATACATGCACCCGCACAACAGCTGCAAACCATACCAGCGTCCTGGCCCTTCGCTTGTTGGTGCTTGGATATGATTGGTCCATTCAAGAAGGCTCCTGGTGGTTTTGACCATGTCCTTGTAGCTATTGACAAGTTCACCAAGTGGATTGAGGTGAAACCAGTCAGAAAGCACACGGCAGCCAAGACCATCGAGTTCTTCACCGACATCACCCACCGCTTCGGAGTCCCAAATCGTATCATCACAGATAATGGTACGAACTTCGTGGCGCAGGAGTTTAAAGACTGGTGCAGCGAGAGGAGCATCAAGCTATGCCCTGCATCCGTGGCGCACCCAAGGGCCAATGGCCAAGTCGAAAGAGCCAATGGTGAAATAATAAAGGCGCTCAGGGCCCGGATATTCAAGCAGCTGAAGCAACATGACGGACGATGGATCAAGGAGTTGCCAGCTGTAGTCTGGGGGCTGCGCACCCAGCCGAGTCGTGCCACGAAGCAAACTCCGTTCTTTCTGGTTTACGGCTCGGAAGCTATCCTACCAACGGACCTCACATACGGCTCCCCCCGAGTGGAGTTCTATGATGAATACGACGCGCAAGTGGCGCGCATTGAAGACCTCGACAGCATCGAGGAAAAAAGATTGGCTGCCCAGATCCAAGCCGCGTGTTACGCTCAGGTCCTGCGACGTTATCACGATCGATCAGTTAAGCAGAGGTCCTTTGAAGCAGGGTTTTTTTTCCCGACCGGTCTGGCCAAACCGCCGCCCACCGGTAGCGGTTAGCCGGACCGGTTTGACCGGAAACCGGTAGAAACCGGACAAATTTAAAAATCAAATTAAATCCGCAGTTCAACCGGTTTCGAACGGTTAGCCGGCCGGTTTGAGCGGTTAGCCGGCCGGTTTGAGCGGTTAGCCGGCCGGTTTGAGCAATTTGACAAATTTTCGAATTTTAATTAAAAATAAAAAATAAAAGAAAATTTCTAAAAAATTCATAAAAATAGTTTAAGGTGCGTAGAATCTAATGGTGTCAAAAAGAGAACATTTTTAAGAAGTTTAAGTAGCGGTTTAAGCGCATTAGAAGTTTAACGTGTTCATTTAGTAGGCTGTTTGAACTTCTGATACAAACAAAAAATACTAAATGAACTAATATTTGAAAAATTTTGACACCATTACAATCTACTCACCTTAAAGTATTTTTAAGAATTTTTTTAAATTTTTCAATTTTTTAAATTCAAATTTGAAATTTTTAAATTTGGCCGGTTGCAAACCGACCCGTACCGCTACCGGTCCGGACCGGTTTGACCGGTTACCGCGGTATCCGGACCGGTAGCGGTCGGGATTTTTAACCCTGCTTTGAAGCAGGCGATTTGGTTCTGAGGAGGAAGCAAGACACCAAGGGCGCGCACAAGCTTGCGTCCCCTTGGGAAGGGCCATACATCATCAAGTCAGTGAGTCACCCAGGCTCATATCGCCTCATGACGGAAGACGGCGTAGACATCCCAAATCCATGGAACATCGAGCACTTACAGCGTTTCTACGCCTGAATCAGTTATGTATTTATCTTTTTATCTTAGATTTATTTTTTCCGAGTGATTTTGGAGGGTAGTCACCCCCAGTTACGACTCGGCAGATTTATAATGAGTTATCAATAAAGTTGATTTCATCTTTCATCTATTTCTACTACTCGCATTTCCTCTTTCGCGTCACGCACATAAAGTATGAGTGGAACAAACCTTAAATCGAGAGGGAAAGTACTCGCCAAGTCAAAGCTCTAAACGTACGACAAAGACTCTGCGGCATGAGACTGAGACCAACGAGGCTAATCTACTCCGTAACAGGTCAACCACTCAGAAATTAAGGCCAGCGCAGAAAGAAAGGGAGTTGTAGATCAATAAAAACTTATATACAATAACGACAATTCAAACATTGTTCAAACAGTACTAGTTCGACCAAATACTACAAATATTTTATTTACATTGCAGGGTCACCAGCACCAGACGGGGCTGCTTCATCCGAGTCATCAACAACATCCTTGGACAGGACATTGGCGATGGGCTCGACTTCATGGAGCAGTCTGCCCACGTCATCTTCGGAGGTGCCGGCAGCATACCCGCGGCCGAGTGGCTCCAGGTCTGACGCCGGGAACAGCGACTTGAGCACCGCCAGGACATGGCCACAGCTGGCCTGGCTGATGGAGCAGAGCTGCCGCCGGAAGTAGCGTGGGAGCGCCCGAACGCGGTCGAGGATGGAAGCTGAAGACGATGACGCCTCCGGCTCGATCTCCTCCGCCACCACTCGGATAGCGTCCTCCAGCGCTATCTTCTCGGTGCGCAGCGCCTCAGCTCACCTTGGAGCCGGGCCACCTTGGCAGTGAGCTCTGCGAATTGGGACATAATCCGATATCGATATCCTACAGAAAGTTAGATCTGAATAATATTTTCACGTCTGACAGAAAAACAAACAAGGAAGAACATACCTCTGAGCTCGTGCACGGCCTAGGCCTCGTTGAGCTTAGCCTGCTCTACCTCCCCGTGTAAATCGCGAGTGGTACGCTGGGCTTCCTCCAACTCAGCCTGGCGCTCGACCGCAGCAGCCTCGAGCTCAGCCACTCGGGCCACCAAGGAGTCGGCCTTAGCAACTGCGGAAGATAGTTCTTGAATAACCGAGGCTTTGGCCTCAGCATCAGCAGCTAAGTCCTGCAAAAACAAGTCAGATGACAATATGAATTGATGTACCACTCGGTACTTGATATCAACAAGATAAGTAGCTCAGGAAATACCTTGGCTAAGTGGCCCATGCGAAGATGGAGTGACATGAACTCCTCAAGAAGAGTCATGGGAGCACCACCACTCATAGCGCCGACCACCGCAGAGGCAATCTCGACCGCCGCAGTCTGGGGCTCCTCCACTGCTGCAGTCGGTTCAACCACAGGAGCAGGCTGGGGGCTACCTTGAGGAACTGGCGGTGGGGTCGGCGACGCCGGTGTAGGACTCGGTGGAGGCGGGGTTGGCTCTCGCAGCGACTCTGGTGGCGGACCCACAGGCTGATCGCTGAGAAGATCAGCCGAGTGGATCGGCACCTCTGGAGTTTGGATTGATGGGGCTTCGGTCTCAACCGCCGACTGAGGCGCTGGACCCGCAAAAGGGACCTCAGACGGCGTGCTACAGGATAAAGCATATATGGATCACTAATAGAAGAACATAAGGTAAATCAAAGAGATGATAAGGATACTTACAGAGTAGAGATGCGCATTCTCGGGCGCTTTCCTTTCCGAGTGGGGGAAGGGAGGTCCCTCGGACTTGCAGCACTCAGAGGCATTACTTCAAGGGGAGACTGCTCTGAGCTTGTGATTGGCGGTTGGATTGACGACTCGGCGACGCCAGCTTCATCTTCTTCCGAGTCAGACGACTCAGTGATAAGGAGTTGGCGGCGGCTTGGCGCATCCCTAAAAACGATCCCCGTGGAGATCTTCCGCTTCTTCAGAGCAGGGGCAGCCTTCCCACCACTCGGAGATAGCACATCGGGAGAAGGAGAGGACGACAGAGTGATATCTGAGTCGCGCAGATCACTCTCACTTCCCCCGACTGCTTCTTCAGATCCAACGGCCCTGCGCCGAGCCGGTTGATCCACTCCCTTTGGCATCTCAGGCAAAGGAGGGAGGGATACAAAGGCAGCTCGACCCTGCAAAAATTGGGTTCAGTTCTGAGATTACACCCAATGGGTGGAATTGAAATAAAAACAACAACAGATTGACTAAATACCTCAGGGCGTGGATTTCCCAAGTTGAACGCCGGAGGACAGTCAGTGGTCCTCAGGGAGGTTCCGGTCGCGAAGAATTTGCCAAGCCGAGCGGCGGCTTGGACTTTGTCGACGCGCTCGGGGGCTTCGCGCGTGTTGTCCCCCTCGGCGTAATACTCATACGCCGGGTGAGCCCGCTGCTTGAGGGGCTAGACCCGGCGCAGAACGAAGTTGGCTGCCACTCCGACGGCAGACAACCCATTCTCCTTCAACTGGGAAATAAGACCCAGGAGTTCCTGAACCAGATCCATTTCACTCTCCTTGGGAAGAGCGGTCCAGGATTGGGAGGGAACAGGACGAGAATCAATTTCTGGAGAGATGGCAGGCGAGTGGTTTCCTACGTAAAACCACTCAGACTGCCACCCCTTGG